>OY776281.1:49537801-49820301 GCA_963675445.1 Linnaemya vulpina | reverse complement strand
CTAAAGGAAAAATAATGCTCAACATAGGTACTAACTAAATACATAATCCACCTGTAGTATCTGAAGAAAAAAATATGATAAAATCTTTTCGCAATATTCCTTTTCAGTGATGCATTAGTTTCACATCATATATCACATGTTTCATGTATTCTCATGAGCACATAAACTTTTCATACCACAAATAAAAACGGCCCTAATGTTCATACATATGTTAATAATGTTTTCATCACAGTGCACTGACCACTTGGTTAACAAATAGGCGGACTAGTTGTATTGATAGTGTCGTACATGTTGTTAGAGATAAATGTGTGAATAATTTAATACATACTTTTAAGTTATATATATTTATTATATATATATATATATATATATATATATATATATATTTATATGTATATATATATATATGTATATATATATAATAATTAATATGTATACATACATACACACATAAAAATATATATATATATATATATATATATATATATACATATAAACATATATATATATATATATATATATATATATATATAATAAATATATATACATACATATGTATATATATATATATATATATATATATATATATATGTTTATATATATATATATATATATATATATATAAATATATATATATATATATATATATATATATATATATGTTTATATATATATATATATATATATATATATATATATCTATGTTTATATATATATATATATATATATATATATATATATATATATATGTTTATATAAATATATATATATATATATATATATATATATATATATATACATACATACATATATATATATATATATATATATACATATATTATTATATATATATATGTATATATATATATATATATATATATATATATATATATATATATATGACACACAAATAATACTTTAAAAACACTTTCTATATGTTCCAATAGTAATGATTTTCATTCAATTTGATATCACCTTTTTGATAAATACATATAGACCAATAACAATACATATAGACAAAGAACAATAACTAAAATATAAAACTAAAATATATGATGAATTTTAAATTACAATTAAAATCTTTCACGTTTTGCACAGTGTTACTACTGGAAATGCTCAATCCTGTTACAACGACGGGTAAGTTTCAAATAAATTATCTACCAACGCACACAATATATTGACTGCTGCATGCATTTCAAAGCCAACTGCCAGACATACATATATATATATATATATATATATATATATATATATATATATACATATATATATATATATATATATATATATATATATATATATACATATATATATATATATATATATATATATATATATAGATATATATATATATATATGTATGTGTGGACATATATGCTTATATATATACATACATATGTATGTGAATACGGATATATGTACATATGTACTGTACGTAATTCTGTACTTACTAGAACATATTCTCATTTGTGTGTAAGATTATGTAGGATGCTACATATGGAAAAATAAACTTGAATGTAAGTACATGTATTATTGGGTTAGTATGTAAGTTTCCTATAGGAAATGTCAATATCGAAACACAACTGAAATTGTCACCATTGCCACGGACTTGCTCTTTGTTTAGGCAGTTAATTACTTGCATTTAAGTTGCGTGTACGTATTATAAACAATTTCGAAGGAACGTCCGACTATCGCGCATATTATATATGAAAATGATCTCGCAAGGTCATGTAAAAGCTCTTTTCAATGGTGTTGTCAATAACATCAGAAGACTTTTCTAATATTAAGGGATTGAACCTATGTACATAATATTATTTCAGTGATGTTTTTGTTTTAAAACTTCTTTAGCTACTAGATATATCTCAATTTAAGGGAAAATACCAAATTAGCTTCAAAGTGTATTTAAAAAATGTAGGATGTACAATGCAATTATACTTCCATCTAGTTCATTTGTGCTACAATTGCAAAACGTGATGAAAAAGCAAAAACTGATTTGGAAGCTGAGTAAAAAATTCGCTGCAAGTGCAAAAAGTGTAAGTACCTTAGGAAACCCGTTTAAGCATAGTGGGTTTTTCGAATGTGTAAAGTAAACGGTGCTTGAGATAGAGTTAAGGCTCCATTAGCGAGACGCTGAAACGCAAGCGCAACACGCTAACGCAACTCCGCTTATAGAATGCTTAAAAACGCACCATGTTTTTACAGAAAAAAATTGTGTATGTACATATATATGTATATGTACATACAACAAATTGTAGTGTTTAAAGTTAATTGAGTGGTAATATTAAAAAAGAAGATATGTATATTGTAAAATGGATATGGAAAATATATATTTATTTGTTTAAACTTTTTACGTTTGTGCAAAATGTCACAAAATACTGTTTAGCTTGTGGTGTTTATCATTTAAAACAAAAAACCAAAACAGCTGCTTGAAACAGGGATGGCACTTTCCTTTTTGCGTTCCTACAGAGAACGTACGAAATTGTATAAATAGTACAATATTTTATTTTAATTTTGTGATCGATGTAATATCTTTATTATATGTATAGCTAAATTATAATTTTACTAACACAAGACTACGATGCCTTGGATCCCGAGATTGACGTCGCCCTCAGTCATGAATATGGTTTCGAATTTTTCTGACATGCATTAGTGCGAGATGGTGTTTATTGTTATCGGGTTGTCTCAATGGCATAGCACTGCTCGCTAAAAGTTACCGACACATTTGCCTGCATGTACATACATAAATTACATTGGTACCACATAAATTTATGCCCATGCGTTCATACGAAATAGTGTACTTTTTTAGCCTTTGTGGACACAAGTTTACATCAACGACATCGAAAAAAAGAAATTAAAATATGTATACAGGCCACATTTTATACACAAATGCATCTTGAGTGTACAGGTTCGTGCATTGAAAACATTGAAGACATTGAATACATTGAATTCACTTTATATCCGTGTACACATTTGCGGTGATGATAACATTATATTTGTTTTTGTATCTTTATAAAACTGATGTATGGGACTATAAGGCGCCAAGAGTTTTTAAATAGACGCACACATAACAACAACACCACAAACAGCAGATATACTCATAATAAAAAGGGTCAAATAAAATATATTCATTTTTCGGGCAAGCAATAACATAAAACAACAGAAACGCGGCTATTTTCCACGAATATGCTGCATTTTGCATATGTTGCAAATGAAATTAAATGTGAAAGAGGTAAGTATACTTTCATAAATAAAACGATCCTATAAAATTGCCAGGAATTTCAAAAGATATTATTATTATTTCCATCACTATAGAGGCTTGCCACTGTGAAATATGGCATCTCCATATACAAGGAGATGTACGCAAGTACAGGCCGAGGTAGTACACAAAAAAAGTGTACACAACGAAAGAAAAACAATGTCTTCAATGTATTGAGGGTGTACATTGTACAGCGGGTGTACATTAAATTTGCTGGTACACAATTTCGTTCTCTGAAATACGTACGTATTTATAACATTGACGTATTATTGTACAAAATATATTTACAGTCTTTTGTGATTTTGTAAAGTAAAACAAGTTATATAGCAAATTAATTTATTGAATATGCTATGTATATCTACAAATATATCAACTAAATGTTCAAATGTCAATCCAAACAAGAAGTACAAACAAAAAAAAACGCTTTTGTGCCGCACTCTCATTCAACATACATACATGCCATCACTCTTGCGTATTTCTGGGTAAAATTCTATTTTCTGTAGGTTGGCTGCGTTGCGTTGCGTTTTTCAGCGTTGAAATAATCATTTTCACAATTTTCCGTGTAGCAGAAGTTATAAAATACGTAATTGCAGTTGTTTCGTTCATTGTGCACTTTGTTTTACGTCTGAAACGTAAAAATTCATTTTGTAAAGAAGCAACGAGTTTTGTTTATGTAATGAATTTTGTCACCTGAACCGGGTTCTTTAATACTTTAATAGGTAAAATGTAAATTTATAAAACGTTTTTAATAACTAGACCTTTAAGCACAAATTAGACGCGTTAACAGTAACGCAGCTAAAACTAATCTTACGGGTAAAGTTCTATTCAATCACACTTGACATACTTATAGAAACTAAGTACATTATAGTTTTAGTTTTTTGGCTTTTGGGTTATGGTGTTATGGATAAGTCACGCCTAAGTTGAGCTTAATTTAAGGTTATTTCGGACAAAACTACTATGCATGAATATATTTTTACTGATTCAGTAAATAAAGGCTGTCATATGTAACGAAAATCTACTAATTTTACGAGGTTATAGAAAAGAAACTACAGATTATAAATATATTGTGTAGTATATTTGCTGTCAAATTATTGTAATTCTATGAAATTTACTATTCAACATATTGTCATACTGTTGTTATAAATGAAATTTATTTCTTGGTATCTATACGCATTTCATTGAAGATTTTTAAAAAACACATATCTTATTAATGCCCTGTTTTTAACTTCAAAATTAAGTTCTATGTAAACTTAAAGTCTATTAAAATACAAAATTCATTTTTACATATCATATTTAAATACAACTTAAATATACCTCATTGGACACTTAAATGTTATTTAAATCGAGCACAGTAAACATACGACTTTGACTTTTTTTCTTTTAAGAAAAAGAAAATATTGTGATGTTAAGAATAATTTAAAAAAAGTTACGTAAATAAAGTTAATTATCAATAGAATAAAATAAAAAAATCAATAAAATAATATTTATTGTACAAATAGGCTTTTAACACAATTGAAAAACTTAAAATTATTTTATGCACAACACTTGAAATACTTTGAATCATAAGCAAAACACATGTTTTGTGAACAATGCCGATTTTTTTTTACATATTTCATGGTGCTACCACATTTTTCGCATAAATTAATTGAAGTATTTAAAAGTGAAAACGTATTTAAACACAACTTAAGTTTATGGAAAAATTAACTAATTTTGTACTTAAATACGAAGTCAAAAACTGCGCATACGTAAGTGTAGTAGACTATGAAACTCGTTCTAATCAAGCCCAACAAACAATTTATATTCGATATGAATCTGTTTTACTTTTCTACACCTTTATACAATAAGAAATTACGAACTTTATCATTTGGAAGTTCTCAAATGGCTTATGAAAGCCTGTGCATAAGATGAGAATTTTGAAACTCTGTAAAGGTGTGATTGCAGTCTGCTGATGAACTTGTTATTATTCGCAAAGTAAAAAGCACACAAAAACGTCTACATAATTAAAATAGCCTCAAAAGAGTATGTTTTATTCCCAAAAACTATATGTTATTCTCTATTCTTTTCTTTTGACATATTAAGACATTTGCGAGCAGAAGTACCGCGGTGCAGCGATATGGGCTGAATGAATGAAAACAAATTAAAAATTTATGTTTGTATCGTTTATGTGAAACGTGGTTTCCAAACCGCTTGTGTATTTTAATTTGCCATCAAGTAATTACTATTAAGCTATGTACACACGATTAGCAGATCTTACAATATTGTCAGATCTGGCAATATCAAAACAATATTCTTACAACGAAAAATTGTTAGCAAAAGGTAAATTGTGTGTTCAGACGATTGTAAGAGAACCTTACAATTTCATTGTCAGACAATTGGAAGGCCATAAATTTATCTGCCAACAAAATTTGTATGCTCAAACGTTGTATGGAAAGAATTGTCAGCTGCGTTGTTAGACATTACACACCTTTTATTTGCTTATACACATATATGAATAGCATTACCAGTATACATATTTTTCTGACAATGGTGCCATTGGCAGATGTATAGTTTCATCACATCTGTCAATAAAATATGAGCTTCCAATGGCTGGTTAGATGACAATGGCAAAGAAGAGTGTTCACACTGTTGTCAGATGTCTAACAATATTCTTGTCTTCCAATGTACCGACAATGCTTTTTCTGACAACGTTGCAATACGAAAATTGTAACTTCAGACGGTTGTTAGATATTTTTTGCAAATTTTTCTTACAATATTGTAAGATCTGCCAATCGTGTGTACATAGCTTTATAGCACTAAAAATTGCTTGTAAGAAACACGTTTTATAGCTTGACAGAAATTAGAGCTTTGAGCATTTTGCGTTAGAATTTCTAAATATATATTTTGATGTTGGATTGTGAATATTTCTGACGTTGGATTGTGAATCTCTTGATATATGCATAAATATAAAACATTTTAAACATTAAAAGCACTGCAAAGAAAAGAAGTGGGCCACATTTATTCATGTTCAGCGATAAGAATTTTATATATTGGTTTTACAATATCGGAGGGTTACTGCGTCTCGTCGTAAAGATTTGTTCACTGTAGGTCGTCATGTATTTCATATGAGAAAAAATTCAAGCGGATGGTGGTGTAGTTGATACCCTAAAATTTTGTATAAACAAATATATAGAGACACAGTTATAATAGTTGATTTCTGTTATATTTGGAATAAAACAAACCCCAACTTCTTTTCATGAGATTAGAAATATATCTTTTCAATCTTTACATAAAATGAATCCTTTTTAACTTCTACAACACTTATGTTCCCGTATAATGTACGTATGAATGTTGAATAATAGTTATGTACGTTCATATATGTATGTATATGTTTATGTATGTCTACCTTGTTTTAACCGTTATATACTCGTATATGTATGTATATATTTTTGCAGATGAAATTTCTAACCATATAAAAAATTGCTGCGATGGCGGAAAATCTGTAGCCAAAAAACAAACGAGTTGCGACAACAATGAATATAATATATTAAGCATATCACCACTCTGGAGAGGACTTTGCTTTTCCACTTTTGCAGTATGTTGTTCACACGAATTAGAAAAAATGTATTGTGTGTCTGGTCGTTTAGCTGCTTTGACAGGTTTATCATGTAATGAACAGTACAATACCACGTCCTATTCTGATTGTTGTCGAGCGTGTCAGGTTGGTCTTGCAGTTAAAGCTTCTAGAAATTTGTGTAATGATACACTTTTCAACTATTTCGCGGATATTGAGTCTTTTCGAATATGCTGTGGTGATATATCAGAAAATAATCTTTATAGAGGGAAAGACAATAGTACCAAAGAGTTGTTAAGCGAAACTGGCATTGGTATTGACAGCAACAATCAGGAAAATATTGATGGCACTATAATTCTACAAGATGACGATGGTAAGTCTTTAAATCTTAGTATGTTTGCAAGTTTGATTTGAATAGGATTAAAATAAAGCCTTGTTTCCAAAAATTTCAAACTATAACCACTACTTTCCTTCGATCTTCTTGTGCGAAATAATTCCATATTATTAAGCATTAAAAACTGACCATTTTATAAAATATTTTTATTATTTTTTTTTTGTAAACAACATTTTTAACAAATCTGTCTCAAGGAATAACTTTGTTTTTAGTTTTTTGACAAATTCGTTAACAAATGTTTTAAATTAATTCATTTATATGTTTCTTCCTACAAAAGTTACATGATATGTAAATAAATATAATATGTTGACTGCGGCTTTGACAGCATATTCTCTTCATAATCGGCCGGTATCTCATTACCAAATTTTTCATTATTGGCTTCCAGAGCGTGAAACGTTGCGGGTTTGTCCTTGTCATATCTCCAAAATAGTATAAAGGCGTTAGATCGCATTTTCAAGGAGGTAATTGACCAAACTATAATAAACTGTTCGTCGAACTCGCCTCTTATGGTAATATGATATACTCACCTCTATCGGCATGAAATAATGAAAAGTTTGTAATTTGTTTGGATGCTGTTTTCTATAGCCCCTTTTTTATTTTAAAAGAGCTGAGGGGGTTCCAGCTTAAGCTTAGGCGTTCAAAAGAACTGCCAAAGGAGTAGAGATTAAAACAAATTACAAAGGCAAACAAGTGCAGAGATCAGTTACCTGTAATAATCTTATTTTATTTACAATTTGTTCTAGCTTATATACTAAAATTTCTTACGTCATTGAGTGATTTCTAAATCACTCAATATTTTACACATACAAGTTTCAACTACAATAGAAATAAGAATTACAGTATAAATTACAGTATATTATTACAATATAAATTTACGTAGAAATTAAACTAACATGTGCCAACAATAATACAAGCAAACAATAGTCTGTTGACCCACTTCAACATGTGTAACCCAATCGTTTATTTTTTCTTTGATGCTCTACTTGGTTGAAGTTGGTATGTACACATTGTGCATCTTGTACGGCGACATGGGTACAATACACCCTCACCCTTAAGATGATTATATTATGGGAAGAATTTTTCTTATTATATAGCATTGTTATTACACAACTAATTATTAATGTATAATTTTTATATGGTTTTTATTTCAATTCTTAGTGTGTATAGTATGGTTTTAAGTTATTGTTGTGTATTTCTTTTTCAATAGTATTGTAATATATTACAGTATTTACATTTGGGGGATTCACACTGTAGCCATAGAATCATAAGTCATAAAATAAGAGCACGCAAAATATGACTAGTGTGAACAACCCGTCACTACTTGGTCTGCTAAATAAATTTTTATATATAAACCCTAACAGCTTCTGCTTTGATATGAGCTGAATAAATTTTTTTTTTGCGGCGGCATATGGAAAAATGTTCAGTGGCTGCCAGCCATGAAGATTAAGTTCTAAATGTTTTAAATGCGTTTATCCCACAAATACAATTTAAAGTGGAAACGGAAAGAGATAGTAAATTACCATATATAGATGCAATTGTTAGTAGACACCAAAACATGATGACAGTCAACTAGTATCAAAAACCCACTGCATCCGGTCGTCTGATTAATTTCCATTCCAAACATCCCAGAAGAATTATAATGAACACAGCAAATAATTTCATCAGACGAGTACTCACCATTAGTGACGATAGGTATCATGAGAAAAATTTACGGAAAATAAAAGAAATCTTAGACATGAACGATTTTCCGAAAACAATTATAAACAATTTAATATATAGAAAGAGTGACACAACAATAAGAAGAGAGACTAATACAAGGTATTATAAAGGACTAACATATATAAAAGGTTTTTCTGAAAGGTTAAAAAACTCAGATCTACATGACATTGAGAAATATCAACTTGCATTTAAGACGAATAATACTATGCAGAGCCTATATAGTAACACAAAGACTAAATTAAGGAAAGAGGACAAATGCAACGTTATATACAGTATTAACTGCAACGGTGACAGCTAAGGCACATGCAATAAGAAATACGTAGGAACAACTAAAAATAAACTGAAGACCAGACTAACATCTCATAAATCAGACTTAAGAATGAAAAACAAACCCATGGAGCAAAGAACTGCTCTTGCGGCCCACTGTGCAAAGGAAAATCATGTGCCAAATTTTGATAATGTAAAAATATTACAACAAGAAAACCATTATTCCAGGAGATTTACTTTAGAGATGTTACACTAAATTGACGTTCCTGCAGAGAAAAGACTTAACTATAAATAAGACACAGAGAAATGCGCTCAAATTTACAGAAGTGTGATAAACAAACACAAGAAACAACATAAACAAGTCAGTTTTCGCAGCTAAGGACTACAGACGATCGACATATTGAAAATATGTTAATTCAATCTAATTTTATTTAATTTTTAATTTACATGTATGTAATTGTAAATTTATTAGAAATAATCAAAAATTAATTTTAATGTTTATCATTTATTGTTTTGTACCCAACAGTGTTCCCCTGAAGATGAATAGCGAAGCTATTCGAAACATTGGGAAAAATAACATTAAATAAAGATTAAATAATCAAAATCTTTTTAAAAACCTGGCCTATAGCCGAACGATAAAACAAGAATATTATCATAATACAAGAGGTCAACGATTAAACTAAATATATATACATATCAACACGGAAGGCACACCGAATATCATCAACATGACTTTCTTTACAATTTTATTCATGGTTTTTCTAAATGTACCGTTAATTTAGTTTAATTACTGTTTTTCTAATTCCTAAGTGGCCTGCGTGTGTGGCATTATGGAATTCGTCAATTAATTTATATTTTTAAGTATCATCTGTTATTATTTTTGGGGCATTGTATATTAATATTTTGATTGAGGTTATTTATTCTTAATTTTGAATATGCTTCTTTAAATTCTTCTTTTGTATACATTTTAAATATTTTGTCATCATTACGTAATGATATCCATATTTTCGTAATTTGGATATCAGTTTACTCATAATCGAATCTAGTTTCGCTGAATCTGGCATGCATATTATTATTATCTTGTATAGTTTTGGCATGTAACTTCTTCATAATCGAACCTTGTTTCGATGAATTGTCGTTGCATCCTATACTCATATATTTTTTATTTTGTATACGTGATTTCTTTATGGTCGAAACTGGTTTCGATGAATTTTCATCACTTCCTATGTGCTCGATATTATTTTCAATATATACGTCGACTTCTTTTATGTTTTTAAATCTATTATATTGCAATTTCTTAATATTTCTTATATCACTTATGGATATGCAATCCCATATTTGAAGTTGATCAGGCTTCTGAGAATTAAATTTTTCCATATTATTTTCTTCTACACGTGTTTCATTAAAATTCGTGTTTGCCTCATTAAGTTCTTACTAATACTTTTGTTGTTACTAATACTTTTTTTTCACTTTCGTCGTTCTATCCTAGAAAGTGCATCGGCATTTGTAGTAATTTTTCCTTCTTTATACACAATTGTGAAATCATATTTACTTAAATCTAGTCGTATTCTTGTAATTTTTGATGATGGATTTTTGTGTGAGAATAATGTAATTAATGGCTTGTGGTCTGTCACAACTGTCGAAATTTTCTGCCGTATAAGTAAAGTTTGAAAAATTTATGCTCCAATGAAGTGCTAAAAGTTCTTTCCCAATTACTGATTTTTTAATGTATTGGCTTACTAGCGTGTGAAATTAGCAAATCTTGTCCAATTTACCTTTAGATAAGACTGCTCCCAAAGCGTAATTTAATGCGTCTGTTGTTAAAATAAAAGGTTTATCTAAATTTGGATATTGTAATACTGGTGGATTCATTAATGTTTCCTTCAATTCCTCAAAAGCACTCTGGCATTTTTCCGTCCATATAAATTTTGTTGATTTCTTTAATAGTGCGTTTAGTTCTTTGGAAATGTAAGAAATTATTCTATAATAATTGCAATATGCAACAAATCGCCTTACTTCGTCCGCGTTTTTTGGTACTTGGTAGTTTTTTATTACGTCGTAATTAGATGGGTCTGTCTTTACACCGTTTTTTGTTATTAAATGTCCTAAGTAAACTACTTCTGGTCTCAAAAAATTACATATTATTTTTTGGTACTAAGAGGAGTGGCTAACTGATAGTTCTATTATTGCGTTATCAAGCATTTTATGTAAACAGGTGTGTTGTCTGAGGTCGTGATTTTCTGATTGTAAAAATTGTTGATGTTTAATTTTTCATCTTCTAAATTGTGTTTTTGCATATTCGACATTATGCTCTAATTGCAAATCATTCAAAATTTTGTTTAAACGTTTGTTGCTGTTTATATTGTTGTCGTAATTTAATATGTTATAGTTTTTCAGTGATTCAGTTTGGAGTTTGATGCCCTGTAAAGTTATGTCCAATAAATCAGTGGATATTTAATCGTTATTTAACTTTAAAAGCACAGAAACATATGACTTTGACTTTTTTCTCTTTTATCAAAAAGAAAACATTGTGTTGTTGAGAAAAATTTGCTACAAAATTTTAAAAAGTTCCGTGAATATAGTTAATTATCAATAGAATAAAGTCGAAAATCAATATAACAATATTTATTGTATATATGGGCTCTTAACACAATTGAAAAAACTTAAAATAATTTCTTGCACAACACTTGAAATACTTCGAGTCAAAAGCAAAACACCTGTTTTCTGAAAAATTGCGATTTTTGTTTACATATATGATGGTGCTACCACATTTTTCGCATAAGTATTTAAGTCTGACCGTAAAATTGAAAGCGTATTTAAATAGACTTTAAATATTCATCAAAATTAACTAAATCTACATTTAAATAGCCACTGATTTATAGGGCATAAGTGTGTCATGCCGCCTTTTGGAGCAATTGAATTAATTAATTTCATTCATTATTAAAAATTACGGTCTTCAATTAAATAAAATTTTATTACTTGTACAATTTCAGTTCTTGGAGGTATTTTTATTTTTAGCGACGTAGATGTTTTCGTGTGTTTGGAAGTGTTGTAGTAGTATTATTTACGAATAAAGATATTAAACGTTTCATAATCTATTTTAAA
This sequence comes from Linnaemya vulpina, assembly GCA_963675445.1. Taxonomy (NCBI): domain Eukaryota; kingdom Metazoa; phylum Arthropoda; class Insecta; order Diptera; family Tachinidae; genus Linnaemya; species Linnaemya vulpina. Next base: position 49,808,010 of record OY776281.1, on the reverse strand, counting down.
GAGATATTTCTTTAAAAAGTCTCTACCTATTATGCCGTCTGTTTCTATTGGAAATTTTGTTTTTACTAATTAAAAAAAAAAATTATTAAATTTTTCGTCCATTAATTAAATTCATTGTGCCTAAAGAATTGATTTCTTCTGTATGAAATGTGTGTTGTCAGATACTTTGTATATTTTTAATTTTGGCCGTACGGAATAGTTATGTATTCCGGACCTGTTATGTTTCCCGAGTCTTTGATAGTGTGCATATATCTGTTGTTATTTCTGTTGCTGTTATCGTGTCTGTTGTTTTTCATAATATTGGGCCTGTTATTTTGGTAGCTGTTGAAATTATTATTAAATCAGTTAGAGTTGAAGTTAGTTTTATGATTGCTATTTCTAGATAAATTAATGTTTTTTGGGTAAATTATTATTACTGTTTTCTTTCCTATCGAGATAAAAGAAAAATCGAAACAGGAGCTGTTGGTGGTACCGAAAAGTGCGTTTCGAGGATTGGAAAATACGCTGGCATAAGTGTATTAGATCTGAGGGGGATTACTTTGAAGGGGACAAGATAGTCAATGATGAATAAATAAATACTTTTTGAAAAAACGGTTATTTTTTATCAGACCTTTTATATGGTAGATTTAAACCATTTATTTAAACCTTTTTTGAAAGTACGCAGTGTTTCCTAATTCTTCTATCCCCAATTTGTTTGGACTATCTATTATATACGAGTATAATTTTTCTTAAATAAATTAACTGACTTTTTTCCTTGGAATAATGTGTTTAACTTATTTTGTAAATTTATTATTGTTTTAGTACTTTTGTACCTTTGCAAAGCTTTGGTTTAACAAATATTTTAAAGTTGCAAAATTTTCTGGTTTGCTATAACTTCCTATTGCTGTTCTAACATTAGGTGTTAGTTTGGTATGATAAATGAATTAAAGAAAGTCTATCTTTGGTGTGTCTGATAGCGTTTTGTTAATGAGTTCTGCTTTTTTTAAAAAACTTTCTAATTCGATATAATTACCATTGAGATGTATAAAATAATAGAAAGCAACCTTTTACGTATTAACACAAATCAGGACAACAAAATATAAAATAAAATGGCAGGTCCTATTTGGGGAAATTCCTCAAAAATACCCATCAAGACAAACAAATTATAAACAATATTCGAATGAAACTAATGAACTTTTTATATCAAATTCAAATCTTTTATTATTTTTAATTGTAGTAATATTTTTGGTATATACCATAGACAAAACTTTTCAATATTTTAAAATTTACATAATTAAACGTAAAAATATAAATTGCAATAATGTAACACAAGATTAAATCATAATAATAAAAAGAAAATATGTATTATACATACATACTTAACAAATAATTCTAATAGAACAAAATATTTCAGACTTAAAAGAAGTATTAGAAATTTTGAAGAAAAATCCAGGAAGAACATATACGAAGACAATTCAAAGCAAATTAGAAACGATAGAAAATATAAGAAAAGATTTTCAATGAAATACACTCGAAGAAAATGGTGAAGATAAATTATCTGCTCTAAAATTAGAATTAATTAATATATATAGAAAAATTAAAGAATACTTATTGGAAAGTCCGAAAGAATTAGAGAAAAAAAATACAAACATGGCAGCATTTAATTTAGAAACAGCATCAAAAGCACTACGTTTGTTTGTTATAGAATTGTTTTGCCTATTGGTATGTTTAAATATATAGCCTCTAACATATTTCTTTATTTTGTGTGTAACATATAAAATAATCATCACTATTGCAAATATGTATGATTTGTGATCTAGTGTAATTGAGTTTTCTTTAGTATTGGCTGTACCATTGGTAAGAATATTTTCCTGGATTTTCACTTTACTCTGTGGTTTATCCATTTTTATTTTCTATTTTGTTTTAATTCCTGTTAAATTTAAAATTTTTTTATTAATGGCAGTCTTAGCTTCTAGAGTAGTTGCCAGCATTAGTTCTTTGTAAACTGTTGCTAGTTTTCTACGCTTCTGGAATTTTTTGCCGGCCCTTTTTTATGGGTTTTTGGGATGTCTTCCACTTTTTTGTTTCTTTTCCTATATTCTTCGATAGTAGTTGCCTTGGGACCTGCGGAACATGGATGTGGTGTATATATTGGTGCCGATACCAATGTGTTGGAAGGCTCGTATTCCTCGCTTTTGCTGTCCTCAATTTGTTTTTCCCAGCGAGCGAAAATCCAATTTATTTTCGCTTCTGACATCAGGATGGCCGTAGGAATTTCATATATATATATATATATATATATATATATATATAATTTGTTTATTCGTTTGTCAATGTCAGGATCGCCATGTAAAGGTTTGTAATTTGTCTGGATGTTGTTTTCTGTAGCCCATTTTTTATTTTAAAACAGCTGAGGGGGTTCCAGCTAAAACTTAGGCCAAAAGAGTACAGATTAAAACAAATTACAAAAGCAAACAAGTGAAGAATTCAGTTACCTGTAATAATCTGATTTTATTTACAATTTATTCTATCTTCTATACTAAAATTTCTTAGGTCATTCAGCGATTTCTAAATCACTAATTATTTTAGAAATACATGTTTGAACTAAAATAGAAATTAAAATTAATGTATAAAATTTCGTAGAAATTAAAATAACATGTGCCAACAATGATGCAAGCAAACAATATTCTTTTGACCCACTTCAACATGTGTAAATCGTTTATTGTATGTTGGTTTCACTACTTGGTTGAAGTTGGTATGAACACATTGTGCATATTGTATGGCGACATGGGTACACTACAATAAATATCTGTCGACTTAGCAGTGAAGTTTTTATCTTTAAAATCTTAATAATTTTTTTTTTTAACATTTGGCGATTTCTCACAAAAAATGCTGCTTAGAGCGAATCGCATTCATGTAAAAAATGTTTTGTATGCCACCTCCAAATAATAACAATAAACACATGTGGGGGATTCACACTGTACTCATAACGGCATAAAGTAATAGCATGAAAAATATAACAAGCCGTCATAAATGACGGGTGTGCTAAATGAATTTTTATTTATAAACTAAAACAGCTACTGTCTAGTTATGAGCTAAATACATCGTTTACTGTGGCGGTAATTGGAAAAACTCTCAGTGGCTGCCAGTTGCATTAGCTAAACAAGAGAAACTTTTTTCTAGTTTATATTTAGATTTTGCGATTTAATTCTTCTTTACATATTTTATTTTATAAAAATTTAATATTATGTATAGACATATAGGTATGAATAATTTTTTAACCGGTTTTTAGTCGTGAATCATATACAAGTAACGGCGACAAACATATATAATTGCCGTCTCGCCTAAAGATTTTAAACTCAAATCTCTAGATCTACTTTATGACAACGCAAAAACATACGTGAAAGATTGCTATGAGCTCTATTCATTTACTTTCCTTTCACTTTCTATCAACGAGAGAGTAATGTGCACTGGAGACGTACAAAATAAACCATCATTCACATAGTTGTGTGCGTGCAGTCGTGTTTGTTTTATATTTTTATTTACCGCCTGGTTTTTTGAACGTAACCGTATCTGATTGAAAAAAAAGAAGTAATTTGTTTGATGAATTTGTTGCCTGAAGACCTGGAGAAGTGCGCAGATGAAAAAAAATTTATTTTACATTTCATTGAAAATTATCGCTGCTTGACTGCGTTATGGAATCATTTCATAGAGCAATTGCTTATTGTTAACACCCACATTTTTGTTATGATCTTTCAATTCAGTTATGTTATAAAACATTTAAGGGGCGCTGGGATTCCGTTATCAGAAGGCATTATTTTTATTTACTTTTATTAATATTATATTTCATAGCGACATACATTCTTATAATGAAAATTATAACAATGAGCTCTTTGTCAAAAAGAAAAATATATATATGAAAAAATTGAGAGCCTGGATAGAAGAGGAAAAAAATAATGCTGAAAAATTTTATAGACTTAAAAAAAATGTTCATGCATTGTAAGCCTACATATTGCGAAGCAAGACAGACCATTTTCTGATGGTATTTTTATTAAACAGCTTTTAAGTAAAATTCTCCCTAAACTTATTGTAATATTAACTTAGTTGAATCTATATCTTTATCGCGTTGTACTATTATGCGCCGTGTAGCACAGTTAGGAGTATCTGTAGATTCTCCTATAAAGCAAATAATACAAAACTGTGAATTTTATTCTATTTGCATTGACGAAACCACGGCACTATAGCCGAAATCGCGATTTAAGCGGCAAAAAATACTTCCCGACAAGCTAGCTTAACCAAATTTGGTGTGTAGACTTCTAACGATAAACAATTCGATTTGAGAAAAAATGGACAGGCCACGCCCCCTTTTTTCAATGTGGTGGCAACACGTACTTCCTACAAAGCTAGCTTCACCAAAATGGTTATACGAACTTCTAATGACAAAAAGTGCCTCTTGAGAAAAATGGGCGGGCCACGCCTAGTTCGAAATACAATAATGGAAAATGGTACTTCCTGGTAAGGTACCGTCACCAAAAAGGTTGTACAGACTTCTACTGACAAAAAAAAAATTGAGAAAAAAAGGCGTCCCACGCCCACTATTAAAAAATATTTAATGCTGTCAAGAAATTCATTTATTTTTTCATTCACAAACTTATAATTATCAAGAAGTTATGTAAATGGTTATATATTTATTAATCTTAAGATAAGAAAATAATGGATACGCTTAATTAATCATGGTCTGTTTCTTCGTTTTCATCTGATTCTAATTCCAATGAATAATTATTTAACGACTCTAAGCTTACATCTGAATCAGAACTATAATTGCAGATGGAAGCTTCTTGAGATGTTGAAGGTAACAACAGTTCTGGTGGTAATTCGGGAATTTTAAAAATATCAATCACTTCTCGAGGAAACGGAAGTTTTTTTGAACTATTTATACGTTCTTGTACACATAAACTAGAAATATATGGGTCAGAGCTATCCATGGCTCTATAATACATGTCGAGAATGTTGTGCGCTCTTGAATCCTTTCGAGCGTGACCAGTTCGATCTTTCTTATAATATTTGTTTCGCGCCTCAGATGCATTTTCTGCAAGACAACCACTATATATGCGTACGCTAGCGCAGGCGAATTTGGGCATACATACAATCAAATATGTACAACCATAATTTGCTTTGCTAACTCTTCGTTAAATTTTATTTTTCTACGCCTAGAGCGAAACTGATCGCATTTTCCTTAAGGGGCCAACTGTTTATCCGTTGTTATTGATAATTATTTTTAGATACACACATACCATAGACTGTGATACATGCACACAAGACAAGCCGCAATGTTCGCCGAAATCAATTCTACAGAAAATTTAATAAATAATGTCAAAAATTAATCGAAACATATAATGTTTAGCGTTTGTTTATTGTATATATACTATACTGTATCCTAAATTAATGACACTGTAAATATATGGAGAGGGGCGTTTAAATATTATTCGTCCCATTTTTGTTTTGTTTGTGATGTCCTTTTTGGCTTGAGGTCTTTTTTATAATAAAATAATATTAAATTTTTTTCTTTTAATATATATTTATTTCTCCGATATTTCGACCAACTCTTTTGGTCATCTTCAGGGAATTACAATTTTATTTTTATAGTTCTAGTGTAGTCACTTGCTTATTCTTCTAAACTTTGTCACCTATCTAGTACTCTATTAATAAAATTAGTAGCGGTATTTAAAATCATATTGCGAGGATGTTTCAATAAAAATTTATAAGTCTTCCACTGGCTGAATGTTTTTGATACCAATCTAATTTAACTATGTTGTTCTTTCTCACAATCAAGGCGTCTAAATAGGGTAATTTGTTGTCGGATTCCATTTCCAATGTAGACTTAATTTCTTTATTGAAGTCATTTAAAGCTGCCAGTGTTTCGTCTACTTTGTCGATTTTTAAAATTCCAAATAGGTCGTCAACGTATTTTGTCAATTTCCTTGGCTTAACGTCTATTTTATTTCGCACTGATGTCAGTAATTCTTCCATTATTATGTCAGCTACCACTGGAGATGCTGGAGATCCCATCGGCATTCCTTTTTTCTGTTCGTCAAAATTGTCATTATATTTAAAATACCTGCAATCTTTGATACAAAAAGTCAATCATTCCATAAAAAGTGTCTTCTGTATATTTGTGTGCTCTTTTAATAATTCCCACTTGTTTTCTATTGTTTGTATTGCAAACTTGATAGGAATGCTTGGGAATAATGAGATGACGTCAAATGAAACCAGGATTTCATCGTCAGCTATTCCTATATTGTCTATTCTAAACTTGACTTCCTTAGCATCTTTCACATTAAATTTCGATTCCTTTGTCAAAATTTTAATAATGTTACTTATATATCTACAAAGTTCGTACGATAGTGAGTCAATAGACGAGCATATTGGTCGTAATGGCATATTTTCTTTGTGTATCTTCGGCAGTCCACATATTCTTGGTGCAACAGCTATCCGTGTAGTTAATTTATTTATATGATAATCATTGATTAATTCCAATCTGTGCATTTTCTGTACTAAAACACTTTTTTTATTTTGCAGGCTTAGTGTAGGGTCCTTCTTAATGCGTCCATCATATCTCCTAGAATATTTCTTAATTTCATATTTTATATAGTTTTGTCCATAGCTACTCTCTTGTTTCCCTTGTCTGAGTTTAATGTAATAATATCGCGGTTTTTGGATAAAAATTCTTTTGTTTGTTCTACTGTATTCAATATAAATATGTCTCTCATGTTTCGTTTCATTTTTCTCTTTTGTTCTTCTAGGAGTGTAACAAATTTTATTCTTGATATTTCTTGTTTTTCTTTCTCTTCTATCGTCTGAATACATTGTTTGTGTTTCTGTTGTATCAGCATTCTTAGTATAATATTATGAAAATTGTATATGTGTCTGTTCAAATTGTTGTCTAATTCCGTTGTTATGTTACCACTATCTAAGAAAATACTTAAAATATTTAGTGTGGTGTTAGATATGAATTTTGGTATTATTCCATATTGTCTGCATCTAATTAGAAATGTTGTTGATGATTTTAAGTTTGCTATTCGCTTGTTGGTTTTTGAAAATTGTTTTATCACGTCATTTATGTTCTTGTTGTGATTTTGTTTTATATTGTAATATAGTGTCATGTTGATTATTCGGCGTGCCTTCCGTTTTATATGAATATGTTTTGTTGTAGACCTTTTTGAATAAATTTGTTTTGTTTGTGATGTCCTTTTCGGCTTGAGGTCTTTTTTATAATAAAATAATATTAAAATTTTTTCGTTTAATATATATTTATTTCTCTGATATTTATATAAGAATTGAAGTCCAGAAGAGAAAAAACAATTACAATGTAATAACTGGAAAACCAACAAAAATTTATAGATCAGTACAGTACATACCTGGGTTATCAGAAAGGATAAAAAATTCTGATATATATGACAGAGACAAATACATACTAGCAATGAAAATGAACAATACAACAAGGAAGTTATTCACAAACATGAAATCAAAAATCAATATGATGGACGAATCAAATTTAGTTTATGAAATAACTTGCAATGGAGACGACACCGAAGCATGTAAGAAAATATATGTTAGCACGACAAGAACAAAACTAAAGGCTAGAATATCTGGACATAAATCTGATCTAAACAATAATAATAAATCTTTGACCCAAAAAACTGCAATTGCTGCCCACTGTGCAATAACTGGACACCAACCAGACTTAAACAAAGTAAAAATATTGGAAAGAGAGAAGAATAACACAAAGAGATACATGCAAGAGATGCTACACATAATAAATACTCCCACTGACAAGAGAATTAACTATAAATCAGACACTGACAATTGCGCACACATCTATAGATATACAATAAACAAACACAGAACAAGGAAAAAACCAGGGAACCAGGGAGTAGGCGACAAAGCTTAGAAGAATAAACAAGTGACTACACTAGGACTATAAAAATAAAATTGTAATTCCCTAAAGATGACCAACACAAATATCGGAGAAATAAATATATATTAAAAGAAAAAATGTTAATAATATTTTATTATAAAAAAGACCTCAAGCCGAAAAGGACATCACAAACAAAACAAATTTATTCAAAAAGGTCTACAACAAAACATATTTATTATTTGTCCCTATAGGATTCTTTATTTATTAAAGAGCCTTAGAATCGATAGTCGGCTGTATAAGATGGCAAAGTCAATTGCCGAAGTGAGAAATAAAATTGTTTTCAGTTTTGAGTCAAAAATTATTTCTGAATTTTATTAACAAAAATCTTCAGCTTATATACTATTCTTATTCTACACATTCAATAACAATTCTTATTTCTATTTCTTACTTCAATATCAATTGCAATATCATATTGATTAATACAAACGAAATTTGCTTATTCTGCACAATTGCAATTTTGTTCAGTGAAGTTGTTTCATAAATGTGACCTCATTTTATTTTGTGTTTATGTCAGTTTTTTTTCTTTATTTTTTTTTTGCTTGCCTTTATTTTTGTCTTTTGTATTTCCGTGTGGTGTCATATGTATGACTACATTATGAATGTACTACACTCCTACCGTTTAAAGAAAAAAAATTTTATATGGTAAAATTTTTTTTTTTGTCTTAAGCATTAAATTACAAAAGTGGTAAAAAACTCTTTTGTAAAAATTTTGCATTGAGGATATAAAATTACATAATTAAAATAATTTTATTCTATTCTTGTGTACGTTCATTGGCTTATTATTTTTTAAAATTGTGATATTTACATTTTCTGTGTTTATTACTTCAAAAGGACCGATATATTGATTTTCGCTCTTGGCGTTTTCTTTTCTTAAAAATACCTTATCTCCTATTTTTACATTAACGTTATTTGTATTCTTATCTTTAATATATTTTTGTTTTATTTTGCTTTCTAATAACTTTTTATTTGCCATATTATGTGCATGTTTTAATTTAATTTTTAATTCTGTTACATAATCGTCATAATTGTAAAATATTTCATTTGACACGGGATCATTTGACATAGTCGCTAATCTGCCATATACCACTTCAAATGGAGAAAAACCTGTAGCTGAGTGTGGCGTTGTGTTATACGCGAACGTATAATATGGAATCCATTCATTCCAATTGTATTGTTCCGTGAAGGAACGCATGTATTCATTTAATACCCTATGATTTCTCTCAATGCCTCTCATGGTGATATGCTGTTGACGTCACATGATTAATTTTCATAAATGTACATATTTTATCGAATAACTCATTTACGAATTCAGTTTCTCTGTCTGTTTTAATTGTATCGAAACATCCATATTTCAATATAAAGTTCTCTACTAATACCTTTCCTATCTCTCATGCTTCCTTAGTTTCCAGTGGGAATGCGTCAATGTACTTCGTTAGTTCACATTGCGCTGTTAATATATGTCTATACCCGTTTGACACTCTTAATGGACCTGCTGTTTCCAATTGTATACACTGAAATGGTTTTGCAGGTGTATTAGTAATCTGAATTGGCGCCCTCGTATGTTTAATAGTTTTGTTCCTTTTGCAACTTTCGCAATGACTGATAAAATCCTTAATAATTTTGTACATGTTTTTCCATATGTACTTTTGTCTTATCCTAATGACAGTTCTACGCACTCCCGCATGCCCGCCATGTGGGGTTTCATGATAATCTCTTATAATTTCCTCTTGCCTTACCTCTTCCAGTATTTTATCTGATTGTTTAAATATTATAATCTCTACAGGTCTCTGCCTATGTTCATTCTTATTTTGCATGCTATTATATATTGTAATCAATTCCTTTTCGTTCACATATTCAAATATTCTATCATCCTTCGCTAGCGTTACTATAAAAATTATATTATCCCTTAAAACCTTAGCCAACTTCTGCAAGACTGAACCTAAATTCGAGTATGCATTTTCATTGCCAGATATTATTACGCGATTACTCAAAATTTAAATTTTTGACATGCTTCCTTTCGTTTTATCTACAACAAATTTTAATCTTGGTACCCTTTCACTTGTGAAAACGAGATACCATTCCACATATAAATTTTCTCTTCCTTACTTCTTTCATCTTTCTCAGTTTCATTACTGTCTTGATTAGAGCTGGTTATACTATCGTCCTTTGATTTTCTTCTCAATTCCTCAGTAATTTTTCTAGCCATTATATTTTTAGATCTTGGCATCACCTCCTTCAAATCATTGGAATCTATCTTAATTCTTGACAACGCATCGGCATTAGTATTTATCTTTCCCTGCTTGCATATGATCTCGAAATCGTAATGCATGAGATCCAATCTTATTATTGTTAGTCTTGATGAAGGGTTTTTGTGTGTAAACAAAGACACTAGTGGTCTGTGGTCAGTAACCACCTTAAATTTTCTGCCGTACAGGTATGGTCGGAAATTCGTAATTCCCCAATGAATGGTTAATAACACAGCTTTACAAACTTTAAATTTGAAAAAATACCAAGAACACCACATGCCTAGATATGTTAATTCGGACCTCCTGAACACGAAAAACGCTGTAATTTTTTTTCTTAAGTACAGTTTTTTAGATAACGGTACTTTTTTGTTTTTCGGTGTATGGTCCCCATCAAACCCTTGTGGAGCCCAACCGTAAAATCCGATCGAAACGAATCGCATATCGTTGAAGAGGTAATTGAATGCCTTTTCCGTCGATTTACTGAAAATTTCTATGAGATAAGAAATGGCTGAGTTATGTCCCCTCAAAGTTAAAAATTTTCCTATTTTTTAGGTTTTTTTCAAAATTTTTCATTTTTATTTCGTTTTTTTTCTACTTTATATTAAAAGTCTGGAATGTTTTATTATTTTACCAGATAGTTTATTTAGTTATCAATATCTTAAGACTAATTTGAAAACAAACGGATGAAAAATAAAGTTTCTATTAAGGATTTTCTGGAACGACAATATTTTAATTTTCATTGCTCACATACTATGTATATTCGACGTCCACCAGTTTTAACGTACTTAAATAAAGGAAATTTGAATATCCGTAATCTAGATAGCCCTGATTGATGAAATATGACATATTGCTCTATATCTATCACTTTTCAGTTTGGCTTAGTACGTGCAAAAAATTAAATGAGTTCAATCGATCCCAACGAATTTTGTTATGTTTGTGGTGATCTTGTGAAAAAGAAATCACAATCTTTGATGAGAAAAATTAATACGAAAAATTTATCTGAAGCGTATACGAAGTATTTCGGCTTTCCACCTGCATCCCTCGACAAACCATGGACACCGAATAATGCTTGTAACAACTGCCGAACAATATTAAATAAAATTGGTAAGGGTCAAGAATGTTTCTTCACATTTGGAAAGCCAATGCAATGGAGAAACCAGATTAACCATACAACAGATTGTTATTTTTGTTTAACGGAAAAGGCTATCGGACATAGAATTGACCCAGTTTATCCAGTTGTTAGCTCGGTGACGCTGCCAGTGCCGCACTCAGTATCGTGCCCCAAACCGCAGCTGATTGCAGCGGGGCCCACAGAAATTCGAAAAAGAAAAATAAAAGCTGATTCTTCAGATAAGTGCAGTCAATCAGAAATGCCTTCAAATAAGAAACCCCATTTACTTACTCAAGCCGAGCTTAATGATTTGTGCCGAGACTTGTATTTGCCGAAGTCGAAATCTGAATTACTTGCATCGCGATTGCAACAGTGGGGATACTGTTCTCCTGAGACACGTGTTACATATTACCGTGATCGCAGCAAACAACTTGCAATTTTCTTCGCAAAAACGGCAAACTTTTGTTTTTGTAACAACATTAGTGGGCTTTTCTATGCTCTCCAACAGAATTATGACCCGAAGGAATGGCGTCTTTTTCTGGATGGAGGCAAGGACAGTTTGCAGTTAGTCTTGCTTCATAAAGGGAATATGAAACCATCTATTCCAATCGGATATGGAAAATATATAAAGGAAACGTATGAAGCAATGAAAGAACTTCTCCATCTTATTCATTATGACCAACATCAATGGAAAGTTTGCTCTGATTTGAAATTAGTTGACATACTATCTGGATTGCAAGGGGGCCATACGAAATTTCCCTGTTTTCTATGTTTATGTGATAGCCGTGACCGTCAGAATCACTACACCCGAAAAGTTTGGCCCGATAGAAGTGGACGTACGCACGGAGAGTACAACATCAAAAATGACCCACTCATTTCTCAGGAGAAGATAATACTTCCTCCATTACATATTAAGCTTGGGCTATTTACAAATATTGTGAAAAAGTTGCCAAAAGACAGTCTAGCCATGAATTATCTTAGGCAAAAATTTCCGAGAGCCACAGCGAGCAAAATTGAAGCTGGTATATTTGATGGACCTAAAATTCGGGCTCTGTACGGTGACCATGCGCTTAATGAGAGTTTAAGTCCAGCTCATTTGGAGGCATAGGAAGCATTCCAAGATATCGTTCGCAACTTATTAGGAAACTACAGAAGTCCTGATTACGTTGAGAAGATCGATGCATTACTGCGGAAATTCAATGCCATTGGTATACATTGAGTGAAAGCATGTATATCAAAAAGGCCATCATCATTTAAAAATTTATTCTCTTTTACTTTTAGGTTCTAATATGACACCTAAATTACACATTTTATTTAGTAATTTGGATGTTTTCCCTACGAACTTAGGCTCCGAAAGTGATGAACAAGGTGAAAGATTTCACCAGGAAATGGAAGAAATCGAGAGACGTTACAAAGGCTGGTGGGATGAACAGCAAAAGTTCAAGTCGCTCGTCATTTTAGTTTAAATATTTTGAATTTTCGCCGAATATAGTATGTGAGCAATGAAAATTAAAATATTGTTGTTCCAGAAAATCCTTAATAGAAACTTTATTTTTCATCCGTTTGTTTTAAAATTAGTCTTAAAATATTGGTAACTAAATGAACTATCTGGCAAAATAATAAAACATTCCAGACTTTTACTATAACGTAGAAAAAAAACGAAATAAAAATGAAAAATTTTGAAAAATACGGAAAAAATAGGAAAATTTTGAACTTTGAGGGGACATAACTCAGCCATTTCTTATCTCATAGAAATTTTAAGTATATCGACGGAAAAGGCATTCAATTACCTTTTCAACGATATGCGATTAGTTTCGATCGGACGTTACGGTTGGGCTTCACAAGGGTTTGATGGGGACCATACACCGAAAAACACAAAAGTACCGTTATCTAAAAAACTGTACTTAAGAAAAAAAAAATTACAGCATTTTTCGTGTTCAGAAGGTTCCAATTAACTTATCTAGACATGTGGCGTTCTTGGTATTTTTTGGCTGTAAACCAGTGTAATTCTTTCTCTATAACGGGTTTATTAATTTCATGCTTATTAAGAGAACGGCTCGCGTATGAGATTGGCAAATCATAATTTATTTCCCCCTGTGAAAGTATTGCCACTAACGCGTAATCTGATGCGTCAGTAGTGAGTATAAATTCCTTCTCGAAATCTGGGTATTGTAATATTGTTGGATTCGAAACCATGGACCTCAACATTTAAAAAGATTTCTGACAACTTTCTGACCAAGCAAATTTATGGTTTTCTTTAATAATTCATTGAGTGGCCTGGCTATCTGGGCAAAGTCCTTAACAAAACGTCTATAATAATTGCAGAAAGCTACGAATCTTCTTGTGTCATCTGAATTTTGCGGACCAGGGTATATCCGAAGTGCTACACTTTTATTCGGGTCTGTCATTATTCCCCTATCTGTAATAAGATGTCCCAAAAAGACTACTTCCAGTTTCAAGAAATTACATTTATTCGGATTCAATTTGAGATTATGGTTTCTCAACCTCTGAAATACCCTTGTCAAATTATCATTGTGGTGTTGTAAGGAACAACCAAAAACAATTATATCGTTCACATATATAAATGCATTGGAGTCTAATCCCGTTAATGCTATTGTCAGCATTCTTTGGAAACTATTTGATGATATTTTGAGACCAAATGGTAGTCTCTTAAATTGATAGTGTCCATTACTTGTAGAAAATGCTGTAAGTGGTCTTGACGCCGGTTCCAGATGGTTCGACACCAACCAGACTTAAACAAAGTAAAAATATTGGAAAGAGAGAAGAATAACACAAAGAGATACATGCAAGAGATGCTACACATAATAAATACTCCCACTGACAAGAGAATTAACTATAAATCAGACACTGACAATTGCGCACACATCTATAGATATACAATAAACAAACACAGAACAAGGAAAAAAACCAGGGAACAGTAGGCGACAAAGCTTAGAAGAATAAACAAGTGACTACACTAGGACTATAAAGATAAAATTGTAATTCCCTAAAGATGACCAACAGAAATATCGGAGAAATAAATATATATTAAAAGAAAAAATGTTAATAATATTTTATTATAAAAAAGACCTCAAGCCGAAAAGGACATCACAAACAAAACAAATTTATTCAAAAAGGTCTACAACAAAACATATTTATTATTTGTCCCTATAGGATTCTTCATTTATTAAAGAGCCTTAGAATCGATAGTCGGCTGTATAAGATGGCAAAGTCAATTGCCGAAGTGAGAAATAAAATTGTTTTCAGTTTTGAGTCAAAAATTATTTCTGAATTTTATTAACAAAAATCTTCAGCTTATATGCTATTCTTATTCTACACATTCAATAACAATTCTTATTTCTATTTCTTACGTCAATATCAATTGCAATATCATATTGATTAATACAAACGAAATTTGCTTATTCTGCACAATTGCAATTTTGTTCAGTGAAGTTGTTTCATAAATGTGATCTAATTTTATTTTGAGTTTATGTCAGTTTTTTTTCTTTATTTTTTTTTTTTTTGCCTTTATTTTTGTCTTTTGTATTTCCGTGTGGTGTCATATGTATGACTACATTATGAATGTACTACACCCCTACCGTTTAAAGAAAAAAAATTTTATATGGTAAAATTTTTTTTTTGTCTTAAGCATTAAATTACAAAAGTGGTAAAAAACTCTTTTGTAAAAATTTTGCATTGAGGATATAAAATTACATAATTAAAATAATTTTATTCTATTCTTGTGTACGTTCATTGGCTTATTATTTTTTAAAATTGTGATATTTACATTTTCTGTGTTTATTACTTCAAAAGGACCGATATATTGATTTTCGCTCTTCTTGGCGTTTTCTTTTCTTAAAAATACCTTATCTCCTATTTTTACATTAATGTTATTTGTATTCTTATCTTTAATATATTTTTGTTTTATTTTGCCTTCTAATAACTTTTTTTTGCCATATTATGTGCATGTTTTAATTTAATTTTTAATTCTGTTACATAATCGTCATAATTGTAAAATATTTCATTTGACACGGGATCAGTTGACATAGTCGCTAATCTTCCATATACCACTTCAAATGGAGAAAAACCTGTAGCTGAGTGTGGCGTTGTGTTATACGCGAACGTATAATATGGAATCCATTCATTCCAATTGTATTGTTCCGTGAAGGAACGCATGTATTCATTTAATACCCTATGATTTCTCTCAATGCCTCTCATGGTGATATGCTGTTGACGTCACATGATTAATTTTCATAAATGTACATATTTTATCGAATAACTCATTTACGAATTCAGTTTCTCTGTCTGTTTTAATTTTATCGAAACATTCATATTTCAATATAAACTTCTCTACTAATACCTTTCCTATCTCTCATGCTTCCTTAGTTTCCATTGGGAATGCGTCAATGTACTTCGTTAGTTCACATTGCGCTGTTAATATATGTCTATACCCGTTTGACACTCTTAATGGACCTGCTGTGCCCAATTGTATACACTGAAATGGTTTTGCAGGTGTATTAGTAATCTGAATTGGTGCCCTCGTATGTTTAATAGTTTTGTTCCTTTTGCAACTTTCGCAATGACTGATAAAATCCTTAATAATTTTGTACATGTTTTTCCATATGTACTTTTGTCTTATCCTAATGATAGTTCTACGCACTCCCGCATGTCCGCCATGTGGGGTTTCATGATAATCTCTTATAATTTCCTCTTGCCTTATCTTTTCCAGTATTTTATCTGATTGTTTAAATATTATAATCTCTATAGGTCTCTGCCTATGTTCATTCTTATTTTGCATGCTATTATATATTGTAATCAATTCCTTTTCGTTCACATATTCAAATATTCTATCATCCTTCGCTAGCGATACTGTAAAAATTTGATTATCCCTTAAAACCTTAGCCAACTTCTTCAAGACTGAACCTAAATTCGAGTATACATTTTCATTGCCAGATATTATTACGCGATTACTTAAAATTTAAATTTTTGACATGCTTCCTTTCGTTTTATCTACAACAAATTTCAATCTTGGTACCCTTTCACTTGTGAAAACGAGATACCATTCCACATATAAATTTTCTCTTCCTTACTTCTTTCATCTTTCTCAGTTTCATTACTGTCTTGATTAGGGCTGGTTATACTATCGTCCTTTGATTTTCTTCTCAATTCCTCAGTAATTTTTCTAGTCATTATATTTTTAGATCTTGGCATCACCTCCTTCAAATCATTGGAATCTATCTTAATTCTTGACAACGCATCGGCATTAGTATTTATCTTTCCCTGCTTGCATATGATCTCGAAATCGTAATGCATGAGATCCAATCTTATTCTTGTTAGTCTTGATGGAAGGGTTTTTGTGTGTAAACAAAGACACTAGTGGTCTGTGGTCAGTAACTACCTTAAATTTTCTGCCGTACAGGTATGGTCGGAAATTCGTAATTCCCCAATGAATGGTTAATAACACAGCTTTACAAACTTTAAATTTGAAAAAATACCAAGAACACCACATGCCTAGATATGTTAATTCGGACCTCCTGAACACGAAAAACGCTGTAATTGTTTTTCTTAAGTAGAGTTTTTTAGATAACGGTACTTTTTAGTTTTTCGGTGTATGGTCCCCATCAAACCCTTGTGGAGCCCAACCGTAAAATCCGATCGAAACGAATCGCATATCGTTGAAGAGGTAATTGAATGCCTTTTCCGTCGATTTACTGAAAATTTCTATGAGATTAGAAATGGCTGAGTTATGTCCCCTCAAAGTTAAAAATTTTCCTATTTTTTAGGTTTTTTTCAAAATTTTTCATTTTTATTTTGTTTTTTTTCTACGTTATAGTAAAAGTCTGGAATGTTTTATTATTTTACCAGATAGTTTATTTAGTTATCAATATTTTAAGGCTAATTTGAAAACAAACGGATGAAAAATAAAGTTTCTATTAAGGATTTTCTGGAACGACAATATCTTCATTTTCATTGCTCACATACTATGTATATTCGACGTCCACCAGTTTTAACGTACTTAAATAAAGGAAATTTGAATATCCGTAATCTAGATAGCCCTGATTGATGAAATATGACATATTGCTCTATATCTATCACTTTTCAGTTTGGCTTAGTACGTGCAAAAAATTAAATGTGTTCAATCGATCCCAACGAATTTTGTTATGTTTGTGGTGATCTTGTGAAAAAGAAATCACAATCTTTGATGAGAAAAATTAATACGAAAAATTTATCTGAAGCGTATACGAAGTATTTCGGCTTTCCACCTGCATCCCTCGACAAACCATGGACACCGACAATATTAAATAAAATTGGTAAGGGTCAAGAATGTTTCTTCACATTTGGAAAGCCAATGCAATGGAGAAACCAGATTAACCATACAACAGATTGTTATTTTTGTTTAACGGAAAAGGCTATCGGACATAGAATTGACCCAGTTTATCCAGTTGTTAGCTCGGTGACGCTGCCAGTGCCGCACTCAGTATCGTGCCCCAAACCGCAGCTGATTGCAGCGGGGCCCACAGAAATTCGAAAAAGAAAAATAAAAGCTGATTCTTCAGATAAGTGCAGTGAATCAGAAATGCCTTCAAATAAGAAACCCCATTTACTTACTCAAGCCGAGCTTAATGATTTGTGCCGATATTTGTAATTGCCGAAGTCGAAATCTGAATTACTTGCATCGCGATTGCAACAGTGGGGATATTGTTCTCCTGAGACACGTGTTACATATTACCGTGATCGCAGCAAACAACTTGCAATTTTCTTCGCAAAAACGGCAAACTTTTGTTTTTGTAACAACATAAGTGGGCTTTTCTATGCTCTCCAACAGAATTATGACCCGAAGGAATGGCGTCTTTTTCTGGATGGAGGCAAGGACAGTTTGCAGTTAGTCTTGCTTCATAAAGGGAATATGAAACCATCTATTCCAATCGGATATGGAAAATATATAAAGGAAACGTATGAAGCAATGAAAGAACTTCTCCATCTTATTCATTATGACCAACATCAATGGAAATGATCCACTCATTTCTCAGGAGAAGATAATACTTCCTCCATTACATATTAAGCTTGGGCTATTTACAAATATTGTGAAAAAGTTGCCAAAAGACAGTCTAGCCATGAATTATTTTGGGCAAAAATTTCCGAGAGCCACAGCGAGCAAAATTGAAGCTGGTATATTTGATGGACCTAAAATTCGGGCTCTGTACGGTGACCATGCGTTTAATGAGAGTTTAAGTCCAGCTCATTTGGAGGCATAGGAAGCATTCCAAGACATCGTTCGCAACTTCTTAGGAAACTACAGAAGTCCTGATTACGTTGAGAAGATCGATGCATTACTGCGGAAATTCAATGCCATTGGTAAACATTGAGTGAAAGCATGTATATCAAAAAGGCCATCATCATTTAAAAATTTATTCTCTTTTACTTTTAGGTTCTAATATGACACCTAAATTACACTTTTTATTTAGTAATTTGGATGTTTTCCCTACGAACTTAGGCTCCGAAAGTGATGAACAAGGTGAAAGATTTCACCAGGAAATGGAAGAAATCGAGAGACGTTACAAAGGCTGGTGGGATGAACAGCAAAAGTTCAAGTCGCTCGTCATTTTAGTTTAAATATTTTTAATTTTCGCCGAATATAGTATGTGAGCAATGAAAATTAAAATATTGTTGTTCCAGAAAATCCTTAATAGAAACTTTATTTTTCATCCGTTTGTTTTAAAATTAGTCTTAAAATATTGGTAACTAAATGAACTATCTGGCAAAATAATAAAACATTCCAGACTTTTACTATAACGTAGAAAAAAAACGAAATAAAAATGAAAAATTTTGAAAAATACGGAAAAAATAGGAAAATTTTGAACTTTGAGGGGACATAACTCAGCCATTTCTTATCTCATAGAAATTTTAAGTATATCGACGGAAAAGCCATTCAATTACCTTTTCAACGATATGCGATTAGTTTCGATCGGACTTTACGGTTCGGCTTCACAAGGGTTTGATGGGGACCATACACCGAAAAACACAAAAGTACCGTTATCTAAAAAACTGTACTTAAGAAAAAAAAAATTACAGCATTTTTCGTGTTCAGAAGGTTCCAATTAACTTATCTAGACATGTGGCGTTCTTGGTATTTTTTGGCTGTAAACCAGTGTAATTCTTTCTCTACAACGGGTTTATTAATTTCATGCTTATTAAGAGAACGGCTCGCGTATGAGATTGGCAAATCATTATTTATTTCCCCCTGTGAAAGTATTGCCACTACCGCGTAATCTGATGCGTCAGTAGTGAGTATAAATTCCTTCTCGAAATCTGGGTATTGTAATATTGTTGTATTCGAAACCATGGACCTCAACATTTAAAAAGATTTCTGACAACTTTCTGACCAAGCAAATTTATGGTTTTTCTTTAATAATTCATTGAGTGGCTTGGCTATCTGGGCAAAGTCCTTAACAAAACGTCTATAATAATTGCAGAAAGCTACGAATCTTCTTGTGTCATCTGAATTTTGCGGACCAGGGTATATCCGAAGTGCTACACTTTTATTCGGGTCTGTCATTATTCCCCTATCTGTAATAAGATGTCCCAAATAGACTACTTCCAGTTTCAAGAAATTACATTTATTCGGATTCAATTTGAGATTATGGTTTCTCAACCTCTGAAATACCCTTGTCAAATTATCATTGTGGTGTTGTAAGGAACAACCAAAAACAATTATATCGTTCACATATATAAATGCATTGGAGTCTAATCCCGTTAATGCTATTGTCAGCATTCTTTGGAAACTATTTGATGATATTTTGAGACCAAATGGTAGTCTCTTAAATTGATAGTGTCCATTACTTGTAGAAAATGCTGTAAGTGGTCTTGACGCCGGTTCCAGATGGTTCGACACCAACCAGACTTAAACAAAGTAAAAATATTGGAAAGAGAGAAGAATAACACAAAGAGATACATGCAAGAGATGCTACACATAATAAATACTCCCACTGACAAGAGAATTAACTATAAATCAGACACTGACAATTGCGCACACATCTATAGATATACAATAAACACAGAACAAGGAAAAAAACCAGGGAACAGTAGGCGACAAAGCTTAGAAGAATAAACAAGTGACTACACTAGGACTATAAAAATAAAATTGTAATTCCCTAAAGATGACCAACAGAAATATCGGAGAAATAAATATATATTAAAAGAAAAAATGTTAATAATATTTTATTATAAAAAAGACCTCAAGCCGAAAAGGACATCACAAACAAAACAAATTTATTCAAAAAGGTCTACAACAAAACATATTTATTATTTGTCCCTATAGGATTCTTCATTTATTAAAGAGCCTTAGAATCGATAGTCGGCTGTATAAGATGGCAAAGTCAATTGCCGAAGTGAGAAATAAAATTGTTTTCAGTTTTGAGTCAAAAATTATTTCTGAATTTTATTAACAAAAATCTTCAGCTTATATACTATTCTTATTCTACACATTCAATAACAATTCTTATTTCTATTTCTTACGTCAATATCAATTGCAATATCATATTGATTAATACAAACGAAATTTGCTTATTCTGCACAATTGCAATTTTGTTCAGTGAAGTTGTTTCATAAATGTGATCTAATTTTATTTTGTGTTTATGTCAGTTTTTTTTCTTTATTTTTTTTTTTTGTTTGCCTTTATTTTTGTCTTTTGTATTTCCGTGTGGTGTCATATGTATGACTACATTATGAATGTACTACACCCCTACCGTTTAAAGAAAAAAAATTTTATATGGTAAAATTTTTTTTTGTCTTAAGCATTAAATTACAAAAGTGGTAAAAAACTCTTTTGTAAAAATTTTGCATTGAGGATATAAAATTACGTAATTAAAATTTTATTCTATTCTTGTGTACGTTCATTGGCTTATTATTTTTTAATATTGTGATATTTACATTTTCTGTGTTTATTACTTCAAAAGGACCGATATATTGATTTTCGCTCTTCTTGGCGTTTTCTTTTCTTAAAAATACCTTATCTCCTATTTTTACATTAATGTTATTTGTATTCTTATCTTTAATATATTTTTGTTTTATTTTGCCTTCTAATAACTTTTTTTTTGCCATATTATGTGCATGTTTTAATTTAATTTTTAATTCTGTTACATAATCGTCATAATTGTAAAATATTTCATTTGACACGGGATCATTTGACATAGTCGCTAATCTTCCATATACCACTTCAAATGGAGAAAAACCTGTAGCTGAGTGTGGCGTTGTGTTATACGCGAACGTATAACATGGAATCCATTCATTCCAATTGTATTGTTCCGTGAAGGAACGCATGTATTCATTTAATACCCTATGATTTCTCTCAATGCCTCTCATGGTGATATGCTGTTGACGTCACATGATTAATTTTCATAAATGTACATATTTTATCGAATAACTCATTTACGAATTCAGTTTCTCTGTCTGTTTTAATTGTATCGAAACATTCATATTTCAATATAAACTTCTCTACTAATACCTTTCCTATCTCTCATGCTTCCTTAGTTTCCATTGGGAATGCGTCAATGTACTTCGTTAGTTCACATTGCGCTGTTAATATATGTCTATACCCGTTTGACACTCTTAATGGACCTGCTGTGTCCAATTGTATACACTGAAATGGTTTTGCAGGTGTATTAGTAATCTGAATTGGTGCCCTCGTATGTTTAATAGTTTTGTTCCTTTTGCAACTTTCGCAATGACTGATAAAATCCTTAATAATTTTGTACATGTTTTTCCATATGTACTTTTGTCTTATCCTAATGATAGTTCTACGCACTCCCGCATGTCCGCCATGTGGGGTTTCATGATAATCTCTTATAATTTCCTCTTGCCTTATCTTTTCCAGTATTTTATCTGATTGTTTAAATATTATAATCTCTATAGGTCTCTGCCTATGTTCATTCTTATTTTGCATGCTATTATATATTGTAATCAATTCCTTTTCGTTCACATATTCAAATATTTTATCATCCTTCGCTAGCGTTACTGTAAAAATTTGATTATCCCTTAAAACCTTAGCCAACTTCTGCAAGATTGAACCTAAATTCGAGTATGCATTTTCATTGCCAGATATTATTACGCGATTACTCAAAATTTAAATTTTTGACATGCTTCCTTTCGTTTTATCTACAACAAATTTCAATCTTGGGTACCCTTTCACTTGTGAAAACGAGATACCATTCCACATATAAATTTTCTCTTCCTTACTTCTTTCATCTTTCTCAGTTTCATTACTGTCTTGATTAGGGCTGGTTATACTATCGTCCTTTGATTTTCTTCTCAATTCCTCAGTAATTTTTCTAGTCATTATATTTTTAGATCTTGGCATCACCTCCTTCAAATCATTGGAATCTATCTTAATTCTTGACAACGCATCGGCATTAGTATTTATCTTTCCCTGCTTGCATATGATCTCGAAATCGTAATGCATGAGATCCAATCTTATTCTTGTTAGTCTTGATGGAAGGGTTTTTGTGTGTAAACAAAGACACTAGTGGTCTGTGGTCAGTAACTACCTTAAATTTTCTGCCGTAATGGTATGGTCGGAAATTTGTAATTCCCCAATGAATGGTTAATAACACAGCTTTACAAACTTTAAATTTGAAAAAATACCAAGAACACCACATGCCTAGATATGTTAATTCGGACCTCCTGAACACGAAAAACGCTGTAATTGTTTTTCTTAAGTACAGTTTTTTAGATAACGGTACTTTTTTGTTTTTCGGTGTATGGTCCCCATCAAACCCTTGTGGAGCCCAACCGTAAAATCCGATCGAAACGAATCGCATATCGTTGAAGAGGTAATTGAATGCATTTTCCGTCGATTTACTGAAAATTTCTATGAGATAAGAAATGGCTGAGTTATGTCCCCTCAAAGTTAAAAATTTTCCTATTTTTTAGGTTTTTTTCAAAATTTTTCATTTTTATTTCGTTTTTTTTTCTACGTTATAGTAAAAGTCTGGAATGTTTTATTATTTTACCAGATAGTTTATTTAGTTATCAATATTTTAAGACTAATTTGAAAACAAACGGATGAAAAATAAAGTTTATATTAAGGATTTTCTGGAACGACAATATCTTCATTTTCATTGCTCACATACTATGTATATTCGACGTCCACCAGTTTTAACGTACTTAAATAAAGGAAATTTGAATATCCGTAATCTAGATAGCCCTGATTGATGAAATATGACATATTGCTCTATATCTATCACTTTTCAGTTTGGCTTAGTACGTGCAAAAAATTAAATGTGTTCAATCGATCCCAACGAATTTTGTTATGTTTGTGGTGATCTTGTGAAAAAGAAATCACAATCTTTGATGAGAAAAATTAATACGAAAAATTTATCTGAAGCGTATACGAAGTATTTCGGCTTTCCACCTGCATCCCTCGACAAACCATGGACACCGAATAATGCTTGTAACAACTGCCGAACAATATTAAATAAAATTGGTAAGGGTCAAGAATGTTTCTTCACATTTGGAAAGCCAATGCAATGGAGAAACCAGATTAACCATACAACAGATTGTTATTTTTGTTTAACGGAAAAGGCTATCGGACATAGAATTGACCCAGTTTATCCAGTTGTTAGCTCGGTGACGCTGCCAGTGCCGCACTCAGTATCGTGCCCCAAACCGCAGCTGATTGCAGCGGGGCCCACAGAAATTCGAAAAAGAAAAATAAAAGCTGATTCTTCAGATAAGTGCAGTCAATCAGAAATGCCTTCAAATAAGAAACCCCATTTACTTACTCAAGCCGAGCTTAATGATTTGTGCCGAGATTTGTATTTGCCGAAGTCGAAATCTGAATTACTTGCATCGCGATTGCAACAGTGGGGATATTGTTCTCCTGAGACACGTGTTACATATTACCGTGATCGCAGCAAACAACTTGCAATTTTCTTCGCAAAAACGGCAAACTTTTGTTTTTGTAACAACATATGTGGGCTTTTCTATGCTCTCCAACAGAATTATGACCCGAAGGAATGGCGTCTTTTTCTGGATGGAGGCAAGGACAGTTTGCAGTTAGTCTTGCTTCATAAAGGGAATATGAAACCATCTATTCCAATCGGATATGGAAAATATATAAAGGAAACGTATGAAGCAATGAAAGAACTTCTCCATCTTATTCATTATGACCAACATCAATGGAAAGTTTGCTCTGATTTGAAATTAGTTGACATACTATCTGGATTGCAAGGGGGCCATACGAAATTTCCCTGTTTTCTATGTCTATGTGATAGCCGTGACCGTCAGAATCACTACACCCGAAAAGTTTGGCCCGATAGAAGTGGACGTACGCACGGAGAGTACAACATCAAAAATGACCCACTCATTTCTCAGGAGAAGATAATACTTCCTCCATTACATATTAAGCTTGGGCTATTTACAAATATTGTGAAAAAGTTGCCAAAAGACAGTCTAGCCATGAATTATCTTAGGCAAAAATTTCCGAGAGCCACAGCGAGCAAAATTGAAGCTGGTATATTTGATGGACCTAAAATTCGGGCTCTGTACGGTGACCAAGCGATTAATGAGAGTTTAAGTCCAGCTCATTTGGAGGCATAGGAAGCATTCCAAGATATCGTTCGCAACTTCTTAGGAAACTACAGAAGTCCTGATTACGTTGAGAAGATCGATGTATTACTGCGGAAATTCAATGCCATTGGTAAACATTGAGTGAAAGCATGTATATCAAAAAGGCCATCATCATTTAAAAATTTATTCTCTTTTACTTTTAGGTTCTAATATGACACCTAAATTACACATTTTATTTAGTAATTTGGATGTTTTCCCTACGAACTTAGGCTCCGAAAGTGATGAACAAGGTGAAAGATTTCACCAGGAAATGGAAGAAATCGAGAGACGTTACAAAGGCTGGTGGGATGAACAGCAAAAGTTCAAGTCGCTCGTCATTTTAGTTTAAATATTTTTAATTTTCGCCGAATATAGTATGTGAGCAATGAAAATTAAAATATTGTTGTTCCAGAAAATCCGTAATAGAAACTTTATTTTTCATCCGTTTGTTTTAAAATTAGTCTTAAAATATTGGTAACTAAATGAACTATCTGGCAAAATAATAAAACATTCCAGACTTTTACTATAACGTAGAAAAAAAACGAAATAAAAATGAAAAATTTTGAAAAATATGGAAAAAATAGGAAAATTTTGAACTTTGAGGGGACATAACTCAGCCATTTCTTATCTGATAGAAATTTTAAGTATATCGACGGAAAAGGCATTCAGTTACCTTTTCAACGATATGTTTCGATCGGACTGTACGGTTCGGCTTCACAAGGGTTTGATGGGGACCATACACCGAAAAACACAAAAGTACCGTTATCTAAAAAACTGTACTTAAGAAAAAAAAAATTACAGCATTTTTCGTGTTCAGAAGGTTCCAATTAACTTATCTAGACATGTGGCGTTCTTGGTATTTTTTGGCTGTAAACCAGTGTAATTCTTTCTCTACAACGGGGTTATTAATTTCATGCTTATTAAGAGAACGGCTCGCGTATGAGATTGGCAAATCATTATTTATTTCCCCCTGTGAAAGTATTGCCACTACCGCGTAATCTGATGCGTCAGTAGTGAGTATAAATTCCTTCTCGAAATCTGGGTATTGTAATATTGTTGGATTCGAAACCATGGACCTCAACATTTAAAAAGATTTCTGACAACTTTCTGACCAAGCAAATTTATGGTTTTTCTTTAATAATTCATTGAGTGGCCTGGCTATCTGGGCAAAGTCCTTAACAAAACGTCTATAATAATTGCAGAAAGCTACGAATCTTCTTGTGTCATCTGAATTTTGCGGACCAGGGTATATCCGAAGTGCTACACTTTTATTCGGGTCTGTCATTATTCCCCTATCTGTAATAAGATGTCCCAAATAGACTACTTCCAGTTTCAAGAAATTACATTTATTCGGATTCAATTTGAGATTATGGTTTCTCAACCTCTGAAATACCCTTGTCAAATTATCATTGTGGTGTTGTAAGGAACAACCAAAAACAATTATATCGTTCACATATATAAATGCATTGGAGTCTAATCCCGTTAATGCTATTGTCAGCATTCTTTGGAAACTATTTGATGATATTTTGAGACCAAATGGTAGTCTCTTAATTTGATAGTGTCCATTACTTGTAGAAAATTCTGTAAGTGGTCTTGACGCCGGTTCCAGATGGTTCGACACCAACCAGACTTAAACAAAGTAAAAATATTGGAAAGAGAGAAGAATAACACAAAGAGATACATGCAAGAGATGCTACACATAATAAATACTCCCACTGACAAGAGAATTAACTATAAATCAGACACTGACAATTGCGCACACATCTATAGATATACAATAAACACAGAACAAGGAAAAAAACCAGGGAACAGTAGGCGACAAAGCTTAGAAAAATAAACAATTGACTACACTAGGACTATAAAAATAAAATTGTAATTCCCTAAAGATGACCAACAGAAATATCGGAGAAATAAATATATATTAAAAGAAAAAATGTTAATAACATTTTATTATAAAAAAGACCTCAAGCCGAAAAGGACATCACAAACAAAACAAATTTATTCAAAAAGGTCTACAACAAAACATATTTATTATTTGTCCCTGTAGGATTCTTCATTTATTAAAGAGCCTTAGAATCGATAGTCGGCTGTATAAGATGGCAAAGTCAATTGCCGAAGTGAGAAATAAAATTGTTTTCAGTTTTGAGTCAAAAATTATTTCTGAATTTTATTAACAAAAATATTCAGCTTATATACTATTCTTATTCTACACATTCAATAACAATTCTTATTTCTATTTCTTACGTCAATATCAATTGCAATATCATATTGATTAATACAAACGAAATTCGCTTATTCTGCACAATTGCAATTTTGTTCAGTGAAGTTGTTTCATAAATGTGATCTAATTTTATTTTGTGTTTATGTCAGTTTTTTTTCTTTATTTTTTTTTTTGTTTGCCTTTATTTTTGTCTTTTGTATTTCCGTGTGGTGTCATATGTATGACTACATTATGAATGTACTACACCCCTACCGTTTAAAGAAAAAAAATTTTATATGGTAAATTTTTTTTTTTGTCTTAAGCATTAAATTACAAAAGTGGTAAAAAACTCTTTTGTAAAAATTTTGCATTGAGGATATAAAATTACATAATTAAAATAATTTTATTCTATTCTTGTGTACGTTCATTGGCTTATTATTTTTTAAAATTGTGATATTTACATTTTCTGTGTTTATTACTTCAAAAGGACCGATATATTGATTTTCGCTCTTCTTGGCGTTTTCTTTTCTTAAAAATACCTTATCTCCTATTTTTACATTAATGTTATTTGTATTCTTATCTTTAATATATTTTTGTTTTATTTTGCCTTCTAATAACTTTTTTTTTGCCATATTATGTGCATGTTTTAATTTAATTTTTAATTCTGTTACATAATCGTCATAATTGTAAAATATTTCATTTGACACGGGATCATTTGACATAGTCGCTAATCTTCCATATACCACTTCAAATGGAGAAAAACCTGTAGCTGAGTGTGGCGTTGTGTTATACGCGAACGTATAATATGGAATCCATTCATTCCAATTGTATTGTTCCGTGAAGGAACGCATGTATTCATTTAATACCCTATGATTTCTCTCAATGCCTCTCATGGTGATATGCTGTTGACGTCACATGATTAATTTTCATAAATGTACATATTTTATCGAATAACTCATTTACGAATTCAGTTTCTCTGTTTGTTTTAATTGTATCGAAACATTCATATTTCAATATAAACTTCTCTACTAATACCTTTCCTATCTCTCATGCTTCCTTAGTTTCCATTGGGAATGCGTCAATGTACTTCGTTAGTTCACATTGCGCTGTTAATATATGTCTATATCCGTTTGACACTCTTAATGGACCTGCTGTGTCCAATTGTATAGACTGAAATGGTTTTGCAGGTGTATTAGTAATCTGAATTGGTGCCCTCGTATGTTTAATAGTTTTGTTCCTTTTGCAACTTTCGCAATGACTGATAAAATCCTTAATAATTTTGTACATGTTTTTCCATATGTACTTTTGTCTTATCCTAATGACAGTTCTACGCACTCCCGCATGTCCGCCATGTGGGGTTTCATGATAATCTCTTATAATTTCCTCTTGCCTTATCTTTTCCAGTATTTTATCTGATTGTTTAAATATTATAATCTCTATAGGTCTCTGCCTATGTTCATTCTTATTTTGCATGCTATTATATATTGTAATCAATTCCTTTTCGTTCACATATTCAAATATTTTATCATCCTTCGCTAGCGTTACTGTAAAAATTTGATTATCCCGTAAAACCTTAGTCATCTTCTGCAAGACTGAACCTAAATTGGAGTATGCATTTTCATTGCCAGATATTATTACGCGATTACTCAAAATTTCAATTTTTGACATGCTTCCTTTCGTTTTATCTACAACAAATTTCAATCTTGGGTACCCTTTCACTTGTGAAAACGAGATACCATTCCACATATAAATTTTCTCTTCCTTACTTCTTTCATCTTTCTCAGTTTCATTACTGTCTTGATTAGGGCTGGTTATACTATCGTCCTTTGATTTTCTTCTCAATTCCTCAGTAATTTTTCTAGTCATTATATTTTTAGATCTTGGCATCACCTGCTTCAAATCATTGGAATCTATCTTAATTCTTGACGCATCGGCATTAGTATTTATCTTTCCCTGCTTGCATATGATCTCGAAATCGTAATGCATGAGATCCAATCTTATTCTTGTTAGTCTTGATGAAGGGTTTTTGTGTGTAAACAAAGACACTAGTGGTCTGTGGTCAGTAACTACCTTAAATTTTCTGCCGTAATGGTATGGTCGGAAATTCGTAATTCCCCAATGAATGGTTAATAACACAGCTTTACAAATTTTAAATTTGAAAAAATACCAAGAACACCACATGCCTAGATATGTTAATTCGGACCTCCTGAACACGAAAAACGCTGTAATTTTTTTTCTTAAGTACAGTTTTTTAGATAACGGTACTTTTTTGTTTTTCGGTGTATGGTCCCCATCAAACCCTTGTGGAGCCCAACCGTAAAATCCGATCGAAACGAATCGCATATCGTTGTAGAGGTAATTGAATGCCTTTTCCGTCGATTTACTGAAAATTTCTATGAGATAAGAAATGGCTGAGTTATGTCCCCTCAAAGTTAAAAATTTTCCTATTTTTTACGTTTTTTTCAAAATTTTTCATTTTTATTTCTTTTTTTTCTACGTTATAGTAAAAGTCTGGAATGTTTTATTATTTTGCCAGATAGTTTATTTAGTTATCAATATTTTAAGACTAATTGGAAAACAAACGGATGAAAAATAAAGTTTATATTAAGGATTTTCTGGAACGACAATATTTTCATTTTCATTGCTCACATACTATGTATATTCGACGTCCACCAGTTTTAACGTACTTAAATAAAGGAAATTTGAATATCCGTATTCTAGATAGCCCTGATTGATGAGATATGACATATTGCTCTATATCTATCACTTTTCAGTTTGGCTTAGTACGTGCAAAAAACAAAATGTGTTCAATCGATCCCAACGAATTTTGTTATGTTTGTGGTGATCTTGTGAAAAAGAAATCACAATCTTTGATGAGAAAAATTAATACTAAAAATTTATCTGAAGCGTATACGAAGTATTTCGGCTTTCCACCTGCATCCCTCGACAAACCATGGATACCGAATAATGCTTGTAACAACTGCCGAACAATATTAAATAAAATTGGTAAGGGTCAAGAATGTTTCTTCACATTTGGAAAGCCAATGCAATGGAGAAACCAGATTAACCATACAACAGATTGTTATTTTTGTTTAACGGAAAAGGCTATCGGACATAGAATTGACCCAGTTTATCCAGTTGTTAGCTCGGTGACGCTGCCAGTGCCGCACTCAGTATCGTGCCCCAAACCGCAGCTGATTGCAGCGGGGCCCACAGAAATTCGAAAAAGAAAAATAAAAGCTGATTCTTCAGATAAGTGCAGTCAATCAGAAATGCCTTCAAATAAGAAACCCCATTTACTTACTCAAGCCGAGCTTAATGATTTGTGCCGAGACTTGTATTTGCCGAAGTCGAAATCTGAATTACTTGCATCGCGATTGCAACAGTGGGGATACTGTTCTCCTTAGACACGTGTTACATATTACCGTGATCGCAGCAAACAACTTGCAATTTTCTTCGCAAAAACGGCAAACTTTTGTTTTTGTAACAACATTAGTGGGCTTTTCTATGCTCTCCAACAGAATTATGACCCGAAGGAATGGCGTCTTTTTCTGGATGGAGGCAAGGACAGTTTGCAGTTAGTCTTGCTTCATAAAGGGAATATGAAACCATCTATTCCAATCGGATATGGAAAATATATAAAGGAAACGTATGAAGCAATGAAAGAACATCTCCATCTTATTCATTATGACCAACATCAATGGAAAGTTTGCTCTGATTTGAAATTAGTTGACATACTATCTGGATTGCAAGGGGGCCATACGAAATTTCCCTGTTTTCTATGTCTATGTGATAGCCGTGACCGTCAGAATCACTACACCCGAAAAGTTTGGCCCGATAGAAGTGGACGTACGCACGGAGAGTACAACATCAAAAATGACCCACTCATTTCTCAGGAGAAGATAATACTTCCTCCATTACATATTAAGCTTGGGCTATTTACAAATATTGTGAAAAAGTTGCCAAAAGACAGTCTAGCCATGAATTATCTTAGGCAAAAATTTCCGAGAGCCACAGCGAGCAAAATTGAAGCTGGTATATTTGATGGACCTAAAATTCGGGCTCTGTACGGTGACCATGCGCTTAATGAGAGTTTAAGTCCAGCTCATTTGGAGGCATAGGAAGCATTCCAAGACATCGTTCGCAACTTCTTAGGAAACTACAGAAGTCCTGATTACGTTGAGAAGATCGATGCATTACTGCGGAAATTCAATGCCATTGGTAAACATTGAGTGAAAGCATGTATATCAAAAAGGCCATCATCATTTAAAAATTTATTCTCTTTTACTTTTAGGTTCTAATATGACACCTAAATTACACATTTTATTTAGTAATTTGGATGTTTTCCCTACGAACTTAGGCTCCGAAAGTGATGAACAAGGTGAAAGATTTCACCAGGAAATGGAAGAAATCGAGAGACGTTACAAAGGCTGGTGGGATGAACAGCAAAAGTTCAAAATAATAAAACATTCCAGACTTTTACTATAACGTAGAAAAAAAATGAAATAAAAATGAAAAATTTTGAAAAATACGGAAAAAATAGGAAAATTTTCAACTTTGAGGGGACATAACTCAGCCATTTCTTATCTCATAGAAATTTTAAGTATATCGACGGAAAAGACATTCAATTACCTTTTCAACGATATGCGATTAGTTTCGATCGGACTTTACGGTTGGGCTTCACAAGGGTTTGATGGGGACCATACACCGAAAAACACAAAAGTACCGTTATCTAAACAACTGTACTTAAGAAAAAAAAAATTACAGCATTTTTCGTGTTCAGAAGGTTCCAATTAACTTATCTAGACATGTGGCGTTCTTGGTATTTTTTGGCTGTAAACCAGTGCAATTCTTTCTCTACAACCGGTTTATTAATTTCATGCTTATTAAGAGAACGGCTCGCGTATGAGATTGGCAAATCATTATTTATTTCCCCCTGTGAAAGTATTGCCACTACCGCGTAATCTGATGCGTCAGTAGTGAGTATAAATTCCTTCTCGAAATCTGGGTATTGTAATATTGTTGGATTCGAAACCATGGACCTCAACATTTAAAAAGATTTCTGACAACTTTCTGACCAAGCAAATTTATGGTTTTTCTTTAATAATTCATTGAGTGGCCTGGCTATCTGGGCAAAGTCCTTAACAAAACGTCTATAATAATTGCAGAAAGCTACGAATCTTCTTGTGTCATCTGAATTTTGCGGACCAGGGTATATCCGAAGTGCTACACTTTTATTCGGGTCTGTCATTATTCCCCTATCTGTAATAAGATGTCCCAAACAGACTACTTCCAGTTTCAAGAAATTACATTTATTCGGATTCAATTTGAGATTATGGTTTCTCAACCTCTGAAATACCCTTGTCAAATTATCATTGTGGTGTTGTAAGGAACAACCAAAAACAATTATATCGTTCACATATATAAATGCATTGGAGTCTAATCCCGTTAATGCTATTGTCAGCATTCTTTGGAAACTATTTGATGATATTTTGAGACCAAATGGTAGTCTCTTAAATTGATAGTGTCCATTACTTGTAGAAAATGCTGTAAGTGGTCTTGACGCCGGTTCCAGATGGTTCGACACCAACCAGACTTAAACAAAGTAAAAATATTGGAAAGAGAGAAGAATAACACAAAGAGATACATGCAAGAGATGCTACACATAATAAATACTCCCACTGACAAGAGAATTAACTATAAATCAGACACTGACAATTGCGCACATCTATAGATATACAATAAACACAGAACAAGGAAAAAAACCAGGGAACAGTAGGCGACAAAGCTTAGAAAAATAAACAAGTGACTACACTAGGACTATAAAAATAAAATATTAATTCCCTAAAGATGACCAACAGAAATATCGGAGAAATAAATATATATTAAAAGAAAAAATGTTAATAACATTTTATTATAAAAAAGACCTCAAGCCGAAAAGGACATCACAAACAAAACAAATTTATTCAAAAAGGTCTACAACAAAACATATTTATTATTTGTCCCTGTAGGATTCTTCATTTATTAAAGAGCCTTAGAATCGATAGTCGGCTGTATAAGATGGCAAAGTCAATTGCCGAAGTGAGAAATAAAATTGTTTTCAGTTTTGAGTCAAAAATTATTTCTGAATTTTATTAACAAAAATATTCAGCTTATATACTATTCTTATTCTACACATTCAATAACAATTCTTATTTCTATTTCTTACGTCAATATCAATTGCAATATCATATTGATTAATACAAACGAAATTCGCTTATTCTGCACAATTGCAATTTTGTTCAGTGAAGTTGTTTCATAAATGTGATCTAATTTTATTTTGTGTTTATGTCAATTTTTTTTCTTTATTTTTTTTTTTTGCCTTTATTTTTGTCTTTTGTATTTCCGTGTGGTGTCATATGTATGACTACATTATGAATGTACTACACCCCTACCGTTTAAAGAAAAAAAATTTTATATGGTAAATTTTTTTTTTGTCTTAAGCATTAAATTACAAAAGTGGTAAAAAACTCTTTTGTAAAAATTTTGCATTGAGGATATAAAATTACGTAATTAAAATAATTTTATTCTATTCTTGTGTACGTTCATTGGCTTATTATTTTTTAAAATTGTGATATTTACATTTTCTGTGTTTATTACTTCAAAAGGACCGATATATTGATTTTCGCTCTTCTTGGCGTTTTCTTTTCTTAAAAATACCTTATCTCCTATTTTTACATTAATGTTATTTGTATTCTTATCTTTAATATATTTTTGTTTTATTTTGCCTTCTAATAACTTTTTTTTTGCCATATTATGTGCATGTTTTAATTTAATTTTTAATTCTGTTACATAATCGTCATAATTGTAAAATATTTCATTTGACACGGGATCATTTGACATAGTCGCTAATCTTCCATATACCACTTCAAATGGAGAAAAACCTGTAGCTGAGTGTGGCGTTGTGTTATACGCGAACGTATAATATGGAATCCATTCATTCCAATTGTATTGTTCCGTGAAGGAACGCATGTATTCATTTAATACCCTATGATTTCTCTCAATGCCTCTCATGGTGATATGCTGTTGACGTCACATGATTAATTTTCATAAATGTACATATTTTATCGAATAACTCATTTACGAATTCAGTTTCTCTGTTTGTTTTAATTGTATCGAAACATTCATATTTCAATATAAACTTCTCTACTAATACCTTTCCTATCTCTCATGCTTCCTTAGTTTCCATTGGGAATGCGTCAATGTACTTCGTTAGTTCACATTGCGCTGTTAATATATGTCTATATCCGTTTGACACTCTTAATGGACCTGCTGTGTCCAATTGTATACACTGAAATGGTTTTGCAGGTGTATTAGTAATCTGAATTGGTGCCCTCGTATGTTTAATAGTTTTGTTCCTTTTGCAACTTTCGCAATGACTGATAAAATCCTTAATAATTTTGTACATGTTTTTCCATATGTACTTTTGTCTTATCCTAATGACAGTTCTACGCACTCCCGCATGTCCGCCATGTGGGGTTTCATGATAATCTCTTATAATTTCCTCTTGCCTTATCTTTTCCAGTATTTTATCTGATTGTTTAAATATTATAATCTCTATAGGTCTCTGCCTATGTTCATTCTTATTTTGCATGCTATTATATATTGTAATCAGTTCCTTTTCGTTCACATATTCAAATATTTTATCATCCTTCGCTAGCGTTACTGTAAAAATTTGATTATCCCGTAAAACCTTAGTCATCTTCTGCAAGACTGAACCTAAATTCGAGTATGCATTTTCATTGCCAGATATTATTACGCGATTACTCAAAATTTCAATTTTTGACATGCTTCCTTTCGTTTTATCTACAACAAATTTCAATCTTGGGTACCCTTTCACTTGGGAAACGAGATACCATTCCACATATAAATTTTCTCTTCCTTACTTCTTTCATCTTTCTCAGTTTCATTACTGTCTTGATTAGGGCTGGTTATACTATCGTCCTTTGATTTTCTTCTCAATTCCTCAGTAATTTTTCTAGTCATTATATTTTTAGATCTTGGCATCACCTGCTTCAAATCATTGGAATCTATCTTAATTCTTGACGCATCGGCATTAGTATTTATCTTTCCCTGCTTGCATATGATCTCGAAATCGTAATGCATGAGATCCAATCTTATTCTTGTTAGTCTTGATGAAGGGTTTTTGTGTGTAAACAAAGACACTAGTGGTCTGTGGTCAGTAACTACCTTAAATTTTCTGCCGTAATGGTATGGTCGGAAATTCGTAATTCCCCAATGAATGGTTAATAACACAGCTTTACAAACTTTAAATTTGAAAAAAATACCAAGAACACCACATGCCTAGATATGTTAATTCGGACCTCCTGAACACGAAAAAAGCTGTAATTTTTTTTTCTTAAGTACAGTTTTTTAGATAACGGTACTTTTTTGTTTTTCGGTGTATGGTCCCCATCAAACCCTTGTGGTGCCCAACCGTAAAATCCGATCGAAACGAATCGCATATCGTTGAAGAGGTAACTGAATGCCTTTTCCGTCGATTTACTGAAAATTTCTATGAGATAAGAAACGGCTGAGTTATGTCCCCTCAAATTTAAAAATTTTCCTATTTTTTACGTTTTTTTCAAAATTTTTCATTTTTATTTCGTTTTTTTTCTACGTTATAGTAAAAGTCTGGAATGTTTTATTATTTTACCAGATAGTTTATTTAGTTATCAATATTTTAAGACTAATTTGAAAATAAACGGATGAAAAATAAAGTTTCTATTAAGGATTTTCTGGAACGACAATATTTTCATTTTCATTGCTCACATACTATGTATATTCGACGTCCACCAGTTTTAACGTACTTAAATAAAGGAAATTTGAATATCCGTAATCTAGATAGCCCTGATTGATGAAATATGACATATTGCTCTATATCTATCACTTTTCAGTTTGGCTTAGTACGTGCAAAAAATTAAATGTGTTCAATCGATCCCAACGAATTTTGTTATGTTTGTGGTGATCTTGTGAAAAAGAAATCACAATCTTTGATGAGAAAAATTAATACGAAAAATTTATCTGAAGCGTATACGAAGTATTTCGGCTTTCCACCTGCATCCCTCGACAAACCATGGACACCGAATAATGCTTGTAACAACTGCCGAACAATATTAAATAAAATTGGTAAGGGTCAAGAATGTTTCTTCACATTTGGAAAGCCAATGCAATGGAGAAACCAGATTAACCATACAACAGATTGTTATTTTTGTTTAACGGAAAAGGCTATCGGACATAGAATTGACCCAGTTTATCCAGTTGTTAGCTCGGTGACGCTGCCAGTGCCGCACTCAGTATCGTGCCCCAAACCGCAGCTGATTGCAGCGGGGCCCACAGAAATTCGAAAAAGAAAAATAAAAGCTGATTCTTCAGATAAGTGCAGTCAATCAGAAATGCCTTCAAATAAGAAACCCCATTTACTTACTCAAGCCGAGCTTAATGATTTGTGCCGAGATTTGTATTTGCCGAAGTCGAAATCTGAATTACTTGCATCGCGATTGCAACAGTGGGGATATTGTTCTCCTGAGACACGTGTTACATATTACCGTGATCGCAGCAAACAACTTGCAATTTTCTTCGCAAAAACGGCAAACTTTTGTTTTTGTAACAACATAAGTGGGCTTTTCTATGCTCTCCAACAGAATTATGACCCGAAGGAATGGCGTCTTTTTCTGGATGGAGGCAAGGACAGTTTGCAGTTAGTCTTGCTTCATAAAGGGAATATGAAACCATCTATTCCAATCGGATATGGAAAATATATAAAGGAAACGTATGAAGCAATGAAAGAACTTCTCCATCTTATTCATTATGACCAACATCAATGGAAAGTTTGCTCTGATTTGAAATTAGTTGACATACTATCTGGATTGCAAGGGGGCCATACGAAATTTCCCTGTTTTCTATGTCTATGTGATAGCCGTGACCGTCAGAATCACTACACCCGAAAAGTTTGGCCCGATAGAAGTGGACGTACGCACGGAGAGTACAACATCAAAAATGACCCACTCATTTCTCAGGAGAAGATAATACTTCCTCCATTACATATTAAGCTTGGGCTATTTACAAATATTGTGAAAAAGTTGCCAAAAGACAGTCTAGCCATGAATTATCTTAGGCAAAAATTTCCGAGAGCCACAGCGAGCAAAATTGAAGCTGGTATATTTGATGGACCTAAAATTCGGGCTCTGTACGGTGACCAAGCGATTAATGAGAGTTTAAGTCCAGCTCATTTGGAGGCATAGGAAGCATTCCAAGATATCGTTCGCAATTTCTTAGGAAACTACAGAAGTCCTGATTACGTTGAGAAGATCGATGTATTACTGCGGAAATTCAATGCCATTGGTAAACATTGAGTGAAAGCATGTATATCAAAAAGGCCATCATCATTTAAAAATTTATTCTCTTTTACTTTTAGGTTCTAATATGACACCTAAATTACACTTTTTATTTAGTACTTTGGATGTTTTCCCTACGAACTTAGGCTCCGAAAGTGATGAACAAGGTGAAAGATTTCACCTTCCTGGTGAAATGGAAGAAATCGAGAGACGTTACAAAGGCTGGTGGGATGAACAGCAAAAGTTCAAGTCGCTCGTCATTTTAGTTTAAATATTTTTAATTTTCGCCGAATATAGTATGTGAGCAATGAAAATTAAAATATTGTTGTTCCAGAAAATCCGTAATAGAAACTTTATTTTTCATCCGTTTGTTTTAAAATTAGTCTTAAAATATTGGTAACTAAATGAACTATCTGGCAAAATAATAAAACATTCCAGACTTTTACTATAACGTAGAAAAAAAACGAAATAAAAATGAAAAATTTTGAAAAATACGGAAAAAATAGGAAAATTTTGAACTTTGAGGGGACATAACTCAGCCATTTCTTATCTGATAGAAATTTTAAGTATATCGACGGAAGAGGCATTCAATTACCTTTTCAACGATATGTTTCGATCGGACTTTACGGTTGGGCTTCACAAGGGTTTGATGGGGACCATACACCGAAAAACACAAAAGTACCGTTATCTAAAAAACTGTACTTAAGAAAAAAAAATTACAGCGTTTTTCGTGTTCAGAAGGTTCCAATTAACTTATCTAGACATGTGGCGTTCTTGGTATTTTTTGGCTGTAAACCAGTGTAATTCTTTCTCTACAACGGGTTTATTAATTTCATGCTTATTAAGAGAACGGCTCGCGTATGAGATTGGCAAATCATTATTTATTTCCCCCTGTGAAAGTATTGCCACTAACGCGTAATCTGATGCGTCAGTAGTGAGTATAAATTCCTTCTCGAAATCTGGGTATTGTAATATTGTTGGATTCGAAACCATGGACCTCAACATTTAAAAAGATTTCTGACAACTTTCTGACCAAGCAAATTTATGGTTTTTCTTTAATAATTCATTGAGTGGCCTGGCTATCTGGGCAAAGTCCTTAACAAAACGTCTATAATAATTGCAGAAAGCTACGAATCTTCTTGTGTCATCTGAATTTTGCGGACCAGGGTATATCCGAAGTGCTACACTTTTATTCGGGTCTGTCATTATTCCCCTATCTGTAATAAGATGTCCCAAATAGACTACTTCCAGTTTCAAGAAATTACATTTATTCCGATTCAATTTGAGATTATGGTTTCTCAACCTCTGAAATACCCTTGTCAAATTATCATTGTGGTGTTGTAAGGAACAACCAAAAACAATTATATCGTTCACATATATAAATGCATTGGAGTCTAATCCCGTTAATGCTATTGTCAGCATTCTTTGGAAACTATTTGATGATATTTTGAGATCAAATGGTAGTCTCTTAAATTGATAGTGTCCATTACTTGTAGAAAATGCTGTAAGTGGTCTTGACGCCGGTTCCAGATGGTTCGACACCAACCAGACTTAAACAAAGTAAAAATATTGGAAAGAGAGAAGAATAACACAAAGAGATACATACAAGAGATGCTACACATAATAAATACTCCCACTAACAAGAGAATTAACTATAAATCAGACACTGACAATTGCGCACACATCTATAGATATACAATAAACAAACACAGAACAAGGAAAAACACCAGGGAACAGTAGGCGACAAAGCTTAGAAGAATAAACAAGTGACTACACTAGGACTATAAAAATAAAATATTAATTCCCTAAAGATGACCAACAGAAATATCGGAGAAATAAATATATATTAAAAGAAAAAATGTTAATAATATTTTATTATAAAAAAGACCTCAAGCCGAAAAGGACATCACAAACAAAACAAATTTATTCAAAAAGGTCTACAACAAAACATATTTATTATTTGTCCCTATAGGATTCTTCATTTATTAAAGAGCCTTAGAATCGATAGTCGGCTGTATAAGATGGCAAAGTCAATTGCCGAAGTGAGAAATAAAATTGTTTTCAGTTTTGGGTCAAAAATTATTTCTGAATTTTATTAACAAAAATCTTCAGCTTATATGCTATTCTTATTCTACACATTCAATAACAATTCTTATTTCTATTTTTTACGTCAATATCAATTGCAATATCATATTGATTAATACAAATGAAATTTGCTTATTCTGCAAAATTGCAATTTTGTTCAGTGAAGTTGTTTCATAAATGTGATCTAATTTTATTTTGTGTTTATGTCAGTTTTTTTTCTTTATTTTTTTTTTGTTTGCCTTTATTTTTGTCTTTTGTATTTCCGTGTGGTGTCATATGTATGACTACATTATGAATGTACTACACCCCTACCGTTTAAAGAAAAAAAATTTTATATGGTAAAATTTTTTTTTTGTCTTAAGCATTAAATTACAAAAGTGGTAAAAAACTCTTTTGTAAAAATTTTGCATTGAGGATATAAAATTACGTAATTAAAATAATTTTATTCTATTCTTGTGTACGTTCATTGGCTTATTATTTTTTAAAATTGTGATATTTACATTTTCTGTGTTTATTACTTCAAAAGGACCGATATATTGATTTTCGCTCTTCTTGGCGTTTTCTTTTCTTAAAAATACCTTATCTCCTATTTTTACATTAATGTTATTTGTATTCTTATCTTTAATATATTTTTGTTTTATTTTGCCTTCTAATAACTTTTTATTTGCCATATTATGTGCATGTTTTAATTTAATTTTTAATTCTGTTACATAATCGTCATAATTGTAAAATATTTCATTTGACACGGGATCATTTGACATAGTCGCTAATCTTCCATATACCACTTCAAATGGAGAAAAACCTGTAGCTGAGTGTGGCGTTGTGTTATACGCGAACGTATAATATGGAATCCATTCATTCCAATTGTATTGTTCCGTGAAGGAACGCATGTATTCATTTAATACCCTATGATTTCTCTCAATGCCTCTCATGGTGATATGCTGTTGACGTCACATGATTAATTTTCATAAATGTACATATTTTATCGAATAACTCATTTACGAATTCAGTTTCTCTGTCTGTTTTAATTGTATCGAAACATCCATATTTCAATATAAACTTCTCTACTAATACCTTTCCTATCTCTCATGCTTCCTTAGTTTCCATTGGGAATGCGTCAATGTACTTCGTTAGTTCACATTGTGCTGTTAATATATGTCTATACCCGTTTGACACTCTTAATGGACCTGCTGTGTCCAATTGTATACACTGAAATGGTTTTGCAGGTGTATTAGTAATCTGAATTGGTGCCCTCGTATGTTTAATAGTTTTGTTCCTTTTGCAACTTTCGCAATGACTGATAAAATCCTTAATAATTTTGTACATGTTTTTCCATATGTACTTTTGTCTTATCCTAATGACAGTTCTACGCACTCCCGCATGTCCGCCATGTGGGGTTTCATGATAATCTCTTATAATTTCCTCTTGCCTTACCTTTTCCAGTATTTTATCTGATT
This sequence comes from Linnaemya vulpina, assembly GCA_963675445.1. Lineage (NCBI taxonomy): Eukaryota > Metazoa > Arthropoda > Insecta > Diptera > Tachinidae > Linnaemya > Linnaemya vulpina. Next base: position 49,766,973 of record OY776281.1, on the reverse strand, counting down.
GTTTAAATATTATAATCTCTATAGGTCTCTGCCTATGTTCATTCTTATTTTGCATGCTATTATATATTGTAATCAATTCCTTTTCGTTCACATATTCAAATATTCTATCATCCTTCGCTAGCGTTACTGTAAAAATTTGATTATCCCGTAAAACCTTAGTCAACTTCTGCAAGACTGAACCTAAATTCGAGTATGCATTTTCATTGCCAGATATTATTACGCGATTAATCAAAATTTCAATTTTTGACATGCTTCCTTTCGTTTTATCTACAACAAATTTCAATCTTGGGTACCCTTTCACTTGTGAAAACGAGATACCATTCCACATATAAATTTTCTCTTCCTTACTTCTTTCATCTTTCTCAGTTTCATTACTGTCTTGATTAGGGCTGGTTATACTATCGTCCTTTGATTTTCTTCTCAATTCCTCAGTAATTTTTCTAGTCATTATATTTTTAGATCTTGGCATCACCTCCTTCAAATCATTGGAATCTATCTTAATTCTTGACATCGTAATGCATGAGATCCAATCTTATTCTTGTTAGTCTTGATGAAGGGTTTTTGTGTGTAAACAAAGACACTAGTGGTCTGTGGTCAGTAACTACCTTAAATTTTCTGCCGTACAGGTATGGTCGGAAATTCGTAATTCCCCAATGAATGGTTAATAACACAGCTTTACAAACTTTAAATTTGAAAAAATACCAAGAACACCACATGCCTAGATATGTTAATTCGGACCTCCTGAACACGAAAAACGCTGTAATTTTTTTTCTTAAGTACAGTTTTTTAGATAACGGTACTTTTTTGTTTTTCGGTGTATGGTCCTCATCAAACCCTTGTGGAGCCCAACCGTAAAATCCGATCGAAACGAATCGCATATCGTTGAAGAGATCATTGAATGCATTTTCCGTCGATTTACTTAAAATTTCTATGAGATAAGAAATGGCTGAGTTATGTCCCCTCAAAGTTAAAAATTTTCCTATTTTTTACGTTTTTTTCAAAATTTTTCATTTTTATTTCGTTTTTTTTCTACGTTATAGTAAAAGTCTGGAATGTTTTATTATTTTACCAGATAGTTTATTTAGCTATCAATATTTTAAGACTAATTTGAAAACAAACGGATGAAAAATAAAGTTTCTATTAAGGATTTTCTGGAACGACAATATTTTCATTTTCATTGCTCACATACTACGTATATTCGACGTCCACCAGTTTTAACGTACTTAAATAAAGGAAATTTGAATATCCGTAATCTAGATAGCCTTGATTGATGAAATATGACATATTGCTCTATATCTATCACTTTTCAGTTTGGCTTAGTACGTGCAAAAAATTAAATGTGTTCAATCGATCCCAACGAATTTTGTTATGTTTGTGGTGATCTTGTGAAAAAGAAATCACAATCTTTGATGAGAAAAATTAATACGAAAAATTTATCTGAAGCGTATACGAAGTATTTCGGCTTTCCACCCGCATCCCTCGACAAACCATGGACACCGAATAATGCTTGTAACAACTGCCCAACAATATTAAATAAAATTGGTAAGGGTCAAGAATGTTTCTTCACATTTGGAAAGCCAATGCAATGGAGAAACCAGATTAACCATACAACAGATTGTTATTTTTGTTTAACGGAAAAGGCTGTCGGACATAGAATTGACCCAGTTTATCCAGTTGCTAGCTCGGTGACGCTGCCAGTGCCGCACTCAGTATCGTGCCCCAAACCGGAGCTGATTGCAGCGGGGCCCACAGAAATTCGAAAAAGAAAAATAAAAGCTGATTCTTCAGATAAGTGCAGTGAATCAGAAATGCCTTCAAATAAGAAACCCCATTTACTTACTCAAGCCGAGCTTAATGATTTGTGCCGAGATTTGTATTTGCCGAAGTCGAAATCTGAATTACTTGCATCGCGATTGCAACAGTGGGGATATTGTTCTCCTGAGACACGTGTTACATATTACCGTGATCGCAGCAAACAACTTGCAATTTTCTTCGCAAAAACGGCAAACTTTTGTTTTTGTAACAAAATAAGTGGGCTTTTCTATGCTCTCCAACAGAATTATGACCCGAAGGAATGGAGTCTTTTTCTGGATGGAGGCAAGGACAGTTTTCAGGCAGTCTTACTTCATAAAGGGAATATGAAACCATCTATTCCAATCGGATATGGAAAATATATAAAGGAAACGTATGAAGCAATGAAAGAACTTCTCCATCTTATTCATTATGACCAACATCAATGGAAAGTTTGCTCTGATTTGAAATTAGTTGACATACTATCTGGATTGCAAGGGGGCCATACGAAATTTCCCTGTTTTCTATGTCTATGTGATAGCCGTGACCGTCAGAATCACTACACCCGAAAAGTTTGGCCCGATAGAAGTGGACGTACGCACGGAGAGTACAACATCAAAAATGACCCACTCATTTCTCAGGAGAAGATAATACTTCCTCCATTACATATTAAGCTTGGGCTATTTACAAATATTGTGAAAAAGTTGCCAAAAGACAGTCTAGCCATGAATTATCTTAGGCAAAAATTTCCGAGAGCCACAGCGAGCAAAATTGAAGCTGGTATATTTGATGGACCTAAAATTCGGGCTCTGTACGGTGACCAAGCGTTTAATGAGAGTTTAAGTCCAGCTCATTTGGAGGCATAGGAAGCATTCCAAGATATCGTTCGCAACTTCTTAGGAAACTACAGAAGTCCTGATTACGTTGAGAAGATCGATGTATTACTGCGGAAATTCAATGCCATTGGTAAACATTGAGTGAAAGCATGTATATCAAAAAGGCCATCATCATTTAAAAATTTATTCTCTTTTACTTTTAGGTTCTAATATGACACCTAAATTACACTTTTTATTTAGTAATTTGGATGTTTTTCCTACGAACTTAGGCTCCGAAAGTGATGAACAAGGTGAAAGATTTCACCAGGAAATGGAAGAAATCGAGAGACGTTACAAAGGCTGGTGGGATGAACAGCAAAAGTTCAAGTCGCTCGTCATTTTAGTTTAAATATTTTTAATTTTCGCCGAATATAGTATGTGAGCAATGAAAATTAAAATATTGTTATTCCAGAAAATCCTTAATAGAAACTTTATTTTTCATCCGTTTGTTTTAAAATTAGTCTTAAAATATTGGTAACTAAATGAACTATCTGGCAAAATAATAAAACATTCCAGACTTTTACTATAACGTAGAAAAAAAACGAAATAAAAATGAAAAATTTTGAAAATTACGGAAAAAATAGGAAAATTTTGAACTTTGAGGGGACATAACTCAGCCATTTTAAGTATATCGACGGAAAAGGCATTCAATTACCTTTTCAACGATATGCGATTAGTTTTGATCGGACTTTACGGTTGGGCTTCACAAGGGTTTGATGGGGACCATACACCGAAAAACACAAAAGTACCGTTATCTAAAAAACTGTACTTAAGAAAAAAAAAAATTACAGCGTTTTTCGTGTTCAGAAGGTTCCAATTAATTTATCTAGATGTGTGGCGTTCTTGGTATTTTTTGGCTGTAAACCAGTGTAATTCTTTCTCTACAACGGGTTTATTAATTTCATGCTTATTAATAGAACGGCTCGCGTATGAGATTGGCAAATCATTATTTATTTCCCCCTGTGAAAGTATTGCCACTAACGCGTAATCTGATGCGTCAGTAGTGAGTATAAATTCCTTCTCGAAATCTGGGTATTGTAATATTGTTGGATTCGAAACCATGGACCTCAACATTTAAAAGATTTCTGACAACTTTCTGACCAAGCAAATTTATGGTTTTTCTTTAATAATTCATTGAGTGGCCTGGCTATCTGGGCAAAGTCCTTAACAAAACGTCTATAATAATTGCAGAAAGCTACGAATCTTCTTGTGTCATCTGAATTTTGCGGACCAGGGTATATCCGAAGTGCTACACTTTTATTCGGGTCTGTCATTATTCCCCTATCTGTAATAAGATGTCCCAAATAGACTACTTCCAGTTTCAAGAAATTACATTTATTCGGATTCAATTTGAGATTATGGTTTCTCAACCTCTGAAATACCCTTGTCAAATTATCATTGTGGTGTTGTAAGGAACAACCAAAAACAATTATATCGTTCACATATATAAATGCATTGGAGTCTAATCCCGTTAATGCTATTGTCAGCATTCTTTGGAAACTATTTGATGATATTTTGAGATCAAATGGTAGTCTCTTAAATTGATAGTGTCCATTACTTGTAGAAAATGCTGTAAGTGGTCTTGACGCCGGTTCCAGATGGTTCGACACCAACCAGACTTAAACAAAGTAAAAATATTGGAAAGAGAGAAGAATAACACAAAGAGATACATACAAGAGATGCTACACATAATAAATACTCCCACTAACAAGAGAATTAACTATAAATCAGACACTGACAATTGCGCACACATCTATAGATATACAATAAACAAACACAGAACAAGGAAAAACACCAGGGAACAGTAGGCGACAAAGCTTAGAAGAATAAACAAGTGACTACACTAGGACTATAAAAATAAAATATTAATTCCCTAAAGATGACCAACAGAAATATCGGAGAAATAAATATATATTAAAAGAAAAAATGTTAATAATATTTTATTATAAAAAAGACCTCAAGCCGAAAAGGACATCACAAACAAAACAAATTTATTCAAAAAGGTCTACAACAAAACATATTTATTATTTGTCCCTATAGGATTCTTCATTTATTAAAGAGCCTTAGAATCGATAGTCGGCTGTATAAGATGGCAAAGTCAATTGCCGAAGTGAGAAATAAAATTGTTTTCAGTTTTGGGTCAAAAATTATTTCTGAATTTTATTAACAAAAATCTTCAGCTTATATGCTATTCTTATTCTACACATTCAATAACAATTCTTATTTCTATTTTTTACGTCAATATCAATTGCAATATCATATTGATTAATACAAATGAAATTTGCTTATTCTGCAAAATTGCAATTTTGTTCAGTGAAGTTGTTTCATAAATGTGATCTAATTTTATTTTGTGTTTATGTCAGTTTTTTTTCTTTATTTTTTTTTGTTTGCCTTTATTTTTGTCTTTTGTATTTCCGTGTGGTGTCATATGTATGACTACATTATGAATGTACTACACCCCTACCGTTTAAAGAAAAAAAATTTTATATGGTAAAATTTTTTTTTTGTCTTAAGCATTAAATTACAAAAGTGGTAAAAAACTCTTTTGTAAAAATTTTGCATTGAGGATATAAAATTACGTAATTAACATAATTTTATTCTATTCTTGTGTACGTTCATTGGCTTATTATTTTTTAAAATTGTGATATTTACATTTTCTGTGTTTATTACTTCAAAAGGACCGATATATTGATTTTCGCTCTTCTTGGCGTTTTCTTTTCTTAAAAATACCTTATCTCCTATTTTTACATTAATGTTATTTGTATTCTTATCTTTAATATATTTTTGTTTTATTTTGCCTTCTAATAACTTTTTATTTGCCATATTATGTGCATGTTTTAATTTAATTTTTAATTCTGTTACATAATCGTCATAATTGTAAAATATTTCATTTGACACGGGATCATTTGACATAGTCGCTAATCTTCCATATACCACTTCAAATGGAGAAAAACCTGTAGCTGAGTGTGGCGTTGTGTTATACGCGAACGTATAATATGGAATCCATTCATTCCAATTGTATTGTTCCGTGAAGGAACGCATGTATTCATTTAATACCCTATGATTTCTCTCAATGCCTCTCATGGTGATATGCTGTTGACGTCACATGATTAATTTTCATAAATGTACATATTTTATCGAATAACTCATTTACGAATTCAGTTTCTCTGTCTGTTTTAATTGTATCGAAACATCCATATTTCAATATAAAGTTCTCTACTAATACCTTTCCTTAGTTTCCATTGGGAATGCGTCAATGTACTTCGTTAGTTCACATTGTGCTGTTAATATATGTCTATACCCGTTTGACACTCTTAATGGACCTGCTGTGTCCAATTGTATACACTGAAATGGTTTTGCAGGTGTATTAGTAATCTGAATTGGTGCCCTCGTATGTTTAATAGTTTTGTTCCTTTTGCAACTTTCGCAATGACTGATAAAATCCTTAATAATTTTGTACATGTTTTTCCATATGTACTTTTGTCTTATCCTAATGACAGTTCTACGCACTCCCGCATGTCCGCCATGTGGGGTTTCATGATAATCTCTTATAATTTCCTCTTGCCTTACCTTTTCCAGTATTTTATCTGATTGTTTAAATATTATAATCTCTATAGGTCTCTGCCTATGTTCATTCTTATTTTGCATGCTATTATATATTGTAATCAATTCCTTTTCGTTCACATATTCAAATATTCTATCATCCTTCGCTAGCGTTACTGTAAAAATTTGATTATCCCGTAAAACCTTAGTCAACTTCTGCAAGACTGAACCTAAATTCGAGTATGCATTTTCATTGCCAGATATTATTACGCGATTACTCAAAAATTCAATTTTTGACATGCTTCCTTTCGTTTTATCTACAACAAATTTCAATCTTGGGTACCCTTTCACTTGTGAAAACGAGATACCATTCCACATATAAATTTTCTCTTCCTTACTTCTTTCATCTTCCTCAGTTTCATTACTGTCTTGATTAGGGCTGGTTATACTATCGTCCTTTGATTTTCTTCTCAATTCCTCAGTAATTTTTCTAGTCATTATATTTTTAGATCTTGGCATCACCTCCTTCAAATCATTGGAATCTATCTTAATTATTGACAACGCATCGGCATTAGTATTTATCTTTCCCTGCTTGCATATGATCTCGAAATCGTAATGCATGAGATCCAATCTTATTCTTGTTAGTCTTGATGAAGGGTTTTTGTGTGTAAACAAAGACACTAGTGGTCTGTGGTCAGTAACTACCTTAAATTTTCTGCCGTACAGGTATGGTCGGAAATTCGTAATTCCCCAATGAATGGTTAATAACACAGCTTTACAAACTTTAAATTTGAAAGAATACCAAGAACACCACATGCCTATATATGTTAATTCGGACCTCCTGAACACGAAAAACGCTGTAATTTTTTTTCTTAAGTACAGTTTTTTAGATAACGGTACTTTTTTGTTTTTCGGTGTATGGTCCCCATCAAACCCTTGTGGAGCCCAACCGTAAAATCCGATCGAAACGAATCGCATATCGTTGAAGAGATAATTGAATGCATTTTCTGTCGATTTACTTAAAATTTCTGAGATAAGAAATGGCTGAGTTATGTCCCCTCAAAGTTAAAAATTTTCCTATTTTTTACGTTTTTTTCAAAATTTTTCATTTTTATTTCGTTTTTTTTCTACGTTATAGTAAAAGTCTGGAATGTTTTATTATTTTACCAGATAGTTTATTTAGTTATCAATATTTTAAGACTAATTTGAAAACAAACGAATGAAAAATAAAGTTTCTATTAAGGATTTTCTGGAACGACAATATTTTCATTTTCATTGCTCACATACTATGTATATTCGACGTCCACCAGTTTTAACGTACTTAAATAAAGGAAATTTGAATATCCGTAATCTAGATAGCCCTGATTGATGAAATATGACATATTGTTCTATATCTATCACTTTTCAGTTTGGCTTAGTACGTGCAAAAAATTAAATGTGTTCAATCGATCCCAACGAATTTTGTTATGTTTGTGGTGATCTTGTGAAAAAGAAATCACAATCTTTGATGAGAAAAATTAATACGAAAAATTTATCTGAAGCGTATACGAAGTATTTCGGCTTTCCACCTGCATCCCTCGACAAACCATGGACACCGAATAATGCTTGTAAGAACTGCCGAACAATATTAAATAAAATTGGTAAGGGTCAAGAATGTTTCTTCACATTTGGAAAGCCAATGCAATGGAAAAACCAGATTAACCATACAACAGATTGTTATTTTTGTTTAACGGAAAAGGCTATCGGACATAGAATTGACCCAGTTTATCCAGTTGTTAGCTCGGTGACGCTGCCAGTGCCGCACTCAGTATCGTGCCCCAAACCGCAGCTGATTGCAGCGGGGCCCACAGAAATTCGAAAAAGAAAAATAAAAGCTGATTCTTCAGATAAGTGCAGTCAATCAGAAATGCCTTCAAATAAGAAACCCCATTTACTTACTCAAGCCGAGCTTAATGATTTGTGCCGATATTTGTATTTGCCGAAGTCGAAATCTGAATTACTTGCATCGCGATTGCAACAGTGGGGATATTGTTCTCCTGAGACACGTGTTACATATTCCGTGATCGCAGCAAACAACTTGCAATTTTCTTCGCAAAAACGGCAAACTTTTGTTTTTGTAACAACATAAGTGGGCTTTTCTATGCTCTCCAACAGAATTATGACCCGAAGGAATGGCGTCTTTTTCTGGATGGAGGCAAGGACAGTTTGCAGGCGGTCTTGCTTCATAAAGGGAATATGAAACCATCTATTCCAATCGGATATGGAAAATATATAAAGGAAACGTATGAAGCAATGAAAGAACTTCTCCATCTTATTCATTATGACCAACATCCATGGAAAGTTTGCTCTGATTTGAAATTAGTTGACATACCATCTGGATTGCAAGGGGGCCATACGAAATTTCCCTGTTTTCTATGTCTATGTGATAGCCGTGACCGTCAGAATCACTACACCCGAAAAGTTTGGCCCGATAGAAGTGGACGTACGCACGGAGAGTACAACATCAAAAACGACCCTCTCATTTCTCAGGAGAAGATAATACTTCCTCCATTACACATTAAGCTTGGGCTATTTACAAATATTGTGAAAAAGTTGCCAAAAGACAGTCTAGCCATGAATTATCTTAGGCAAAAATTTCCGAGAGCCACAGCGAGCAAACTTGAAGCTGGTATATTTGATGGACCTAAAATTCGGGCTCTGTACGGTGACCAAGCGTTTAATGAGAGTTTAAGTCCAGCTCATTTGGAGGCATAGGAAGCATTCCAAGATATCGTTCGCAACTTCTTAGGAAACTACAGAAGTCCTGATTACGTTGAGAAGATCGATGTATTACTGCGGAAATTCAATGCCATTGGTAAACATTGAGTGAAAGCATGTATATCAAAAAGGCCATCATCATTTAAAAATTTATTCTCTTTTACTTTTAGGTTCTAATATGACACCTAAATTACACTTTTTATTTAGTACTTTGGATGTTTTCCCTACGAACTTAGGCTCCGAAAGTGATGACCAAGGTGAAAGATTTCACCAGGAAATGGAAGAAATCGAGAGACGTTACAAAGGCTGGTGGGATGAACAGCAAAAGTTCAAGTCGCTCGTTATTTTAGTTTAAATATTTTTAATTTTCGCCGAATATAGTATGTGAGCAATGAGAATGAAAATATTGTTGTTCCAGAAAATCCTTAATAGAAACTTTATTTTTCATCCGTTTGTTTTAAAATTAGTCTTAAAATATTGGTAACTAAATGAACTATCTGGCAAAATAATAAACCATTCCAGACTTTTACTATAACGTAGAAAAAAAATGAAATAAAAATGAAAAATTTTGAAAAATACGGAAAAAATAGGAAAATTTTTAACTTTGAGGGGACATAACTCAGCCATTTCTTATCTCATAGAAATTTTAAGTATATCGACGGAAAAGGCATTCAATTACCTTTTCAACGATATGCGATTAGTTTCGATCGGACTTTACGGTTGGGCTTCACAAGGGTTTGATGGGGACCATACACCGAAAAACACAAAAGTACCGTTATCTAAAAAACTGTACTTAAGAAAAAAAAAATTACAGCGTTTTTCGTGTTCAGAAGGTTCCAATTAACTTATCTAGACATGTGGCGTTCTTGGTATTTTTTGGCTGTAAACCAGTGTAATTCTTTCTCTACAACGGGTTTATTAATTTCATGCTTATTAAGAGAACGGCTCGCGTATGAGATTGGCAAATCATTATTTATTTCCCCCTGTGAAAGTATTGCCACTACCGCGTAATCTGATGCGTCAGTAGTGAGTATAAATTCCTTCTCGAAATCTGGGTATTGTAATATTGTTGGATTCGAAACCATGGACCTCAACATTTAAAAAGATTTCTGACAACTTTCTGACCAAGCAAATTTATGGTTTTTCTTTAATAATTCATTGAGTGGCCTGGCTATCTGGGCAAAGTCCTTAACAAAACGTCTATAATAATTGCAGAAAGCTACGAATCTTCTTGTGTCATCTGAATTTTGCGGACCAGGGTATATCCGAAGTGCTACACTTTTATTCGGGTCTGTCAATATTCCCCTATCTGTAATAAGATGTCCCAAATAGACTACTTCCAGTTTCAAGAAATTACATTTATTCGGATTCAATTTGAGATTATGGTTTCTCAACCTCTGAAATACCCTTGTCAAATTATCATTGTGGTGTTGTAAGGAACAACCAAAAACAATTATATCGTTCACATATATAAATGCATTGGAGTCTAATCCCGTTAATGCTATTGTCAGCATTCTTTGGAAACTATTTGATGATATTTTGAGACCAAATGGTAGTCTCTTAAATTGATAGTGTCCATTACTTGTAGAAAATGCTGTAAGTGGTCTTGACGCCGGTTCCAGATGGTTCGACACCAACCAGACTTAAACAAAGTAAAAATATTGGAAAGAGAGAAGAATAACACAAAGAGATACATGCAAGAGATGCTACACATAATAAATACTCCCACTGACAAGAGAATTAACTATAAATCAGACACTGACAATTGCGCACACATCTATAGATATACAATAAACAAACACAGAACAAGGAAAAAAACCAGGGAACAGTAGGCGACAAAGCTTAGAAGAATAAACAAGTGACTACACTAGGACTATAAAAATAAAATTGTAATTCCCTAAAGATGACCAACAGAAATATCGGAGAAATAAATATATATTAAAAGAAAAAATGTTAATAATATTTTATTATAAAAAAGACCTCAAGCCGAAAAGGAAATCACAAACAAAACAAATTTATTCAAAAAGGTCTACAACAAAACATATTTATTATTTGTCCCTATAGGATTCTTCATTTATTAAAGAGCCTTAGAATCGATAGTCGGCTGTATAAGATGGCAAAGTCAATTGCCGAAGTGAGAAATAAAATTGTTTTCAGTTTTGAGTCAAAAATTATTTCTGAATTTTATTAACAAAAATCTTCAGCTTATATGCTATTCTTATTCTACACATTCAATAACAATTCTTATTTCTATTTTTTACGTCAATATCAATTGCAATATCATATTGATTAATACAAATGAAATTTGCTTATTCTGCAAAATTGCAATTTTGTTCAGTGAAGTTGTTTCATAAATGTGATCTAATTTTATTTTGTGTTTATGTCAGTTTTTTTTCTTTATTTTTTTTTGTTTGCCTTTATTTTTGTCTTTTGTATTTCCGTGTGGTGTCATATGTATGACTACATTATGAATGTACTACACCCCTACCGTTTAAAGAAAAAAAATTTTATATGGTAAAATTTTTTTTTTTTGTCTTAAGCATTAAATTACAAAAGTGGTAAAAAACTCTTTTGTAAAAATTTTGCATTGAGGATATAAAATTACGTAATTAAAATTTTATTCTATTCTTGTGTACGTTCATTGGCTTATTATTTTTTAATATTGTGATATTTACATTTTCTGTGTTTATTACTTCAAAAGGACCGATATATTGATTTTCGCTCTTCTTGGCGTTTTCTTTTCTTAAAAATACCTTATCTCCTATTTTTACATTAATGTTATTTGTATTCTTATCTTTAATATATTTTTGTTTTATTTTGCCTTCTAATAACTTTTTATTTGCCATATTATGTGCATGTTTTAATTTAATTTTTAATTCTGTTACATAATCGTCATAATTGTAAAATATTTCATTTGACACGGGATCATTTGACATAGTCGCTAATCTTCCATATACCACTTCAAATGGAGAAAAACCTTTAGCTGAGTGTGGCGTTGTGTTATACGCGAACGTATAATATGGAATCCATTCATTCCAATTGTATTGTTCCGTGAAGGAACGCATGTATTCATTTAATACCCTATGATTTCTCTCAATGCCTCTCATGGTGATATGCTGTTGACGTCACATGACTAATTTTCATAAATGTACATATTTTATCGAATAACTCATTTACGAATTCAGTTTCTCTGTCTGTTTTAATTGTATCGAAACATCCATATTTCAATATAAAGTTCTCTGCTAATACCTTTCCTTAGTTTCCATTGGGAATGCGTCAATGTACTTCGTTAGTTCACATTGTGCTGTTAATATATGTCTATACCCGTTTGACACTCTTAATGGACCTGCTGTGTCCAATTGTATACACTGAAATGGTTTTGCAGGTGTATTAGTAATCTGAATTGGTGCCCTCGTATGTTTAATAGTTTTGTTCCTTTTGCAACTTTCGCAATGACTGATAAAATCCTTAATAATTTTGTACATGTTTTTCCATATGTACTTTTGTCTTATCCTAATGACAGTTCTACGCACTCCCGCATGTCCGCCATGTGGGGTTTCATGATAATCTCTTATAATTTCCTCTTGCCTTACCTTTTCCAGTATTTTATCTGATTGTTTAAATATTATAATCTCTATAGGTCTCTGCCTATGTTCATTCTTATTTTGCATGCTATTATATATTGTAATCAATTCCTTTTCGTTCACATATTCAAATATTCTATCATCCTTCGCTAGCGTTACTGTAAAAATTTGATTATCCCGTAAAACCTTAGTCAACTTCTGCAAGACTGAACCTAAATTCGAGTATGCATTTTCATTGCCAGATATTATTACGCGATTACTCAAAATTTCAATTTTTGACATGCTTCCTTTCGTTTTATCTACAACAAATTTCAATCTTGGGTACCCTTTCACTTGTGAAAACGAGATACCATTCCACATATAAATTTTCTCTTCCTTACTTCTTTCATCTTCCTCAGTTTCATTACTGTCTTGATTAGGGCTGGTTATACTATCGTCCTTTGATTTTCTTCTCAATTCCTCAGTAATTTTTCTAGTCATTATATTTTTAGATCTTGGCATCACCTCCTTCAAATCATTGGAATCTATCTTAATTATTGACAACGCATCGGCATTAGTATTTATCTTTCCCTGCTTGCATATGATCTCGAAATCGTAATGCATGAGATCCAATCTTATTCTTGTTAGTCTTGATGAAGGGTTTTTGTGTGTAAACAAAGACACTAGTGGTCTGTGGTCAGTAACTACCTTAAATTTTCTGCCGTACAGGTATGGTCGGAAATTCGTAATTCCCCAATGAATGGTTAATAACACAGCTTTACAAACTTTAAATTTGAAAGAATACCAAGAACACCACATGCCTATATATGTTAATTCGGACCTCCTGAACACGAAAAACGCTGTAATTTTTTTTCTTAAGTACAGTTTTTTAGATAACGGTACTTTTTTGTTTTTCGGTGTATGGTCCTCATCAAACCCTTGTGGAGCCCAACCGTAAAATCCGATCGAAACGAATCGCATATCGTTGAAGAGATAATTGAATGCATTTTCCGTCGATTTACTTAAAATTTCTGAGATAAGAAATGGCTGAGTTATGTCCCCTCAAAGTTAAAAATTTTCCTATTTTTTACGTTTTTTTCAAAATTTTTCATTTTTATTTCGTTTTTTTTCTACGTTATAGTAAAAGTCTGGAATGTTTTATTATTTTACCAGATAGTTTATTTAGTTATCAATATTTTAAGACTAATTTGAAAACAAACGAATGAAAAATAAAGTTTCTATTAAGGATTTTCTGGAACGACAATATTTTCATTTTCATTGCTCACATACTATGTATATTCGACGTCCACCAGTTTTAACGTACTTAAATAAAGGAAATTTGAATATCCGTAATCTAGATAGCCCTGATTGATGAAATATGACATATTGTTCTATATCTATCACTTTTCAGTTTGGCTTAGTACGTGCAAAAAATTAAATGTGTTCAATCGATCCCAACGAATTTTGTTATGTTTGTGGTGATCTTGTGAAAAAGAAATCACAATCTTTGATGAGAAAAATTAATACGAAAAATTTATCTGAAGCGTATACGAAGTATTTCGGCTTTCCACCTGCATCCCTCGACAAACCATGGACACCGAATAATGCTTGTAAGAACTGCCGAACAATATTAAATAAAATTGGTAAGGGTCAAGAATGTTTCTTCACATTTGGAAAGCCAATGCAATGGAAAAACCAGATTAACCATACAACAGATTGTTATTTTTGTTTAACGGAAAAGGCTATCGGACATAGAATTGACCCAGTTTATCCAGTTGTTAGCTCGGTGACGCTGCCAGTGCCGCACTCAGTATCGTGCCCAAACCGCAGCTGATTGCAGCGGGGCCCACAGAAATTCGAAAAAGAAAAATAAAAGCTGATTCTTCAGATAAGTGCAGTCAATCAGAAATGCCTTCAAATAAGAAACCCCATTTACTTACTCAAGCCGAGCTTAATGATTTGTGCCGATATTTGTATTTGCCGAAGTCGAAATCTGAATTACTTGCATCGCGATTGCAACAGTGGGGATATTGTTCTCCTGAGACACGTGTTACATATTCCGTGATCGCAGCAAACAACTTGCAATTTTCTTCGCAAAAACGGCAAACTTTTGTTTTTGTAACAACATAAGTGGGCTTTTCTATGCTCTCCAACAGAATTATGACCCGAAGGAATGGCGTCTTTTTCTGGATGGAGGCAAGGACAGTTTGCAGGCGGTCTTGCTTCATAAAGGGAATATGAAACCATCTATTCCAATCGGATATGGAAAATATATAAAGGAAACGTATGAAGCAATGAAAGAACTTCTCCATCTTATTCATTATGACCAACATCCATGGAAAGTTTGCTCTGATTTGAAATTAGTTGACATACCATCTGGATTGCAAGGGGGCCATACGAAATTTCCCTGTTTTCTATGTCTATGTGATAGCCGTGACCGTCAGAATCACTACACCCGAAAAGTTTGGCCCGATAGAAGTGGACGTACGCACGGAGAGTACAACATCAAAAACGACCCTCTCATTTCTCAGGAGAAGATAATACTTCCTCCATTACACATTAAGCTTGGGCTATTTACAAATATTGTGAAAAAGTTGCCAAAAGACAGTCTAGCCATGAATTATCTTAGGCAAAAATTTCCGAGAGCCACAGCGAGCAAACTTGAAGCTGGTATATTTGATGGACCTAAAATTCGGGCTCTGTACGGTGACCAAGCGTTTAATGAGAGTTTAAGTCCAGCTCATTTGGAGGCATAGGAAGCATTCCAAGATATCGTTCGCAACTTCTTAGGAAACTACAGAAGTCCTGATTACGTTGAGAAGATCGATGTATTACTGCGGAAATTCAATGCCATTGGTAAACATTGAGTGAAAGCATGTATATCAAAAAGGCCATCATCATTTAAAAATTTATTCTCTTTTACTTTTAGGTTCTAATATGACACCTAAATTACACTTTTTATTTAGTACTTTGGATGTTTTCCCTACGAACTTAGGCTCCGAAAGTGATGACCAAGGTGAAAGATTTCACCAGGAAATGGAAGAAATCGAGAGACGTTACAAAGGCTGGTGGGATGAACAGCAAAAGTTCAAGTCGCTCGTTATTTTAGTTTAAATATTTTTAATTTTCGCCGAATATAGTATGTGAGCAATGAGAATGAAAATATTGTTGTTCCAGAAAATCCTTAATAGAAACTTTATTTTTCATCCGTTTGTTTTAAAATTGGTCTTAAAATATTGGTAACTAAATGAACTATCTGGCAAAATAATAAACCATTCCAGACTTTTACTATAACGTAGAAAAAAAATGAAATAAAAATGAAAAATTTTGAAAAATACGGAAAAAATAGGAAAATTTTTAACTTTGAGGGGACATAACTCAGCCATTTCTTATCTCATAGAAATTTTAAGTATATCGACGGAAAAGGCATTCAATTACCTTTTCAACGATATGCGATTAGTTTCGATCGGACTTTACGGTTGGGCTTCACAAGGGTTTGATGGGGACCATACACCGAAAAACACAAAAGTACCGTTATCTAAAAAACTGTACTTAAGAAAAAAAAAATTACAGCGTTTTTCGTGTTCAGAAGGTTCCAATTAACTTATCTAGACATGTGGCGTTCTTGGTATTTTTTGGCTGTAAACCAGTGTAATTCTTTCTCTACAACGGGTTTATTAATTTCATGCTTATTAAGAGAACGGCTCGCGTATGAGATTGGCAAATCATTATTTATTTCCCCCTGTGAAAGTATTGCCACTACCGCGTAATCTGATGCGTCAGTAGTGAGTATAAATTCCTTCTCGAAATCTGGGTATTGTAATATTGTTGGATTCGAAACCATGGACCTCAACATTTAAAAAGATTTCTGACAACTTTCTGACCAAGCAAATTTATGGTTTTTCTTTAATAATTCATTGAGTGGCCTGGCTATCTGGGCAAAGTCCTTAACAAAACGTCTATAATAATTGCAGAAAGCTACGAATCTTCTTGTGTCATCTGAATTTTGCGGACCAGGGTATATCCGAAGTGCTACACTTTTATTCGGGTCTGTCAATATTCCCCTATCTGTAATAAGATGTCCCAAATAGACTACTTCCAGTTTCAAGAAATTACATTTATTCGGATTCAATTTGAGATTATGGTTTCTCAACCTCTGAAATACCCTTGTCAAATTATCATTGTGGTGTTGTAAGGAACAACCAAAAACAATTATATCGTTCACATATATAAATGCATTGGAGTCTAATCCCGTTAATGCTATTGTCAGCATTCTTTGGAAACTATTTGATGATATTTTGAGACCAAATGGTAGTCTCTTAAATTGATAGTGTCCATTACTTGTAGAAAATGCTGTAAGTGGTCTTGACGCCGGTTCCAGATGGTTCGACACCAACCAGACTTAAACAAAGTAAAAATATTGGAAAGAGAGAAGAATAACACAAAGAGATACATGCAAGAGATGCTACACATAATAAATACTCCCACTGACAAGAGAATTAACTATAAATCAGACACTGACAATTGCGCACACATCTATAGATATACAATAAACAAACACAGAACAAGGAAAAAAACCAGGGAACAGTAGGCGACAAAGCTTAGAAGAATAAACAAGTGACTACACTAGGACTATAAAAATAAAATTGTAATTCCCTAAAGATGACCAACAGAAATATCGGAGAAATAAATATATATTAAAAGAAAAAATGTTAATAATATTTTATTATAAAAAAGACCTCAAGCCGAAAAGGAAATCACAAACAAAACAAATTTATTCAAAAAGGTCTACAACAAAACATATTTATTATTTGTCCCTATAGGATTCTTCATTTATTAAAGAGCCTTAGAATCGATAGTCGGCTGTATAAGATGGCAAAGTCAATTGCCGAAGTGAGAAATAAAATTGTTTTCAGTTTTGAGTCAAAAATTATTTCTGAATTTTATTAACAAAAATCTTCAGCTTATATGCTATTCTTATTCTACACATTCAATAACAATTCTTATTTCTATTTTTTACGTCAATATCAATTGCAATATCATATTGATTAATACAAATGAAATTTGCTTATTCTGCAAAATTGCAATTTTGTTCAGTGAAGTTGTTTCATAAATGTGATCTAATTTTATTTTGTGTTTATGTCAGTTTTTTTTCTTTATTTTTTTTTGTTTGCCTTTATTTTTGTCTTTTGTATTTCCGTGTGGTGTCATATGTATGACTACATTATGAATGTACTACACCCCTACCGTTTAAAGAAAAAAAATTTTATATGGTAAAATTTTTTTTTTTTGTCTTAAGCATTAAATTACAAAAGTGGTAAAAAACTCTTTTGTAAAAATTTTGCATTGAGGATATAAAATTACGTAATTAAAATTTTATTCTATTCTTGTGTACGTTCATTGGCTTATTATTTTTTAATATTGTGATATTTACATTTTCTGTGTTTATTACTTCAAAAGGACCGATATATTGATTTTCGCTCTTCTTGGCGTTTTCTTTTCTTAAAAATACCTTATCTCCTATTTTTACATTAATGTTATTTGTATTCTTATCTTTAATATATTTTTGTTTTATTTTGCCTTCTAATAACTTTTTATTTGCCATATTATGTGCATGTTTTAATTTAATTTTTAATTCTGTTACATAATCGTCATAATTGTAAAATATTTCATTTGACACGGGATCATTTGACATAGTCGCTAATCTTCCATATACCACTTCAAATGGAGAAAAACCTGTAGCTGAGTGTGGCGTTGTGTTATACGCGAACGTATAATATGGAATCCATTCATTCCAATTGTATTGTTCCGTGAAGGAACGCATGTATTCATTTAATACCCTATGATTTCTCTCAATGCCTCTCATGGTGATATGCTGTTGACGTCACATGACTAATTTTCATAAATGTACATATTTTATCGAATAACTCATTTACGAATTCAGTTTCTCTGTCTGTTTTAATTGTATCGAAACATCCATATTTCAATATAAAGTTCTCTGCTAATACCTTTCCTTAGTTTCCATTGGGAATGCGTCAATGTACTTCGTTAGTTCACATTGTGCTGTTAATATATGTCTATACCCGTTTGACACTCTTAATGGACCTGCTGTGTCCAATTGTATACACTGAAATGGTTTTGCAGGTGTATTAGTAATCTGAATTGGTGCCCTCGTATGTTTAATAGTTTTGTTCCTTTTGCAACTTTCGCAATGACTGATAAAATCCTTAATAATTTTGTACATGTTTTTCCATATGTACTTTTGTCTTATCCTAATGACAGTTCTACGCACTCCCGCATGTCCGCCATGTGGGGTTTCATGATAATCTCTTATAATTTCCTCTTGCCTTACCTTTTCCAGTATTTTATCTGATTGTTTAAATATTATAATCTCTATAGGTCTCTGCCTATGTTCATTCTTATTTTGCATGCTATTATATATTGTAATCAATTCCTTTTCGTTCACATATTCAAATATTCTATCATCCTTCGCTAGCGTTACTGTAAAAATTTGATTATCCCGTAAAACCTTAGTCAACTTCTGCAAGACTGAACCTAAATTCGAGTATGCATTTTCATTGCCAGATATTATTACGCGATTACTCAAAATTTCAATTTTTGACATGCTTCCTTTCGTTTTATCTACAACAAATTTCAATCTTGGGTACCCTTTCACTTGTGAAAACGAGATACCATTCCACATATAAATTTTCTCTTCCTTACTTCTTTCATCTTCCTCAGTTTCATTACTGTCTTGATTAGGGCTGGTTATACTATCGTCCTTTGATTTTCTTCTCAATTCCTCAGTAATTTTTCTAGTCATTATATTTTTAGATCTTGGCATCACCTCCTTCAAATCATTGGAATCTATCTTAATTATTGACAACGCATCGGCATTAGTATTTATCTTTCCCTGCTTGCATATGATCTCGAAATCGTAATGCATGAGATCCAATCTTATTCTTGTTAGTCTTGATGAAGGGTTTTTGTGTGTAAACAAAGACACTAGTGGTCTGTGGTCAGTAACTACCTTAAATTTTCTGCCGTACAGGTATGGTCGGAAATTCGTAATTCCCCAATGAATGGTTAATAACACAGCTTTACAAACTTTAAATTTGAAAGAATACCAAGAACACCACATGCCTATATATGTTAATTCGGACCTCCTGAACACGAAAAACGCTGTAATTTTTTTTCTTAAGTACAGTTTTTTAGATAACGGTACTTTTTTGTTTTTCGGTGTATGGTCCCCATCAAACCCTTGTGGAGCCCAACCGTAAAATCCGATCGAAACGAATCGCATATCGTTAAAGAGATAATTGAATGTATTTTCCGTCGATTTACTTAAAATTTCTGAGATAAGAAATGGCTGAGTTATGTCCCCTCAAAGTTAAAAATTTTCCTATTTTTTACGTTTTTTTCAAAATTTTTCATTTTTATTTCGTTTTTTTTCTACGTTATAGTAAAAGTCTGGAATGTTTTATTATTTTACCAGATAGTTTATTTAGTTATCAATATTTTAAGACTAATTTGAAAACAAACGAATGAAAAATAAAGTTTCTATTAAGGATTTTCTGGAACGACAATATTTTCATTTTCATTGCTCACATACTATGTATATTCGACGTCCACCAGTTTTAACGTACTTAAATAAAGGAAATTTGAATATCCGTAATCTAGATAGCCCTGATTGATGAAATATGACATATTGTTCTATATCTATCACTTTTCAGTTTGGCTTAGTACGTGCAAAAAATTAAATGTGTTCAATCGATCCCAACGAATTTTGTTATGTTTGTGGTGATCTTGTGAAAAAGAAATCACAATCTTTGATGAGAAAAATTAATACGAAAAATTTATCTGAAGCGTATACGAAGTATTTCGGCTTTCCACCTGCATCCCTCGACAAACCATGGACACCGAATAATGCTTGTAAGAACTGCCGAACAATATTAAATAAAATTGGTAAGGGTCAAGAATGTTTCTTCACATTTGGAAAGCCAATGCAATGGAAAAACCAGATTAACCATACAACAGATTGTTATTTTTGTTTAACGGAAAAGGCTATCGGACATAGAATTGACCCAGTTTATCCAGTTGTTAGCTCGGTGACGCTGCCAGTGCCGCACTCAGTATCGTGCCCCAAACCGCAGCTGATTGCAGCGGGGCCCACAGAAATTCGAAAAAGAAAAATAAAAGCTGATTCTTCAGATAAGTGCAGTCAATCAGAAATGCCTTCAAATAAGAAACCCCATTTACTTACTCAAGCCGAGCTTAATGATTTGTGCCGATATTTGTATTTGCCGAAGTCGAAATCTGAATTACTTGCATCGCGATTGCAACAGTGGGGATATTGTTCTCCTGAGACACGTGTTACATATTCCGTGATCGCAGCAAACAACTTGCAATTTTCTTCGCAAAAACGGCAAACTTTTGTTTTTGTAACAACATAAGTGGGCTTTTCTATGCTCTCCAACAGAATTATGACCCGAAGGAATGGCGTCTTTTTCTGGATGGAGGCAAGGACAGTTTGCAGGCAGTCTTGCTTCATAAAGGGAATATGAAACCATCTATTCCAATCGGATATGGAAAATATATAAAGGAAACGTATGAAGCAATGAAAGAACTTCTCCATCTTATTCATTATGACCAACATCCATGGAAAGTTTGCTCTGATTTGAAATTAGTTGACATACTATCTGGATTGCAAGGGGGCCATACGAAATTTCCCTGTTTTCTATGTCTATGTGATAGCCGTGACCGTCAGAATCACTACACCCGAAAAGTTTGGCCCGATAGAAGTGGACGTACGCACGGAGAGTACAACATCAAAAATGACCCTCTCATTTCTCAGGAGAAGATAATACTTCCTCCATTACACATTAAGCTTGGGCTATTTACAAATATTGTGAAAAAGTTGCCAAAAGACAGTCTAGCCATGAATTATCTTAGGCAAAAATTTCCGAGAGCCACAGCGAGCAAAATTGAAGCTGGTATATTTGATGGACCTAAAATTCGGGCTCTGTACGGTGACCAAGCGTTTAATGAGAGTTTAAGTCCAGCTCATTTGGAGGCATAGGAAGCATTCCAAGATATCGTTCGCAACTTCTTAGGAAACTACAGAAGTCCTGATTACGTTGAGAAGATCGATGTATTACTGCGGAAATTCAATGCCATTGGTAAACATTGAGTGAAAGCATGTATATCAAAAAGGCCATCATCATTTAAAAATTTATTCTCTTTTACTTTTAGGTTCTAATATGACACCTAAATTACACTTTTTATTTAGTAATTTGGATGTTTTTCCTACGAACTTAGGCTCCGAAAGTGATGAACAAGGTGAAAGATTTCACCAGGAAATGGAAGAAATCGAGAGACGTTACAAAGGCTGGTGGGATGAACAGCAAAAGTTCAAGTCGCTCGTTATTTTAGTTTAAATATTTTTAATTTTCGCCGAATATAGTATGTGAGCAATGAGAATGAAAATATTGTTGTTCCAGAAAATCCTTAATAGAAACTTTATTTTTCATCCGTTTGTTTTAAAATTAGTCTTAAAATATTGGTAACTAAATGAACTATCTGGCAAAATAATAAACCATTCCAGACTTTTACTATAACGTAGAAAAAAAATGAAATAAAAATGAAAAATTTTGAAAAATACGGAAAAAATAGGAAAATTTTTAACTTTGAGGGGACATAACTCAGCCATTTCTTATCTCATAGAAATTTTAAGTATATCGACGGAAAAGGCATTCAATTACCTTTTCAACGATATGCGATTAGTTTCGATCGGACTTTACGGTTGGGCTTCACAAGGGTTTGATGGGGACCATACACCGAAAAACACAAAAGTACCGTTATCTAAAAAACTGTACTTAAGAAAAAAAAATTACAGCGTTTTTCGTGTTCAGAAGGTTCCAATTAACTTATCTAGACATGTGGCGTTCTTGGCATTTTTTGGCTGTAAACCAGTGTAATTCTTTCTCTACAACGGGTTTATTAATTTCATGCTTATTAAGAGAACGGCTCGCGTGTGAGATTGGCAAATCATTATTTATTTCCCCCTGTGAAAGTATTGCCACTACCGCGTAATCTGATGCGTCAGTAGTGAGTTTAAATTCCTTCTCGAAATCTGGGTATTGTAATATTGTTGGATTCGAAACCATGGACCTCAACATTTAAAAAGATTTCTGACAACTTTCTGACCAAGCAAATTTATGGTTTTTCTTTAATAATTCATTGAGTGGCCTGGCTATCTGGGCAAAGTCCTTAACAAAACGTCTATAATAATTGCAGAAAGCTACGAATCTTCTTGTGTCATCTGAATTTTGCGGACCAGGGTATATCCGAAGTGCTACACTTTTATTCGGGTCTGTCAATATTCCCCTATCTGTAATAAGATGTCCCAAATAGACTACTTCCAGTTTCAAGAAATTACATTTATTCGGATTCAATTTGAGATTATGGTTTCTCAACCTCTGAAATACCCTTGTCAAATTATCATTGTGGTGTTGTAAGGAACAACCAAAAACAATTATATCGTTCACATATATAAATGCATTGGAGTCTAATCCCGTTAATGCTATTGTCAGCATTCTTTGGAAACTATTTGATGATATTTTGAGACCAAATGGTAGTCTCTTAAATTGATAGTGTCCATTACTTGTAGAAAATGCTGTAAGTGGTCTTGACGCCGGTTCCAGATGGTTCGACACCAACCACACTTAAACAAAGTAAAAATATTGGAAAGAGAGAAGAATAACACAAAGAGATACATGCAAGAGATGCTACACATAATAAATACTCCCACTGACAAGAGAATTAACTATAAATCAGACACTGACAATTGCGCACACATCTATAGATATACAATAAACAAACACAGAACAAGGAAAAAAACCAGGGAACAGTAGGCGACAAAGCTTAGAAGAATAAACAAGTGACTACACTAGGACTATAAAAATAAAATTGTAATTCCCTAAAGATGACCAACAGAAATATCGGAGAAATAAATATTTATTAAAAGAAAAAATGTTAATAATATTTTATTATAAAAAAGACCTCAAGCCGAAAAGGACATCACAAACAAAACAAATTTATTCAAAAAGGTCTACAACAAAACATATTTATTATTTGTCCCTATAGGATTCTTCATTTATTAAAGAGCCTTAGAATCGATAGTCGGCTGTATAAGATGGCAAAGTCAATTGCCGAAGTGAGAAATAAAATTGTTTTCAGTTTTGAGTCAAAAATTATTTCTGAATTTTATTAACAAAAATCTTCAGCTTATATACTATTCTTATTCTACACATTCAATAACAATTCTTATTTCTATTTCTTACGTCAATATCAATTGCAATATCATATTGATTAATACAAACGAAATTTGCTTTTTCTGCACAATTGCAATTTTGTTCAGTGAAGTTGTTTCATAAATGTGATCTAATTTTATTTTGTGTTTATGTCAGTTTTTTTCTTTTTTTGTTTGCCTTTATTTTTGTCTTTTGTATTTCCGTGTGGTGTCATATGTATGACTACATTATGAATGTACTACACCCCTACCGTTTAAAGAAAAAAAATTTTATATGGTAAAATTTTTTTTTTGTCTTAAGCATTAAATTACAAAAGTGGTAAAAAACTCTTTTGTAAAAATTTTGCATTGAGGATATAAAATTACATAATTAAAATAATTTTATTCTATTCTTGTGTACGTTCATTTGCTTATTATTTTTTAAAATTGTGATATTTACATTTTCTGTGTTTATTACTTCAAAAGGACCGATATATTGATTTTCGCTCTTGTTGGCGTTTTCTTTTCTTAAAAATACCTTATCTCCTATTTTTACATTAATGTTATTTGTATTCTTATCTTTAATATATTTTTGTTTTATTTTGCCTTCTAATAACTTTTTATTTGCCATATTATGTGCATGTTTTAATTTAATTTTTAATTCTGTTACATAATCGTCATAATTGTAAAATATTTCATTTGACACGGGATCATTTGACATAGTCGCTAATCTTCCATATACCACTTCAAATGGAGAAAAACCTGTAGCTGAGTGTGGCGTTGTGTTATACGCGAACGTATAATATGGAATCCATTCATTCCAATTGTATTGTTCCGTGAAGGAACGCATGTATTCATTTAATACCCTATGATTTCTCTCAATGCCTCTCATGGTGATATGCTGTTGACGTCACATGATTAATTATCATAAATGTACATATTTTATCGAATAACTCATTTACGAATTCAGTTTTTCTGTCTGTTTTAATTGTATCGAAACATCCATATTTCAATATAAACTTCTCTACTAATACCTTCCCTATCTCTCATGCTTCCTTAGTTTCCATTGGGAATGCGTCAATGTACTTCGTTAGTTCACATTGCGCTGTTAATACATGTCTATACCCGGTTGACACTCTTAATGGACCTGCTGTGTCCAATTGTATACACTGCAGGTGTATTAGTAATCTGAATTGGTGCCCTCGTATGTTTAATAGTTTTGTTCCTTTTGCAACTTTCGCAATGACTGATAAAATCCTTAATAATTTTGTACATGTTTTTCCATATGTACTTTTGTCTTATCCTAATGACAGTTCTACGCACTCCCGCATGTCCGCCATGTGGGGTTTCATGATAATCTCTTATAATTTCCTCTTGCCTTACCTTTTCCAGTATTTTATCTGATTGTTTAAATATTATAATCTCTATAGGTCTCTGCCTATGTTCATTCTTATTTTGCATGCTATTATATATTGTAATCAATTCCTTTTCGTTCACATATTCAAATATTCTATCATCCTTCGCTAGCGTTACTGTAAAAATTTGATTATCCCGTAAAACCTTAGTCAACTTCTGCAAGACTGAACCTAAATTCGAGTATGCATTTTCATTGCCAGATATTATTACGCGATTAATCAAAATTTCAATTTTTGACATGCTTCCTTTCGTTTTATCTACAACAAATTTCAATCTTGGGTACCCTTTCACTTGTGAAAACGAGATACCATTCCACATATAAATTTTCTCTTCCTTACTTCTTTCATCTTTCTCAGTTTCATTACTGTCTTGATTAGGGCTGGTTATACTATCGTCCTTTGATTTTCTTCTCAATTCCTCAGTAATTTTTCTAGTCATTATATTTTTAGATCTTGGCATCACCTCCTTCAAATCATTGGAATCTATCTTAATTCTTGACAACGCATCGGCATTAGCCCTGATTGATGAA
Source organism: Linnaemya vulpina (assembly GCA_963675445.1). Taxonomy (NCBI): domain Eukaryota; kingdom Metazoa; phylum Arthropoda; class Insecta; order Diptera; family Tachinidae; genus Linnaemya; species Linnaemya vulpina. The sequence goes on along the minus strand of OY776281.1, from coordinate 49,741,209 downwards.
ATATGACATATTGTTCTATATCTATCACTTTTCAGTTTGGCTTAGTACGTGCAAAAAATTAAATGTGTTCAATCGATCCCAACGAATTTTATGTTTGTGGTGATCTTGTGAAAAAGAAATCACAATCTTTGATGAGAAAAATTAATACGAAAAATTTATCTGAAGCGTATACGAAGTATTTCGGCTTTCCACCTGCATCCCTCGACAAACCATGGACACCGAATAATGCTTGTAACAACTGCCGAACAATATTAAATAAAATTGGTAAGGGTCAAGAATGTTTCTTCACATTTGGAAAGCCAATGCAATGGAGAAACCAGATTAACCATACAACAGATTGTTATTTTTGTTTAACGGAAAAGGCTATCGGACATAGAATTGACCCAGTTTATCCAGTTGTTAGCTCGGCGACGCTGCCAGTGCCGCACTCAGTATCGTGCCCCAAACCGCAGCTGATTGCAGCGGGGCCCACAGAAATTCGAAAAAGAAAAATAAAAGCTGATTCTTCAGATAAGTGCAGTCAATCAGAAATGCCTTCAAATAAGAAACCCCATTTACTTACTCAAGCCGAGCTTAATGATTTGTGCCGATATTTGTATTTGCCGAAGTCGAAATCTGAATTACTTGCATCGCGATTGCAACAGTGGGGATATTGTTCTCCTGAGACACGTGTTACATATTCCGTGATCGCAGCAAACAACTTGCAATTTTCTTCGCAAAAACGGCAAACTTTTGTTTTTGTAACAACATAAGTGGGCTTTTCTATGCTCTCCAACAGAATTATGACCCGAAGGAATGGCGTCTTTTTCTGGATGGAGGCAAGGACAGTTTGCAGGCAGTCTTGCTTCATAAAGGGAATATGAAACCATCAATTCCAATCGGATATGGAAAATATATAAAGGAAACGTATGAAGCAATGAAAGAATCTCTCCATCTTATTCATTATGACCAACATCAATGGGAAGTTTGCTCTGATTTGAAATTAGTTGACATACTATCTGGATTGCAAGGGGGCCATACGAAATTTCCCTGTTTTCTATGTCTATGTGATAGCCGTGACCGTCAGAATCACTACACCCGAAAAGTTTGGCCCGATAGAAGTGGACGTACGCACGGAGAGTACAACATCAAAAATGACCCACTCATTTCTCAGGAGAAGATAATACTTCCTCCATTACATATTAAGCTTGGGCTATTTACAAATATTGTGAAAAAGTTGCCAAAAGACAGTCTAGCCATGAATTATCTTAGGCAAAAATTTCCGAGAGCCACAGCGAGCAAAATTGAAGCTGGTATATTTGATGGACCTAAAATTCGGGCTCTGTACGGTGACCATGCGTTTAATGAGAGTTTAAGTCCAGCTCATTTGGAGGCATAGGAAGCATTCCAAGACATCGTTCGCAACTTCTTAGGAAACTACAGAAGTCCTCATTACGTTGAGAAGATCGATGCATTCCTGCGGAAATTCAATGCCATTGGTAAACATTGAGTGAAAGCATGTATATCAAAAAGGCCATCATCATTTAAAAATTTATTCTCTTTTACTTTTAAGTTCTAATATGACACCTAAATTACACTTTTTATTTAGTAATTTGGATGTTTTCCCTACGAACTTAGGCTCCGAAAGTGATGAACAAGGTGAAAGATTTCACCAGGAAATGGAAGAAATCGAGAGACGTTACAAAGGCTGGTGGGATGAACAGCAAAAGTTCAAGTCGCTCGTCATTTTAGTTTAAATATTTTTAATTTTCGCCGAATATAGTATGTGAGCAATGAAAATTAAAATATTGTTGTTCCAGAAAATCCTTAATAGAAACTTTATTTTTCATCCGTTTGTTTTAAAATTAGTCTTAAAATATTGGTAACTAAATGAACTATCTGGCAAAATAATAAACCATTCCAGACTTTTACTATAACGTAGAAAAAAATGAAATAAAAATGAAAAATTTTGAAAAATACGGAAAAAATAGGAAAATTTTGAACTTTGAGGGGACATAACTCAGCCATTTCTTATCTCATAGAAATTTTAAGTATATCGACGGAAAAGGCATTCAATTACCTTTTCAACGATATGCGATTAGTTTCGATCGGACTTTACGGTTGGGCTTCACAAGGGTTTGATGGGGACCATACACCGAAAAACACAAAAGTACCGTTATCTAAAAAACTGTACTTAAGAAAAAAAAAATTACAGCGTTTTTCGTGTTCAGAAGGTTCCAATTAACTTATCTAGACATGTGGCGTTCTTGGTATTTTTTGGCTGTAAACCAGTGTAATTCTTTCTCTACAACGGGTTTATTAATTTCATGCTTATTAAGAGAACGGCTCGCGTATGAGATTGGCAAATCATTATTTATTTCCCCCTGTGAAAGTATTGCCACTACCGCGTAATCTGATGCGTCAGTAGTGAGTATAAATTCCTTCTCGAAATCTGGGTATTGTAATATTGTTGGATTCGAAACCATGGACCTCAACATTTAAAAAGATTTCTGACAACTTTCTGACCAAGCAAATTTATGGTTTTTCTTTAATAATTCATTGAGTGGCCTGGCTATCTGGGCAAAGTCCTTAACAAAACGTCTATAATAATTGCAGAAAGCTACGAATCTTCTTGTGTCATCTGAATTTTGCGGACCAGGGTATATCCGAAGTGCTACACTTTTATTCGGGTCTGTCATTATTCCCCTATCTGTAATAAGATGTCCCAAATAACTACTTCCAGTTTCAAGAAATTACATTTATTCGGATTCAATTTGAGATTATGGTTTCTCAACCTCTGAAATACCCTTGTCAAATTATCATTGTGGTGTTGTAAGGAACAACCAAAAACAATTATATCGTTCACATATATAAATGCATTGGAGTCTAATCCCGTTAATGCTATTGTCAGCATTCTTTGGAAACTATTTGATGATAATTTGAGACCAAATGGTAGTCTCTTAAATTGATAGTGTCCATTACTTGTAGAAAATGCTGTAAGTGGTCTTGACGCCGGTTCCAGATGGTTCGACACCAACCAGACTTAAACAAAGTAAGAATATTGGAAAGAGAGAAGAATAACACAAAGAGATACATGCAAGAGATGCTACACATAATAAATACTCCCACTGACAAGAGAATTAACTATAAATCAGACACTGACAATTGCGCACACATCTATAGATATACAATAAACAAACACAGAACAAGGAAAAAAACCAGGGAACAGTAGGCGACAAAGCTTAGAAGAATAAACAAGTGACTACACTAGGACTATAAAAATAAAATTGTAATTCCCTAAAGATGACCAACAGAAATATCGGAGAAATAAATATATATTAAAAGAAAAAATGTTAATAATATTTTATTAAAAAAAAGACCTCAAGCCGAAAAGGACATCACAAACAAAACAAATTTATTCAAAAAGGTCTACAACAAAACATATTTATTATTTGTCCCTATATGATTCTTCATTTATTAAAGAGCCTTAGAATCGATAGTCGGCTGTATAAGATGGCAAAGTCAATTGCCGAAGTGAGAAATAAAATTGTTTTCAGTTTTGAGTCAAAAATTATTTCTGAATTTTATTAACAAAAATCTTCAGCTTATATACTATTCTTATTCTACACATTCAATAACAATTCTTATTTCTATTTCTTACTTCAATATCAATTGCAATATCATATTGATTAATACAAACGAAATTTGCTTATTCTGCACAATTGCAATTTTGTTCAGTGAAGTTGTTTCATAAATGTGATCTAATTTTATTTTGTGTTTATGTCAGTTTTTTTTCTTTATTTTTTTTTTTTTTGCCTTTATTTTTGTCTTTTGTATTTCCGTGTGGTGTCATATGTATGACTACATTATGAATGTACTACACCCCTACCGTTTAAAGAAAAAAAATTTTATATGGTATGTGCATGTTTTAATTTAATTTTTAATTCTGTTACATAATCGTCATAATTGTAAAATATTTCATTTGACACGGGATCATTTGACATAGTCGCTAATCTTCCATATACCACTTCAAATGGAGAAAAACCTGTAGCTGAGTGTGGCGTTGTGTTATACGCGAACGTATAATATGGAATCCATTCATTCCAATTGTATTGTTCCGTGAAGGAACGCATGTATTCATTTAATACCCTATGATTTCTCTCAATGCCTCTCATGGTGATATGCTGTTGACGTCACATTATTAATTTTCATAAATGTACATATTTTATCGAATAACTCATTTACGAATTCAGTTTCTCTGTCTGTTTTAATTGTATCGAAACATCCATATTTCAATATAAAGTTCTCTACTAATACCTTTCCTATCTCTCATGCTTCCTTTGTTTCCATTGGGAATGCGTCAATGTACTTCGTTAGTTCACATTGTGCTGTTAATATATGTCTATACCCGTTTGACACTCTTAATGGACCTGCTGTGTCCAATTGTATACACTGAAATGGTTTTGCAGGTGTATTAGTAATCTGAATTGTTGCCCTCGTATGTTTAATAGTTTTGTTCCTTTTGCAACTTTCGCAATGACTGATAAAATCCTTAATAATTTTGTACATGTTTTTCCATATGTACTTTTGTCTTATCCTAATGACAGTTCTACGCACTCCCGCATGTCCGCCATGTGGGGTTTCATGATAATCTCTTATAATTTCCTCTTGCCTTACCTTTTCCAGTATTTTATCTGATTGTTTAAATATTATAATCTCTATAGGTCTCTGCCTATGTTCATTCTTATTTTGCATGCTATTATATATTGTAATCAATTCCTTTTCGTTCACATATTCAAATATTCTATCATCCTTCGCTAGCGTTACTGTAAAAATTTGATTATCCCGTAAAACCTTAGTCAACTTCTGCAAGACTGAACCTAAATTCGAGTATGCATTTTCATTGCCAGATATTATTACGCGATTACTCAAAATTTCAATTTTTGACATGCTTCCTTTCGTTTTATCTACAACAAATTTCAATCTTGGGTACCCTTTCACTTGTGAAAACGAGATACCATTCCACATATAAATTTTCTCTTCCTTACTTCTTTCATCTTTCTCAGTTTCATTACTGTCTTGATTAGGGCTGGTTATACTATCGTCCTTTGATGTTCTTCTCAATTCCTCAGTAATTTTTCTAGTCATTATATTTTTAGATCTTGGCATCACCTCCTTCAAATCATTGGAATCTATCTTAATTCTTGACAACGCATCGGCATTAGCCCTGATTGATGAAATATGACATATTGTTCTATATCTATCACTTTTCAGTTTGGCTTAGTACGTGCAAAAAATTAAATGTGTTCAATCGATCCCAACGAATTTTGTTATGTTTGTGGTGATCTTGTGAAAAAGAAATCACAATCTTTGATGAGAAAAATTAATACGAAAAATTTATCTGAAGCGTATACGAAGTATTTCGGCTTTCCACCTGCATCCCTCGACAAATCATGGACACCGAATAATGCTTGTAACAACTGCCGAACAATATTAAATAAAATTGGTAAGGGTCAAGAATGTTTCTTCACATTTGGAAAGCCAATGCAATGGAGAAACCAGATTAACCATACAACAGATTGTTATTTTTGTTTAACGGAAAAGGCTATCGGACATAGAATTGACCCAGTTTATCCAGTTGTTAGCTCGGCGACGCTGCCAGTGCCGCACTCAGTATCGTGCCCCAAACCGCAGCTGATTGCAGCGGGGCCCACAGAAATTCGAAAAAGAAAAACAAAAGCTGATTCTTCAGATAAGTGCAGTCAATCAGAAATGCCTTCAAATAAGAAACCCCATTTACTTACTCAAGCCGAGCTTAATGATTTGTGCCGATATTTGTATTTGCCGAAGTCGAAATCTGAATTACTTGCATCGCGATTGCAACAGTGGGGATATTGTTCTCCTGAGACACGTGTTACATATTCCGTGATCGCAGCAAACAACTTGCAATTTTCTTCGCAAAAACGGCAAACTTTTGTTTTTGTAACAACATAAGTGGGCTTTTCTATGCTCTCCAACAGAGTTATGACCCGAAGGAATGGCGTCTTTTTCTGGATGAAGGCAAGGACAGTTTGCAGGCAGTCTTGCTTCATAAAGGGCATATGAAACCATCTATTCCAATCGGATATGGAAAATATATAAAGGAAACGTATGAAGCAATGAAAGAATCTCTCCATCTTATTCATTATGACCAACATCAATGGGAAGTTTGCTCTGATTTGAAATTAGTTGACATACTATCTGGATTGCAAGGGGGCCATACGAAATTTCCCTGTTTTCTATGTCTATGTGATAGCCGTGACCGTCAGAATCACTACACCCGAAAAGTTTGGCCCGATAGAAGTGGACGTACGCACGGAGAGTACAACATCAAAAATGACCCACTCATTTCTCAGGAGAAGATAATACTTCCTCCATTACATATTAAGCTTGGGCTATTTACAAATATTGTGAAAAAGTTGCCAAAAGACAGTCTAGCCATGAATTATCTTAGGCAAAAATTTCCGAGAGCCACAGCGAGCAAAATTGAAGCTGGTATATTTGATGGACCTAAAATTCGGGCTCTGTACGGTGACCATGCGTTTAATGAGAGTTTAAGTCCAGCTCATTTGGAGGCATAGGAAGCATTCCAAGACATCGTTCGCAACTTCTTAGGAAACTACAGAAGTCCTCATTACGTTGAGAAGATCGATGCATTACTGCGGAAATTCAATGCCATTGGTAAACATTGAGTGAAAGCATGTATATCAAAAAGGCCATCATCATTTAAAAATTTATTCTCTTTTACTTTTAAGTTCTAATATGACACCTAAATTACACTTTTTATTTAGTAATTTGGATGTTTTCCCTACGAACTTAGGCTCCGAAAGTGATGAACAAGGTGAAAGATTTCACCAGGAAATGGAAGAAATCGAGAGACGTTACAAAGGCCGGTGGGATGAACAGCAAAAGTTCAAGTCGCTCGTCATTTTAGTTTAAATATTTTTAATTTTCGCCGAATATAGTATGTGAGCAATGAAAATTAAAATATTGTTGTTCCAGAAAATCCTTAATAGAAACTTTATTTTTCATCCGTTTGTTTTAAAATTAGTCTTAAAATATTGGTAACTAAATGAACTATCTGGCAAAATAATAAAACATTCCAGACTTTTACTATAACGTAGAAAAAAATGAAATAAAAATGAAAAATTTTGAAAAATACGGAAAAAATAGGAAAATTTTGAACTTTGAGGGGACATAACTCAGCCATTTCTTATCTCATAGAAATTTTAAGTATATCGACGGAAAAGGCATTCAATTACCTTTTCAACGATATGCGATTAGTTTCGATCGGACTTTACGGTTGGGCTTCACAAGGGTTTGATGGGGACCATACACCGAAAAACACAAAAGTACCGTTATCTAAAAAACTGTACTTAAGAAAAAAAAAATTACAGCGTTTTTCGTGTTCAGAAGGTTCCAATTAACTTATCTAGACATGTAGCGTTCTTGGTATTTTTTGGCTGTAAACCAGTGTAATTCTTTCTCTACAACGGGTTTATTAATTTCATGCTTATTAAGAGAACGGCTCGCGTATGAGATTGGCAAATCATTATTTATTTCCCCCTGTGAAAGTATTGCCACTACCGCGTAATCTGATGCGTCAGTAGTGAGTATAAATTCCTTCTCTGGGTATTGTAATATTGTTGGATTCGAAACCATGGACCTCAACATTTAAAAAGATTTCTGACAACTTTCTGACCAAGCAAATTTATGGTTTTTCTTTAATAATTCATTGAGTGGCCTGGCTATCTGGGCAAAGTCCTTAACAAAACGTCTATAATAATTGCAGAAAGCTACGAATCTTCTTGTGTCATCTGAATTTTGCGGACCAGGGTATATCCGAAGTGCTACACTTTTATTCGGGTCTGTTATTATTCCCCTATCTGTAATAAGATGTCCCAAATAACTACTTCCAGTTTCAAGAAATTACATTTATTCGGATTCAATTTGAGATTATGGTTTCTCAACCTCTGAAATACCCTTGTCAAATTATCATTGTGGTGTTGTAAGGAACAACCAAAAACAATTATATCGTTCACATATATAAATGCATTGGAGTCTAATCCCGTTAATGCTATTGTCAGCATTCTTTGGAAACTATTTGATGATATTTTGAGACCAAATGGTAGTCTCTTAAATTGATAGTGTCCATTACTTGTAGAAAATGCTGTAAGTGGTCTTGACGCCGGTTCCAGATGGTTCGACACCAACCAGACTTAAACAAAGTAAAAATATTCGAAAGAGAGAAGAATAACACAAAGAGATACATGCAAGAGATGCTACACATAATAAATACTCCCACTGACAAGAGAATTAACTATAAATCAGACACTGACAATTGCGCACACATCTATAGATATACAATAAACAAACACAGAACAAGGAAAAAAACCAGGGAACAGTAGGCGACAAAGCTTAGAAGAATAAACAGGTGACTACACTAGGACTATAAAAATAAAATTGTAATTCCCTAAAGATGACCAACAGAAATATCGGAGAAATAAATATTTATTAAAAGAAAAAATGTTAATAATATTTTATTATAAAAAAGACCTCAAGCCGAAAAGGACATCACAAACAAAACAAATTTATTCAAAAAGGTCTACAACAAAACATATTTATTATTTGTCCCTATAGGATTCTTCATTTATTAAAGAGCCTTAGAATCGATAGTCGGCTGTATAAGATGGCAAAGTCAATTGCCGAAGTGAGAAATAAAATTGTTTTCAGTTTTGAGTCAAAAATTATTTCTGAATTTTATTAACAAAAATCTTCAGCTTATATACTATTCTTATTCTACACATTCAATAACAATTCTTATTTCTATTTCTTACGTCAATATCAATTGCAATATCATATTGATTAATACAAACGAAATTTGCTTTTTCTGCACAATTGCAATTTTGTTCAGTGAAGTTGTTTCATAAATGTGATCTAATTTTATTTTGTGTTTATGTCAGTTTTTTTCTTTTTTTGTTTGCCTTTATTTTTGTCTTTTGTATTTCCGTGTGGTGTCATATGTATGACTACATTATGAATGTACTACACCCCTACCGTTTAAAGAAAAAAAATTTTATATGGTAAAATTTTTTTTTTGTCTTAAGCATTAAATTACAAAAGTGGTAAAAAACTCTTTTGTAAAAATTTTGCATTGAGGATATAAAATTACATAATTAAAATAATTTTATTCTATTCTTGTGTACGTTCATTTGCTTATTATTTTTTAAAATTGTGATATTTACATTTTCTGTGTTTATTACTTCAAAAGGACCGATATATTGATTTTCGCTCTTCTTGGCGTTTTCTTTTCTTAAAAATACCTTATCTCCTATTTTTACATTAATGTTATTTGTATTCTTATCTTTAATATATTTTTGTTTTATTTTGCCTTCTAATAACTTTTTATTTGCCATATTATGTGCATGTTTTAATTTAATTTTTAATTCTGTTACATAATCGTCATAATTGTAAAATATTTCATTTGACACGGGATCATTTGACATAGTCGCTAATCTTCCATATACCACTTCAAATGGAGAAAAACCTGTAGCTGAGTGTGGCGTTGTGTTATACGCGAACGTATAATATGGAATCCATTCATTCCAATTGTATTGTTCCGTGAAGGAACGCATGTATTCATTTAATACCCTATGATTTCTCTCAATGCCTCTCATGGTGATATGCTGTTGACGTCACATGATTAATTTTCATAAATGTACATATTTTATCGAATAACTCATTTACGAATTCAGTTTTTCTGTCTGTTTTAATTGTATCGAAACATCCATATTTCAATATAAACTTCTCTACTAACACCTTCCCTATCTCTCATGCTTCCTTAGTTTCCATTGGGAATGCGTCAATGTACTTCGTTAGTTCACATTGCGCTGTTAATATATGTCTATACCCGGTTGACACTCTTAATGGACCTGCTGTGTCCAATTGTATACACTGCAGGTGTATTAGTAATCTGAATTGGTGCCCTCGTATGTTTAATAGTTTTGTTCCTTTTGCAACTTTCGCAATGACTGATAAAATCCTTAATAATTTTGTACATGTTTTTCCATATGTACTTTTGTCTTATCCTAATGACAGCTCTACGCACTCCCGCATGTCCGCCATGTGGGGTTTCATGATAATCTCTTATAATTTCCTCTTGCCTTATCTTTTCCAGTATTTTATCTGATTGTTTAAATATTATAATCTCTATAGATCTCTGCCTATGTTCATTCTTATTTTGCATGCTATTATATATTGTAATCAATTCCTTTTCGTTCACATATTTAAATATTCTATCATCCTTCGCTAGCGTTACTGTAAAAATTTGATTATCCCGTAAAACCTTAGTCAACTTCTGCAAGATTGTACCTAAATTCGAGTATGCATTTTCATTGCCAGATATTACTACGCGATTACTCAAAATTTCAATTTTTGGCATGCTTCCTTTCGTTTTATCTACAACAAATTTCAATCTTGGGTACCCTTTCACTTGTGAAAACGAGATACCATTCCACATATAAATTTTCTCTTCCTTACTTCTTTCATCTTTCTCAGTTTCATTACTGTCTTGATTAGGGCTGGTTATGCTATCGTCCTTTGATTTTCTTCTCAATTCCTTAGTAATTTTTCTAGTCATTATATTTTTAGATCTTGGCATCACCTCCTTCAAATCATTGGAATCTATCTTAATTCTTGACAACGCATCGGCATTAGTATTTATCTTTCCCTGCTTGCATATGATCTCGAAATCGTAATGCATGAGATCCAATCTTATTCTTGTTAGTCTTGATGAAGGGTTTTTGTGTGTAAACAAAGACACTAGTCGTCTGTGGTCAGTAAACACCTTAAATTTTCTGCCGTACAGGTATGGTCGGAAATTCGTAATTCCCCAATGAATGGTTAATAATTCTTTCTCTATAACGGGTTTATTAATTTCATGCTTATTAAGAGAACGGCTCGCGTATGAGATTGGCAAATCATTATTTATTTCCCCCTGTGAAAGTATTGCCACTAACGCGTAATCTGATGCGTCAGTAGTGAGTATAAATTCCTTCTCGAAATGTGGGTATTGTAATATTGTTGGATTCGAAACCATGGACCTCAACATTTAAAACGATTTCTGACAATTTTCTGACCAAGCAAATTTCTGGTTTTTCTTTAATAATTCGTTGAGTGGCCTGGCTATCTGGGCAAAGTCCTTAACAAAACGTCTATAATAATTGCAGAAAGCTACGAATCTTCTTGTGTCATCTGAATTTTGCGGACCAGGGTATATCCGAAGTGCTACACTTTTATTCGGGTCTGTCATTATTCCCCTATCTGTAATAAGATGTCCCAAATACTCTACTTCCAGTTTCAAGAAATTACATTTATTCGGATTCAATTATATCGTTCACATATATAAATGCATTGGAGTCTATTCCCGTTAATACTATTGTCAGCATTCTTTGGAAACTATTTGATGATATTTTGAGACCAAATGGTAGTCTCTTAAATTGATAGTGTCCATTACTTGTAGAAAATGCTGTAAGTGGTCTTGACGCCGGTTCTAATTCTATCTGATGGAATGAACTTGTCATATCCAGCGTCGAAAAATATTTCGACCTTCCTATTCTGTCCAATACGTCATCCATCTGAGGTAACGGGAATTTATCATTGACTAATTTTTTGTTCAACTGGCGATAGTCAACAACCAGTCTCCATTTCTTTTCATAGCCGTCACTTTTCTTTGGAACCAGAAGCAACGCGGAATTATAAGGGCTAACTGATGGTTCGACTAAATCTTCCTCTATTAATTTATGAACCTGTGTTTCGATTTCTTCCTGCTATGATTGTGGTAGCCTATAATTTCTAGTGTAAACAGGTGTATCGTCCACAGTCTCTAGTCTTGGCCTATAAAAATTTTTCGCTGTCAAATGATCTCCCTCCAAATAAAAAATTTCCTGGAATTCTCTACATATTTTTTCTATAGTCTCTCTTGCCGTGGCATCTATCGCATCTATATTCAGTAATCTCCTCAATTTCTCCCATCTAGCTTGTTGTCCGTCATTCACATTCCCTCTCGAGCCACATATCCTCTCGTGAAGAATGTTGTAGTCTGATAAAAGCTTTATCTGCAAATCTAATTGCGATATCACAACTTCCTTGTCTGAAGCATTCAAAATTCTAACGTGTTTTGCACCGTATTTTGGAATTATTTTGTTACCAACGAAAACATTGTCACCGATCTGCCTAGCACACACAACACTGTCTTCCTTAATCTGCAAATTCACTGCCTGTATTACCTCTGTTCTAGGTGGTATCGCGAACCTACTGATGTCTGCTCTCAGTGGCAAAACGTATTCAGTTTCTCCCACAACGATGCTTAATGTGTATGTCTCATAATCTATCTTCGCAAAATATTTAGTAAAAAAATCTCTACCCAAGATACCGTCTGTTGCTACCGGGAATTCTGTATTTACCACCTGATATTCGTGGCTTATCATATCCTCCGGAAACATCAGCTTCAAATCCGAAGTACCCATTGTTTGTATTGTCCTGTTTTCAATACCCTTAAGCCTGCACGCATTATGTTCTTCAATTGTCTTGCTTCCTATGAAGCCTTCTTTACATATGGATATATCTGCACCCGTATGTATCAAAAATTTTATAAAGTGTCCTTCATCAGTTTTAAGTGTAACGAAATGTGGTGCGTCCGCGTGTGAATTGTAAGTTTTTAATGCATATTCCCTTAAAAGTCTTGCTTCCCCTACATCCCTGTTTAAATTTACTCTTGAGGATTGCAGGGGTCCGCCTCGTTTCCCTGCTCCTGAGCAACATAAATTCTTCTCAGATTCCTATTCCTGAAATTACCACCTCTCTGGCCATTATTGCCGTAATTATTATTTCTCGGGTGGCCGGCACCATGGAAATTGTCTCTTCTTGAATTGTTAAAATTTCTATAATGATTATTAGGGCTGTCATTACTATTACCTCTGTTACTGCAAGCATTGACGTTATTACTACGAAACCTTCCGTTATGAGAAAATCTCCTGTTTCTACCGAATTGCATAATTGAATGTGGTGGTGCAACCACCTCTGAAGCTATCTGAATTGCTTCATTTAAACTCCTGGGTCTAGCTGCCAAGACAGTAGCTCTATGTGGTTCATTCAAACCATTTTTAAAGGTACTAAGTGCCACCTGATCATTCATTTTAATGATTGTTTCCCTACTTTGGGAACCCATTTCTGTAATTTGTAGCTCATTCAGGCAAGCTATTAGTGATTCTATTTTATTAGCTAACTGCGTTACTGAATTATTTCCCTGTGTTTGTTTTGCCAAATCAGTATGTACCGAAGAGGGTGTCTTTCTTGGTAAGAATACCTTCCTAGGAGTGCATTTAAATGCTTCGACAGAAGACGGTGTTTCTTCCGAAATCAATTTGTTTCTTACTTTGTCTGTTAACTTAGTTGCCAGTACAAGCTTGACTAGCTTACTAACCTCTGCAGTATCTTTAAGTGTATCAGCATAGAATTCTATTATATCTATGAAATACTAATTAAATTTGTCCTAGGTCGCCATTGAACTCTAGTATTATTTTGGATGCGTCGAGTATGCTAAACGATGCCATTTCTGTAATGTGTTTTGTTTTCAAATATTTTAAAATCTTTTGCTCAATTTCCTTAACGTCCTTTATAGGATAACCTTCATTCTTTAATGCAATGGATTTTAATTCTTCAACTGTTCTTAAAGTAATTACTATATAATTTTCTGTATAATTTTTGTTAGGACTTTTCTTTAAATTCTTATATATACTTATCAATGTATCCATTTATTATACATTTTCTATTTTGTTGGTAAATTTGATTGCTTTTTTTCTCATATATTCCTTATAATATTCATGTATTTTTCCTAGCACCAAAAATACCAAAACGATCAGTATTATTTGTTGCAAATGATCCTGAGTCACTGTAAGTACGCCCCTATTGTTTTCATTTACAATGATGGCCTCCTTTGAAAACCATCCGCCCATTTTTTGAAATATTACATAAACTTTCTTTTCCTACTACTTTACATTTTTTTATACATGCATAACAATTACATTAATTTAAAAGAAAATCTTTATTTGTTGTTTCTTATGGTATGGATCTCGTTCAAAACCCTGGTTTTCTCAGCTTTGTTGCCGGTCAGATGGAACTTCCTGTATGTTTCGGCAATTAGTTTTCGCTTCTTCACCGCTTTACCGCCTCTTTTCTTTCTTTTCTCTTCTTCCTTTTTGGAATTTTCGGGTCTTGGTATTTGTGCCTTGGATTTCTGTAGGCGTTTAAGATACTCCTGGTTGGGTATCTTCTTTTTGCTGTCACTATACTTGGGGTTTTCTGAAACGGGAACCACAGGCTGAGGCACGTATTCCAACAACCTATCTTCTCAGACAGGATCTCAAGTTAAAATATTTAGGTTGGCAGGATATCTAGCTAATTTATTTAGGTTGGCAGGATATCTAGCTAATTTATTTAGGTTGGCAGGATCGCCATGTAAATATATGGAGAGGGGTGTTTAAATATTATTTGTCCTTATAGGATTCTTGATTTATTAAAGAGCCTTAGAATCGATAGTCGGCTCTATAAGATGGCAAAGTCAATTGCCGAAGTGAGAAATAAAATTGTTTTCGGTTTTGAGTCAAAAATTATTTCTGAATTTTATTAACAAAAATCTTCAGCTTATATACTATTCTTATTCTACACATTACAATAACAATTCTTATTTCTATTTCTTACTTCAATATCAATTGCAATATCATATTGATTAATACAAACCAAGTTTGCTTATTCTGCACAATTGCAATTTTGTTCAGTGAAGTTGTTTCATAAATGTAACCTAATTTTATTTTGTGTTTATGTCAGTTTGTTTTCTTTATTTTTTTGTTTGCCTTTATTTTTGTCTTTTGTATTTCCGTGTGGTGTCATATGTATGACTACATTATGAATGTACTACAATACGTTGCCAACCACTTGCACACATTGTTGTACATTATAGTACTTTTCGAATTTATTTCTTAAACTACTTTCTAAATTGGTAATAATCAACTTATATAAATTAGTTTTTGCAGAAGTGCATTGCTTTACAACTGAGTGTAAGTATAATATAGCCACACAAATGGTCGCATATGCATTTGACAGTCTTTTCGTCGAGTTTTGACAGTAGAGAAAGCTAGCCTTCAGGCCAAACTATAATATGCGTAGGCTAGCTTTGGCTACTGTCAAAACTCGACGAAAAAACTGTCAAATGCATATGCCACCATTTGTGTGGCTATAATATACTTACACTCAGTTGTAAACCAATGCTCTTTTGCAAAAACTAATTTATGATATATACATAAAATGTAAATACATATATAAATATTTTCAACTTATACATACATAAATATATTTTCATAAGTTGATTATTATCAATTTAGAAAGTAATTTAAGAAATAAATTGGAAAAGTACTACAATTTACAACAATGTGTGCAAGTGGTTGGCAACGTATCATTAATTTAGGATACAGTATAATATATATACAATAAACAAACGCTAAACATTATATGTTTCGACTAACTTTTGACATTATTTATTAAATTTTCTGTAGAATCGATTTCGGCTTGTCTTGTGTGCATGTATCACAGTCTATGGTACGTGTGTATCTAAATCTAAGGAAAATGCGATCAGTTTCGCTCTAGGCATAGAAATATAAAATTTAACGAAGAGTTAGCAAAGCAAATTATGGTTGTACTTATTTGATTGTATGTATTCGCAAATTCGCCTGCGCTAGCGTACGCATATTATAGTTGGGCCTTAACTACATTGATATAAAAACTAATGAACCCGATAAATTCGAGGAATTCTTAAACCAAATTAACAAAGCCAGACAGTAATTTAATTTCATATTTCAGATGCATTGCACAATACCTTATATCCATAGTAAATAATTTGCAAAACTGAAACTGATCAAACGTGTCTTTTATTCTTAATTTTTTAAAAACGCTCGAACGTCGGCAAATAACAAAATTTGCGCGATAGGCAAATAAATTAAAGAACAATATCCGAAAACAACAATAGGAAACGTAAAAAAATAAATATATTGGGAGCAAATTTTTTCTTTCTTTTTTAACAAAACTGCACAGGTAGTCAATAACAATAAATCATCATTCGATGACGACATGCTTGCATACGAACGCTACGAAGCCAAAACAAATGCTGATTGCAGAGTTTTTTTGTGAGTCTCCGAAAAATCATCAATTAAACGACACTAAAAAATTCTTACTGATTGATGGTTTATTTGTACGTCTCCTAGGCACTGAAGAAGTAATTTTGTGAAATTTGTCTCAATAATAACAAAAAGTAAATGAACATTTTTCCATCCAAAATGTGATGTAGTGATGTTTTATGTATATAAACGCGACTACACATTATTTTATTAAATTTTATAAATATTAGTATAAAAATAATATGATGTTAAGTATATATTTGTTTCCATTCAATGAAATTAATAAATAATTGCTTTTTACATGTAGCAGTCGTACAAGAACACAGTATATAATAAAAATTTATGTACATAAACTAACTAATACTATCAATACGCATATATGTATATTATAAAAACATATCTGAAGCACAGGCAAAAGTTTGGTTTCTAGAATTTTGAACTATTGCAATGGAAGATATATTCATGTATGAATATTTCTCGATCTTAACCGATTATCTTCTTCTTATTGATTTCACTATGATTTTGTGTGAGATCGCGGTACCTCTATTCCAATGTGAGATCTCGTCTAATCGATCGTTATTTTCTGAAACGCAAAAAATATCTATCGTTATTGTATGTACTTTTGTTAGATTTGGTTAATGACCAACATATTTTATTCTACGGATCACCCTACAATAATGTATATCATGCCAATTGTATTGATGATTTTTTCTTAATTTGGAGACTTCTCACAAAGTATAAAATCATTTATTTTATATGCATATTTTAAAAAATTCGACTTTCTACTGCTATTGTGTGAATTATCGAGTATCTAGTACTTATAGTTTTTGCAATCACTAAATGTATCGATTAATAGCATAAAGGTTTCTAAAATTTCACTATTGGTCAAATTATAAGAATTAACTGTTAAACATACAAAATATGATTAATTTTTAAATAAGAAATACACTAGTCTACACCATAGAGGTGATTCCTGTAGACTGTACAGGAATTTCCTCCTGATTGAAAATTTTAACTTTCTGAGCACTTGATGATTTGTAATTATATGTAGGTCTCCCATGAAGAATGCTTACGCAGTAAAGTTATTATATTAAGCATGTCTATTCCATGTTTGTAACATACGTTGTTTTCATCGAGCCGTGTTAAGTGTGTCGACTAAACATTAAAAAATTAAAAATATAAATTGATATAATTTTAATTTAATTGCCTAAAAAAATATATTTTATTTATTTCCGTTCACCACTAAAAGAATATTAAGACTGAAACTTATTTCTACTTTTAAGTTTAATTACAATTTTGTTTCGTAGAATATGCTTATTAATTATATTAACACGCTTAAGATATAATTTCATAAAATATGCTTATTAATAATATTGGTACGTATTTGTTACCGTGTGCAATAAAGTTTATTTACCGTCTGAAAATGTGTCAGCAGTTTCCAAACAAAAGTTTTTAGCAAGAAGTTCAGCAACCTCTAATGAAACTTTTTCTGTGTCAGCGATTAAATGTTTTTTATATTAACACCTCCCCGCTTAAAACCGATCATCCTCGTTCGGTCAGAAATAAGGAATATGAGCGATCCTCGTTATTTTCTGGTTATCTCTTTCTTTGGCTTGCGATAATTCAGGCATCGACATGTGAACCTGTGTCGGGTTATCGACTACCGCCGGGATTATAAATGATTTTTTCTCCCTTTGTACAGGTATTAATTCTAGTAATTATAAGAGTCGTTGAAAATATGGCTGTAATGAATAGTATTAGATTTATTCCCAAATTCAATTTATTTCTGGTACTGAATAACTCTATGGCTTCTGTAATGTTAAATTGCATCTTTTTTTATCATTTCTAATGATAGTTCCTCATCGATGGTTGGTGTTGGATATCTGGGTTGCAAGATAGCAGGTAATGGTTTTATACCACTTGTTTCAAAGGATTGGTAGACTTGATCCAATATTGTTATAGATTCGTTATGGAATTGCACCAGGAATGTACCAGTAAGATTCCTAGATTCTCCTTTGATATGTATCGCTTCATCAAATTTATTTAAAAGGATTGTTCCAGGTGAAATCTCTTCCATTGTGGGTGTATTACGATTGCTTATGAGGCTACAATTTGTTGGTTTACTTTTGATTAGATTTGCTATGCAAGTGTCATTGTCTAAATTTACTAAATTCTGTCTATTTCATATGGCAACATTATTATAATTCTTACATTTATTCTTTATTCCAAAAATTACATTATCGAATATTAATATTTTATTGTAACTAATCTTGTTTACAAATTTTTCATATTTGATAGGTTTTAATAATATTTTATTACAGTTATTAACATTTGTCATTGGTATGTTCATGATATAAACAAAGGAATCATTATTAGATGCTATTTTTCCATTTGCAAACTCAAATGCTTGTTCTATAAATGGGAGTGAGTCTTGATTAATTATATTTATATCTGTAGAGGATAATATAAAGAAATTTATTATCCCTATATTATTATATTTTCGTGCTCATTCTTTTTTCCTAAAAGTTACTTATTAAAATGAAATAAAAACGTAAGAAAATTAAAAAGGCAAAGTGATCAGTGAGTTCTTGTTATTACTTTGATGTTTGTTCAGACTTCCCATTTATTAATGTGGAAGTTTAAAATAAACATCTCTAGTTATTCTAAGAAATGTTGGGTAAAGGTTCCCTGATGATCTGCATTAGCCCCAGTGAAATGCACATATAAACTAGCTAAAACCCCTCAATTGATCACTTTGAAATTTTAATAAATAACTTTTGGGAAGAAAGAATGAGCACGAAAATAAAAGTTAAAGAGTTAAAATGACAATTCCCAAAAATATGTAATAATATAATTAGCGAGTGCCTGCGCTTAAAAAATTTATGTTGTCAACACTCTAAATAAATTGTTTTTACATTAAAACAATTATTAGTTGTTGTTGTTCTTTATTTGTCTTACAACTACAATTAGAGTCGGAAAAAAGCCAACCAATTGTAGAATGAAATAAAAACGTAAGAAAATTAAAAAGGCAAAGTGAACAGTGAGTTCTTGTTATGACTTTGATGTTTGTTCAGACTTCCCATTTATTAATGTGGAAGTTAAAAATAAACATCTCTAGTTATTCTAAGAAATGTTGGGTAAAGGTTCCCTGATGATCTGCATTAGCCCCAGTGAAATGGGCATAGGAACTAGCTAAAACCCCTCAATTGATCACTTTGAAATTTTAATAAATAACTTTTGGGAAAAAAGAATGAGCACGAAAATAAAAGTTAAAGAGTTCAAACGACAATTCTCAAAAATATGTAATAATTTATTATCCCTATTTTAGGCCAATGAACGGCATATTGA
This sequence comes from Linnaemya vulpina, assembly GCA_963675445.1. Taxonomy (NCBI): domain Eukaryota; kingdom Metazoa; phylum Arthropoda; class Insecta; order Diptera; family Tachinidae; genus Linnaemya; species Linnaemya vulpina. The sequence continues at coordinate 49,721,614 of OY776281.1, read as the reverse complement.
ATGTTAATTATTTCTTCCCTAATCATATCTAATTTATATATTAAAACTGTTATTTCAAGTTCTCTCGCAGAATTATTGTTAATGTCTTTTGTATTTTTCAATATTTCATTTGTTATTTTGGTAATTTCTTTAATTTTTCAATTGATAGTCTATTTATAATTATTTGCTTATTATTATTTCTTAACATTTTATTAGTTTTCTTTTCTAAGATTTCAAAGTCGCCGTGGTCTGGGCTTCCAGCAAGCCATTTCCATGCACTGGCTAAGAAATTCAAAGATCTTTTAGATCTTTGTTTTAATCTGTCTAAGTATTCTTAAAGTTCAATTATCTGGTGATTTAAAAAGGGACAGAGAAAGTGTGATCTGCTAACGTTTTGGAATGTTTGCCGCAATTTATCACTTAATTCCTGATATTCGTTTACGTCAATTATGCGAATAAGTTTGAAAGTCCCAGTTTGTAGCTTTGCAGGTCCAGTTGTCTAATATTTGTTGGTTAATATTTGAGAGTTCGTATAGTCCATTATTTTAATGTCGGCAGAGACAGCAATAAGGAGTACCCTGTTAATGATTTAATTTCTTATATTATTCTTGTGATCTATTCTTCCTGAAACAACTACTACTGTGGTATTTCTGTTTTCCCTAACTATTTCTTTTCTAAAAGTCTTGCTAAGTTTTGTCCCTAGTCTTTTCTTCTCTTTCACCAAAATGATTTGTCCTGGTTCGTAAACTTTAGGTTCGGTCTTTGCCTTATTATGTTAAGTTCTGTCCTCTAATTGTTTTTTTTTTCTAGCTTCCTGGTGATTTCTTGTTTAGTTTTTTCTATTTCCTGGGGATCAGTGGTAACTTTTCCTAAGAAGAATGTTTCTATGGGTTTCCTTTTAGTTAAATGTATAGAGTTATTGTATTCATAGACTGCGTTGTGCAGTAGTTCAGAAAAAGTGCGGTGTCCAGCTTCGGCTTTTAGGCAACGTAGGATTTCCGAAAGGCTGGAGTGAAATCTTTTTATCTGTCCATTAACGCTACTGCTATAAGGTGTTGTCCTAAATACTTTTATATTGTATTGATTTTCTAGCATGAATATAATAGCTGTTGAATTAAATGATTTTTCATTATCCATAACGACTACTTCCGGTATACCTAGAGGGAGCACCGTTTCCCTAAGAGGTTCCTTTACATCTTCAACAGATCGGGATTTTAATATTCTGGCCTGCGCGAATTTCGAGAGCTTATCTATAGCTGTTAATATTACTGTTTTTCCTGTCATAAAAATATCTATATGTACGATTTGTCCAGGAAATTTTGGGATAGGTGTTTTCTGAATGGCAATTCTGTTCGGATGTCTTTCATACTTGTTTTCTTGACATACCTTACAAGGATTGATTCATCTTTTTATTTTGGAATGCATGTTGGGAAAATAAAATTTTGTTAAGAGTTGTGACTTATTTTCTACATTATTTCTATGAGCGCGGTTATGTTCCTTAAGTATCTCAGTTTCTTGATCCTCTTCATTTCGTAAGTCAGTTACTATGGTTCTAGAGTACTTAACTTTGTATTGGGTGAAGTTATCTCTGTAAGTCTCCTGCAATTTTCCTAAGATTTCGTCCGATGCGCTAATGCAGTTCGTCACTGAAGGGTTCAGATATATTTTTAAGAGTTGGGTAAGGGATTCTGTTGATATATCGGGGTCATTAATTCTATGCCTATGATAAGTGGGAAAAATAATTTCAAAATTTTAAAGTGGTTGGCTTTCTTGATTTGAGATGAATATTTGGTTTTTAAAGACGTTAATGGGGGCGTCGGTGTATTGTATTAGCTTTTCGGATGAACTTTCATCACTGTGTATGGAAGATGTCAATGTGTTGATTGAACTATTTTTTTGGGGGGGTCTGGATAATGCATCAGCGACGACATTAGTGCTGCCTGGTTTGTATTGCAGTTCATAATTAAAATCTTCGAGGAATGCTTTCCATCGTTTGAGATTAAAATTGGAGGCATATGTCAATGGCAAATGGTCAGTAAGAATTTTTAACTTGGCGGAACCATAAAGGACATTTCTTAGAGACTTCAATGCCCACACTATGGTAAGCAACTCTTTTTCGTTGGTCGCGTAGTGCTCTTCCGATTTGCTAAGTGTTCTTGATAAAAATACTAACGGTCTATTCTCTTGGGATAGTACTGCTCCCAATGCGAAATTTGATGCGTCTGTCGTGAGAGTAAACTCTTTACTGAAATCTGGATATGCCAACATAACGTCTTCGGAAGCTAAAACATTTTTAAATTTTATGAATACGTCCATGGCTTCTCGACTTAGGTCAATTGGTACCCTTTTAGACATATATTTTGACGAACGTCCTGCCTCCCATCTCAGAAGCATTGTGAGGGGTTTTGCTATTTTGGCATAGTCCCTGATAAAGTGTCTATAATAGTTTGACAGGCCTAAAAATGATCTTAGTTCTTTCAGGGTTTTTGGTTTTGGAAAGTTTTGTATTGCTTCTACTTTTTTTTTGCTAGTTGTTATGCGTTTGTCCGAAATTATGAAACCCAGAAATTCCACTTCTGTCTTCAAAAACTCGCATTTGTCCAGTTGGACTGTCATATTTGAGCGTTCTAAGGTTTTAAATATGGTATCTATATTTGTATACTGTTCCATTTCATTTTTCGCAAATATAATTATGTCGTCCATGTAGACAAAACATATCTTTTCAATATGCTCTCTCAGAATATCATCTAAGGTATGCTGAAATATAGACTGTGCGTTTCTTAAGCCAAACAGAAGTATTGTGAACTCGTACGTGCCGTTATTTACTGAAAACGCCGTTTTCTGCCTATGTTTTTCCTTGAGTGGTATTTAGATCAAGAACCGAAAAGAATCTATTTTTTCCTAGTTGCGTGAGAATATCATTTATTTCCGGAATTGGGTATCTGTCAGGAACGTTCATTTAATTTTCTGTAGTCTATTACCATTCCAAACTTTCTTTGACCTGATGCATCCTGTTTTTTTGGAACGATCCGAATCGGAGAGTTATAAGGTGATTTGGAAGGTCGAATTATTCCCTGATGTAAGAGTGCTCGTATTTGTTTTTCTACCTCTTCTTTTAAATGTATAGGGCAAGGGTAGTACCGAGAGTATACAGGTTCATCGGTTTTTGTGTGGATCTAAGCTACGACAGCCGAGGTATACGTCAAACTTTCGTTCGGTTCGCTAAAAAGTAGTCTGTGTCTTGAAGTTATTTCTTGTAAATTGTTTTTTTGTTCCTCTGTCAAGTGGTCCGTTCTAATGTCGATAGTGTTCACTGATTGGGAAATTTTTTGTTTTATTTTTATTTTGCCATTTATTATTATATAATTTTCAGCTGAATGAATTACTGCCGACAGCTCTTTAAGGCTATCATTTCCCAAAATACCATGAAAGGATTTGAGTGTTGGCAATAAAAAGAACTTTATTTTGTTAGAATGTTTACCGAATAAGTTTATAAAGGTGTGATGGGTTATTTTGGTATGTCCGCCTACTGAACTGGCTAAAAATGGTTCTTGGTTTGGTATAGGGTTTTGCACTAGAATTGGCTGAATATAATTTTTATTGGATCCGGTGTCCAATAGGAAATTTAAAATTTGTCCAGTATTTATCCTGCACTCAACATAAGGCAAGGACGAGTTGGTTAATCTAAAAAGTGGATATCGATAAAATCGTTAGCCTCTAATTGATTTGGAGAATTTGGTTCATCTTGCAGGTATTCATCCAGTGTCGGAAGTTTCTCCTGGTTTTCATAATTAATCATTTGCTGTTCGTAAGCTTGTTCGTCCTGCTGAGTTTCTACATGAACATTTCTTTGGATCCTCGGATTCAATTGATTCAGATTGATTAATTCGTCGTTTGCCAAAAAATCTATCGTTTTGAGCGGATCTATTCATGTAGTTAATTGCTCTTGTTCTAACTGATTGGCCTATTTCCATCGGTTCGGGTCTTGGTTGTGGTTTCAGTTCAGTTGGTCTTGGTTGGGGAAAACTCGAATTTACGTAACCTTGAGGGTGTACATAAGAAGGTCTTAAATATGAATTTGGATAATTTTGTGGTCTTATCTGATTGAAGCTTGCCCTGTTCTGCATTTGGATAGGTACATAAGAGTTTTTAAGGTATGAAGAAGGTTGTGGCATATGTGCTAATTGCGGAAAAAATTCTTGTTGGTAACTACTCATACTACGAGTGTTCTGCCTATTGTTATTAGACTTGGATTGATTGTGCGAGTTTGCGAATTGCGTTCTCGTAAATTGATTTTCCATTTTTAGGCAGAGGTGTAATGCCTGGGCTAATCACTATCACTGGTGCTATCCACTATTTTATTTCTAATCGTGGTTAGAATCGCATAATATTTTGGCGATCCCCTAGTGTTTTCATATATCATTAATATCCTTTCTACGCTCTTTTTCCAAGCGCTAAATTCAGAAAGATTCTCTGAAAATTCCCTTAAACCTCGGACATTGTCAGGGACTTTGTCTAAATCTGTTAAATTGTTTCTGAACCGTTCTTCTATTCCGTGGTCCTCACCACCTATGTTTATGTTAGGATCTAAATATTGTCTGATGGCTAATGCACACTGTTGTGCGCAAATCCTGACTATTCTATCATCTTCGTTCTCCCTATTTCCCTCAACTAAGGGTGCCGCGTTTGCAGGATGGACATTATTTAGGACTTGTAGTCTGATTAAGTTACTTGGATTCGATATAATTTCTGAATTTTTTGTTTTAAGAATTTTTTATTTTGTTATTTCTGTTGGAGGGTCACGTATGAATCGCAACAGTTGTTATTTTATTTTTATTAAGTAATATTTTACGCTTGGTTTCACATCTTAATACTAAACTTAAAATATTTAGATATAATATTATACAAAAGAATTAATATTTGCATCAATAGAATTTTTACTATATATTTTCTTCTTAATTTCATTCGATTGCTTAAAAAGCTTATTAAAAGTTCAATTAAAAAAAAATTCTACAATTCTATGCTCAAGGATTATAATTTTATTAAATTTGCGCTTATAGCAGCATTACACTTTCAAAAATTATTTTTTCATAAAAATTTACTATTATTTAAGTATTTCACTTTCAAAAATTATTTTTAATAAAAATTTACTATTATAAATACTTCACTTTCAAAAATTATTTATTGATAAAAATTTACTATAAATATTTCACTTTCAGAAATTATTTTTTTAAAAAACTTTACGATTATATAAGTATTTCTACAGTAAAATTCATAAGTATTTCACTTTTTTTATTTCGAATTCTTTAATAAACTTAATATCTTACATAACTATCCTTACATTAAGATAACGGCTTTCATAGTAAAGATGGAAGTCAGCAACTTCACTCAGGGCTTTCCTCGGATGAACTTGTTCGATCCTTTTCTTGCTGTTATCTATTGCAGCCTGTGGGGTGCTTTACCAATATCTTCCTTTGTAGCCTATGGGGTATTTTGCTTGGTTGGAATTCCTTTTAGTTACACCCTATGGGGTGTTTCTACTAAAAGATAATTCCTTTTAACGTTGGGCGCCAATTAACATAATTTTAATTTAATTGCTTAAAAAAATATACATTATTTATTTCTGTTCACCACTAAAAGAATATTAAGACTGAAACTTATTTCTACTTTTAAGTTTAATTACAATTTTGTTTCATAGAATGTGCTTATTAATTATATTAACACGCTTAAGATCTAATTTCATAAAATATGCTTATTAAGAATATTGGTACGTGTTTGTTACCGTGTTCAATAAAGTTTATTTACCGTCTAAAAATGTGTCAGCAGTTTCCAAACAAAAGTTTTTAGCAAGAAGTTCAGCAATCTCTAATGAGACTTTTTCTGTGTCAGCGATTAAATGTTTATTAAATTAACATTTACATATGTACATATGATGGAAAAGGCAAAACAAGAAAAGGACAGTTTTCTACGGTCTTTGCAATAGTATGACAAAATTATTATAAAAAAAATAACACCCATAAGTATGTACGTATGTACATATATACAAATATACATATGTACATACATAACAACAGAGTCTAAGAAAATACATATGTTACGCAAAAAAACATTAAGGCCCAATTAGCGAGACGCGACGCTGCGCAAACGCATCAGCTGATCCAATCTGTTACACGGAAAATTGCGAAAATGCTTATTTCATCGCTGAAAAACGCAACGCAGCCAACCTACAGAAAATATAATTTTACGCAGAAATACGCAGGAGTGATGGCATGTATGTATGTTGAATCAGAGTGCGGCACAAAAGCGTTTTTTTTTGTACTTCTTGTTTGATTTGATATTTTAAAATTTAGTTGATACATTTGTAGATATACATAGCATATTCAATAAATTAATTTGCTATATAACTTGTTTTACTTTATAAAATCACAAGAGACTGTAAATATTTTTTGTACAATAATAGGTTAATATTATACATACATATGTATATGCAGATATATGAACGTTTGGGCATAAATTCATTTAGCACCAATATTACTACATATGTAATTTAGGTATGTACATGCTGGCAAATGTGTGGATAATGTTAAGCGACCAGTGTGATGCTATTGAGACAACCCGATAACAATAAACACAATCTTGCACTAATGCATGTCAGAAAAATTCGAAACCATATTCATGACTGAGGGCGACGTCAATCTCGGGATCTAAGGCATCGTAGTCTTGTGTTAGTAAAATTAGAATTTAGCTATACATATAATGAAGATGTTACATCGATCACAAGTATAAAATAAAGTATTGTACTATTTATACCATTTCGTACGTTTTATGTACAAGCGCAAAAAAGGAAAATGCCATCACTGTTTCAAGCAGATGTTTTGGTTTTTTGTTTTTAAGTGATAAACACCACAAGCTAAACAGTATTCTGTGACATTTTGAACAAACGTAAAAAGTGTAAACAAATAAACATATATTTTCCATATCCATTTTACAATATACTCATATCTTCTTTTTTAATATTACCACTCAAATAACTTTAAACACTACAATTTATTGTATGTGCATATACATACATATATATGTACATACACAAATTTTTTCTGTAAAAACATATGGTGCGTTTTTAAGCATTCTATAAGCGGAGTTGCGCTAGCGCATTGCGCTGCGCTTGCGTTTTAGCGTCTCGCTAATGGAGCCTTTAGAAAGAGAATAAATAAATCATTGGATTTCGTTGCTACCAAGAATGATAAAATAATGATTACGCCTTGCGAATTATTTCCCGTTTGATGACGTATTTGTTCCCTCGAAGAGATTGCCAAATGTTTATTATATGCAAAACTAATACTTTCTCGAACAAAATTTATATTTTATGCAACATTTGACAACTCTTCGCACAATTTACTCAGAGAGACCTCCAACAAGCAAATTAAATCGGATTTATCAAAGTACAAGTTTTATGTTATATTTTATAATAAATTGTGCTACATTTTATAATAAATATATTAAAACAATTATGAAATAACTTAAAGTATAAAAAACTTACTAATACATATTTGTTTTTTAAAGCTCATAAACTGTAAACAAAAAACCCAAATTAAAGTGAAAAGAGAACAAAACGAGCAAGCATGAAATGTGCGGTAGGCAAATGCAAACAAATTAACAGCAAAAAACAAGTGAAAAATTAATTGTGTTAAAATGTATTTCATATCATATTAAGTTATCATTATCATATTTAATGCGGTCAAACTAAGGCATTTTCGGTAGTAATGCATATATAGAAGTTGAGAATACACCCGATTTAGATGTAAATGTAATATAATGGTTTAGAGAACTTGAGCGGATATATTTGCCACAAATTAAAAATGAAAACCTTGATCTTGTGAGTAAAGCTGGATTCACCCATGGTTTCAGAACGAATTTCACGTTCTGAAACAGTTTTTTTTATATAGTTTGACGTTTCTGTTTTAGAGAGGGAGAGCAAAAGAGAGTAACGTGTTTCGGAACATGAATTTGTTTAATGTTAATTCACGTTCCGAAACATTACAACTGTGCTGCCAGAAAGTTTAATTTCTTAAGTGAAGTAGAACTGAGATGCCACAGCATATTATATGTACATATGTATGTATAGTAAAATACTGTACTTGTTTTATACTTTTGTATGTATAACAACACACTTGCTTCTTATTGTTTGTGTATACAATAAAATACGGAGCATTTGTTTTGTATTAAAAAATATATAACTGCTGAATATTGTTATAAATAAAATTTAATAAATAGTGATATTGCCCAATTGCAAGACTCACACACATAGTTTACAAAATTATTTCATATGGTAGCCTTGATGTTGCAGAACAAATGCGCGAAGTGAGTGAATCGCTTCAGATCTTACTCTCAAAAAACTGGAAATGTTGTCGAACGTCAATATCGTTCCGAAACCATGGATGAATCCAGCTTAATTCTTCAAGTGAACGCAGTGATTCATTAAGTGAAGGTGGGCTAATTTTAAGCGCTAAGATTATGTGCTTAAATTTTTTCTAAATTCAATAGCGACAAATTATTACTTACTAGTGGATATTTCCAAGGCATTTATTAGAAGCAAAAGAAATTGAAGCCAGTGGAGATGTAAAAAAAACATTAGAAAACTAAATTCTGATATTTAATTTGAAAAATCTCAATTTGCCCCACTGTCCTGTTTTTACAATAACTTAATAGTTCTTCTTCTGAATTTTATTAGCCAATCAGAACACATGTTGAGTAACATCAAAGTTCCAGCATGAACAGAAAAGTATTTTTATTTTAGCTCGTTGGCGTAATCTTTATTTTATCATTCTTGCTTGCTACATACTTGTACTCCGCATCATAGAGAAGCACAAAATTTTTGAATTTTAATAATATATGGTGTGCACCATCTTTATATTATAGTATTTGCTTCGTGCTTACTGCTTGTGAATACTTGTACGATCGTGTCATGTACTTTTAACGAATTGGTTTAAGTACATAAGACGAGCTCAAAACTTCATATATACCATATAAAGAACATGTTCAGGTATGAGTTCTTACAAATAGGTAGAATTATTTTAATATTCTGTGCATGCAGAATTAATTATGTAAAAATATATTTATATATATATATATATATATATATATATATATATATATATACATATATATATATATATATATATATATATATATATATTTATTTCTTTATAAATATATTTATTTGCTTATTTATTTATAAATATATTTATTTATTCATAAATAGCTATATCTTACAAGGAATTTAAAATAAAAACTAAAAATTTCGCAATTAAAGGATATAAAATCGTAAGAAAGAAAATATATACGAGTACAGTAGTTATAGCTTATATGCACGTCGGTTATATGCTTAACGTTTATATGCATCCCAACACGAACAATTTTCTATTATATTCTCTTCTAAACATTAGTTATTTTTTGTAGTTGCATTTCGTTTATATGCATTCTCGCTCACGGTAAATATTCCAAAAATTATTATTTTGTGCAGTAATTTTTCGACCGCAAACAAAAAGTTCCATCTCAATTCAATACTTTAATTTTACATCTCTGTGTAACACCAGCTGCCAAACTGCAGTGAAAAAATTTGAATAATATAACATTCCTACTCAATTTTATTTAAAAAATAAATCTAAATGAGTGAAAACAAAAGAATTAATTTGTCTATCACACAAAAAGTTAAAATCATTAATGAATTTAAGGAGTGTATAAAACAATAATTATGTAAATGGTACGGTGTATCCAAAGACACTGTAAATCGTATTATAAAGAATAAAAGTTCAATTATTCAAAAGAGTAACATAACAAATAACTTGTCCAGAAAAAGAGAACGACCTGGAAAGTGTAAAAAAGTAGATCAAGCCGTGTCAAAATGGTTTTACCAAATGCGAGCGTCCGGTGCCGTAGTCTCAAATAATATCATAATGGAAAAAGCCAAACAATTTGCCATTTCACTAAATGAAGAGGAGTTTGAACCAAGCCTTGTCTGGCTACACCGATGGGAACGAAGAGAAGGCATAAAGTTAAAAAAAATTCATGGAGAGGCAGCAGCAGCTGATGCAAGAGGTGCTGAAGATTTTCAAAAAATACTTCCAAGTTTGATTAGCGAGTACGCCCTGAATGACATATTCAATGCCGATGAAACTGTGTTTCTTTTCAGAGCACCGCCTACATCCACTCTTAATAGAAAAAGTTTCGACATTTCTGGCACGAAATTGCCACAAGACCGCATTACACTTCTACTTTTATGCAATGCAACAGGGGACTTAAAAAAAATGTTTGCTATAGGTAAACCGAAAAAGCCTCGGGCTTCAAAAATAGAGAACTGCCTATCAAATATTTCTTCCAGAAAAAGGCTTGGATGACATTTGGAAAGAAATAGCTATAGCATTTGACGAAGAAATGGTACAACAAAACCGAAAAGTTATCTTATTCGTGGATAGTGCTTCAGCTCATAAACAAGTGAATTTAAAGAATGTTAATATTCATTATTTACCTGCAAACACCACTTCCATTTTGCAACCCTTAGACCAGGGAATAATTCACTCTGTTAAAGCGTATAATCGACAAAGTATAATACGCAAACAAATTTGTTTTGTAGAAGCAGGGGAAGAAATGGAAGATTTCAAAAAATCCATAGACATTTTAACCGCATTACTTATTGTCAAGAGAGCGTATTGGTGACACCTGACACAATTTCGAACTGTTTTAAAAAGGTAAAATTCGTTTAGTTAACTTAACATGTAATGTACATAAGTATGAACGTATTTACGGAGTACATATTAACTATTATATTTTCGTTTTTAGTGTAATTTTGTGCAACAATCACTAGAACTGACAGGTGAAGAAGAGCGAGAAGATGAAATGACGATAACGACTATTACTAATCCTGACCTCTACACCAATTTCGAAAATTTCGTCGATTTTGACAATGATTTGCCATGCTTTGCATCACCAAATGAACCTGAAATTATATCTGAACTTTTTTCTGGTGAAGAATAAGATGATGAGTTGGAGGAGAGTGATACATATGTGCCAATACCACCGCTAAGTAATGCTTTGGAATTTTTAAATACTCTTCGTACTTTTCTCCTATAAAAAATTGGATGTGTTGCAGAATTAGAAACAATTGAACAGTTTATTTTTTCTAAATGCTGCGGAAATGTACAAAGAAAAATAACAGATTTTTTTTCAAAAAGATTAACTTGAGAATATTTAGTTAAAATCACACTGAATTAAATTTAAAAACTTTAAATTTATGTTGTTTGTATCTAATGGCCAGAAAGAATGAATGTAACGCACCTTTTTATTTAATTTACTTCTTTTCCTTACATGTACAAAATTATAATTTTAATTAAAGTTTTGTAAGAAAAAAATTTGGGGTTTTATTTACTCATTGTAGGTTTTTTATACATGCACCACTGTAGCATATAGTGTTTTTTTTTTATAAGCACTGCCAATGCATATAAGCGAGTTTTTATAAATGCATTTCTCGCTTATAAGCACCAAAAGCCGCGCAAAATTTGAAATGCGATAAATATTGTACTTAGTATTTTTTTTTAAATGTGTGTTGGTTAATATTGTTTGGCAAAGTGTTCCAAAGACTAATTGTATAGATTTCAATATGAGGCGCCTATACTTTATCTGAATAATACTCCTACCGCGGTAAGACCTGGCGAACACAATTCTTCTTTTCATAAGTTTGTTTAATAATACAAAATTTTTTAGCTTAAGGTTTTTGTGTTACATATGTACACATGTATATATATATATATATATATATATATATATACATATATACATATATGTATATATATATATATATATATATATATATATATAAGTATATATATATATATATATATATATATATATATATACATATATATATTTATATATATATACATATATATATATATATATATATATATATATATATATATATACAGTGGCTCAAAGTTATATTGGGACAAATATTGTAGTTTGTAAATTTTTAATATTTTATTGAAACCATAAACTCAAAAAAAATAACTCTTACTACAATTTTACTACTAACGTATTAGTTTATTAGAAACATTAAAAAAATATTAAAATATTATTGTAAAAACAAAACAATAACAAATAAACTTAAACCACTTGTAAACTTCACGTCAAAGTAATAATGGGACACATGGTAACATAGCTTTCATAACGTATTATAACGGGATATTTTGCAAACAATTTGTTATTTAAAAATAGCGTGAGTATATTAAAAATCTTTGTGACTGGTTAAAAATAAATTTATTGAATATGGCGCCTCGTGGTTCTCAGACATCTCCAGAAATAAGGCAACTAATAATGGAGCATTTCAAAACAGGAAAAACTGTTCGAAATATATCAGAGATAGTAAATAAACCTAAATCTACGGTATTTAATATTATTAAGCGTTATGCAGATGCAGAAAATTACGAAAATGTTTCAAAACCTAGCAAACGAAAGATTTTTTCAGACGTGGATGAACGATGGCTAGTACGTCAAATCAAAACAAAACCTCATTTAAGCGCCCCCAGACTTGCTGCAGAGGCCGAATTACACTTAAGGAAAAAGGCTAATCCAGAAACTATAAGAAATGTGTTAAGAAAGCATAGTTTTAATGGCCGAGTAGCGAGAAAAAAATTCTTCATAAGTAAGGTAAATAAACAAAAACGGATAAATTTCGCACGAGAGTACAGAGATAAAGATATCACATTCTGGAAAAAGGTTATATTTACTGACGAGAGTAAATATAATATATTCCGATCAGATGGACGTTCATATGTATGGAGAAAACCCAATACTGAGCTCTCAGGACAAAATTTAAGACCGACAGTGAAACATGGTTTAGGATCAGTTATGGTATGGGGTGCAATTTCAGCTGCTGGGCCAGGTAATCTTCACATTATCGAAGGGATTATGGATCATAGGTATTACATAAACATATTACGCACAAATCTTTCTGTAACAGCAGAAACACTGGGTCTAGCAAATGATTTTTATTTTTACCAAGACAACGACCCTAAGCACAAAGCTTATAATGTACGGAGCTGGTTGCTTTACAATTGCCCACACGTGCTTGAAACGCCACCACAATCACCTGATCTTAATCCGATAGAGCACGTGTGGAGTCATTTGGAGCAAAAATTAAAAAGTAGACAGATATACAACAAAAATGAACTGATTGTGGCTCTAAAGGAGGAATGGGCAAGCATATCACCCGATTATTGCCAAAAACTTGTTGGATCAATGCCAAATAGACTGAAGGCGGTACTACAACAAAAGGGACTACCCACTAAATATTAAATATAATATGTAAAACTTTGTATTAACTTTACTTGTTACTGTATCTCATATTGTCCCATTATTACTTTGATGTGAATTTTATATGATATTTAAGTTTGTTTGCTATTATTTTGTTTAAAAAATAATTCTTGAATTTTTCGTTCCTGTTTTGAATAAGCTATTACAATAGTAAAAAAATTGTAGCAAAAGTTTTGTTTTAAGGCTTATGGATTTAACGAAATATTCGACAAACTATTGACTATAGTAATTGTCCCATTATAACTTTGAGCCACTGTATGTATATATATATATAAGTATATATATATATATATAGATATATATATATATATATATACATATAAATGTATATACCTGTTAAGAATACAAACTGACAAAAGCCATAAGTTGCAAATCGATCTTTACCCAATAACGAAACAAACTTCAATGAAAGGGTAAACACATTTTCATAAATATTCATATCTTTAAATGATTTGAAATACTCCCCAGCGGTGAACATTGCATACCACATCACATCTCTTCAATGAAGTTTGCCACACTTTGTGTTCGATTATATCTAGCTTACAAATTGTATTAAGACAGTATATGGAATTTACAAAAATGAATTCCGTTCATCTTTTATAATCTGCTTATATATTCTGTACAAGTACTTGAAGCTATACATACTTCCTAACATACATACATATATGTAAATATACATACGTACACATAAATACATGCCTATACGCTGGTTTTGTTATGTCCCGTTATTTTTCATTTGCTATTTTGTAAAGCGGTTTATTTTTTAATTGTGTTTTTATAGTTGCGATTCAAAAGTTGTGTAGTAAGGGTCATTTTAAAGTGTTCAAAAGGTAAGAATTGTTCCAAAAAATTATAACAAAGGATTTAGTGCTAGAAATATAAGACAGTTAGTAAAAAAAAGAAAAAATAATAAACAAAAAAGAAAACTAAATTCATTAGAAAGAAGCATAAATAATAGATTAGAAACATCTTATCAAGATAGCGTTTGTGATACGATTGAAAATGTTAAAAATAAAAGTGCGGGACTGGTCAACATAAGAGAAAAGTTAAAGTGTTGGTATTTAAAACACTATCCTAGCAGAAAGTGTACGCGTGATTTGGTGAAGTTACTGTCTAATGCGGGAGTTGATGTTACATTGTCAATAGCAACATTAGTGGGGAAAACGGCAAAAAATGTTATACGAAGAGTATCTCCAGGGTCTTATGTTCATATTGGCATAGAGACATTTATATCAAATAATACAGAAATTTTTGTTCACTACAATGAACTCACAATGAATGTTGGAATAGACGGTTTACCGTTGTTTAAAAGTTCGTCAATATCTTTGTGGCCTATTTTGGTCATATTTTGGGAACGTAAAGGATAGTGGTGTATTTACGATTGTAACATATTTGGGAAGTAAAAAACCTTGTACTGCCAATTTATTTGTAATTTTGAAAGACTTGAAACTTATTTTTTGTCTATTTTTTTATGTTTAGAAGCATAATTTACCCAAATGGCTTAAATTCAAGTTTCACAAAAATTATTGGGGATGATATAATAAAGAACTATAATTATGATGGGGTGCACGGAAAACTATGTTTTAAGGAATTTAAACTGGGTACTCATTATTTTTCTCAGCACTAAAGCAGTAAAGAAAACAGAAATGTTGTTTGTTGAATACGTTCAGGCATGTAGCCACACCCAAATAAATTCTCAAAAATTATGAACATGATAAATCAAGTACCGAAAAAATATGTACCACTTCATATGGTACAACGACCCAGGGGCGAATTTTTCGCTTACTGAACCGATGATTTCATCCACACGAGTAAGACAGTAATGGACACAATCTCCATTACAACATATTATACTTTTTCGAATCCATTGCCGCATTTTTCGAGTGAACGCATACTAGTTGCATACAAAGTAATCGGGATAGTGATGTGTTCATTCAATTCATATAAATTCATTACTGTCTCACATACATTGTAAGCAGACAGTGGACAACCTATACACATTCTGCATTACTTCGTGGGTAAGTTGGAGGCGCCTTGCACACTTCTTTAAACACATTGTGAGCAGACAGTGGACAAGCAACACACATTCTGCATTACGTCGTGGGCAAGTTGAAGGCGTCTTGCACTTTACTTCCCACACATTAAAATCTTTCGATTATTGTCGTTTTTGCGGAACTTTTTTAAACTATTTTAAGGACATCCAACGAGGCTTTAGTTGCAAAAGTTAAATCGCTATAATTTGAATTAATTGAAACAGAAATTGTTCACTTTATCGAATTTTTTCATATATTTTTTTTAAATTTGAAGTATTACACTTACTTATCTTATTTTGTATAACAGAAAACCTTATAAAGAATTGAAACTCTATTTATTATAAAACAACAAATAGTTTTTTTTAAACTAATATATGAGTTCACTTTAATAAAAACAAAAAATTTATACAAATATTTTAAATAATGTTGTTACATAGACATATCATATTGATTTTCATTTTCTTTATTTTTTTGCCGGTTGTCGTAATTTCTCTTTGAAATTCTATTCTTTGATATACGAAAAGCGTTACGAGTATCCTGTATATAGAGCTTTTCGCTATATCCCTCACGAGAGTTTGCTTCTGAAATTAAAGATTCATTAGTATTCTTTATAATTATAATTCTTTATAATTTAGATTGAAATTTTTACCATATATTGCTCTGCTTAATGATTTAAATTCCTTAAAACATAGTTTTCCGTGTACCCCATCATAATTATAGTTCTTTATTATATCATCCCCAATAATTTTTGTGAAACTTGAATTTAAGCCATTTGGGTAAATTATGCTTCTAACCACATTTACCTAAAAAAATAGACAAAAAATAAGTTTTGAGTCTTTCAAAAATACAAATAAATTGGAACTACAAGGTTTTTTACTTCCCAAATATGTTCCAATCGTAAATACACCACTATCGTTTACGTTCCCAAAATATGCTCAAAATAGGCCACAAAGATATTGACGAACTTTTAAACAACGGTAAACCGTCTATTCCAACATTCATAGTGAGTTCATTGTAGTGAACAAAAACTTCTGTATTATTTGATATAAATGTCTCTATGCCAATATGAACATAAGACCCTGGAGATACTCTTCGTATAACATTTTTTGCCGTTTTCCCCACTAATGTTGCTATTGACAATGGAACATCAACTCCCGCATTAGACAGTAACTTCAACAAATCACGCGTACACTTTCTGCTAGGATCGTGTTTTAAATACCAACACTTTAACTTTTCTCTTATGTTGACCAGTCCCGCACTTTTATTTTTAACATTTTCAATCGTATCGCAAACGCTATCTTGATAAGATGTTTCTATTCTATTATTTATGCTTCTTTCTAATGAATTTAGTTTTCTTTTTTGTTTATTATTTTTTCTTTTTTTTACTAAATGTCTTATATTTCTAGCACTTAATCCTTTTTTATAATTTTTTGGAACCATTCTTACGTTTTACACACTTTAAAATGATCCTTACTACACAACTTTTGAATCGCAACTATAAAAACACAATTAAAAAATAAACCACTTTACAAAATAGCAAATGGAAAATAACGGGACATAACAAAACCAGCGTATATGCATGTATTTATGTGTACGTGTGTATATTTACATATATGTATGTTAGGAAGTATGTATGTATAGCTTCAAGTACTTGTACAGAATATATAAGCACATTATAAAAGATGAACGGAATTCATTTTTGTAAATTCCATATACTGTCTTAATATACTTTGTAAGCTAGATGTAATTGAACACAAAGTGTCGCAAACTTCATTGAAGAGATGTGATGTGGTATGCAATGTTCGCCGCTGGGTATGTGTAGTAATCGAAACAGAAGAGAATCTTCACGTGTAGCAAAAATACTTATTCGATGCAGGCCTCTAATAGGGCTATTACCCTGGCGTACATGTTGGCCAACATGCTTGATAACGTACCAAATCTCCTGGTGTAATAGCATGTCCTGCGACATGTTGGTCGGTTTTCTAAACTTTTTGATTTTCTGATGTTCATGGCGTATCAACATACTGGTGTAATAACGTGTCGGTCGTACTACATGTAAAAATTCAGTTCTCTTGTTGACATTGCTGTGCGTTGATAGGAAAGTTGCAAAAAACATGTCTTTCAGTAACGTTAGTTTTTGGGAAGAATTAATTGAATTAAATTTTATCTTTGTTTTCGTTCTATTGTAATTGTATTTTATTGATAACCATCGCCGGTACAACTTTCCCCCCGCTGGGGGCTTGGGAAAACCGATTTCACGTACAGACAAACAGACATCGCTCAATCGTCATCGCTATTCATAAGGATCCGAAATATATATACTTTATGGGGTCGCATATTGATATCGAAGAAATTACACACGGAATGTCAAACCTAAATATACCCTTTCACATTTTTGTGAAGGGTATAAAAACGCTCTGTATAATAGGAAACACAGAACCTGTGTTTTCTTTGTTTTCATAAGTGCGTATGTATTAAGGCCCAACTATAATATGCGTAGGCTAGCTTTGGCTACTGTCAAAACTCGACGAAAAGACTGTCAAATTCATATGCGAACATTTGTGTGGCTATATTATACTTACACTCAGTTGTAAGGCAATGCACTTTTGCAAAAACTAATTTATGATATATACATAACATGTAAATACATATATAAATATTTTCAATTTATACATACATAAATATAATATCACAAGTAGGTTATTACCAATTTAGAAAGTAATTTAAGAAATAAATTGGAAAGTACTACAATGTACAACAATGTATAACAATGTGTGCAAGTGGTTGGCAACGTATCATAAATTGTAGGAAAATACACAAATACACTATAATATATATACAATAAACAAACGGTAAACATTTAATGTTTCCATTAATTTTTGACATTATTTATTCAATTACCTTTAGAATTGATTTCGGCGTACATTGCAGCTTCTCTTGTGTGCACGTATCACAGTCTATGGTATGTGTGTATCTAAAAGTAATTATCAATAACAACGAACAAACAGTTGGCCACTTAAGGAAAATGCGATCAGTTTCGCTCTATGCGTAGGAAAATTAAATTCAACGAAAAGTTAGCAAAGCAAATTATGGTTGTACACATTTGATTGCATGTATTCGCAAATTCGCCTACGCTAGCGTACGCATATTATAGTTGGGCCTTTAGTTTTGTTCTGCTAGTGCGGGATTGAAGCCGGATGAAAAATTATGCCAGAAAATAGCCACTCCCCTCAACGAAAATGACAACAAACTGCCATATTGTGCTAGCACTATTGTGCTCGTGTATAGATGCATATTGACATGCTTTCGCTTCAAAAATTTCTGTAAACTGAACAGCAGTGTGGCCATTTTGGCATTTTTGCGGCTAGATATTAGAGCTGTACCGAACTGAATCAAACGCTCTCAAACGCTCGTTTTTGACAAGAACCTCTAATCAAACCCATTTAATTTGCATGGGTTTGATTAGAGGTTCTTGTCAAAAATGAGCGTTTGAGAGCGTTTGATTCAGTTCGGTACAGCTCTACTAGATATAGCATTTTTTCATTTTAATATGTTGGTGCGCCACGAACATTAGAAAATATATTTGAAAACCGAACAACATGTCGGACGAAATGCTATTACACCGGGAGATTTGGTACGTTGTCGAGCATGTTGGCCAACATGTACGCCATTGTAGTAGCCCTATGATAGTAATTTTATAAGTTTTATACAATTTGTTTTTTGTAGTTCTAGGTAAAGTTTTTTTCTTTTCTCTATATATGTATGTTTAAATTTTAAACTTTAAAATCTTTTTAGTTTTAGGGGTGGGTATGCACTAAGTTATGTACAGATATAAAGTTAATGTTCATAAAATGTATGTTTAATTTAAACAAATGTGTAAGGCTTAAGGAATGAAAATCTATTAAGAAATACTGATATTATTTTGAATTTTCCACAGATGCCTAATATTGATCAAATATGTGTAATGCAGCTAACCTTACATGTGGCGATAGGATAGTGTTACCTTACAAGAATGTAATGGAATAAGGGTATTTTGTATTATTATTGAAACTAACAATTTCTTTATAGTTGCTCATATTTTTTACCTGTTTTAGATCTATACATCAATAAAATATTTTACAAATTACAATGATCAACTCAAATATTTACCGCCTATATAATTTTTCTTTAATTAATATGTTTCCGTTTTAATATTGTCAATTGAAATTTTTCACCAAATCGAGTTATCCATTATAAAGCTTTCTATATGTAACATATCTTGGTATGTGTAGTAATCGAAACAGAAGAGAATCTTCACGTGTAGCAAAAATACTTATTCGATGCAGGCCTCTAATAGGGCTATTACCCTGGCGTACATGTTGGCCAACATGCTTGATAACGTACCAAATCTCCTGGTGTAATAGCATGTCCTGCGCCATGTTGGTCGGTTTTCTAAACTTTTTGATTTTCTGATGTTCATGGCGTATCAACATACTGGTGTAATAACGTGTCGGTCGTACTACATGTAAAAATTCAGTTCTCTTGTTGACATTGCTGTGCGTTGATAGGAAAGTTGCAAAAAACATGTCTTTCAGTAACGTTAGTTTTTGGGAAGAATTAATTGAATTAAATTTTATCTTTGTTTTCGTTCTATTGTAATTGTATTTTATTGAAACTTTCCGCTTCATTACGCATCTATACACGAGCACATTTTTTAATCCGCACATTTTTTTTCTTTTCAAAATACACGGGATGAGTTCCTCTGGCATAAAATTGTATACGTATACACAGCTTTGAGTGTGTTAGTATTTCTTTGTTCATTTGGTGTTATTTTTCGTTCGCTGTACACGTGCGTTTTGAAACAAAATGATGAGAAATGGGCAATAATCTTAGGAGAAATTTCTAGATTCATTATAAATATATTTTTACGTAAATAAATAAAACCTAAATCAAATGTTGTAGAAATCAACTAGGACAATATTAAAAATGCATATATACATATGTAAAAAATTATTTATATTCTTAACTAATGTTTTTATAGTTTATACATAATTGTTTTTTCAAAACGAATAAACAAACAAAAAAAGTATGTAGTGCAAATTGCACAAACATGAAAAGTGAATTTTCAAAGGTACATTTATATAATTCATATAACCAATAGAAGTTTTTGCTTATTCATGCGACCATTAAAATTTATTTAAGTAATTTCAGTAAAATATTGCTGACATTTTCTGTAACCAAAAATTTTTACTTTTATTAGTTACTAAAAATTACTGTAAAAACATATATGAGTTTCTTTTATTAGATCTACTGTTTGTTGCCGCGATCAACCCCTTTTGTTTTCATATTCATGTTGACGTACGTCTGCTTTCTAACTTATAAAATAGTTTCATTTAGCAAGAGATAAAAACAACTTCAGTTGCGTTTTTTGGTTACTTAAAAAAATATTCCAAATTTCCCACCGTTGGAAAAGAAATTTTAATTTTTCAAATTTTTTTTAGCAATAAATAAAATAAAACGGTTTTATTTAAGCAAAAGTACAAATTTTTAACCATTTTGGTAACGTTCATGTTATACAAAATATTGCAATATCCAACCCTAGAATCGAAATTTATATATTTTTTTTAGATTTTTAATACCAATTTCGTTTTGCCGAAATAAAAAATAATTTTAACTTGGAAAAAACGACATTAATTGATTTTTGGTTATGTATTGTATAAAAAAATTTTAAATTTCGGAACCCTGGATGGGAACTTTAAATTTTTTAATTTATTTTTAATCGATGCAAATCTTAATGATACCAAAACTGGTTTTATTTAAGAAAAACCTTAAAATTTTCAAACATTTTAGCTACTATATGTACCACAAAATACCGAATGTGCCAAAAAAAAAAAAAAAAAAATTATAAAATTTCCCACCCCTGGAGACGAAAACTAAATTTTTTAAAATAATGTTTTACCAGTGCAAGTCTTTATGATGTATAAAGCGGTTTTATATAAGAAGAACTAAAATTTGTAAAAATTTTTGTCACTTTCATGTACTACAAAACATTGCAGTATCCAACACTGGAAACGAAATTTGATTTTTTTAAATTTTTGATACCAAATTTGTTTTGCCAGAATAAAAATAATTTTAACCAAGAAAAACGACGTTAGTTGATTTTTGCTTATGTTATTGTATTAAAAAATTAAAATTTCGTAACCCTGGATGGGAACTGTAAATTTAAAAATTTTTTTCATCCATGCAAATCTTCATGTTACCAAAAACGGCTTTATTTAAGAAAAACTTTACATATTTATATGTTTTAGTTATTATATGTACCACAAAATACCGAATGTGCCCAAAAAATATTTCAATTTCCGATCCCTGGAGGCGAAAATTAAAACTTTTTAAAATTATTTTTTACCAATGCAAGTCTTCATGATGTATAAAGCGGTTTTATTTAAGAAAAACTAAAAATTTGTAACCATTTCTGTCACCTTCATGTACTACAATATATATCAGTTTTCGAACCCTAGAATTGAAATTTGTTCTTTTTAATTTTTGATGCCATTTCAGTTTTGCCAGGACAAAAATAGTTTTAACCAGGAAAAAAACGACGTTAGTTAATTTTTAGTTCTTTTAATGAACAAAAAATATTAAAATTTCCTAACCCTGGATAAGAATTTTTAATTTTTAAAATTTTTTTCCATCAATGCAAATCTTCCTGAAGTATAAAACGGCTTTATTTAAGAAAAACTTAAAATTTTTAAACATTTTAATTGTTATATGTACCACAAAATACCGAATGTGTCAAAACAAATATTCAATTTCCGATCCCTGGAATCGAAAATTTATTTTTTTAAAATTATTTGTTACCAATGGAAGTCTTCATGATGTATAAAACGGTTTTATTTAAGAAAAATTACAAATTTGTTACCACTTTCGTTATTTTCATGTACTACAAAATATTGCAGTACCGAACCCTGGAATCGAAATTTTGATTTTTTTTTTTTAATTTTTGATAACAATTTTGTTTTGCCGAAATAAAAAGTAATTTTAACCAGAAAAAACGACGTCAGTTGATTTTTGGTTAGTTTATTGTATAAAAAAAAATTTGAACCCTGGATGGGAACTTTAAATTTTTAAATTTTTTTTCGTTGATGCAAATCTTCATTACACCAAAAACCGTTTTATTTAAGAAAAACTTAAAATTTTTGAAACATTTTAGTTATTATATGTACCACAAAACACCGAATGTACCAAAAAAAAAATTTTTAATTTCCCATCCCTGGAAAAAAATTGTTTCTTTTAGTTTTAAATGGACAATTGAGGAGTCCCAAGGCATAAAATAGGTTCAATTTTCAAATAAGCAAAAAAATAATCGGTTTTTGGTGTTAATTTTGCGTCGAGAAATAGGTGTAAGCTTCCCAGCTCTGGAACCGTCCTTCCGATTTTTCTGAATTTCAATACTACTCTAAGTTAGCTCACTTCCAATCGATCAGTCCAAGAATGAAGTCAGCTCTTCTGGGGGCTTGGGAAAACCGATTTCACGTACAGACATCGCTCAATCGTCATCGCTATTCATAAGGATCCGAAATATATATACTTTATGGGGTCGCATATTGATATCGAAGAAATTACACACGGAATGTCAAACCTAAATATACCCTTTCACATTTTTGTGAAGGGTATAAAAACGCTCTGTATAATAGGAAACACAGAACCTGTTTTTTCTTTGTTTTCATAAGTGCGTATGTATTAAGGCCCAACTATAATATGCGTAGGCTAGCTTTGGCTACTGTCAAAACTCGACGAAAAGACTGTCAAATTCATATGCGAACATTTGTGTGGCTATATTATACTTACACTCAGTTGTAAGGCAATGCACTTTTGCAAAAACTAATTTATGATATATACATAACATGTAAATACATATATAAATATTTTCAATTTATACGTACATAAATATAATATCACAAGTAGGTTATTACCAATTTAGAAAGTAATTTAAGAAATAAATTGGAAAGTACTACAATGTACAACAATGTATAACAATGTGTGCAAGTGGTTGGCAACGTATCATAAATTGTAGGAAAATACACTATAATATATATACAATAAACAAACGGTAAACATTTAATGTTTCCATTAATTTTTGACATTATTTATTCAATTACCTTTAGAATTGATTTCGGCGTACATTGCAGCTTCTCTTGTGTGCACGTATCACAGTCTATGGTATGTGTGTATCTAAAAGTAATTATCAATAACAACGAACAAACAGTTGGCCACTTAAGGAAAATGCGATCAGTTTCGCTCTATGCGTAGGAAAATTAAATTCAACGAAAAGTTAGCAAAGCAAATTATGGTTGTACACATTTGATTGCATGTATTCGCAAATTCGCCTACGCTAGCGTACGCATATTATAGTTGGGCCTTTAGTTTTGTTCTGCTAGTGCGGGATTGAAGCCGGATGAAAAATTATGCCAGAAAATAGCCACTCCCCTCAACGAAAATGACAACAAACTGCCATATTGTGCTAGCACTATTGTGCTCGTGTATAGATGCATATTGACATGCTTTCGCTTTAAAAATTTCTGTAAACTGAACAGCAGTGTGGCCATTTTGGCATTTTTGCGGCTAGATATTAGAGCTGTACCGAACTGAATCAAACGCTCTCAAACGCTCGTTTTTGACAAGAACCTCTAATCAAACCCATTTAATTTGCATGGGTTTGATTAGAGGTTCTTGTCAAAAATGAGCGTTTGAGAGCGTTTGATTCAGTTCGGTACAGCTCTACTAGATATAGCATTTTTTCATTTTAATATGTTGGTGCGCCACGAACATTAGAAAATATATTTGAAAACCGAACAACATGTCGGACGAAATGCTATTACACCGGGAGATTTGGTACGTTGTCGAGCATGTTGGCCAACATGTACGCCATTGTAGTAGCCCTATGATAGTAATTTTATAAGTTTTATACAATTTGTTTTTTGTAGTTCTAGGTAAAGTTTTTTTCTTTTCTCTATATATGTATGTTTAAATTTTAAACTTTAAAATCTTTTTAGTTTTAGGGGTGGGTATGCACTAAGTTATGTACAGATATAAAGTTAATGTTCATAAAATTTATGTTTAATTTAAACAAATGTGTAAGGCTTAAGGAATGAAAATCTATTAAGAAATACTGATATTATTTTGAATTTTCCACAGATGCCTAATATTGATCAAATATGTGTAATGCAGCTAACCTTACATGTGGCGATAGGATAGTGTTACCTTACAAGAATGTAATGGAATAAGGGTATTTTGTATTATTATTGAAACTAACAATTTCTTTATAGTTGCTCATATTTTTTACCTGTTTTAGATCTATACATCAATAAAATATTTTACAAATTACAATGATCAACTCAAATATTTACCGCCTATATAATTTTTCTTTAATTAATATGTTTCCGTTTTAATATTGTCAATTGAAATTTTTCACCAAATCGAGTTATCCATTATAAAGCTTTCTATATGTAACATATCTTGGTAAAACATTTCACCGTGTTTATTTATATGCGGTTCTAAAAACTGAATTTTAAGAGACATTTGCATTTCAGAACTTTGTAGCCATAAAGCAGTTCTCTGATGTTTCGATTTTAATTATATATAGTTTTGTTACACATCTTTTGGTGTTTTATTTATGAAAATCGGATGTGGTTCTCGTGTTATGGTGGGATGTGCCCACGTATGTTACTAATTTAGGGGAAAAACTTAATCATGTCCATAAAATATCCCTAGGTGATGGAAAAGAACCGAAAACGGATTTGAGTTTAGCCCATCAAAATCCACATATGTAGTTTTATTTAAAGGAGGATTTAGCTGCTAAGAAGTGTTGTTGGGAACCGATTAGCTCAATAAACACTTGTCTGAATTAAAATCTATTTCATGAGTATTTAGCGAGTACGCATTCTATGGAAAACATTTTATAGATGTGAACGTGGCTTAAGTGTTTAACTACTTCAGCCAATATTGATTTTTTCACAGGAAATGAACGCACCCAAATAAAATTATCTTTCTTGCTGTTATAGATGACATCTGTGAAAAGTTTCCCTTGTGTGAACAGATATGTGAAAATACCAAAGAATCATATGTATGCAGGTGTTATCCAGGATTTAAATTAACTGACAATTTAGTGACATGCACACCAATAGTAAACAATGTTAATATCAGTAGTAAATTAGAAACATTGCCTCCTTTTGTTACATCAAACAAAACTTCAAACTCTACAAAGCTTGACGAATTAGACGTCTTAGAATACAAAGTTGATGTCGAAGGTGATATGGATACTGTAATTGAAGATTTCGATGCCGACGTAGAAGAAATTGTGAAAGAGACAGCATGTCCTAAAGGATTTAAAAAGGACATTTTTAAATCATCACACTGTGCGGACATAAACGAATGTTTACTTGAATTACATGATTGCAAAAGTCAAGAAACATGTGTAAACTTAAACGGTGGTTTTCAGTGTGTTGATGAAATTTCGAAAACGTGCGAGATCGGATATGCATTTAACAAGGAATCAAAAAAATGTGAAGGTAAGTTGACATCAAAATTCGGTTGTAAGTTGAGAAAACTTATATGTATGTCGTATTGATTTATTATAAAGTTTGAAAATAATATCTAATATAATATTTTTAAATGATGTAGTTTTTAGGTTGTCAGCTTATACTTTCACCATCTAAACTAAATTTAATCCACTACAATTTTTATATTGATATTCGTATCTGCTGATGTGGTCTCGATGATAATACACCGTCTCTAAATAATTGTAGACTTAAGATTTAATGTTGAGAGTCCTGTTGGCTGAACTAGTTAACAAAAGACCTCGAAGCCAAAGATCCCGAATTCGACTCCGCACTTAGTCATGAATATGGTATGTGTTATATGTTGTAGGCCTGTCTCAATGACTAAAGCATAGCACTAGTCCACGAATATTAACGACACTATTATGCACTAAAGACCAAAATACAGCACCTTTCTTCGTCAGTACCGTAGCGAAAATTAACCGGCAAAGTGAAAATAGCTGCAACAAATTCTAATTTCTAGTCTGTCTTCATATGTCTTCTCAAGTATATCCTTTCTATTTCAAGCACTATATATAGGGGTGCTGAAACTGATTGAGAATATAACGCCTATGGGATAGCATGAAATTATCATCAAATATTTTTGCTGAAGTCCCTACAATACAAAAAAAATTATTGATGGCAGGGATAGTTAGCACTCAGGTAACAAAGCCAAAGGTTGTCTGTTCAATTCCAGACTGTCATGATTTTTTTGAGAATTAAAAACTATTATATAGTTGCGGCCTTGAGTTTTTGTTGTTTTAAAAACAACCGTGTTTTAATATATTTTTTGCTGCTGTTCTGTTCTAATTTATATGATCATGTAGTTTTTTTATTCATAAATACACTGTCGGCAAAGAAGAAGGGAACTTTTAAATGTATGTATCTGCAGTAAGAAGGTCACGAAATTTCAGAGCATTGAGAGTTGTTTTCTGTGCTGAAATTTTTTACTATATTTGTGACTGTTTTGCTGTGGCACTTAGTTAGAACATCAGTTAGTTCCCTCTGATGTATACAGCAGGAGCTTCATAATATTATCATGGACGTTGAAATTGAGTTCAAGGAGCATAGCGGTGTTTTTGGAGAAACAAGTTTATGCCAGTATTTAAGCTTTTGAGTACAAGATAATTGAGTTACTTGATAAGTTTCGTGCTGAGCAAGATAGAAAAATAGTAAGAATAAAAAATAAAAGGGATATTTTTCACGAAAATCCTAAATACCATGACATTAAAAAAGTGTGGAAGCTTTGGAGATTCATAACAGCGTATGGCAATGGAGGCCAAAAATGTTAAAGATCTGAGCACTCCGGTGTTTATAATGGCATAACGCCATGGATAACCTAAAGCTCATGGTGATAGAGGACATTGTGATCATATATAGTTGAAAAACGGTTCTTGGTGAGACTGAACTTCGTGCAATTCTATGATCAATTATAATTAATTTGCCAAACAAACATTTCGTTTGTCTGGAGGATATGATTGGTGGTGACATTGTATCCTTGACGGCCACGGTAGCATCGTGATCAGAGCTGCCGTATTTGGTTATTTCTTACCAAAACTGGTTTTTTTTCTCTAATGTGAAGATGTGAATATATATTTCATTTTGGTTAATTTATTCTGAAAATTATAATAAGTATAAATATTTTCATATTTAACTTGTTAGATTTTTAAATTACAGTTTATAAATTTATTGACATTATTAGTTTATTTTCAAAAAATATCGTTTTAGAAAAAAAATGTTTTTCCTAAACATGCGAAGTACAGTTTATTTTGATATAAAAGCTTTGAGTTTGTTTTTAAAATAACTTTCTTCTTGTATTTCTTATACACTTATTTTCTAAATATGTACGTTGAACTATTTAATTTTTTTTTCGTATAACAAAGCATCTATACATATTTAAAATTTGTTAAGACAAGCTTAAAATCTTATTTAAAAAAAAATTTTGTCTTGATAAAAATATATTAGGTTCTTAAACTCCATAATTCTAATTATGTGCTATTTCTTTTTTCCCAAAATCTTGTTGAAAAATTCAAAGTGATCAGTTGAGGAGTTTTAGCTAGTTCCTATGCGCATTCCACTGAGTCTAAAGCAGATCATCAGGGAACATTTGCCCAACGATTTTTAAAATAACTAAAGGCATTTATTTCAAACTTCCACTTTACCAAACAAATATCAAAATAAAAACAAAAACTCATTGATTACTTTTCCTTTTTTATTTTCTTACGTTTAATTCTACAACTGGTTGTTTTATGCCTACTCAAATTGTAGTTGTAAGAGAAATAAAGAACAACATTAATTAATTGTTTTAATATAAAAATAATTTATTTAGAGTGTTGACAACATAAGTTGTTTTGTTTTGCATAAGAACTTGCATATTTTTAAAAAGTATTTTGTGGAATTGTCGTTTTTAAACTCTTAAATTCGAATTATGTGCTAGATCTTTTTTTCCACAATCTTAGTAAAAAATTCAAAGTGATCAATTGAGGGGTTTTAGCTAGTTCCTATGCGCATCTCACTGGGGCTAATGCAGATTATCAGGGAACCTTTACCCAACATTTCTAACTATAGAATAACTAAAGACATTTATTTCAAACTTCCACTTTACCAAACAAATATCAAAATAAAAAGAAGAACTCACTGATCACTTTTCCTTTTTTATTTTCTTACGTTTAATTCTATAACTGGTTGTTTTATGCCTACTCAAATTGTAGTTGTAAGAGAAATAGAGAACAACAATAGTTAATTGTTTTAATATAAAAATAATTTATTTAGAGTGTTGACAACAGAAGTTGTTTTATTTTATACAAGCACTTGTATATTTAAAAAAAGTATTTTGTGGAATTGTCGTTTTTAAACTCTTAAGTTCTAATTATGAGCTAGTAGTTCTTTTTTCCCAAAATCTTATTAGAAAATTCAAAGTGATCACTCGAGGGGTTTTAGCAAGTTCCTATGCGCATTTCACTGGCGCTAATGCAGATCATCAGGGAACCTTTACCCAACATTTTTTAGAATAACTAAATACATTTATTTCAAGCTTCCAATTTACCTAGTGAGGAGCTTTAAAACAAATATCAAGGTAAAAACAAGAACTCACTGATCACTTTTCCTTTTTTACATTCTTACGGTTTATTTTACAAGTGGTCAGTTTTATGCCGCCTCAAATTGTAAGAGAAATAAAGAACAACATTAATTAATTGTTTTAATTTTAAAATAATTTATTTAGAGTGTTGACAACAGAAGTTGTTTTATTTTGCAAAAGCACTTGTATATTTTTAAATAGTATTTTGTGGAATTGTCGTTTTTAAACTCTTAAATTCGAATTATGTGCGAATTCTTTTTTCCCAAAATCTTATTAGGAAATTCAAAGTGATCAGTTGAGGGGTTTAAGCCAGTTCCTATGCGCATTTCACTGGCGCTAATGGAGATCATCAGGGAACCTTTACCCAACATTTCTTAGAATAACTAAAGACATTTATTTCAAACTTCCACTTTACCATATGAGAAGCTTTAAAACAAATATCAAAGTAAAAAAAAATTTCGCTGATCACTTTTCCTTTTTTAAATTCTTACGGTTTATTCTATAAGTGGTAAATTTTATGCCGACTCAAATTGTAGTTGTAAGAGAAATAAAAACAACATTAATTAATTGTTTTAATATAAAAATAATTTATTTAGAGTGTTGACAACAGAAGTTGTTCTATTTTGCGAAAGCACTTGTATATTTTTAAATAGTGTTTTGTAAAATTATCGTTTTTAAACTCTTAAATTCTAATTATTTCCGAATTCTTTTTTCCCAAAATCTTATTGAAAAATTCAAAGTGATCAGTTGAAGGGTTTTAGCTAGTTCTTATGCGGATCTCACTGGGGCTAATGCAGATCATCAGGGAACCTTTACCCAACATTTCTTAGAATAACTTAAGACATTTATTTCAAACTCCACTTTACCAAACAAATATCAAAATAAAAACAAGAACTCACTTCACTGATCACTTTTTTTTTTATTTTCTTGCTTTTTATTCTACAACTGGTTGTTTTATGCCTACTCAAATTGTAGTTGTAAGAGAAATAGAGAACAACAATAGTTAATTATTTTAATATAAAAATAATTTATTTAGAGTGTGGACAACAAAAGTTGTTCTATTTTGCACAAGCGCTTGTATATTTTTAAATAGTATTTTGTGGAATTGTCGTTTTTAATTCTAATTATGTGCGAGTTTTTTTCCCAAAATCTTATTAAAAAATTCCATGTGATCAATTGAGGGGTTTTAGCCAGTTCCTATGCGCATTTCACTGCGGGTAATGCAGACCATCAGGGAACATTTGCCCAACAATTCTTAGAATAACTAAAGGCATTTATTTCAAACTTCCACTTTACCAAGTGATAACTTTAAAACAAATATCAAAGTAAAAACAAGAACTCACTGATCACTTTTCCTTTTATATTTTCTTACGTTTTATTCTACAACTGGTTGGTTTTATGCCGACTCAAATTGTAGTTACAAGAGAAATAAAAAACAACAACTAATAATTGTTTTAATATAAAAACAATTTATTTAGAGTGTTGACAACATAAGTTGTTTTGTTCTGCACAAGAATTTGCATATTTTTAATTAGTATTTTGGGGAATTGTCGTTTTTAATTCTAATTATGTGCGAGTTTGTTTCCCAAAATCTTATTAAAAAATTCCATGTGATCAATTGAGGGGTTTTAGCTAGTTCCTATGCGCATCTCACTGGGGATAATGCAGATCATCAGAGAACTTTACGCAATATTTCTTAGAATAACTAAAGAAATTTATTTTAAACTTCCACTTTATCAAGTGAGAAGCTTTAATAGAAATATCAAAGTCAAAACAAGACTTCGCTGATCACTTTTCCTTTTTTAAATACGTTTTATTCTACAAGTGGTAAGTTTTATGCCGACTCAAATTGTAGTTGTAAAAGAAATAAAGAACAACATTAATTAGTTGTTTTAATATAAAAATAATTTATTTAGAGTGTTGACAACAGAAGTTGTTTTATTTTGCACAAGTATTTGCATAGTTTTAAAAAGTATTTTGTTGAATTGTCGTTTTTAAACTCTTATATTCTAATTATGTGCTAGTTCTTTTTTTCCAAAATCTTATTAAAAAATTCAAAGTGATCAATTGAGGGGTTTTAGCTAGTTGCTATGCGCATCTCACTGGGGCTAATGCAGATCATCAGGGAACTTTTACCCAACATTTCTTAGAATAACTAAAGACATTTATTTCAAACCTCCACTTTACCAAGTGAGAAGCCTTAAAAGAAATAACAAAGTAAAAACAAAAACTCACTGATCCCCTTTCTTTATTTTGTTTTTTTACGTTTTAGTCTACAACTGGTTGGTTTTATGCCGACTCAAATTGTAGTTGTTAGAGAAATAAAGAACAAGAACTAATAATTGTTTTAATATAAAAATAATTTATTTAGAGAGTTGACTACAAAAGTTGTTTTATTTTGCACAAGCACTTGTATATTTTTTAATTGTATTTTGGGGAATTGTGGTTTTTAAACTTTTAAATTCGAATTATTTGCGAGTTCTTTTTTCCCAAAATCTTATTGAAAAATTCAAAGTGATCAGTTGAGGGGTTTTAACTAGTTCCTATGCGCAATTTACTCTGGCTAATGTAGATCATCAGGGAACCTTTACCCAACATTTCTTAGAATAAATAAAGACATTTATTTCAAACTTCCACTTTACCAAATGAAAAGCTTTAAAACAAATACCAAAGTAAAAACAGAAACTCACTGATCAATTTTCCTTTGTTATTTTCTTACGTTTTATTTTACAACTGGTTGGTTTTATGCCTACTCAAATTGTAGTTGTAAGAGAAATAAAGAACAACAACTAATAATTGTTTTAATATAAAAATAATTTATTTAGAGAGTTGACTACAGAAGTTGTTTTATTTTGCACAAGCACTTTTATATTTTTTAGTTCTATTTTGGGGAATTGTGGTTTTTAAACTTTTAAATTCGAATTATTTGCGAGTTCTTTTTTCCCAAAATCTTATTACAAAATTCAAAGTGATCAGTCGAGGGGCTTTATCGAGTTCCTATGCGTATTTCACTGCCGCTAATGCAGATCATCAGGGAACCTATACCCAACATTTCTTAGAATAACTAAAGACATTTATTTCAAACTTCCACTTTACCAAGTGAGAAGCTTTAAAACAAATATCAAGGTAAAAACAAGAACTCACTGATCACTTTTCCTGTTTTAAATTCTTACGTTTTATTTTACAACTGGTTGGTTTTATGCCTACTCAAATTGTAGTTGTAAGAGAAATAGAGAACAACATTAATTAATTGTTTTAATATAAAAATAATTTATTTAGAGTGTTGACAACATAAGTTGTTTTGTTTTGTATAAGAACTTGCATATTTTTAAAAAGTATTTTGTGGAATTGTCGTTTTTAAACTCTTAAATTCGAATTATGTGCTAGATCTTTTTTTCCACAATCTTAGTAAAAAATTCAAAGTGATCAATTGAGGGGTTTTAGCTAGTTCCTATGCGCATCTCACTGGGGCTAATGCAGATTATCAGGGAACCTTTACCCAACATTTCTAACTATAGAATAACTAAAGACATTTATTTCAAACTTCCACTTTACCAAACAAATATCAAAATAAAAAGAAGAACTCACTGATCACTTTTCCTTTTTTATTTTCTTACGTTTAATTCTATAACTGGTTGTTTTATGCCTACTCAAATTGTAGTTGTAAGAGAAATAGAGAACAACAATAGTTAATTGTTTTAATATAAAAATAATTTATTTAGAGTGTTGACAACAGAAGTTGTTTTATTTTATACAAGCACTTGTATATTTAAAAAAAGTATTTTGTGGAATTGTCGTTTTTAAACTCTTAAATTCTAATTATGAGCTAGTAGTTCTTTTTTCCCAAAATCTTATTAGAAAATTCAAAGTGATCACTCGAGGGGTTTTAGCAAGTTCCTATGCGCATTTCACTGGCGCTAATGCAGATCATCAGGGAACCTTTACCCAACATTTTTTAGAATAACTAAATACATTTATTTCAAGCTTCCAATTTACCTAGTGAGGAGCTTTAAAACAAATATCAAGGTAAAAACAAGAACTCACTGATCACTTTTCCTTTTTTACATTCTTACGGTTTATTTTACAAGTGGTCAGTTTTATGCCGCCTCAAATTGTAAGAGAAATAAAGAACAACATTAATTAATTGTTTTAATTTTAAAATAATTTATTTAGAGTGTTGACAACAGAAGTTGTTTTATTTTGCAAAAGCACTTGTATATTTTTAAATAGTATTTTGTGGAATTGTCGTTTTTAAACTCTTAAATTCGAATTATGTGCGAATTCTTTTTTCCCAAAATCTTATTAGAAAATTCAAAGTGATCAGTTGAGGGGTTTAAGCCAGTTCCTATGCGCATTTCACTGGCGCTAATGGAGATCATCAGGGAACCTTTACCCAACATTTCTTAGAATAACTAAAGACATTTATTTCAAACTTCCACTTTACCATATGAGAAGCTTTAAAACAAATATCAAAGTAAAAAAAAAATTTCGCTGATCACTTTTCCTTTTTTAAATTCTTACGGTTTATTCTATAAGTGGTAAATTTTATGCCGACTCAAATTGTAGTTGTAAGAGAAATAAAAACAACATTAATTAATTGTTTTAATATAAAAATAATTTATTTAGAGTGTTGACAACAGAAGTTGTTCTATTTTGCGAAAGCACTTGTATATTTTTAAATAGTGTTTTGTAAAATTATCGTTTTTAAACTCTTAAATTCTAATTATTTCCGAATTCTTTTTTCCCAAAATCTTATTGAAAAATTCAAAGTGATCAGTTGAAGGGTTTTAGCTAGTTCCTATGCGGATCTCACTGGGGCTAATGCAGATCATCAGGGAACCTTTACCCAACATTTCTTAGAATAACTTAAGACATTTATTTCAAACTCCACTTTACCAAACAAATATCAAAATAAAAACAAGAACTCACTGATCACTTTTTTTTTTTTATTTTCTTGCTTTTTATTCTACAACTGGTTGTTTTATGCCTACTCAAATTGTAGTTGTAAGAGAAATAGAGAACAACAATAGTTAATTATTTTAATATAAAAATAATTTATTTAGAGTGTGGACAACAAAAGTTGTTCTATTTTGCACAAGCGCTTGTATATTTTTAAATAGTATTTTGTGGAATTGTCGTTTTTAATTCTAATTATGTGCGAGTTTTTTTCCCAAAATCTTATTAAAAAATTCCATGTGATCAATTGAGGGGTTTTAGCCAGTTCCTATGCGCATTTCACTGCGGGTAATGCAGACCATCAGGGAACATTTGCCCAACAATTCTTAGAATAACTAAAGGCATTTATTTCAAACTTCCACTTTACCAAGTGATAACTTTAAAACAAATATCAAAGTAAAAACAAGAACTCACTGATCACTTTTCCTTTTATATTTTCTTACGTTTTATTCTACAACTGGTTGGTTTTATGCCGACTCAAATTGTAGTTACAAGAGAAATAAAAAACAACAACTAATAATTGTTTTAATATAAAAACAATTTATTTAGAGTGTTGACAACATAAGTTGTTTTGTTCTGCACAAGAATTTGCATATTTTTAATTAGTATTTTGGGGAATTGTCGTTTTTAATTCTAATTATGTGCGAGTTTGTTTCCCAAAATCTTATTAAAAAATTCCATGTGATCAATTGAGGGGTTTTAGCTAGTTCCTATGCGCATCTCACTGGGGATAATGCAGATCATCAGAGAACTTTACGCAATATTTCTTAGAATAACTAAAGAAATTTATTTTAAACTTCCACTTTATCAAGTGAGAAGCTTTAATAGAAATATCAAAGTCAAAACAAGACTTCGCTGATCACTTTTCCTTTTTTAAATACGTTTTATTCTACAAGTGGTAAGTTTTATGCCGACTCAAATTGTAGTTGTAAAAGAAATAAAGAACAACATTAATTAGTTGTTTTAATATAAAAATAATTTATTTAGAGTGTTGACAACAGAAGTTGTTTTATTTTGCACAAGTATTTGCATAGTTTTAAAAAGTATTTTGTTGAATTGTCGTTTTTAAACTCTTATATTCTAATTATGTGCTAGTTCTTTTTTTCCAAAATCTTATTAAAAAATTCAAAGTGATCAATTGAGGGGTTTTAGCTAGTTGCTATGCGCATCTCACTGGGGCTAATGCAGATCATCAGGGAACTTTTACCCAACATTTCTTAGAATAACTAAAGACATTTATTTCAAACCTCCACTTTACCAAGTGAGAAGCCTTAAAAGAAATAACAAAGTAAAAACAAAAACTCACTGATCCCCTTTCTTTATTTTGTTTTTTTACGTTTTAGTCTACAACTGGTTGGTTTTATGCCGACTCAAATTGTAGTTGTTAGAGAAATAAAGAACAAGAACTAATAATTGTTTTAATATAAAAATAATTTATTTAGAGAGTTGACTACAAAAGTTGTTTTATTTTGCACAAGCACTTGTATATTTTTTAATTGTATTTTGGGGAATTGTGGTTTTTAAACTTTTAAATTCGAATTATTTGCGAGTTCTTTTTTCCCAAAATCTTATTGAAAAATTCAAAGTGATCAGTTGAGGGGTTTTAACTAGTTCCTATGCGCAATTTACTCTGGCTAATGTAGATCATCAGGGAACCTTTACCCAACATTTCTTAGAATAAATAAAGACATTTATTTCAAACTTCCACTTTACCAAATGAAAAGCTTTAAAACAAATACCAAAGTAAAAACAAAAACTCACTGATCAATTTTCCTTTTTTATTTTCTTACGTTTTATTTTACAACTGGTTGGTTTTATGCCTACTCAAATTGTAGTTGTAAGAGAAATAAAGAACAACAACTAATAATTGTTTTAATATAAAAATAATTTATTTAGAGAGTTGACTACAGAAGTTGTTTTATTTTGCACAAGCACTTTTATATTTTTTAGTTCTATTTTGGGGAATTGTGGTTTTTAAACTTTTAAATTCGAATTATTTGCGAGTTCTTTTTTCCCAAAATCTTATTACAAAATTCAAAGTGATCAGTCGAGGGGCTTTATCGAGTTCCTATGCGTATTTCACTGCCGCTAATGCAGATCATCAGGGAACCTATACCCAACATTTCTTAGAATAACTAAAGACATTTATTTCAAACTTCCACTTTACCAAGTGAGAAGCTTTAAAACAAATATCAAGGTAAAAACAAGAACTCACTGATCACTTTTCCTGTTTTAAATTCTTACGTTTTATTTTACAACTGGTTGGTTTTATGCCTACTCAAATTGTAGTTGTAAGAGAAATAGAGAACAACATTAATTAATTGTTTTAATATAAAAATAATTTATTTAGAGTGTTGACAACATAAGTTGTTTTGTTTTGCATAAGAACTTGCATATTTTTAAAAAGTATTTTGTGGAATTGTCGTTTTTAAACTCTTAAATTCGAATTATGTGCTAGATCTTTTTTTCCACAATCTTAGTAAAAAATTCAAAGTGATCAATTGAGGGGTTTTAGCTAGTTCCTATGCGCATCTCACTGGGGCTAATGCAGATTATCAGGGAACCTTTACCCAACATTTCTAACTATAGAATAACTAAAGACATTTATTTCAAACTTCCACTTTACCAAACAAATATCAAAATAAAAAGAAGAACTCACTGATCACTTTTCCTTTTTTATTTTCTTACGTTTAATTCTATAACTGGTTGCTTTATGCCTACTCAAATTGTAGTTGTAAGAGAAATAGAGAACAACAATAGTTAATTGTTTTAATATAAAAATAATTTATTTAGAGTGTTGACAACAGAAGTTGTTTTATTTTATACAAGCACTTGTATATTTAAAAAAAGTATTTTGTGGAATTGTCGTTTTTAAACTCTTAAATTCTAATTATGAGCTAGTAGTTCTTTTTTCCCAAAATCTTATTAGAAAATTCAAAGTGATCACTCGAGGGGTTTTAGCAAGTTCCTATGCGCATTTCACTGGCGCTAATGCAGATCATCAGGGAACCTTTACCCAACATTTTTTAGAATAACTAAATACATTTATTTCAAGCTTCCAATTTACCTAGTGAGGAGCTTTAAAACAAATATCAAGGTAAAAACAAGAACTCACTGATCACTTTTCCTTTTTTAAATTCTTACGTTTTATTTTACAACTGGTTGGTTTTATGCCTACTCAAATTGTAGTTGTAAGAGAAATAGAGAACAACAACTAATAATTGTTTTAATATAAAAATAATTTATTTAGAGTGTTGCCAACAGAAGTTGTTTTATTTTACGCAAGCACTTGTATTATTTTAAAAAGTATTTTGTGGAATTGTCGTTTTTAAACCCTTAAATTCTAATTATGAGCTAGTTATTTTTTCCCAAAATCTTATTAGAAAATTCAAAGTGATCAGTCGAGGGGTTTTAGCGAGTTCCTATCGGCATTTCACTGGCGCTAATGCAGATCATCAGGGAACCTTTACCCAACATTTCTTAGAATAACTAAAGACATTTATTTCAAACTTCCACTTTACCAAGTGAGAAGCTTTAAAACAAATATCAAGGTAAAAACAAGAACTCACTGATCAATTTTCCTTTTTTAAATTCTTACGTTTTATTCTACAAGTGGTCAGTTTTATGCCTACTCAAATTTTAGTTTTTAAGAGAAATAAAGAACAACATTAATTAGTTGTTTTAATTTAAAAATAATTTATTTAGAGTGTTGACAACAGAAGTTGTTTTATTTTGCAAAAGCACTTGTATATTTTTAAATAGTATTTTGTGGAATTATCGTTTTTAAACTGTTGAATTCGAATTATGTGCTAGATCTTTTTTTCCACAATCTTAGTAAAAGATTCAAAGTGATCAATTGAGGGGTTTTAGCTAGTTCCTAGACGTATCTCACTGGGGCTAAAGCAGATTATCAGGGAACCTTTACCTAACATTTGTTAGAATAACTAAAGACATTTATTTCAAACTTCCACTTTACCAAGTGAAAAGCTTTTAAACAGATATCAAAGTAAAAAGAAGAACTCACTGATCACTTTTCCTTTTTTAAATTCTTACGTTTTACTCTACAAGTGGTCAGTTTTATGCCGACTCAAATTGTAGTTGTAAGAGAAAAAAAGAACAACATTAATTAGTTGTTTTAATATAAAAATAATTTATTTAGGGTGTTGACAACAGAAGTTGTTTTATTTTGCAAAAGCACTTGTATTTTTTTAAATAATATTTTATGGAATTTTCGTTTTTAAACTTTTTAATTCTAATTTTTTGCGAATTCTTTTTTCCCAAAATCTTATAGAAAAATTCAAAGTGATCAGTTGAAAGGTTTTAGCTAGTTTCTATGCGCATTTCACTGGGGCTAATGCAGATCATCAGGGAACCTTTACCCAACATTTCTTAGAACAACTAAAGACATTTATTTCAAACTTCCACTTTACCATATGAGAAGCTTTAAAACAAATATCAAAGTAAAAACCAAAACTCACTGATCAATTTTCCTTTTTTATTTTCTTACGTTTTATTTTACAACTGGTTGGTTTTATGCCTACTCAAATTGTAGTTGTAAGAGAAATAAAGGACAACAACTAATAATGGTTTTAATATAAAAATAATTTATTTAGAGAGTTGACTACAGAAGTTGTTTTATTTTGCACAAGCACTTGTATATTTTTTAATTGTATTTTGGGGAATTTTGGTTTTTAAACTTTTAAATTCTTATTATTTGCGAGTTCTTTTTTTTCCAAAATCTTATTGAAAATTTCAAAGTGATCAGTTGAGGGGTTTTAACTAGTTCCTATGCGCATTTTACTGGGGCTAATGTAGATCATCAGGGAACCTTTACCCAACATTTTGTTGTGTGCACCCTATTTGTTATAAAATAGGGTAAGGCAGTGCCGAAAGTGGCAACCTCTAAACATCAGCTGTTTAACACCAGCTGTGGGCGATCAGCTGATAATACAGGGTTACCACTGGAAGGTGAGGAAAAATGGCAGCTGTTTTTTTTTGCGGGAAGGAATCCATGTAAGGAATTAAGGGAATGTAAGGAATTTCAGGAATCCGTTTTGTACGGATTTAAAGTTTTGTTTTGCTCGAGGTATAAATAGGAGGTTTTGTGTGTCTGAAAAAAAAATGAAAAAAAAGGAGAGAAGAAGAAAAGAAAAGAGATCTGTTTTGAACGGAAGTTTTGAAGTGGGATTTGGCTGGTGCATAAAAAAAGTTTTGAAAAAAAAGAGAACAAAAGTTTTTTTTTGAGAAGGTTTTGAAAAATAAAAGAAAGTGCAGAAATTCAAATATGGAATTTTTATAAAGAAGGGGAAAAATTTTATAGAAAGACAAAACTTTTAACATAATATGATCATATACATTTAAAAACAAAAAAACAAAATCATTTATCTAAATAAATGAAAACTTTTTTTATTGAACACAAAATTAAACGGGGAAACCCACCGTGAAAATCCTAAAAAAGAAAAACAATTAAAACCCCATACTTAACTAAACTAAAGACAATAGATCCCCAAAAGAAAGACAATTAAACCCGCATACATAAACTAAACTAAAGACAATAAACGCCAGAAGAAAAACAAAACCAAAACAATGCAACAGAAGTGAAACAACAGCCAAATATAAAGAACCGGAAGAGAGAAAGTTTCAGTAGCAGGAGGAAGGAAACCATCCGTCACCGTACCAGGAGGAAAAAGGCGACCGAAAAGAAAATAAACTGATGTAGTCAGATACCCGGACAACGGAATGACGTACTAGACAGACCCTTTTTATTTAGTTTCTTTTATTTATTTTATTATTATAATTATTATTAGTTGTGTTTTTTTGTATTATATTAGATTTGTTTATGTAGGTAGATATATACCCATATATAGATATATATATATATATATATATATATATATATATATATATATACATTATTAATTTTTTATTTCGAAAAAGTACCTTGTCGTCGGATAGTCCTCGAAAAAATACAATCCCATTTCCGGTCTGATTAGGAAGAGCTCTACCTAAATAGGCTGGTTAGGTGTTGAGGTTTGTGGCGTATTTGAAATTCTAGGAAACCTAAAAAGAAAAAAAAAGAGGTCAATTAGAAAAATTTGTGTTGAATATATATGTATATGTATATGTATATGTATATGTATGTGTATGTATATATATATATATATATATATATATATATATATATGCATATAAAAAAAAGGGAACTTAGCAATTTAGAAAACGAAGAATGTTATAATCCTTAACGATTAAGTTTTGATATGTGTGAGTTTTCTTGTTTTAAATAATTTAGTTTCGATATTAGATTTATGTATAATTTTTATAGCTTTAAGAAAAAAAGGAAATTGTTAGATTTAAGTTTAATATAATCAAGAAAATGAGTAGTAGGGAACTGTATGTGCTTCGACCATTAAAAATATTAAATTTCAGCAATTAAATTTGAAATTTTTCAATTTTAATTGCCAAAATTCTCAAATTTCCCAAAATTCTCAAATTTCATTTTGTGTGTGTTCGTGTGTGTATTTTTTCCCACGGTTTAGTAGGGGCGTTCACATTGTTGTTTTTTTTAGAATAAAATGTTGGGGTAGGCGTGGGAATTTGTGTCTGTCCATATGTGACCTTGAGAATACATGTCCGTCGGTATGTGAGCGTGGGAATTTGTGTCTGTCCATATGTGACCTTGAGAATACATGTCCGTCGGTATGTGAGCGTGGGAATTTGTGTCTGTCCATATGTGACCTTGAGAATACATGTCCGTCGGTATGTGAGCGTGGGAATTTGTGTCTGTCCATATGTGACCTTGAGAATACATGTCCGTCGGTATGTGAGCGTGGGAATTTGTGTCTGTCTATATGTGACCTTGAGAATACATGTCCGTCGGTATGTGAGCGTGGGAATTTGTGTCTGTCCATATGTGACCTTGAGAATACATGTCCGTCGGTATGTGAGCGTGGGAATTTGTGTCTGTCCATATGTGACCTTGAGAATACATGTCCGTCGGTATGTGAGCGTGGGAATTTGTGTCTGTCCATATGTGACCTTGAGAATACATGTCCGTCGGTATGTGATCGTGGGAATTTCTGTCTGTCCATTTACACTGTGTACGCCTGGTGAATACATGTCCGTCGGTATGTGAGCGTGGGAATTTCTGTCTGTCCATTTACACTGTGTACGCCTGGTGAATAAAAAAATTTAGAAGTATTTTTAGGAATTACACTATTTAAAAAGTGTAGTAGTTATATATGGATACCCTTAATGTTTGTGGTTCGTTCCTTCTTGCTGGAGTGAGATTTTTTCTTTTATTTTTTTTGCTTATTAAAATTTGGTGTGTTTACTTAAGATTTGTCGTCCAGCAATTCAGTGTTTTTTTTTTACTTTTTTGCTTGCAATGCTTGAGTCTGGAGGAATAATTTGATTATTCTGATCTTGAAGACGTTGTGAAAAAAAAAATTACTATTGCATAAATATTGAAACTGATGTTTTGTTTATTTTATACATGACGATCATCGATGGATTTTATTTGGGGATCTGGATGGTGGCGCGATTTCTGTATTTTGTAGAATATGAATATTTATGCTATGTTTAAGTGTGTGTGTTTTTTGTGTTCTGAGTGGCGGTTGGAATGTCTGGCTGTCAGACAGTCTGTGTGTGTGACGATTGGTGAGTCTGTATGACAGTCCGCTTTCTTGCTTTCCTGGTCAGTATA
The DNA here is from genome assembly GCA_963675445.1 of Linnaemya vulpina. NCBI lineage: Eukaryota > Metazoa > Arthropoda > Insecta > Diptera > Tachinidae > Linnaemya > Linnaemya vulpina. The sequence goes on along the minus strand of OY776281.1, from coordinate 49,679,923 downwards.
AAATGTGATAAGGTGTACATATTCATGCGTACATAAATATCTACAAATTTATTTCATTTACGCATATACATACAAACAAATAATAAGCGTTTATTCTTTGTGCCCAAATATTCCCTTGACCATTTGAATGAATGAATGAACCATTGTGTATGTTTGTTTGTGTGTTCTCTGAAAAAAATAAATATGTATGTAGGTTTTTTGTTTGAAATAAAAAGACATTTATTTTAATTTTTATAAGCATTTATTTAAAAGTTTGTTAACACTTTCATTTTTAAGTAAAATTGCATTCCTTAAGGCACAAACACCATAGTCGTGATAGCTACAATAGAGATATATGGAATGCTTAGTTTCCATTTGTTTGAAATTAATGCAGCCAATGTCTTCAATGTTATAAACTGTTTGATGAATAATTTTTTCCAGCCATTTTTTCTTCTCTCCCCCCTTAACATATATTTGTGAATTTCTTATATTCGATTTTAAAAACTTGCAAACGCTTTGAAATGAGACTGATCCATCATTCCAGTTAATATGATGATAGTTTTTTGTTAACCAAACTGCTTCTCTCTGTTTTTTGGCTGATAAACATGCGAAATCAAAAGGAGGTTTTATGATGAAATTGAACCATTCCTTGTTGCTGAAAACTACAGCTAGTTCTTTTGCGATGAAGTCATTTGAATTAGTTTTGAAACCTTGCAAGTCTACAAAAACAATATCACCATCCATGTTATTTAATTTATAAGAGCTTCCGGACTTGACCTTTTATTGGTATGTATTCTATTATGCGGTCATGAATAAGAACGCAGTAAGCTGATGTTTTTGCTGGAATATTTGTTGCTGTTTCAAATTAAATTTTTATGTCGATTGGTCCGGTATTGAGCGTTTCGTTTTGGTGACTGACATCAACTACAATAATTGGAGCGTTATTTTTAAACTCTTGACCTGTTAGAAGAGGTTGGGGTTGTTTCATGTAGTAGCTTTGTTGGAATCTTAGATACATATCATATAGAATCGCATAGCGCTCATTTTTGAATTTTATATTAAGATCGTCATATGGGTAAGATGTTGAGTTTAAATGTACTTTTAAGTTAGTAAGATCACAATGAACAAACTTGTTTTCTTGTTGAAAGGCAATCAAGACAAAACGAGGGCGTTCTTTATTAGCGGCCAGTTTAACATTCCATATGTGATTGGTTCCCGTATTAAGGTGTGGATTCATATGACAATCCCAACTACGGAATGCCATTGGTATAGCAGCACCATTATTAAGTATTTTGATCATATTCAATTTACTATGATCAGATAATTGAACATGTGGAATTCTCCATGATATTAGTGAAATTGTAAGTTTTGCTTTCTCGGTGGAAACATTCGAGTGTACAAGATCTTCATCGTTCTTATTACGCAAGAGTATCAATTCATGTTTACCATTTAATAAAACTTTATTGTAGTCTTCAGCGAATCCTAAAAGAAGTTTGAGTGGTACATAGAAATTAAAATTTCCATTTTGAAGATCTATTTTATCAAGTTTATTCCATCCGGCATTTTGCAACACAACGCTTTCCGTAGGTGATAAAGAAACCAAATTTTTTATGGTACTGGTGGCTCCCAAATATCTTGTATGATCAATTTCAATACCATTCAGTTCATAGCGGATTTCATCAAAGAGATATGCAACAAAATTATTTTTCAACTGAAAGTTGGGTGTAGATTTCGATGTTTTTTCGTCTACAACAAGTCCTTCCACATATATATAGCTTTCACTGGGTAACACATATAGATCTTGGTTTTGTATTGAAATTCTTATTTCATCGTTGTTGTTAAAAGACTGAAGGTATGGTATGTATGTGTGATAATCCTTTTTGATAATATTTTCGTCAGATATTGGTTTATCTAAAACGTCTATTATTGAACTCATTTTGTTTTCAGTTTAAAGTTCAGTGACTTGAGAAAACTCTTGTTTGCTGCTGTAAGCGATTTTTGACGAACAGATCTTTTCAATTGTTGCTTAGATTGTAACGTTTGAGAATTAGATGTTGCTGTAGTATTCTTCGATATACTCGTGTTGTATATTATCATTATTTAGTTGTCCTTAAATGTATTCGTATTGTAATTTCCTCACCTCTGAAACTAATTAAGTCGCCGTTTTGATCAACCACGCGAAGAGCTAGTGAACTTATCTCTCTGGAGTTTACTGGCAAATAAATAAGATTTTTGGGAATCTCAACTATTTTATATCCAGCCGGTACATTAATCGGAAATTCATGTAGTGTATGAGCTTTAGAATTATTCATATAAGTATTAACCACAATACTGCTTTCAATCCTCAAGAGATTCACCTTAAAGATATTCACTGGAAGATCAGAGTAATGTTCTTTGTTTGGCGTTAATATTCTGCTATTGAATCCTAAAAGTCTACCTATTGTATCTTTTTTATTAAAATATATTGGTTCTTTAGAGCTGCTGACTTTGACTTGCATTGTATTGTTATTAGCTTCAATTAAAATTTTGTTTTCTGGTCTATATCGTTTGTATTGTTCTTCTATATAGTCAACTATATCATTTAATTCATAAGATCCGATCGGTATTTCAATTACAAGTTCACCGATATAAAATATATTGTTGTAGACATCCACATTCGGGATACTGTTGTATGAATGAAAATCAGTTAGAGCACATTCATAGGTTCCGTTTAAATCAAGAGGAGGAAAATAATTAGCAGATAGCTCTGATGAATTGGAGCTCAGAGTCAATGTTATTGACATTGTGACTGTTTGATTGTAAATAAATGAGGTTAAACACACAGTATGATTTATAAGAAGCAGTTTCGTATTTATTGTTTATTTACTTATTTTAAACTAAATTAAATATTGATGCCATTGTTGTTGTTTTTGTTATTGTTTATTTATTGTATTCTTCCATTTACAATATCTCATCTTTGCTTATCCAAGAATTGTGCTCATTACCAAAGCCAAGCCACTTGACAAATACCTTATGTCCTTTAGTTTTGAGAACCTTTTCAACTAGGTATGTATTAGGATATCTGGTTTTTGAAAGTTCTTCTTCATAGAATCCGCCTTTAATAGGATTTCCGCGATAGTCTTCTAATATATATGTTGTAGGATATGTATTTTGTACTCTTTTAATTGTAAAGATTTCTGTTGTCCAATTCGGAGTATAACCTTTTTCAAAAATGTTTTTATATTTGCTTATGCGTACATGATCTCCTGCATTAAATTTTGACATTTTATACATCTTTAAATGACTGTATACTGTGTTTAAAAGCTTTTTTCATTTGTTGAATTTACTTTAATCGGTGACATTTTAATGGTGCGATGAATTTTTCTATTGTATGCATCAAGTAAATCTCTATACATATCAATCCAATTATATGAACCATTTAAGCTAAATTCCTTCCACATCATTCCTTTTAATGTTCTATTGAATCGTTCTACTATTGAGGCTTTCATAGTGCTATATGTTGAGTAGTGATTAATATTGTATTTATTCATCAACTGACTGAAATGTTTATTGAAAAATTCTTTACCATCGTCTGTTTGCAAGTTTTTCGGTATTCGTCCCAATTTGAAAATATTCTCCATTGCCTGAGTTGTTTCGAATGCATTCTTTCTGCTCAAAGGTACTGCCCAAGCAAATTTTGAGAATGTATCAATTACAGTTAGCAAAAATCGATAATTTCTATTGTCTAAGGAATAATTTCCCATTTCAACTAAATCAGCTTGCCAAAGATCATCTATTCCTTTCATCACAACTCTACGACGTACAAAACGTTTTCGAGCCTGCTTATGCAATTCATTTACAACATTTCTCTTTGAAGACATCTTATTTTTCCAGTCGCTGTTTTAAGTGTGTTGTGATCTACTTGATGCACTTGCACCTATTGATACGAACATGTAATTTTCTATTCTATAAATTTTTTCTCGTAGCTCTTCAATTTCCATATCAAAAAGTGATTTATTACCATCCATTTTCTTATTGATATCCTGCAAATGAGCATTAAGATTTTCTAACTGGAAAGCTACTTCTTGTTGCTGTTTTTTGAGTTCAGTTTGCAGAAACAATTTACTGATAACATCGTTTTCCTCCACAGCATTTGCAACATTTTTGATTCTCTTGTATTGGACATCAATGTTTTTGTTCGTATCCATAAAGAAGCCCAACAACTTAGGCGCATTTTTGGTTCAAATTACTTCACTTCTATCGTTAATATAATGCCCAAATTTATCAACGGACATGTTTTATATAAAAATCTATGTATGTATATAGTTTATACAATTATATTAGCTTCACGTAGTTCTTCAATAATTGAGACAATTTCGTTGTTGTGATTAGTATGGCCTGCAGACTGTGATGCAAGCAGTAGTCTAAGTCGATCTACCAACTCGTTTGGATCATCCCAGTATATATAGTTTGGATTATGAGGGTTAAACTGCATCAAACCCCTTCCTAAATAATTACTTTTTGTTACATCTGATGAGCCTGTATGATTGTCTCCTTTGAAAAGTTTTCCAATAATATGTTTGTACTTATGGGCTATGCTCCCTTTGATTTGACCATCAGACTTATAGCCTCTCCTGTGGGCATTGGTAGCAAGTAATATTTTTTTATAGATTTCAAGCTCGAATTTATCATAGTTTTTTGGTGCTTTATGAAACATTAAGGAAAAAAGTCCTGGCGTGAGCGCCCATATTTGTCCCCCAACCTGTATCTTATCTTGATTTAACTCGATGGTGCTATTACCAAATCTCCATTCGTTATTATTATCTTTATGTGGACCATAGTTAGTATCTAGTTCATTTCTCGATTGCAATAGTGATAAGTCAGAATAACTTTCTTCATTATTCGAATTTTGTGAGTAAAAGTCATCTTCATCATAATTACTGCTACTTTTACTATTAGATTGCTTAAAAATTTTTTCTTCACTTAGTTTCTTGGGCGTACTCGTTTCCAATTTTATTGTTGAATTCTGAGGATGAAAACTTTCATTGTCATCAATTCCAGTTTCCTTATCACTCGGTTCTTTTTTAACTGGTCTACCAACGTATTTAGAGCTATTGATAAATTCTTTTAAAGGTTCTGTGATAGGCTTGAATGTATCTGTTAATTGCTGATGTGTATCTATTTCACCAGTTTTTATACTACGAAGCTTTTTCTTCAAGATATTTCTTGTAGCCACCAAGTCTTTAAGAATTTGTTCATTCATTTTAGCTATCAGGTCAGTTCAATAGGAAGCAGATCAGGTTATCAGGTCAGTTTAACAGCTATCAGGTCAGTTTATCAGGTATCAGACCAGCTTATCAGGTCAGTTTAACAGGTATCAGATCAGCTTCTCAGGTCAGTTTATCAGGTATCAGATCTGCTTATCTGATCAGTTACAATAATCACATGTATAAAGTTTGAAGTCAGATTAAATACTGCAGGGTGCATTTGATGAACAGTAAATTATATTATGATGAAGTAATCAAATGACTTTCTATAACGACCATTGTTTAGTTCATTATCTTTACTTATCACCAAAAATCCGTATTTTTCCTTCCAACATTCTCTACAAATTCGTTGAAACATTTGAAAGTTCATGTCGCTGGCAACGTGATCATCATATACATGTTTCATATTTGTCGCATCTTGTTTAAACATAATAATTACATTAGCATTATCTCTTATCAAATGTTTTGGAATCCGCGTGTAAGTCTGACACAAGTAAAATGAGTCTACGTTCTTATGACGACCCATACAAAAATATGCACGTATATTGTTTTGCTTTTCACATGCAACATCATCAAAAATCATAATTGAATTGCTTTTAGCTTCACTAGGAGGAACAACGTCCTCGTTTTCTGCAAATGTGTAGTATCCGATTCCTTTAATTGGTGAAATTAATTTCTTTAGGTATTCATATTTAGGTTGATATAAAGATTTTGAGTACAAATAAATATTTTCAAACTTGAGACCATTAGGACTTTCCAGCAAACTAATCATTATGTTAGATTTTCCACAATTTGAAGGAATTTGGTAACAAGGAACTATGTCTTATTTTTTTACTGTCATTTGAACAGATATTAGCATTACGAACCAAAATATTTTTATGTTGTTTTTTGAAGCGCATTTTAATAACTACTTGCTAAACTTGCAAACAATATCTTTTATTGTAGATTAAATTAATATGGTTGTACTTTATAACAAAAGTTTTAGTCACAAACAAACTATCGTTGGAGAAGGTTTACTAAATAAAGCAATAAATTCTCTACCTTTTGAATTACATCTTCCTGGATACCTGTATTGTGGACCTGGCACAAGATTAAAAAAGCGTTTAGATAGAGGAGATAAAGGAATTAACTTATTGGATGCTGCTTGCAAAAATCACGATATTGCTTACTCGAAAAATAAAGACTTAAACAGCAGACATCAAGCTGACAAAATTCTTGAAAATACGGCTTGGGAAAGAGTTCTTTCAAAAGATAGTGATCTTGCAGAAAAAACATTTTCATATATAGTTACCAACGCAATGAAAGCAAAAACTAAACTTGGTATGGGTGTTGAAGCAAAGAAAAGGAATACAGTGAAAAGACCATCACCACGAATTCGTATAAATGACAAAAATCTGTTTCATAAAACAATTAAATCAGCAATAAAGATATTGAAGAAGAAAAAACCACAAGATATTAATTCAGCCATTAAGATTGCTCGTAAAGCTATCAGTAAATCTCTTAAGGGGAAAAAAGCTCGTGTTATAATACCGCGTATTATAAATGTTCCAAAAATTGGTGGTTTTTTGCCCATAATACCGATTCTAACTGCTCTAGGTGCACTTGGTAGTCTAGCAACTGGAGGTGCCGCTATAGCTAAAGCTGTAAATGCAACAAAGAATGCAAAAAAACAACTTGAGGAAGCCACCAGACACAATAAGGCAATGGAGTCTATTGCTGAGGGAGAAGGACTGTACCTTAAACCATATAAAAACGGTTATGGACTTGTTTGTAAAGATCATTCAAAAAACTATTAGAAATGCTACCCAACAGACCATTATCAGAATTTGATCTAAGAAAATTTTCAAAATATATTTCACACTTTAGAGGAGTTTATATGTTGGATTCACTACCAAAACGACCAAAGACTGTAGAGTGTGGAATAATCAATTTGGATTTATCAACAGGCCCAGGTACTCATTGGGTAGCATACTATAGAAACAAGAATGAAAAACAATATTTCGACAGCTTTGGAAATTTACAACCTCCTCTAGAATTAATCAAATATTTAGGTAGAAATATTCAATACAACCACAATCAATATCAAAACTTTAATACATATAATTGCGGTCACTTATGTTTGAAATTTCTTTATGATATAACCAAAGATATTAAATAAAACACAATCATATATATTTATATACATACATCTTTAAAAACATTTTCTTTTTTATTATTATTATATTTTTTTTTCTTGTTAATTACAAAATATATGAACATAACATATTTTTTACTGCCAAACGGGGTACTGGGAGTTTGGTATTAAAAACTCGTTCATCTCGCTTTCTAAGATCAGGTTTCGCTCTCCTTTTCTTTGTAGTCGATATTTATTATTCGAAAGATCTTCTAATTCTGCATTGGTCAATGCATTGTATCGGTTGGGGAGAAACATTATGTGGTTTTCCAGCTCAAGTTGAACTGTTTCCCCATACTTTGTTGTTACTCGCTTTGCACGTACGATAATGTGTTTGGATAATTCATCTAGATCCTTTATATGGATTAAGGATTTTGTATTGTACGAATTAAATTTTTCCACTAGATCCATTGCGGTAGAAATTTTTCACAACTTATAGCTTTGAACTTTTATTGCAAACTAATCTCGGTTTTAGCTTTCTAGACTGTAAGAAGCTTAACAGAAAATCATTATACAATGATTTTTTTGTTTTATTTTTGACAAAAGACGAAGTGAGGAAAAATTAAATTTATATATAAGTATTTAAAACTAAGTAGTTGAAAAAGGATAGAGAGATGTCATATATACGTATTCATTTTTTTGAGTCGAATTTTAAATTATTTTCTGGACTAAAAACGCTGACATGGTTTTTTTTTTTTTTTTTTAATTTCATAACATACACCTTAGTACTGGTTCGTTGAAAACAATTATTAGTAGAGAACTAACAGTCAAAAAGATCGGAAGTAAATTTTAGTAATGGTATAAAATATTTCATAAAATCAATAATGCTAATGTTATTATTATGTTTAAACAAGATGCGACAAATATGAAACATGTATATGATGATCACGTTGCCAGCGACATGAACTTTGAAATGTTTCAACGAATTTGTAGAGAATGTTGGAAGGAAAAATACGGATTTTTGGTGATAAGTAAAGATAATGAACTAAACAATGGTCGTTATAGAAAGTCATTTGATTACTTCATCATAATATAATTTACTGTTCATCAAATGCACCCTGCAGTATTTAATCTGACTTCAAACTTTATACATGTGATTATTGTAACTGATCAGATAAGCAGATCTGATACCTGATAAACTGACCTGAGAAGCTGATCTGATACCTGTTAAACTGACCTGATAAGCTGGTCTGATACCTGATAAACTGACCTGATAGCTGTTAAACTGACCTGATAACCTGATCTGCTTCCTATTGAACTGACCTGATAGCTAAAATGAATGAACAAATTCTTAAAGACTTGGTGGCTACAAGAAATATCTTGAAGAAAAAGCTTCGTAGTATAAAAACTGGTGAAATAGATACACATCAGCAATTAACAGATACATTCAAGCCTATCACAGAACCTTTAAAAGAATTTATCAATAGCTCTAAATACGTTGGTAGACCAGTTAAAAAAGAACCGAGTGATAAGGAAACTGGAATTGATGACAATGAAAGTTTTCATCCTCAGAATTCAACAATAAAATTGGAAACGAGTACGCCCAAGAAACTAAGTGAAGAAAAAATTTTTAAGCAATCTAATAGTAAAAGTAGCAGTAATTATGATGAAGATGACTTTTACTCACAAAATTCGAATAATGAAGAAAGTTATTCTGACTTATCACTATTGCAATCGAGAAATGAACTAGATACTAACTATGGTCCACATAAAGATAATAATAACGAATGGAGATTTGGTAATAGCACCATCGAGTTAAATCAAGATAAGATACAGGTTGGGGGACAAATATGGGCGCTCACGCCAGGACTTTTTTCCTTAATGTTTCATAAAGCACCAAAAAACTATGATAAATTCGAGCTTGAAATCTATAAAAAAATATTACTTGCTACCAATGCCCACAGGAGAGGCTATAAGTCTGATGGTCAAATCAAAGGGAGCATAGCCCATAAGTACAAACATATTATTGGAAAACTTTTCAAAGGAGACAATCATACAGGCTCATCAGATGTAACAAAAAGTAATTATTTAGGAAGGGGTTTGATGCAGTTTAACCCTCATAATCCAAACTATATATACTGGGATGATCCAAACGAGTTGGTAGATCGACTTAGACTACTGCTTGCATCACAGTCTGCAGGCCATACTAATCACAACAACGAAATTGTCTCAATTATTGAAGAACTACGTGAAGCTAATATAACTGTATAAACTATATACATACATAGATTTTTATATAAAACATGTCCGTTGATAAATTTGGGCATTATATTAACGATAGAAGTGAAGTAATTTGAACCAAAAATGCGCCTAAGTTGTTGGGCTTCTTTATGGATACGAACAAAAACATTGATGTCCAATACAAGAGAATCAAAAATGTTGCAAATGCTGTGGAGGAAAACGATGTTATCAGTAAATTGTTTCTGCAAACTGAACTCAAAAAACAGCAACAAGAAGTAGCTTTCCAGTTAGAAAATCTTAATGCTCATTTGCAGGATATCAATAAGAAAATGGATGGTAATAAATCACTTTTTGATATGGAAATTGAAGAGCTACGAGAAAAAATTTATAGAATAGAAAATTACATGTTCGTATCAATAGGTGCAAGTGCATCAAGTAGATCACAACACACTTAAAACAGCGACTGGAAAAATAAGATGTCTTCAAAGAGAAATGTTGTAAATGAATTGCATAAGCAGGCTCGAAAACGTTTTGTACGTCGTAGAGTTGTGATGAAAGGAATAGATGATCTTTGGCAAGCTGATTTAGTTGAAATGGGAAATTATTCCTTAGACAATAGAAATTATCGATTTTTGCTAACTGTAATTGATACATTCTCAAAATTTGCTTGGGCAGTACCTTTGAGCAGAAAGAATGCATTCGAAACAACTCAGGCAATGGAGAATATTTTCAAATTGGGACGAATACCGAAAAACTTGCAAACAGACGATGGTAAAGAATTTTTCAATAAACATTTCAGTCAGTTGATGAATAAATACAATATTAATCACTACTCAACATATAGCACTATGAAAGCCTCAATAGTAGAACGATTCAATAGAACATTAAAAGGAATGATGTGGAAGGAATTTAGCTTAAATGGTTCATATAATTGGATTGATATGTATAGAGATTTACTTGATGCATACAATAGAAAAATTCATCGCACCATTAAAATGTCACCGATTAAAGTAAATTCAACAAATGAAAAACAGCTTTTAAACACAGTATACAGTCATTTAAAGATGTATAAAATGTCAAAATTTAATGCAGGAGATCATGTACGCATAAGCAAATATAAAAACATTTTTGAAAAAGGTTATACTCCGAATTGGACAACAGAAATCTTTACAATTAAAAGAGTACAAAATACATATCCTACAACATATATATTAGAAGACTATCGCGGAAATCCTATTAAAGGCGGATTCTATGAAGAAGAACTTTCAAAAACCAGATATCCTAATACATACCTAGTTGAAAAGGTTCTCAAAACTAAAGGACATAAGGTATTTGTCAAGTGGCTTGGCTTTGGTAATGAGCACAATTCTTGGATAAGCAAAGATGAGATATTGTAAATGGAAGAATACAATAAATAAACAATAACAAAAACAACAACAATGGCATCAATATTTAATTTAGTTTAAAATAAGTAAATAAACAATAAATACGAAACTGCTTCTTATAAATCATACTGTGTGTTTAACCTCATTTATTTACAATCAAACAGTCACAATGTCAATAACATTGACTCTGAGCTCCAATTCATCAGAGCTATCTGCTAATTATTTTCCTCCTCTTGATTTAAACGGAACCTATGAATGTGCTCTAACTGATTTTCATTCATACAACAGTATCCCGAATGTGGATGTCTACAACAATATATTTTATATCGGTGAACTTGTAATTGAAATACCGATCGGATCTTATGAATTAAATGATATAGTTGACTATATAGAAGAACAATACAAACGATATAGACCAGAAAACAAAATTTTAATTGAAGCTAATAACAATACAATGCAAGTCAAAGTCAGCAGCTCTAAAGAACCAATATATTTTAATAAAAAAAATACAATAGGTAGACTTTTAGGATTCAATAGCAGAATATTAACGCCAAACAAAGAACATTACTCTGATCTTCCAGTGAATATCTTTAAGGTGAATCTCTTGAGGATTGAAAGCAGTATTGTGGTTAATACTTATATGAATAATTCTAAAGCTCATACACTACATGAATTTCCGATTAATGTACCGGCTGGATATAAAATAGTTGAGATTCCCAAAAATCTTATTTATTTGCCAGTAAACTCCAGAGAGATAAGTTCACTAGCTCTTCGCGTGGTTGATCAAAACGGCGACTTAATTAGTTTCAGAGGTGAGGAAATTACAATACGAATACATTTAAGGACAACTAAATAATGATAATATACAACACGAGTATATCGAAGAATACTACAGCAACATCTAATTCTCAAACGTTACAATCTAAGCAACAATTGAAAAGATCTGTTCGTCAAAAATCGCTTACAGCAGCAAACAAGAGTTTTCTCAAGTCACTGAACTTTAAACTGAAAACAAAATGAGTTCAATAATAGACGTTTTAGATAAACCAATATCTGACGAAAATATTATCAAAAAGGATTATCACACATACATACCATACCTTCAGTCTTTTAACAACAACGATGAAATAAGAATTTCAATACAAAACCAAGATCTATATGTGTTACCCAGTGAAAGCTATATATATGTGGAAGGACTTGTTGTAGACGAAAAAACATCGAAATCTACACCCAACTTTCAGTTGAAAAATAATTTTGTTGCATATCTCTTTGATGAAATCCGCTATGAACTGAATGGTATTGAAATTGATCATACAAGATATTTGGGAGCCACCAGTACCATAAAAAATTTGGTTTCTTTATCACCTACGGAAAGCGTTGTGTTGCAAAATGCCGGATGGAATAAACTTGATAAAATAGATCTTCAAAATGGAAATTTTAATTTCTATGTACCACTCAAACTTCTTTTAGGATTCGCTGAAGACTACAATAAAGTTTTATTAAATGGTAAACATGAATTGATACTCTTGCGTAATAAGAACGATGAAGATCTTGTACACTCGAATGTTTCCACCGAGAAAGCAAAACTTACAATTTCACTAATATCATGGAGAATTCCACATGTTCAATTATCTGATCATAGTAAATTGAATATGATCAAAATACTTAATAATGGTGCTGCTATACCAATGGCATTCCGTAGTTGGGATTGTCATATGAATCCACACCTTAATACGGGAACCAATCACATATGGAATGTTAAACTGGCCGCTAATAAAGAACGCCCTCGTTTTGTCTTGATTGCCTTTCAACAAGAAAACAAGTTTGTTCATTGTGATCTTACTAACTTAAAAGTACATTTAAACTCAACATCTTACCCATATGACGATCTTAATATAAAATTCAAAAATGAGCGCTATGCGATTCTATATGATATGTATCTAAGATTCCAACAAAGCTACTACATGAAACAACCCCAACCTCTTCTAACAGGTCAAGAGTTTAAAAATAACGCTCCAATTATTGTAGTTGATGTCAGTCACCAAAACGAAACGCTCAATACCGGACCAATCGACATAAAAATTGAATTTGAAACAGCAGCAAATATTCCAGCAAAAACATCAGCTTACTGCGTTCTTATTCATGGCCGCATAATAGAATACATACCAATAAAAGGTCAAGTCCGGAAGCTCTTATAAATTAAATAACATGGATGGTGATATTGTTTTTGTAGACTTGCAAGGTTTCAAAACTAATTCAAATGACTTCATCGCAAAAGAACTAGCTGTAGTTTTCAGCAACAACGAATACCTCAATTTCATCATGAAACCTCCTTTTGATTTCGCATGTTTATCAGCCAAAAAACAGAGAGAAGCAGTTTGGTTAACAAAAAACTATCATCATATTAACTGGAATGATGGATCAGTCTCATTTCAAAGCGTTTGCAAGTTTTTAAAATCGAATATAAGAAATTCACATATATATGTTAAGGGGGAGAGAACAAAAAATGGCTGGAAAAAATTATTCATCAAACAGTTTATAACATTGAAGACATTGGCTGCATTAATTTCAAACAAATGGAAACTAAGCATTCCATATATCTCTATTGTAGCTATCACGACTATGGTGTTTGTGCCTTAAGGAATGCAATTTTACTTAAAAATGAAAGTGTTAACAAACTTTTAAATAAATGCTTATAAAAATTAAAATAAATGTCTTTTTATTTCAAACAAAAAACCTACATACATATTTATTTTTTTCAGAGAACACACAAACAAACATACACAATGGTTCATTCATTCATTCAAATGGTCAAGGGAATATTTGGGCACAAAGAATAAACGCTTATTATTTGTTTGTATGTATATGCGTAAATGAAATAAATTTGTAGATATTTATGTACGCATGAATATGTACACCTTATCACATTTTGTACTGACCAGGAAAGCAAGAAAGCGGACTGTCATACAGACTCACCAATCGTCACACACACAGACTGTCTGACAGCCAGACATTCCAACCGCCACTCAGAATACAAAAAACACACACACTTAAACATAGCATAAATATTCATATTCTACAAAATACAGAAATCGCGCCACCATCCAGATCCCCAAATAAAATCCATCGATGATCGTCATGTATAAAATAAACAAAACATCAGTTTCAATATTTATGCAATAGTAATTTTTTTTTTCACAACGTCTTCAAGATCAGAATAATCAAATTATTCCTCCAGACTCAAGCATTGCAAGCAAAAAAGTAAAAAAAAAAACACTGAATTGCTGGACGACAAATCTTAAGTAAACACACCAAATTTTAATAAGCAAAAAAAAATAAAAGAAAAAATCTCACTCCAGCAAGAAGGAACGAACCACAAACATTAAGGGTATCCATATATAACTACTCCACTTTTTAAATAGTGTAATTCCTAAAAATACTTCTAAATTTTTTTATTCACCAGGCGTACACAGTGTAAATGGACAGACAGAAATTCCCACGCTCACATACCGACGGACATGTATTCACCAGGCGTACACAGTGTAAATGGACAGACAGAAATTCCCACGCTCACATACCGACGGACATGTATTCTCAAGGTCACATATGGACAGACACAAATTCCCACGCTCACATACCGACGGACATGTATTCTCAAGGTCACATATGGACAGACACAAATTCCCACGCTCACATACCGACGGACATGTATTCTCAACGTCACATATGGACAGACACAAATTCCCACGCTCACATACCGACGGACATGTATTCTCAAGGTCACATATGGACAGACACAAATTCCCACGCTCACATACCGACGGACATGTATTCTCAAGGTCACATATGGACAGACACAAATTTCCACGCTCACATACCGACGGACATGTATTCTCAACGTCACATATGGACAGACACAAATTCCCACGCTCACATACCGACGGACATGTATTCTCAACGTCACATATGGACAGACACAAATTCCCACGCTCACATACCGACGGACATGTATTCTCAAGGTCACATATGGACAGACACAAATTCCCACGCCTACCCCAACATTTTATTTAAAAAAAAACAACAATGTGAACCCCCTACTAAACCGTGGGAAAAAATACACACACAAAATGAAATTTGAGAATTTTGGGAAATTTGAGAATTTTGGCATTTAAGATTGAAAAATTTCAAATTTAATTGCTGAAATTTAATATTTTTAATGGTCGCAGCACATACAGTTCCCTACTACTAAAATGTATTCCGATTTTTTAATATGAAAGGATATATTATTATTTTGAATATGAGTTGCTAAAGAATTTAGAAGGTGATGTCATAGGATGGTGATAGGTAGGTGAATGTACGTAGTAGGGGTGACTCAAACAGGTTATGCGGCAAATGAGTCACCATGGAAGAATTTCCTTCATGTATGTATGTACATATGTATGTATACGTGGGTAGATGCATGGATGAGGATGTTTCTTATGGGGTGGGCAGCCGATGTTGGCATACGATAAGCCAACAATTGAGGTGATGCGCGGACGAAGCAGTGGGTGAGTTGGGTCGGCGATAAAACCATAGTGTCTTTTTGTAGTTGCAGTTTTTTGTCTCTTTCGGGCTCCTTGTTTTAACTTTCATGTAAAAATTTGCTTTTTTTGTTTGACACCAATTGGCTGGCATGATTCTTTTTTTTTTATTATTGTTCCTGCTAGTGTGGTGTTAGGTGGTAAGGAGACGGTGGCAGATTGGTTGGCAAGAACCACACCCCAAGACGGCGAGCTCTAGCCGGAGCAAAAGCCAGCATGCCAGCGCTGCCAACAATCTGGCCAGTCATGTCTATGCTTACCAACAGCAGCTGTTATGAAACACCACACGAAAACAACCAGCAGTCATCGCACACAACACAGCAGGGCAGCAATAATTTCTTAGAATAACTAAAGATATTTATTTCAAACTTCCACTTTGCCAAACAAATATCAAAATAAAAACAAGAACTCACTAATCAATTTTCCTTTTTTTTTTCTTACGTTTTATTTTACAACTGGTTGGTTTTATGCCTACTCAAATTGTAGTTGTAAGAGAAATAAAGAACAACAAGTAATAATTGCTTTAATATAAAAATAATTTATTTAGAGAGTTGACTACAGAAGTTGTTTTATTTTGCGCAAGCACATGTATATTTTTAAAAAGTATTTTGTGGAATTGTCGTTTTTAAACTTTAAAATTCTAATTATTTGCGAGTTATTTTTTCCAAAAATCTTATTGAAAAATTCAAAGTGATCAGTTGAGGTGTTTTAGCTAGTTCCTATGCGCATCTCACTGGGGCTAATGAAGATCATCAGGGAACCTTTACCCAACATTTCTTAGAATAGCTAAAGACATTTATTTCAAACTTCCACTTTACCAATTGAGAAGCTTTAAAACAAATATCAAAGTAAAATAAATAAATTGTTTATATAAAAACAATTTATTTAGAGTGTTGAGAACAGAAGTTGTTTTAATTTGCAAAAGCGCTTGTATATTTTTAAAAAGTATTTTGTGGAATTGTCGTTTTTAAACTCTTAAATACTAATTATGTGCTAGTTTTTTTCCCAAAATCTTATTAAAAAATTCAATGTGATCAATAGATCATCAGGGAACCTTTACCCAACATTTCTTAGAATAACTAAAGACATTTATTTCAAACTTCTATTTTATCAAGTGAGAAGCTTTAAAAGAAATATCAAAGTAAAAACAAGATTTCGCTTATCACTTTTACTTCTTTAAATTCTTACGTTTTATTCTACATCTGGTTAGTTTTATTCCGCCTCAAATTGTAGTTGTAAGAGAAATAAGTAACAAGAACTAATAATTGTTTTAATATAAAAACAATTTATTTAGAGTTGTGACAACATAAGTTGTTTTATTTTGCACAAGTACATGCATATTTTTTTTTTTGGTTCCATGATAGCTTGCTATCTAGGATTACACCCAAGTACTTGGCGCTATCGGATATTTTCAAGGGAGTACCGTTCAGCTTCGGATGTGTGAAGCTGTCGATCTTGTACCTCCTTGTCAAGAGTACCGACACAGTCTTGGCCGGATTCACACTGAGCCCACTTCTGGTGCTCCATTCGCTTAGGATTGCCAGTGCGGACTCCATACACTGAGATATGGTATCTAAGTGTTTACCAGAGATCGCCACCGCAGCATCATCGGCATATGCGACCGTCTTGATTAGTTTACGCTCCAAAGTCTGTAGAAGCGAATTAATAGTCAGATTCCACAGAAGGGGTGATAAAACACCCCCCTGTGGAGTACCCCGATTGACTGGTCTGTATTCAGTTGCATCTCCAATCGAGGCCCTGAGAACCCTGAATCTAAGCAGATTCCTGACAAACCTACAGATACCGATATCCATCCCTACGGCCAACATTCCTTCAATGATGGACTCAGCATTGACGTAGTTGAAAGCACCTTCAATGTCCAGGAAGGCTACCATAGTGAATTCCTTGTGTTCAAGGGATTTCTCTATGCAGCCCACTAGAGAATGTAGCGCAGTTTCCACAGACTTTCCCTTCGTATAGGCATTCTGTGACTCTGAGAGAACGTCCCTAGGTATGGTCATTCTCAAATATATATCAATTGCCCTTTCCAACGTCTTAAGCAAAAAAGAAGTGAGACTTATAGGTGTAAAGTCCCTTGGTGTAGTGTGAGATGTCTTACCCCCCTTCGGGATAAAGATCACCCTGCACATGTGCCAGCATGCTGGCAAATAAGCCTTCCGTAGGCACTCTTTCTAAATCACCGAGAGCCAAGGTAGGACAATATCCGCATTCCTCTGTAGGTCAGCTGGAATTATTCCATCAGGCCCCGAAGACTTATACGGATCAAAGCTGTTAACAACCCAGCGCAGTCTGTCCATACTTAACGGAATTGCAGCTGAGCCCTCAGTTGAGTGGTCAATAGCAGCTCCTGTTACAGGCGCCACCTGACTGCCAGGAAAATGAGTGTCAAGTAATAGCTCAAGCGTTTCTTGACTGCTTATTGTCCAGCTACCACAGGGTCTCTGTATGTAGCTTGGTACAGCCGCTGTGGATGATATTATCTTACGCAGTCTGTTGGTCTCAGAGGATCCCTCAACTCCACTGCAGAAGTTCCTCCAAGACTTCCTTTTTGCGTTTCTTACTAGTTTCTTGAACCTATTCACCGAGAATTTATATGCTGACCAGTTTCCTGATCTTTTCTCCTCATTAAATAACCTGCGACATTCCTTCCGTAAATGCGCAATTTCCAGGCTCCACCAACGTGGTTTTGCCTTGCCCCTACAAATCACCGGCCTACAGGCCATGCTAGTGGCGTAGCGGAATGATTCGCTAAGAATCTCCACAGCAGAATCAATATCCCCGATGTCATTCATCGGTGGAATCGAGGATAAGGAGTTACAGAGCAGGTTGTTCTGTAGCTCCCAATCGGTCCTCTTCCTGTTCACTACGGGGTTCGGTCTATCAATACCTAGCCCTATGCTAAAGTCAATATAACGATGGTCTGAGAAGGAGCAGTCGTCTGCAACCTTCCATTCGCTAACCAGATTAATGTGACTTGTGCTAACCAGCGTGATGTCCAAGACCTCTTGCCGGTTGGACACAACAAATGTGGGTTATGAACCCCTATTAGCTATTTCAAGATTGTTACTCAATATGAAATCAAAAAGACACTCACCCCGTTCGTTGGTATCGCTACTACCCCAAGCGGTGTGGTGCGAATTCGCGTCAGCACATATGATTTGCGGCATTCTTGTGCTCGACGCCCTGGCCACAGTTCCACGCACCTTAGCATCGGGTGGGCCGCCTATGTGCCATGTAGCTCGAGACCAGCCATATTGTTCCAGCCGGAGTCTCCAGGGCTGTAGAAGTGGTGTCTTCATCACTGTATTCAGATAAAATGAAGATACACAAAGAGTTCTTAGCCAAAATGCACGATCTTATATTACCTGTTTTTTGGGTACATATGAGCTTGTAGCCCTTTGTTTTTATTCCTTGAACCCGACCTTGGTGGACCCAGGGTTCTTGGACCATTATCAGCTCCTCCTTTCTCTCGGCCAGTCGGAGGAGCAAAGCAGCGGATGCTGCTTTAGAATGATGAAGGTTGATCTGCGTTACCTTCACCATCAGCAGCAACAACGGTTTTGTTGACGTCCTCTTGACTGGATTCCAAGAGGGCGTCATCGTCGTCATCCGCAACTTCCATTCGTTGGAAGAAATCACCAACTAAGTCCAAGACTGAGTGGGTGTCTCCTGTCTCGGATGGAGTTGCGTCCGACATGCCCGCATCATCTTCCCTTTGGTTGCGATTCTTTCTGACATCGCTACGGTAGAGGCGCAACAAGATCGTACTGAAACAGTAAAAGATCTTGTTGTTTCTCTCCCGTATTGGTGTCAGTGATTCTTTGTTAAGAACCAGAACCACTCTCCTCCTAGACCCTTTGGGTGCATCCACCTTAGCTACCTTCCAATCATGGGTAGGTAGATCCGGGTTGCAGTCCTTAAGGATCTCGAGGATCTCCTTCGGGGAAGAAGGTTCAGAGGGAACTATGGTCATGGCTCTAGGCCTTCTGGGTATTTCCTCAATTGGAACCACATCCAGCTTAGAGCCCTTCCATACTTCCCCAATAGCATCGATGGCCTTCTTTAACAGCGACGCTGAACGTTCATCTGTACAGGCCATCAACTTTACGCATCGCTGGTGCCAACCAGCATCTACGCATTGAGGCGGTGGTCCCGGATTATCCTTCCGGATTTTCCAGAACACACCCGCCAAGTTTTGGTTGACCAGGTCCCATTTAGCATGGGACATGGCACCATCGGACACATCCCTGTCGATGATGGCTCTAATAAGGCTACCTTTGGCGACCTCACTAAAGGATCCCGACTGGGTGTGCCTGGGACGCTTGGCCCCTGGGTTTTTGGCCGCCTCATTCTCCTCCTCTGAACGTTGCCGTTTAGGCAGCGCTACCTTCTCGGTTGCGGTGGAGGGTCCTGGTTGCGGCCCAGCATGGGCCTTAGCCCATTCGAGAGAGGCTGCCTGCTTTTCAGAAAGCTGGTCAGCCGGGATCGCACCTAAAAGCGAAATTGTCCTTAAGGCGGAGCGCCTTTGATTAGTGGCCCTGCCAGATGGATTTTTGCGCTTAGGTTTTAATTCTGTGTTGCCGGGTTTAACAGTGGGTGGCACAGTACTGAGGCTCGAGGTTATCCTCTTAGCCCTTTCCTGCACAGAATGCGCGTGGGAGGTGATAGGTTTGGACGGTTTAGACCTTTCCATTCTCTTCACACCCGAATAAAGGGATTTTACCGTTTTACCGGTAAGGACCTTTGCAGCCTTCGAGGTACTTGGGGTTGAAGACAGAGGTACCTCGCTGTCTGATTTCGGACAACCACCTTGTTCCGGCCGTATTGTCCTATTTTTGTCGGCAGCTGGCCTGGTTATTCCTGGCCGGATACCTGTGACATCAGTAGCTTTCAGACTAGTCGGGCCTTATGTGGACACCCGACCAGCCTGAGCAGCGGTAGCATTCGATTAACCATGGCCTGCTACTTGCGCCGTGGGAATAAGGTCCCGGAGATTATGAAGCCCCTGACCGGGTACGAGAGGCTGGGCTCTGGTTATGGTATGGTGAAGCTTTCTCTTTGTTCCACATTTTATACCTACTGCCAGGTTTCGGACAGCTGCCGCCCCTATGAGGTACAGACGCAGACCATCAGCCGCCCCACTACGGAAAACAGACGCTGATGGATTTGGACAGGTCCGTAGGACCGAAGAGTTACGGACCACCCGATAGCCGCCCCACAGGGAAAAAACAGACGCTATCGGGTGCTGGGAAGGATGGTTCTTGGTCGGCTAGCCGCCTGGACCATCTGGCATGGGTGACCCTACCGGGGGCTGCTGAAACCAGCTGCCCCCGCCAGCACGATCCAGGCAACAGCACCTTAGCCTCCATATCGCGTCAAGATGACCATCCATCGTGGAGGATCATCAGGGAACCTTTACCCAACATTTCTTAGAATAAATAAAGACATTTATTTCAAACTTCCACTTTATCAAGTGAGAAGCCCTAAAAGAAATATCAAAGTCAAAACAAAATTTCGCTGACCACTTATCCGTTCTTAAGTTCTTACGTTTTATTCTACAATTGGTTAGTTTTATTCCGACTCAAATTGTAGTTTTAAGAGAAATAGAGAACAACAATAGTTAATTGTTTTAATATAAAATTAAGTTATTTAAACTGTTGACAACAGAAGTTGTTTTATTTTGCACAAGCACTTGTATATTTTTAAAAAGTATTTTGTGAAATTGTCGTTTTTAAACTTTTAAATTCTAATTATGTGCTTTTTATTTTTCCCCAAAATCTTATTAAAAAATTCAATGTTATCAATTGAGGAGTTTTAGCTTGTTCCTATGCGCATCTTACTGGGGCTAATGCAGATCATCAGGGAACCTTTACCCAACATTTTTTAGAATAACTAAAGACATTTATTTCAAACTTCCACTTTACCAAGTGAGAAGCTTTTAAACAAATATCAAAGTAAAAACAAGAAGTCACTGATCACTTTTTCCTTTTTTATTTTCTTACTTTTTATTCTACAACTGGTTGGTTTTACGCCGACTCAAATTATAGTTGTAAGAGAAATAAAGAACAACAACTAATAATCGTTTTAATATAAAGACAATTTATTTAGAGTGTTGACAACATAAATTGTTTTATTTTGCACAAGCACTTGCATATATTTAATTAGTATTTTGGGGAATTGTCGTTTTTAAACTTTTAAATTCTAATTATTTGCGACTTTTTTTTTGTAGTTGTAAGAGAAATAGTGAACAACAATAGTTAGTTGTTTTAATATAAAATTAATTTATTTAGACTGTTGACAACAGAAGTTGTATTATTTTGCACAAGCACTTGCATATTTTTAAAAAGTATTTTGTGAAATTGTCGTTTTTAAACTCTTAAATTCTAATTATGTGCTTTTTCTCTTTCCCCAAAATCGTATTAAGAAATTCCATGTTATCAATTGAGGAGTTTTAGCTTGTTCCTATGCGCATCTTACTGGGGCTAATGCAGATCATCAGGGAACCTTTACCCAACATTTTTTTGAATAACTAAGGACATTTATTTCAAACTTCCACTGTACCAAGTGAGAAGCTTTAAAACAAATATCAAAGTAAAAACAAGAAGTCACTGATCACTTTTTCCTTTTTGATATTTTACGTTTTATTCTACAACTGGTTGGTTTTATGCCGACTAAAATTATAGTTGTAAGAGAAATAAAGAACAACAACTAATAATTGTTTTAATATAAAAACAATTTATTTAGAGTGTTGACAACATAAGTTGTTTTATTTTGCACAAGTACTTGTATATTTTTAAAAAGTATTTTGTGGAATTGTCGTTTTTAACCTCTTAAATTATAATTATGTGCTAGTTCTTTTTTCCCAAAATTCTTATTAAAAAATTCGAAGTGATCAATTGAGGAATCTAAGCTAGTTCCTATGCGCATTTCACTGGGGCAAATTCAGATCATCGGGGAACCTTTACCCAACATTTCTTAGAATAACTAAAGACATATATTTCAAACTTCTACTTTTCCAAGTGGGAAGCCTTAAAACAAATATCAAAGTAAAAACAAGAACTCAGTGATTACTTTTAGTTTTTTATTTTCTTACGTTTTATTCTTCGACTGAATGGATTTATGCCGACTCAAGTTTAAGTTGTAAGAGAAATAAAGAACAACAACTAATAATTGTTTTAATATAAAAACAATTTGTTTAGAGTGTTGACACCATAAGTTGTTTTATTTTGCACAAGCACTTGCATATTTTAAAATGGCATTTTGGGGAATTGTCTTTTTTAAACTTTTAAATTCTAACTATTTGTGAGTTCTTTTTACCCAAAATCTTATTGAAAAATTCACAGTGATCAGTTGAGGGGTTTTAGCGAGTTCCTATGCGCATTTCACTGGGGCTGATGCAGATAATCAGGGAACCTTTACCGAACATTTCTTAGAATAACTAAAAATATTTATTTCAAACTTCTATTTTATCAAGTGAGAAGTTTTAAAAGAAATATCAAAGTCAAAACAAGATTTCGCTGATCACTTTTCATTTTCAAATTCTTACGTTTTATTCTACAACTGGTTAGTTTTATTCCGACTAAAATTGTAGTTGTTAGAAAAATAAAGAACAACAATAATTAATTGTTGTAATAAAAAAATAATATA
The DNA here is from genome assembly GCA_963675445.1 of Linnaemya vulpina. Lineage (NCBI taxonomy): Eukaryota > Metazoa > Arthropoda > Insecta > Diptera > Tachinidae > Linnaemya > Linnaemya vulpina. The sequence continues at coordinate 49,656,711 of OY776281.1, read as the reverse complement.
TTTAGAGTGTTGACAACAAAAGTTGTTTTATTTTGCACAAGCACGTGTATATTTCTAAAAAGTATTTTGTGGAATAGTCGTTTTTAAACTCTTAAATTCTAATTATGTGCTTGTTCTTTTTCCCCAAAATCTTATTAAAAAATTCAATGTGATCAATTGAGGGGTTTTAGCTAGTTCCTATTCGCATCTCACTGGGGCTAATGCAGATCATCAGGGAACCTTTACCCAACATTTCTTAGAATAACTAAAGACATTTATTTCTAACTTCCAGTTTATCAAGTGAAAAGCTTTAAAAGAAATATCAAAGTAAAAACAAGAACTCACTGATCACTTTTCCTTTTTTATTTCTTACGTTTTATTCTACAACTGGTCAGTTTTATGCCTACTCAAATTGTAGTTGTAAGAGAAATAAAGAACAACAACTAATAATTGTTTTAATATAAAAATAATGTAATTCGAGTGTTGACTACAGAAGTTGTTTTATTTTGCACAAGCACTTGCATATTTTTAATTAGTATTTTGGGGAATTGTCGTTTTTAAACTCTTAAATTCTAATTATGTGGTTGTTCTTTTTTCCCAAAATCTTATTAAAAAATTCAGTGAAATTCAGTTGGGGAGGTTTTAGCGTGTTCCTATGCGCATTTCACTGGGGCTAATGCATATCATCAGGGAACCTTTACCCAACATTTCTTAGAATAACTAAAGACATTTATTTCTAACTTCCACATTACTAAGTGAAAAGCTTTAAAAGAAATATCAAAGTAAAAACAAGAACTCACTGATCACTTTTCCTTTTTTATTTCTTACGTTTTATTCTACAACTGGTCAGTTTTATGCCTACTCAAATTGTAGTTGTAAGAGAAATAAAGAACAACAACTAATAATTGTTTTAATATAAAAATAATTTAATTCGAGTGTTGACTACAGAAGTTGTTTTATTTTGCACAAGCACTTGTATATTTTTTAATAGTATTTTGTGGAATTGTCGTTTTTAAACTCTTGAATTCTAATTATGTGGGAATTATTTTTTCCCAAAACCATATTGAAAAATTCAAAGTGATCAGTTGAGGGGTTTTAGCGAGTTCCTATGCGCATTTCACTGGGGCTAATGCAGATCATCAGGCAACATCTACCAAACATTTCTTAGAATAACTAAAGACATTTCTTTCAAATTTCCATTTTACCAAGTGAGAAGTTTTAAAAGTAATATCACAGTCAAAACAAGATTTCGCTGATCACTTTTCCTTTTTTAAATTCCTACGTTTTATTCTACATCTGGTTAGTTTAATCCGACTCAAATTGTAGTTGTAAGAGAAATAAAGAACAACAAATAATAATTGTTTTAATATGAAAAAAATTTATTTAGAGTGGAGACAACATAAGTTGTTTTTTTTTGCACAAGCACTTGTATATTTTTTTAAAAGGTATTTTGTAGAATTGGGGTTTTTATTATATTTTTATTTAGTATTTTGTGGAATTGTCGTTTTTAAGCTCTTAAATTCTAATTATGTGCTAGTTCTTGTTTCCCAAAACTTATTATAAAATTCAAAGTGATGAATTAAGGGATTTTAGCTGGTTCCTATGCGAATTACACTGGTGATAATGCAGATCATCAGGAAACCATTACCCAACATTTCTTAGAACAACTAAAGACATTTATTTCAAACTTCCACTTTACCAAGTGAGAAGCTTTAAAACAAATATCAAAGTAAAAACAAGAACGCAGTGATCACTTTTCCTTTTTTATTTTTTTACGTTTTATTCTACAACTGGTTGGTTTTATTCCGACTGAAATTGTAGTTCTAAGAGAAATAAAGAACAACAACTAATAATTATTTTAATATAAAAACAATTTATTTAGAGTGTTGACAACATAAGTTTTGTTATTTTGCACAAGCACTTGCATATTTTTGATTTGTATTTTGGGGAATTGTCGTTTTTAAACTCTTAAATTCTAATTATGTGCGAATACTTTTTTCCCAAAATCTTATTAAAAAATTCAGTGAAATTCAGTTGGGGGGTTTTAGCGTGTTCCTATGCGCATTTCACTGGGGCTAATGCATATCATCAGGGAACCTTTACCCAACATTTCTTAGAATAACTAAAGACATTTATTTCAAAGTACTACTTTTCCAAGTGAGAAGCTTTAAAAGAAATATCAAAGTAAAAACAAGATTTCGCTGATCACTTTTCCTTTTTCAAATTCTTACGTTTTATTCTACATCTGGTTAGTTTTATTCCGACTCAAATTGTAGTTGTAAGAGAAGTAGAGAACAACAAATAATAATTGTTTTAATATAAAAACAATTTATTTAGAGTGTTGACAACATAATTTGTTTTATTTTGCACAAGCACTTGTATATTTTTAAAAAGTATTTTGTGGAATTGTCGTTTTTAAACTCTTAAATTATAATTATGTGCTAGTTCTTTTTTCCCAAAATCTTATTAAAAAATTCAAAGTGATCAATTGATGGGTTTTAGCTAGTTCCTATGCACATTTCGCTGGGGATAATGCAGATCATCAGGGAACCTGTACCCAACATTTCTTAGAATAACTAAAGACATTTATTTCAAACTTCCACCTTACCAAGTGAGAAGTTTTAAAACAAATATCAAAGTTAAAACAAGAAGTCACTGATCACCTTTTCCTTTTTTATTTTTTTACGTTTTATTCTACAACTGGTTGGTTTTATGCCGACTCAAATTGTAGTTGTAAGAGAAATAAAGAACAACAAATAATAATTGCTTTAATATAAAAACAATTTATTTAGAGTGTTGACTACAGAAGTTGTTTTATTTTGCACAAGCACTTGTAAATTTTTTAATAGTATTTTGTGGAATTGTCGTTTTTAAACTCTTAAATTCTTATTATGTGCGAATTCTTTTTTCCCAAAACCATATTGAAAAATTCAAAGTGATCAGTTGATGGGTTTTAGCTAGTTCCTATGCACATTTCGCTGGGGATAATGCAGATCATCAGGGAACCTGTACCCAACATTTCTTAGAATAACTAAAGACATTTAGTTCATACTTCCATTTTACCAAGTGAGAAGTCTTAAAAGAAATATCAGAGTCAAAACAAGGTTTCGCTGATCACTTTTCTTTTTTAAATTCTTACGTTTTATTCTACATCTGGTTAGTTTTATTCCGACTCAAATTGTAGTTGTAAGAGAAATAAAGAACAACAACTAATAATTGTTTTAATATAAAAACAATTTATGTAGAGTGGTGACAACATAAGTTGTTTTATTTTACACAAGAACTTGCATATATTAAATTAGTATTTTGGGGAATTGTCATTTTTAAACTCTTAAATTCTAATTATGTGCTTGTTCTTTTTTCCCAAAATCTTATTAAAAAATTCAGTGAAATTCAGTTGGGGGGTTTTAGCGTGTTCCTATGCGCATTTCACTGGGGCTAATGCAGATCATCAGGGAACCTTTACCCAACATTTCTTAGAATAACTAAAAACATATATTTCAAACTTCCACTTTACCAAGTGAGAAGCTTTAAAACAAATATCAAAGTAAAAACAAGAACTCAGTGATCTCTTCTCCTTTTTTATTTTCTTACGTTTTATTCTACGATTGGTTGGATTTATTCCGACTTAAATTGTAGTTGTAATAGGAATAAAGAACCACAACTAATAATTGTTTTAATATAAAAACAATTTATTTAGAGTGTTGACAACATAAGTTGTGTTATTTTGCACAAGCACTTGCATATTTTTGATTTGTATTTTGGGGAATTGTCGTTTTTAAACTCTTAAATTCTAATTATGTGCTTGTTCTTTTTTCCCAAAATCTTATTAAAAAGTTCAGTGAAATTCAGTGGGGGGGTCTTAGCGTGTTCCTATGTGCATTTCACTGGGGCTAATGCAGGACATCAGGGAACCTTTACCCTACATTTCTTAGAATAACTAAAAACATATATTTCAAACTTCTTTTTTTCCAAGTGAGAAGCTTTAAAACAAATATCAAAGTAAAAACAAGAACTCACTGATCACTTTTCCCTTTATATTTTTTTACGTTTTATTCTACAACTGGTTGGTTTTATGCCGACTCAAATTGTAGTTGTAAGAGAAATAAAGAACAACAAATAATAATTGTTTTAATATAAAAACAATTTATTTAGATTGTTGGCAACATAAGTTGTTTTATTTTGCACAAGCACTTGTATATTTTTAAAAAGTATTTTGTGGAATTGTCGTTTTTAAACTCTTAAATTCTAATTATGTGCTAGTTATTTTTTCCCAAAATCTTATTAAAAAATTCAAAGTGATCAATTGATGGGTTTTAGCTAGTTCCTATGCACATTTGACTGGGGATAATGCAGATCATCAGGGAACCTTTACCCAACATTTCTTAGAATAACTAAAGACATTTATATCAAACTTCCACTTTACCAAGTGAGAAGCTTTAAAACAAATATCAAAGTAAAAACAAGAACTCAGTGATCTCTTTTCCTTTTTTATTTTCTTACGTTTTATTCTACAACTGGTTGGTTTTATGCCGACTCAAATTGTAGTTGTAAGAGAAATAAAGAACAACAACTAATAATTGTTTTAATATAAAAACAATTTATTTAGAGTGTTGACAACATAAGTTGTTTTATTTTGCACAAGCACTTGCCTATTTTTGATTTATATTTTGGGGAATTGTCGTTTTTAAACTCTTAAATTCTAATTATGTGCGAATCTTTTTTTCGCAAAATCTTATTAAAAATACAGTGAAATTCAGTTAGGGGGTTTTAGCGTGTTTCTATGCGCATTTCACTGGGGTAATGCATATCATCAGGGAACCTTTACCCAACATTTCTTAGAATAACTAAAGACATTTATTTCAAACTTCCACTTTACCAAGTGAGAAGCTTTAAAAGAAATATCAAAGTAAAAACAAGAACTCACTGATCACTTTTCCTTTTATATTTTTTACGTTTTATTCTAAATCTGGTTAGTTTTATTCCGACTAAAATTGTAGTTGTAAGAGAAATAAAGAACAACAACTAATAATTGTTTTAATATAAAAACAATTTATGTAGAGTGGTGACAACATAAGTTGTTTTATTTTACACAAGCACTTGCATATATTTAATTAGTATTTTGGGGAATTGTCGTTTTTAAACTCTTAAATTCTAGTTAAGTGCTTGTTCTTTCTTCCCAAAATCTTATTAAAAAATTCAGTGAAATTCAGTTGGGGGGTTTTAGCGTGTTCCTATGCGCATTTCACGGGGGTAATGCAGATCATCAGGGAACCTTTACCTAACATTTCTTAGAATAACTAAAAACATATTTCAAACTTCCACTTTTCCAAGTGAGAAGCTTTAAAACAAATATCAAAGTAAAAACAAGAACTCACTGATCACTTTTCCTTTTATATTTTTTTACGTTTCATTCTACAACTGGCTGGTTTTATGCCGACTCAAATTGTAGTTGTAAGAGAAATAAAGAACAACAAATAATAATTGTTTTAACATAAAAACAATTTATTTAGATTGTTGGCAACATAAGTTGTTTTATTTTGCACAAGCACTTGTATATTTTTAAAAAGTATTTTGTGGAATTGTCGTTTTTAAACTCTTAAATTCTAATTATGTGCTAGTTATTTTTTCCCAAAATCTTATTAAAAAATTCAAAGTGATCAATTGATGGGTTTTAGCTAGTTCCTATGCACATTTGACTGGGGATAATGCAGATCATCAGGGAACCTTTACCCAACATTTCTTAGAATAACTAAAGACATTTATATCAAACTTCCACTTTACCAAGTGAGAAGCTTTAAAACAAATATCAAAGTAAAAACAAGAACTCAGTGATCTCTTTTCCTTTTTTATTTTCTTACGTTTTATTCTACAACTGGTTGGTTTTATGCCGACTCAAATTGTAGTTGTAAGAGAAATAAAGAACAACAACTAATAATTGTTTTAATATGAAAACAATTTATTTAGAGTGTTGACAACATAAGTTGTTTTATTTTGCACAAGCACTTGCATATTTTTGATTTATATTTTGGGGAATTGTCGTTTTTAAACTCTTAAATTCTAATTATGTGCGAATCTTTTTTTCGCAAAATCTTATTAAAAATTCAGTGAAATTCAGTTAGGGGGTTTTAGCGTGTTTCTATGCGCATTTCACTGGGGCTAATGCATATCATCAGGGAACCTTTACCCAACATTTCTTAGAATAACTAAAGACATTTATTTCAAACTTCCACTTTACCAAGTGAGAAGCTTTAAAAGAAATATCAAAGTAAAAACAAGAACTCACTGATCACTTTTCCTTTTATATTTTTTACGTTTTATTCTAAATCTGGTTAGTTTTATTCCGACTAAAATTGTAGTTGTAAGAGAAATAAAGAACAACAACTAATAATTATTTTAATATAAAAACAATTTATGTAGAGTGGTGACAACATAAGTTGTTTTATTTTACACAAGCACTTGCATATATTTAATTAGTATTTTGGGGAATTGTCGTTTTTAAACTCTTAAATTCTAGTTAAGTGCTTGTTCTTTTTTCCCAAAATCTTATTAAAAAATTCAGTGAAATTCAGTTGGGGGGTTTTAGCGTGTTCCTATGCGCATTTCACGGGGGTAATGCAGATCATCAGGGAACCTTTACCCAACATTTCTTAGAATAACTAAAAACATATATTTCAAACTTCCACTTTTCCAAGTGAGAAGCTTTAAAACAAATATCAAAGTAAAAACAAGAACTCACTGATCACTTTTCCTTTTATATTTTTTTACGTTTCATTCTACAACTGGCTGGTTTTATGCCGACTCAAATTGTAGTTGTAAGAGAAATAAAGAACAACAAATAATAATTGTTTTAACATAAAAACAATTTATTTAGATTGTTGGCAACATAAGTTGTTTTATTTTGCACAAGCACTTGTATATTTTTAAAAAGTATTTTGTGGAATTGTCGTTTTTAAACTCTTAAATTCTAATTATGTGCTAGTTACTTTTTCCCAAAATCTTATTAAAAAATTCAAGGTGATCAATTGATGGGTTTTAGCTAGTTCCTATGCACATTTGACTGGGGATAATGCAGATCATCAGGGAACCTTTACCCAACATTTCTTAGAATAACTAAAGACATTTATATCAAACTTCCACTTTACCAAGTGAGAAGCTTTAAAACAAATATCAAAGTAAAAACAAGAACTCAGTGATCTATTTTCCTTTTTTATATTCTTACGTTTTATTCTACGATCGGTTAGTTTTATTCCGACTAAAATTGTAGTTGTAAGAGAACTAAAGAACAACAACTAATAATTGTTTTAATATAAAAACAATTTATTTAGAGTGTTGACAACATAAGTTGTGTTATTTTGCACAAGCACTTGCATATTTTTGATTTGTATTTTGGGGAATTGTCGTTTTTAAACTCTTAAATGCTAATTATGTGCGAATATTTTTTCCCAAAATCTTATTAAAAATTCAGTGAAATTCAGTTAGGGGGTTTTAGCGTGTTCCTATGCGCATTTCACTGGGGCTAATGCAGATCATCAGGGAACCTTTACCCAACATTTCTTAGAATAACTAAAAACATATATTTCAAACTTCCACTTTTCCAAGTGAGAAGCTTTAAAACAAATATCAAAGTAAAAACAATAACTCACTGATCACTTTTCCTTTTATATTTTTTTACGTTTTATTCTACAACTGGTTGGTTTTATGCCGACTCAAATTGTAGTTGTAAGAGAAATAAAGAACAACAAATAATAATTGTTTTAATATAAAAACAATTTATTTATATTGTTGGCAACATAAGTTGTTTTATTTTGCACAAGCACTTGTATATTTTTAAAAAGTATTTTGTGGAATTGTCGTTTTTAAACTCTTAAATTCTAATTATGTGCTAGTTCTTTTTTCCCAAAATCTTATTAAAAAATTCAGTGAAATTCAGTTGGGGGGTTTTAGCGTGTTCCTATGCGCATTTCACTGGGGCTAATGCAGATCATCAGGGAACCTTTACCCAACATTTCTTAAAATAACTAAAGACATTTATTTCAAACTTCCACCTTACCAAGTGAGAAGCTTTAAAACAAATATCAAAGTTAAAACAAGAAGTCACTGATCACTTTTCCTTTTTTATATTTTTACGTTTTATTCTACGATCGGTTAGTTTTATTCCGACTAAAATTGTAGTTGTAAGAGAAATAAAGAACAACAACTAATAATTGTTTTAATATAAAAACAATTTATGTAGAGTGGTGACAACATAAGTTGTTTTATTTTACACAAGCACTTGCATATATTTAATTAGTATTTTGGGGAATTGTCGTTTTTAAGCTCTTAAATTCTAGTTAAGTGCTTGTTCTTTTTTCCCAAAATCTTATTAAAAAATTCAGTGAAATTCAGTTGGGGGGTTTTAGCGTGTTCCTATGCGCATTTCACTGGGGCTAATGCAGATCATCAGGGAACCTTTACCCAACATTTCTTAGAATAACTAAAAACATATATTTCAAACTTCCACTTTTCCAAGTGAGAATCTTTAAAACAAATATCAAAGTAAAAACAAGAACTCACTGATCACTTTTCCTTTTATATTTTTTTACGTTTCATTCTACAACTGGCTGGCTTTATGCCGACTCAAATTGTAGTTGTAAGAGAAATAAAGAACAACAAATAGTAATTGTTTTAACATAAAAACAATTTATTTAGATTGTTGGCAACATAAGTTGTTTTATTTTGCACAAGCACTTGTATATTTTTAAAAAGTATTTTGTGGAATTGTCGTTTTTAAACTATTAAATTCTAATTATGTGCTAGTTATTTTTTCCCAAAATCTTATTAAAAAATTCAAGGTGATCAATTGATGGGTTTTAGCTAGTTCCTATGCACATTTGACTGGGGATAATGCAGATCATCAGGGAACCTTTACCCAACATTTCTTAGAATAACTAAAGACATTTATATCAAACTTCCACTTTACCAAGTGAGAAGCTTTAAAACAAATATCAAAGTAAAAACAAGAACTCAGTGATCTATTTTCCTTTTTTATTTTCTTACGTTTTATTCTACGATCGGTTAGTTTTATTCCGACTAAAATTGTAGTTGTAAGAGAAATAAAGAACAACAACTAATAATTGTTTTAATATAAAAACAATTTATGTAGAGTGGTGACAACATAAGTTGTTTTATTTTACACAAGCACTCGCATATATTTAATTAGTATTTTGGGGAATTGTCGTTTTTAAACTCTTAAATTCTAGTTATGTGCTTGTTCTTTTTTCCCAAAATCTTAATAAAAAATTCAGTGAAATTCAGTTGGGGGGTTTTAGCGTGTTCCTATGCGCATTTCACTGGGGCTAATGCAGATCATCAGGGAACCTTTACCCAACATTTCTTAGAATAACTAAAAACATATATTTCAAACTTCCACTTTTCCAAGTGAGAAGCTTTAAAACAAATATCAAAGTAAAAACAAGAACTCACTGATCACTTTTTATTTTATATTTTTTTACGTTTCATTCTACAACTGGCTGGTTTTATGCCGACTCAAATTGTAGTTGTAAGAGAAATAAAGAACAACAACTAATAATTGTTTTAATATAAAAACAATTTATTTAGAGTGTTGACAACATAAGTTGTGTTATTTTGCACAAGCACTTGCATATTTTTGATTTGTATTTTGGGGAATTGTCGTTTTTAAACTCTAAAATGCTAATTATGTGCGAATCTTTTTTCCCAAAATCTTATTAAAAATTCAGTGAAATTCAGTTAGGGGGTTTTAGCGTGTTCCTATGCGCATTTCACTGGGGCTAATGCATATCATCAGGGAACCTTTACCCAACATTTCTTAGAATAACTTAAGACATTTATTTCAAACTTCTACTTTACCAAGTGAGAAGCTTTAAAAGAAATATCAAAGTAAAAACAAGAACTCACTGATCACTTTTCCTTTTATATTTTTTACGTTTTATTCTACATCTGGTTAGTTTTATTCCGACTCAAATTGTAGTTGTAAGAGAAATAAAGAACAACAACTAATAATTGTTTTAATATAAAAACAATTTATGTAGAGTGGTGACAACATAAGTTGTTTTACTTTACACAAGCACTTGCATATATTTAATTAGTATTTTTGGGAATTGTCGTTTTTAAACTCTTAAATTCTAATTATGTGCGAATCTTTTTTCCCAAAATCTTATTAAAAAATTCAGTGAAATTCAGTTAGGGGGTCTTAGCGTGTTCCTATGCGCATTTCACTGGGGCTATTGCAGATCATCAGGCAACCTCTACCGAACATTTCTTAGAATAACTAAAGACATTTATTTCAAACTTCCGCCTTACCAAGTGAGAAGCTTTAAAACAAATATCAAAGTAAAAACAAGAAGTCAATGATCACATTTTCCTCTTTTATTTTTTTACGTTTTATTCTACAACTGATTGGTTTTATGCCGACTCAAAATGTATTTGTAAGAGAAATAAAAAACAACAACTAATAATTGTTTTAATATAAAAAAATAATTTATTTAGAGTGTTGACAACATAATTTGTTTTATTTTGCACAAGCACTTGTATATATTTAAAAAGTATTTTGTGGAATTGTCGTTTTTAAACTCTTAAATTTTAATTATGTGCTAGTTCTTTTTTCCCAAAATCTTATTAAAAAATTCAAAGTGATCAATTGATGGCTTTTAGCTAGTTCCTATGCGCATTTCGCTGGGGATAATGGAGATCATCAGGGAACTTTTACCCAACATTTCTTAGAATAACTAAAGACATTTATTTCAAACTTCCACCTTACCAAGTGAGAAGCTTTAAAACAAATATCAAAGTTAAAACAAGAAGTCACTGATCACCTTTTCCTTTTTTATTTTTTTACGTTTTATTCTACAACTGGTTGGTTTTATGCCGACTCAAATTGTAGTTGTAAGAGAAATAAAGAACAACAAATAATAATTGTTTTAATATAAAAACTATTTATTTAGAGTGTTGACTACAGAAGTTGTTTTATTTTGCACAAGCACTTGTATATTTTTTAATAGTATTTTGTGGAATTGTCGTTTTTAAACTCTTAAATTCTAATTATGTACTAGTTATTTTTTCCCAATATCTTATTAAAAAATGCAAAGTGATCAATTGATGGGTTTTAGCTAGTTCTTATGCGCATTTCGCTGGGGATAATGAAGATCATCAGGGACCCAACATATCTTAGAATAACTAAAGACATTTTTTTCAAACTTCCATTTTATCAAGTGAGAAGATTTAAAAGAAATATCAAAGTAAAAACAAGAACTCACTGATCACTTTTGCTTTTTTATTTTCTTACGTTTTATTCTACAACTGATTTGTTTTATGCCGACTCAAATTGTAGTTGTAAGAGAAATAAAGAACAACAACTAATAATTGTTTTAATATAAAAACAATTTATTTAGAGTGTTGACAACATAAATTGTTTTATTTTGCACAAGCACTTGCATATATTTAATTAGTATTTTGGGGAATTGTCGTTTTTAAACTCTTAAATTCTAGTTATGTGCTTGTTCTTTTTTCCCAAAATCTTATTAAAAAATTCAGTGAAATTCAGTTGGGGGGTTTTAGCGTGTTCCTATGCGCAATTCACTGGGGCTAATGCAGATCATCAGGGAACCTCTACCGAACATTTCTTAGAATAACTAAAGACATTTATTTCAAACTTCCATTTTACCAAGTGAGAAGTTTTAAAAGAAATATCAAAGTCAAAACAAGATTTCGCTGATCACTTTTCCTTTTTTAAATTCTTACGTTTTATTCTACATCTGGTTAGTTTTATTCCCACTCAAATTGTAGTTGTAAGAGAAATAAAGAACAACAACTAATAATTGTTTTAATATAAAAACTATTTATTTAGAGTGGTGACAACATAAGTTTTTTTATTTTGCACAAGCACTTGTATATTTTTTAATAGTATTTTGTGCAATTGTCGTTTTTAAACTCTTAAATTCTAATTATGTGCGAATTTTTTTTTCCCAAAATTTTATTAAAAAATTCAAAGTGATTAGTTCAGGGGTTTTAGCGAGATCCAATGCGCATTTCACTGGGGCTACTGCATATCATCAGGGAGCCTTTACCCAACATTTCTTAGAATAACTAAAGACATTTATTTCAAACTTCCACTTTACCAAGTGAGAAGCTTTAAAAGAAATATCAAAGTAAAAACAAAAACTCACTGATCACTTTTCCTTTTGTATTTTTTACGTTTTATTCTACAACTAGTCAGGTTTATGCCGACTCAAATTATAGTTGTAAGAGAAATAAAGAACAACAACTAATAATTGTTTTAATATAAAAATAATTTAATTCGAGTGTTGACTACAGAAGTTATTTTATTTTGCACAAGCACTTGTATATTTTTTAATAATATTTTGTGGAATTGTCGTTTTTAAACTCTTAAATTCTAATTATGTGCGAATTTTTTTTTCCCAAAATTTTATTAAAAAATTCAAAGTGATTAGTTCAGGGGTTTTAGCGAGATCCAATGCGCATTTCACTGGGGCTACTGCATATCATCAGGGAACCTCTACCGAACATGTCTTAAAATAACTAAAGACATTTATTTCAAACTACCATTTTACCAAGTGAGAAGTTTTAAAAGAAATATCAAAGTCAAAACAAGATTTCGCTAATCACTTTTCCTTTTTTAAATTCTTACGTTTTATTCTACATCTGGTTAGTTTTGTTCCCACTCAAATTGTAGTTGTAAGAGAAATAAAAAACAACAACTAATAATTGTTTTAATATAAAAACTATTTATTTAGAGTGGTGACAACATAAGTTGTTTTATTTTGCACAAGCACTTGTATATTTTTTAATAGTATATTGTGCAATTGTCGTTTTTAAACTCTTAAATTCTAATTATGTGGGAATTTTTTTTCCCAAAATTTTATTAAAAAATTCAAAGTGATTAGTTCAGGGGTTTTAGCGAGATCCAATACGCATTTCACTGGGGCTACTGCATATCATCAGGGAGCCTTTACCCAACATTTCTTAGAATAACTAAAGACATTTATTTCAAACTTCCACTTTACCAAGTGAGAAGCTTTAAAAGAAATATCAAAGTAAAAACAAGAACTCACTGATCACTTTTCCTTTTGTATTTTTTACGTTTTATTCTACAACTGGTCAGGTTTATGCCGACTCAAATTGTAGTTGTAAGAGAAATAAAGAACAACAACTAATAATTGTTTTAAAATAAAAATAATTTAATTCGAGTGTTGACTACAGAACTTGTTTTATTTTGCACAAGCACTTGTATATTTTTTAACAGTATTTTGTGGAATTGTCGTTTTTAAACTCTTAAATTCTAATTATGTGCGAATTTTTTTTTCCCAAAACCATATTGAAAAATTCAAAGTGATCAGTTGAGGGGTTTTAGCGAGTTCCTATGCGCATTTCACTGGGGCTAATGCAGATCATCAGGGAACCTCTACCGAACATGTCTTAAAATAGCTAAAGACATTTAATTCAAACTTCCATTTTACCAAGTGAGAAGTTTTAAAAGAAATATCAAAGTCAAAACAAGATTTCGCTGATCAGTTTTCCTTTTTTAAATTCTTACGTTTTATTCTACATCTGGTTAGTTTTATTCCCACTCAAATTGTAGTTGTAAGAGAAATAAAGAACAAGAACTAATAATTGTTTTAATATAAAAACTATTTATTTAGAGTGGTGACAACATAAGTTGTTTTATTTTGCACAAGCACTTGTATATTTTTTAATAGTATTTTGTGCAATTGTCGTTTTTAAACTCTTAAATTCTAATTATGTGCGAATTTTTTTTTTCCCAAAATCTTATTAAAAAATTCAAAGTGATTAGTTCAGGGGTTTTAGCGAGTTCCAATGCTCATTTCACTGGGGCTACTGCATATCATCAGGGAGCCTTTACCCAACATATCTTAGAATAACTAAAGACATTTATTTCAAACTTCCACTTTACCAAGTGAGAAGCTTTAAAAGAAATATCAAAGTAAAAACAAGAACTCACTGATCACTTTTCCTTTTGTATTTTTTACGTTTTATTCTACAACTGGTCAGGTTTATGCCGACTCAAATTATAGTTGAAAGAGAAATAAAGAACAACAACTAATAATTGTTTTAATATAAAAATAATTTAATTCGAGTGTTGACTACAGAAGTTGTTTTATTTTGCACAAGCACTTGTATATTTTTTAATAGTATTTTGTGGAATTGTCGTTCTTAAACTCTTAAATTCTAATTATGTGGGAATTTTTTTTCCCAAAACCATATTGAAAAATTCAAAGTGATCAGTTGAGGGGTCTTAGCGAGTTCCTATGCGCATTTCACTGGGGCTAATGCAGATCATCAGGGAACCTCTACCGAACATGTCTTAAAATAACTAAAGACATTTATTTCAAACTTCCATTTTACCAAGTGAGAAGTTTTAAAAGAAATATCAAAGTCAAAACAAGATTTCGCTGATCACTTTTCCTTTTTTAAATTCTTACGTTTTATTCTACATCTGGTTAGTTTTATTCCCACTCAAATTGTAGTTGTAAGAGAAATAAAGAACAACAACTAATAATTGTTTTAATATAAAAACTATTTATTTAGAGTGGTGACAACATAAGTTGTTTTATTTTGCACAAGCACTTGTATATTTTTTAATAGTATTTTGTGCAATTGTCGTTTTTAAACTCTTAAATTCTAATTATGTGCGAATTTTTTTTTCCCAAAATCTTATTAAAAAATTCAAAGTGATTAGTTCAGGGGTTTTAGCGAGTTCCAATGCTCATTTCACTGGGGCTACTGCATATCATCAGGGAGCCTTTACCCAACATTTCTTAGAATAACTAAAGACATTTATTTCAAACTTCCATTTTACCAAGTGAGAAGTTTTAAAAGAAATATCAAAGTCAAAACAAGATTTCGCTGATCACTTTTCCTTTTTTAAATTCTTACGTTTTATTCTACATCTGGTTAGTTTTATTCCCACTCCAATTGTAGTTGTAAGAGAAATAAAGAACAACAACTAATAATTGTTTTAATATAAAAACTATTTATTTAGAGTGGTGACAACATAAGTTGTTTTATTTTGCACAAGCACTTGTATATTTTTTAATAGTATTTTGTGCAATTGTCGTTTTTAAACTCTGATCTCACTGATCACTTTTCCTTTTGTATTTTTTACGTTTTATTCTACAACTGGTCAGGTTTATGCCGACTCAAATTATAGTTGTAAGAGAAATAAAGAACAACAACTAATAATTGTTTTAATATAATAATAAATTAATTCGAGTGTTGACTACAGAAGTTGTTTTATTTTGCACAAGCACTTGTATATTTTTTAATAGTATTTTGTGCAATTGTCGTTTTTAAACTCTTAAATTCTAATTATGTGCGAATTTTTTTTTCCCAAAATCTTATTAAAAAATTCAAAGTGATTAGTTCAGGGGTTTTAGCGAGTTCCAATGCTCATTTCACTGGGGCTATTGCATATCATCAGGGAGCCTTTACCCAACATTTCTTAGAATAACTAAAGACATTTATTTCAAACTTCCACTTTACCAAGTGAGAAGCTTTAAAAGAAATATCAAAGTAAAAACAAGAACTCACTGATCACTTTTCCTTTTGTATTTTTTACGTTTTATTCTACAACTGGTCAGGTTTATGCCGACTCAAATTGTAGTTGTAAGAGAAATAAAGAACAACAACTAATAATTGTTTTAATATAAAAATAATTTAATTCGAGTGTTGACTACAGAAGTTGTTTTATTTTGCACAAGCACTTGTATATTTTTTAATAGTATTTTGTGGAATTGTCGTTTTTAAACTCTTAAATTCTAATTATGAGCGAATTCTTTTTTCCCAAAACATATTGAAAAATTCAAAGTGATCAGTTGAGGGGTTTTAGCGAGTTCCTATGCGCATTTCACTGGGCTAATGCAGATCATCAGGGAACTTCTACCGAACATTTCTTAGAATAACTAAAGACATTTATTTCAAACTTCCATTTTACCAAGTGAGAAGTTTTAAAAGAAATATCAAAGTCAAAACAAGATTTCGCTGATCATTTTTCCTTTTTTAAATTCTTACGTTTTATTCTACATCTGGTTAGTTTTATTCCCACTCAAATTGTAGTTGTAAGAGAAATAAAGAACAACAACTAATAATTGTTTTAATATAAAAACTATTTATTTAGAGTGGTGACAACATAAGTTGTTTTATTTTGCACAAGCACTTGTATATTTTTTAATAGTATTTTGTGCAATTGTCGTTTTTAAACTCTTAAATTCTAATTATGTGCGAATTTTTTTTCCCAAAATTTTATTAAAAAATTCAAAGTGATTAGTTCAGGGGTTTTAGCGAGATCCAATGCGCATTTCACTGGGGCTACTGCATATCATCAGGGAGCCTTTACCCAACATTTCTTAGAATAACTAAAGACATTTATTTCAAACTTCCACTTTACCAAGTGAGAAGCTTTAAAAGAAATATCAAAGTAAAAACAAGAACTCACTGATCACTTTTCCTTTTGTATTTTTTACGTTTTATTCTACAACTGGTCAGGTTTATGCCGACTCAAATTGTAGTTGTAAGAGAAATAAAGAACAACAACTAATAATTGTTTTAATTTAAAAATAATTTAATTCGAGTGTTGACTACAGAAGTTGTTTTATTTTGCACAAGCACTTGTATATTTTTTAATAGTATTTTGTGGAATTGTCGTTTTTAAACTCTTAAATTCTAATTACGTGCGAATTCTTTTTTCCCAAAACCTTATTAAAAAATTCAAAGTGATCAGTTGAGGGGTTTTAGCGAGTTCCTATGCGCATTTCACTGGGCTAATGCAGATCATCAGGGAACTTCTACCGAACATTTCTTAGAATAACTAAAGACATTTATTTCAAACTTCCATTTTACCAAGTGAGAAGTTTTAAAAGAAATATCAAAGTCAAAACAAGATTTCGCTGATCACTTTTCCTTTTTTAAATTCTTACGTTTTATTCTACATCTGGTTAGTTTTATTCCGACTCAAATTGTAGTTGTAAGAGAAATAAAGAACAACAACTAATAATTGTTTTAATATAAAAACTATTTATTTAGAGTGGTGACAACATAAGTTGTTTTATTTTGCACAAGCACTTGTATATTTTTTAATGGTATTTTGTGCAATTGTCGTTTTTAAACTCTTAAATTCTAATTATGTGCGAATTTTTTTTTCCTAAAATCTTATAAAAAAATTCAAAGTTCAGGGGTTTTAGCGAGTTCCAATGCGCATTTCACTGGGGCTACTGCATATCATCAGGGAGCCTTTACCCAACATTTCTTAGAATAACTAAAGACATTTATTTCAAACTTCCACTTTACCAAGTGAGAAGCTTTAAAAGAAATATCAAAGTAAAAACAAGAACTCACTGATCACTTTTCCTTTTGTATTTTTTACGTTTTATTCTACAACTGGTCAGGTTTATGCCGACTCAAATTGTAGTTGTAAGAGAAATAAAGAACAACAACTAATAATTGTTTTAATTTAAAAATAATTTAATTCGAGTGTTGACTACAGAAGTTGTTTTATTTTGCACAAGCACTTGTATATTTTTTAATAGTATTTTGTGGAATTGTCGTTTTTAAACTCTTAAATTCTAATTACGTGCGAATTCTTTTTTCCCAAAACCTTATTAAAAAATTCAAAGTGATCAGTTGAGGGGTTTTAGCGAGTTCCTATGCGCATTTCACTGGGCTAATGCAGATCATCAGGGAACTTCTACCGAACATTTCTTAGAATAACTAAAGACATTTATTTCAAACTTCCATTTTACCAAGTGAGAAGTTTTAAAAGAAATATCAAAGTCAAAACAAGATTTCGCTGATCACTTTTCCTTTTTTAAATTCTTACGTTTTATTCTACATCTGGTTAGTTTTATTCCGACTCAAATTGTAGTTGTAAGAGAAATAAAGAACAACAACTAATAATTGTTTTAATATAAAAACTATTTATTTAGAGTGGTGACAACATAAGTTGTTTTATTTTGCACAAGCACTTGTATATTTTTTAATGGTATTTTGTGCAATTGTCGTTTTTAAACTCTTAAATTCTAATTATGTGCGAATTTTTTTTTCCTAAAATCTTATAAAAAAATTCAAAGTTCAGGGGTTTTAGCGAGTTCCAATGCGCATTTCACTGGGGCTACTGCATATCATCAGGGAGCCTTTACCCAACATTTCTTAGAATAACTAAAGACATTTATTTCAAACTTCCACTTTACCAAGTGAGAAGCTTTAAAAGAAATATCAAAGTAAAAACAAGAACTCACTGATCACTTCTACTTTTGTATTTTTTACGTTTTATTCTACAACTGGTCAGGTTTATGCCGACTCAAATTGTAGTTGTAAGAGAAATAAAGAACAACAACTAATAATTGTTTTAATATAAAAATAATTTAATTCGAGTGTTGACTACAGAAGTTGTTTTATTTTGCACACAGAAAACACAGAAAACTCAAAAGTGACAGTTCATTTTGGCCCGTATCAGCTTTTGCCTAACGATAGTGCAAACGAGTACAAAATATGTATACGCAAAGCTGAAATAATATGTTAGAAGAAATCGCTATATATGGTCATCTCTAAACATATGTTTTACAATTTACGCAAATAATGGGGGTTGAAAATTCAACAAAAATTTCGTTTAGTTAAAAAATTGTGAATAAATAATATAAATAAGTGTTGAGTGATTAAGAGACAATATTAAACTGTTTATAAACATTAAAAGAATATATCAAAAGTCCTAATTTGTGGCTGGCGGTCAATACCGTAAGAAATCAACATAAAAATGAGCCAAGATTTCCAAAGGATTGAAATTCTTGTAATTAGTTTTGTTTTTAATTTTAGTGCTCAGAAAAGTAATTGTTAATGGTTTAAGAACTGTTAAATGTTTTTAAAATATAAATCGTCGCACTGATCATCACGTAATCAACCTGGATACATATATTAAATGGGACTATGGGAGGCGAAACAAGTGCTTAGTGCATGCTAATAGATGGCTAAGCCGCTAAAAAGGCATGCTCACAGGCGTAATGAGAACCTTAAACTATAAATTAAGCCGGGAATGAGAGTTTCATTGAAGTCACAGATCGCATCAAAAAAATCAATTTCTAATCAGAGGTACGACTTAAGTTGAACTGCTGCAACAAAATTGGAATTTATACAGACTTAGAAGAAGGCGGTAGCTACGTATTATTTATTTTTAGCAAAAGCTATGATTACAATAGATCCTTTATAAAAATTTACTTATACACAATTTGTTATTCCATATATTTCCGTACTAGGCTTGCGTTGACTTCAATGAGCATGAAGTGCACAAAACTACTGGTAATATCCAATAGATCCGACTGTTACTGTAGCTTCGAATCCTTCATGTTTTCCCAGACCTAAATATATCATTTAACTGATAATATGCTGTACAGATTCCAAAGGTATTTATATTTGTCAACATATTTATTTATTAAAAACAAATAAGAACAATTTTCTTTTACCGTTTAGGAAATAGTGTTTTTCCAACCTGACCGCCTTTGTCAATTTTAGTGGCAAATAAGAAAATTGGAAACCAACATTATGAAAATAAATTTTTGGTTATATATATGGAAAACCTGCTGAATGAATGTTAGACTGTTTTCATAACTTGCATAAAGATTTAAAAGCAATTGGTGAAGTGCACATTAAAGAAACGAAAGGATTGTATAGGAATAAGCAGGAGTGTATACAATGTACATAAGTATTATTCTGTTATAAAAAATGTGAAATTTATAAATGTAATCTCTATCAGATTAATGGTTTATTAAACCTAATTTAAAAGTATTAATCGAAATTTCTATTTTCTTTTAGGGTCACAGTGTCTACAAAGAATTCGCTAAAGAAAAAGGTTATTGGAAACAAATCTGAAAGTAGCTGGAAAACATTGGAGTAGAAAATTGTTAAAGTAAATGCAATTGTGATGGTTTTAAGATTCAAAATTTATACGTACAAAAAAATATTGATAAAAAAAACCATGCAGTAATGTTTTTATATATATTTTACTCTCAATAAAAATTCAAGTTCTTTAAAATGTACTACTAAATTTTATTTATTTATTAACAAATCTTATTGATATTGTGTAGGTTTCCACACTACCATAGAGGTACTACACTTAGTGCGTTGCCAATTTTTTTTTAAATGGCTGGCTTCCCCTATAGGCCTAAACCATTTTTTTCTCAACATGTTCCGGGACAAAAAGCAAAGCCATATTTCCTACATAAAAGCACACGAACTTAGAGTTTTACCCTATGTTCCGATACAAACATTCATATAAATTATTTTTCTCTCACTTTAATTAATTTAAAAACACACTTACATATTCTTCCTACCATTTTTATATTCACTTGATCACTGGTGGAAAGGAGGAATAACTTCACCGCACTAATATCACTATTTTAAATTATACACATCACACAAAATATACGTCGTATAATTCGGAAACAAATTCCTAATTCTCTATACCATTTGCATATCGTTGGCTCCTGAAAAATAAAAGAGTTTTAGATATTATTAAATTTATATATGTATGTATAAGAAAAATTTACTTACATATTTTTGCTGCTACCACCACCGATTTTTTTGTTTTTGTGTTCTTTTTTGGCATTTCACACAATTGGTAATTCGTGGACGAAAGAGTAGATAATGTTTCACCCATAAATTACCAATTTCAAGCACTAAATCTTACGATAATTTAATAATTTAAAATTTTTCGCCAATAATCCTGCCAAGAAAATTTAACTTTTTGTAAACAAAAATATGTCATTTTCTATCGACAAGAAAAAGAAAAGAGACAGCAAGCAAAGAAATTTGCTGTCCCTCTCGCAACATCGGTCGAAAACATTACCACTACATACACAGTTGTCATGTCTAATTAGTTTATGATTTTGCACAAGCACTTGCATATAGTTAATTAGTATTTTGGGGAATTGTTGTTTTTAAACTCTTAAATTCTAATTATGTGCGAATTCTTTTTTCCCAAAACCATATTAAAAAATTCAAAGTGATCAGTTGAGGGGTTTTAGCGAGTTCCTATGCGCATTTCACTGGGGCTAATGCAGATCATCAGGGAACCTCTACCGAACATTTCTTAGAATAACTAAAGACATTTATTTCAAACTTCCATTTTATCAAGTGAGAAGCCCTAAAAGAAATATCAAAGTCAAAATAAGATTTCGCTGATCACTTTTCCTTTTTTTAATTCTTACGTTTTATTCAACAACTGGTCAGTTTTATGCCGACTCAAATTTTAGTTGTAAGAGAAATAAAGAAAAACAACTAATAATTGTTTTAATATAAAAATAATTTAATTCGAGTGTTGACTACAGAAGTTGTTTTGTTTTGCACAAGCACTTGCATATAGTTAATTAGTATTTTGGGGAATTGTCGTTTATAAACTCTTAAATTCTAGTTATGTGCTTGTTCTTTTTTCCCAAAATCTTATTAAAAAATTCAGTGAAATTCAGTTGGGGGGTTTTAGCGTGTTCCTATGCGCATTTCACTGGGGCTACTGCATATCATCAGGGAGCCTTTAGCCAACATTTCTTAGAATAACTAAAGACATTTATTTCAAACTTCCATTTTACCAAGTGAGAAGTTTTTAAAGAAATATCAAAGTCAAAACAAGATTTCACTAATCAATTTTCCTTTTTTAAATTCTTACGTTTTATTCTACATCTGGTTAGTTTTATTCCGACTCAAATTGTAGTTGTAAGAGAAATAAAGAACAACAACTAGTAATTGTTTTAATATAAAAACAATTTATTTAGAGTGGTGACAACATAAGTTGTTTTATTTTGCACAAGCACTTGTATATTTTTTAATAGTATTTTGTGCAGTTGTCATTTTTAAACTCTTAAATTCTAATTATGTGCCAATTTTTTTTTCCTAAACTCTTATTAAAAAATTCAAAATGATTAGTTCAGGGGTTTTAGCGAGTTCCAATGAGCATTTCACTGGGGCTACTGCATATCATCAGGGAGCCTTTACCCAACATTTCATAGAATAACTAAAGACATTTATTTCAAACTTCCACTTTACCAAGTGAGAAGCTTTAAAAGAAATATCAAAGTAAAAACAAGAACTCACTGATCACTTTTCCTTTTGTGTTTTTTACGTTTTATTCTACAACTGGTCAGGTTTATGCCGACTCAAATTTTAGTTGTAAGAGAAATAAAGAACAACAACTAATAACTGTTTTAATATAAAAATCATTTAATTCGAGTGTTGACTACAGAAGTTGTTTTATTTTGCACAAGCACTTGTATATTTTTTAATAGTATTTTGTGGAATTGTCGTTTTTAAACTCTTAAATTCTAATTATGTGCGAATTCTTTTTTCCCAAAACCATATTGAAAAATTCAAAGTGATCAGTTGAGGGGTTTTAGCGAGTTCCTATGCGCATTTCACTGGGGCTGATGCAGATCATCAGGGAACCTCTACCGAACATTTCTTAGAATAACTATAGACATTTATTTCAAACTTCCATTTTACCAAGTGAGAAGCCCTAAAAGAAATATCAAAGTCAAAACAAGATTTCGCTGATCACTTTTCCTTTTTTAAATTCTTACGTTTTATTCTACATCTGGTCAGTTTTATTCCGACTCAAATTGTAGTTGTAAGAGAAATAAAGAACAACAACTAATAATTGTGTTAATATAAAAATAATTTAATTCGAGTGTTGACTACAGAAGTTGTTTTATTTTGCACAAGCACTTGCATATAGTTAATTAGTATTTTGGGGAATTGTCGTTTTTAAACTCTTTCTAATTATGTGCGAATTCTTTTTTCCCAAAATCTTATTAAAAAATTCAAAGTGATCAATTGATGGCTTTTAGCTAGTTCCTATGCGCATTTCGCTGGGGATAATGCAGATCATCAGGGAACCTGTACCCAACATTTCTTAGAATAACTAAAGACATTTATTTCAAACTTCCACCTTACCAAGTGAGAAGTTTTAAAACAAATATCAAAGTTAAAACAAGAAGTCACTGATCACCTTTTCCTTTTTTATTTTTTTACGTTTTATTCTACAACTGGTTGGTTTTATGCCGACTCAAATTGTAGTTGTAAGAGAAATAAAGAACAACAAATAATAATTGCTTTAATATAAAAACAATTTATTTAGAGTGTTGACTACAGAAGTTGTTTTATTTTGCACAAGCACTTGTAAATTTTTTAATAGTATTTTGTGGAATTGTCGTTTTTAAACTCTTAAATTCTAATTATGTGCGAATTCTTTTTTCCCAAAACCATATTGAAAAATTCAAAGTGATCAGTTGATGGGTTTTAGCTAGTTCCTATGCACATTTCGCTGGGGATAATGCAGATCATCAGGGAACCTGTACCCAACATTTCTTAGAATAACTAAAGACATTTAGTTCATACTTCCATTTTACCAAGTGAGAAGTCTTAAAAGAAATATCAGAGTCAAAACAAGGTTTCGCTGATCACTTTTCTTTTTTAAATTCTTACGTTTTATTCTACATCTGGTTAGTTTTATTCCGACTCAAATTGTAGTTGTAAGAGAAATAAAGAACAACAACTAATAATTGTTTTAATATAAAAACAATTTATGTAGAGTGGTGACAACATAAGTTGTTTTATTTTACACAAGCACTTGCATATATTTAATTAGTATTTTGGGGAATTGTCGTTTTTAAGCTCTTAAATTCTAATTATGTGCTTGTTCTTTTTTCCCAAAATCTTATTAAAAAATTCAGTGAAATTCAGTTGGGGGGTTTTAGCGTGTTCCTATGCGCATTTCACTGGGGCTAATGCAGATCATCAGGGAACCTTTAGCCAACATTTCTTAGAATAACTAAAGACATTTATTTCAAACTTCCATTTTACCAAGTGAGAAGTTTTTAAAGAAATATCAAAGTCAAAACAAGATTTCACTAATCAATTTTCCTTTTTTAAATTCTTACGTTTTATTCTACATCTGGTTAGTTTTATTCCGACTCAAATTGTAGTTGTAAGAGAAATAAAGAACAACAACTAGTAATTGTTTTAATATAAAAACAATTTATTTAGAGTGGTGACAACATAAGTTGTTTTATTTTGCACAAGCACTTGTATATTTTTTAATAGTATTTTGTGCAATTGTCGTTTTTAAACTCTTAAATTCTAATTATGTGCGAATTCTTTTTTCCCAAAACCATATTGAAAAATTCAAAGTGATCAGTTGAGGGGTTTTAGCGAGTTCCTATGCGCATTTCGCTGGGGCTGATGCAGATCATCAGGGAACCTCTACCGAACATTTCTTAGAATAACTATAGACATTTATTTCAAACTTCCATTTTACCGAGTGAGAAGCCCTAAAAGAAATATCAAAGTCAAAACAAGATTTCGCTGATCACTTTCCTTTTTTTAATTCTTACGTTTTATTCAACAACTGGTCAGTTTTATGCCGACTCAAATTTTAGTTGTAAGAGAAATAAAGAACAACAACTAATAATTGTTTTAATATAAAAATAATTTAATTCGAGTGTTGACTACAGATGTTGTTTTATTTTGCACTAGCACTTGTATATTTTTTAATAGTATTTTGTGGAGTTGTCGTTTTTAAACTCTTAAATTCTAATTATGTGCGAATTCTTTTTTCCCAAAACCATATTGAAAAATTCAAAGTGATCAGTTGAGGGGTTTTAGCGAGTTCCTATGCGCATTTCCCTGGGGCTAATGCAGATCACCAGGGAACCTTTACCCAACATTTCTTAGAATAACAAAAGACATTTATTTCAAACATCCACTTTACCAAGTGAGAAGCTTTAAAAGAAATATCAAAGTAAGAACAAGAACAAACTGATTAATTTTCCTTTTCTATTTTTTTACCTTTTATTCTACAATTGGTCAGTTTTATGCCGACTGAAATTGTAGTTGTAAGAGAAATAAAGAACAACAATAATTAGTTGTTTTAATATAACAATAATATATTTAGAGTGTTGACAACAGAAGTTGTTTTATCTTGCACAAGGACTTGCATATTTTTAATAAGTATTTTGGGGAATATTCATTTTAAATTTTTAAATTCTAATTATTTGGGAGTTCTTTTTTCCCAAAATCTTATTGAAAAACTCAAAGTTATCAGTTGAGGGGTTTTAGCTATTTCCTATGCGCATTTCACTGGGGATAATGCAGATCATCAGGGAACCATTATCCAACATTTCTTAGAATAACTAAAGACATTTATTTCCAACTTCCACTTTACCAAGTGAGAAGCTTTAAAAGAAATATCAAAGTAAAAACAAGAACTCAATGATCACTTTTCCTTTTTTTATTTTCTTACGTTTTATACTACAACTGGTTGGATTTATGCCGAATTAATTTGTAGTTGTAAGTGAAATAAAGTACAACAACTAATAATTGTTTTAATATAAAAACAATTTATTTAGAGTGTTGACAACATACGTTGTTTTATTTTGCACAAGCACTTGCATATTTTTAAATAGTATGTTGGGGAATTGTCGTTTTTAAACTTTAAAATTCTAACTATTTGTGAGTTCTTTTTTCCCAAACTCTTATTGAAAAATTCAAATTGATCAGTTGAGGGGTTTTAGCTAGTTCCAATGCGCATTTCACTGGAACTGATGCAGATTATCAGGGAACCTTTATCCAACATTTCTTAGAATAACTAAAGACATTTATTTCAAACTTCCTTCTTATCAAGTGAGAAGCCCTAAAAGAAATATCAAAGTCAAAACAAGATTTCGCTGATCACTTTTCCTTTTTTTAATTCTTACGTTTTATTCAACAACTGGTCAGTTTTATGCCGACTCAAATTTTAGTTGTAAGAGAAATAAAGAACAACAACTAATAATTGTTTTAATATTAAAATAATTTAATTCGAGTGTTGACTACAGAAGTTGTTTTGTTTTGCACAAGCACTTGCATATAGTTAATTAGTACTTTGGGGAATTGTCGTTTTTAAACTCTTAAATTCTAGTTATGTGCTTGTTCTTTTTTCCCAAAATCTTATTAAAAAATTCAGTGAAATTCAGTTGGGGGGTTTTAGCATGTTCCTATGCGCATTTCACTGGGGCTACTGCATATCATCAGGGAGCCTTTACCCAACATTTCTTAGAATAACTAAAGACATTTATTTCAAACTTCCATTTTACCAAGTGAGAAGTTTTTAAAGAAATATCGAAGTCAAAACAAGATTTCACTGATCACTTTTCCTTTTTTAAATTCTTACGTTTTATTCTACATCTGGTTAGTTTTATTCCGACTCAAATTGTAGTTGTAAGAGAAATAAAGAACAACAACTAATAATTGTTTTAATATAAAAACAATTTATTTAGAGTTTTGACAACATAAGTTGTTTTATTTTGCACAAGCACTTGTATATTTTTTAATAGTATTTTGTGCAATTGTCGTTTTTAAACTCTTAAATTCTAATTATGTGCGAATTCTTTTTTCCCAAAACCATATTGAAAAATTCAAAGTGATCAGTTGAGGGGTTTTAGCGAGTTCCTATGCGCATTTCGCTGGGGCTGATGCAGATCATCAGGGAACCTCTACCGAACATTTCTTAGAATAACTATAGACATTTATTTCAAACTTCCATTTTACCGAGTGAGAAGCCCTAAAAGAAATATCAAAGTCAAAACAAGATTTCGCTGATCACTTTCCTTTTTTTAATTCTTACGTTTTATTCAACAACTGGTCAGTTTTATGCCGACTCAAATTTTAGTTGTAAGAGAAATAAAGAACAACAACTAATAATTGTTTTAATATAAAAATAATTTAATTCGAGTGTTGACTACAGATGTTGTTTTATTTTGCACTAGCACTTGTATATTTTTTAATAGTATTTTGTGGAGTTGTCGTTTTTAAACTCTTAAATTCTAATTATGTGCGAATTCTTTTTTCCCAAAACCATATTGAAAAATTCAAAGTGATCAGTTGAGGGGTTTTAGCGAGTTCCTATGCGCATTTCCCTGGGGCTAATGCAGATCACCAGGGAACCTTTACCCAACATTTCTTAGAATAACAAAAGACATTTATTTCAAACATCCACTTTACCAAGTGAGAAGCTTTAAAAGAAATATCAAAGTAAGAACAAGAACAAACTGATTAATTTTCCTTTTCTATTTTTTTACCTTTTATTCTACAATTGGTCAGTTTTATGCCGACTGAAATTGTAGTTGTAAGAGAAATAAAGAACAACAATAATTAGTTGTTTTAATATAACAATAATATATTTAGAGTGTTGACAACAGAAGTTGTTTTATCTTGCACAAGGACTTGCATATTTTTAATAAGTATTTTGGGGAATATTCATTTTAAATTTTTAAATTCTAATTATTTGGGAGTTCTTTTTTCCCAAAATCTTATTGAAAAACTCAAAGTTATCAGTTGAGGGGTTTTAGCTATTTCCTATGCGCATTTCACTGGGGATAATGCAGATCATCAGGGAACCATTATCCAACATTTCTTAGAATAACTAAAGACATTTATTTCCAACTTCCACTTTACCAAGTGAGAAGCTTTAAAAGAAATATCAAAGTAAAAACAAGAACTCAATGATCACTTTTCCTTTTTTTATTTTCTTACGTTTTATACTACAACTGGTTGGATTTATGCCGAATTAATTTGTAGTTGTAAGTGAAATAAAGTACAACAACTAATAATTGTTTTAATATAAAAACAATTTATTTAGAGTGTTGACAACATACGTTGTTTTATTTTGCACAAGCACTTGCATATTTTTAAATAGTATGTTGGGGAATTGTCGTTTTTAAACTTTAAAATTCTAACTATTTGTGAGTTCTTTTTTCCCAAACTCTTATTGAAAAATTCAAATTGATCAGTTGAGGGGTTTTAGCTAGTTCCAATGCGCATTTCACTGGAACTGATGCAGATTATCAGGGAACCTTTATCCAACATTTCTTAGAATAACTAAAGACATTTATTTCAAACTTCCTTCTTATCAAGTGAGAAGCATTAAAAGAAATATCAAAGTCAAAACAAGATTTCGCTGATCATTTTTCCTTTTTTAAATTCTTACGTTTTATACTACAACTGGTTAGTTTTATTCCGGCTCAAATTGTAGTTGTAAGAGAAATAAAGAACAACAACAATTAATTGTTTTAATATAAAAATTATGTTTTTTTGCACAAGCACTTGTATATTTTTTTAAAAGGTATTTTGTAGAATTGTGATATTTAAACTCTTAAATTCTAATTATGTGCTAGTTCTTTTTTCCCAAAAACTTAATATAAAATTTAAAGTGATCAATTAAGGGGTTTTAGCGAGTTCCTATGCGCATTTCACTGGGGATAATGCAGATCATCAGGAAACCTTTACCCAACATTTCTTAGAATAATTAAAGACATTTATTTCAATCTTCCACTTTACCAAGTGAGAAGCTTTAAAACAAATATCAAAGTAAAAACAAGAACTCAGTGATCACTTTTCTTTTTTTATTTTCTTACGTTTTATTCTACGACTGGTGGAATTTATGCCGACTCAATTTGTAGTTGTAAGTGAAATAAAGAACAAACACTAATAATTGTTTTAATATAAAAACAATTTATTTAGAGTGGTGATAACATAAGTTGTTTTATTTTGACCAAGCACTTGTATATTTTTTAATAGTATTTTGTGGAATTGTCGTTTTTAAACTCTTAAATTCTAATTATGTGCGAATTCTTTTTTCCCAAAATATTATTAAAAAATTCAGTAAAATTCAGTTGGGGGGTTTTAGCGTGTTCCTATGTGCATTTCACTGGGGATAATGCAGATCATCAGGAAACCTTTACCCAACATTTCTTAGAATAATTAAAGACATTTATTTCAAACTTCCACTTTACCAAGTGAGAAGCTTTAAAACAAATATCAAAGTAAAAACAAGAACTCAGTGATCACTTTTCCTTTTTTATTTTTTACGTTTTATTCTACGACTGGTTGGATTTATGCCGACTCAAGTTGTAGTTGTAAGAGAAATAAAGAACAACAACTAATAATTGTTTTAATATAAAAACAATTTATTTAGAGTGTTGATAACATAAGTTGTTTTATTTTGCACAAGCACTTGCATATTTTTAAATAGTATTTTGGAGAATTGTCGTTTTTAAACTTTTAAATTCTAACTATTTGTGAGTTGTTTTTTCCCAAAATCATATTGAAAAATTCAAATTGATTAGTTGAGGGGTGTTAGCTAGTTCCTATGCGCATTTCGCTGGGGATAGTGCAGATCATCAGCGAACCTTTATCCAACATTTCTTAGAATAACTAAAGACATTTATTTCCAACTTCCCTTTTACCAAGTGAGAAGCTTTAAAAGGAATATCAAAGTAAAAACAAGAACTCGCTGATCACTTTTCCTTTTTTATTTTTTTACCTTTTATTCTACAATTGGTCAGTTTTATGCCGACTGAAATTGTAGTTGTAAGAGAAATAAAGAACAACAATAATTAGTTGTTTTAATATAAAAATAATATATTTAGAGTGTTGACAACAGAAGTTGTTTTATTTTGCACAAGGACTTGCATATTTTTAATAACTATTTTGGGGAATATTCATTTTAAATTTTTAAATTCTAATTATTTGGGAGTTCTTTTTTCCCAAAATGTTATTGAAAAATTTAAAGTTATAAGTTGAGGGGTTTTAGCTAGTTCCAGATCATCAGGGAACCATTATCCAACATTTCTTAGAATAACTAAAGACATTTATTTCCAAGTTCCACTTTACCAAGTGAGAAGCTTTAAAAGAAATATCAAAGTAAAAACAAGAACTCAATGATCACTTTTCCTTTTTTTATTTTTTTACGTTTTATACTACAACTGGTTGGATTTATGCCGAATTAATTTGTAGTTTTAAGTGAAATAAAGTACAACAACTAATAATTGTGTTAATATAAAAACAATTTATTTAGAGTGTTGACAACATAAGTTGTTTTATTTTGCACAAGCACTTGCATATTTTTAATAAGTATTTTGGGGAATATTCATTTTAAATTTTTAAATTGAAATTATAAGCGAGTTTTTTTTTCTAAAATCTTATTAAAAATATCAAAGTTATCAGCTGAGGGGTTTTAGCTAGTTCCTATGCGCTAGTTCCAATGCGCATTTTACTGGAGCTAATGCAGATCATCAGGGAACCTTTACCCAACATTTCTTAGAATAACTAAAGACATTTATTTCCAACTTCCATTTTACCAAGTGAGAAGTTTTATAAGAAATATCAAAGTCAAAACAAGATTTCGCTGATCATTTTTCCTTTTTTAAATTCTTACGTTTTATTCTACATCTGCTTAGTTTTATTCCGACTCAAATTGTAGTTGTAAGAGAAATATAGAACAACAACTAATAATTGTTTTAATATAAAAACAATTTATTTAGAGTGGTGACAACATAAGTTGTGTTATTTTGCACAAGCACTTGCATATTTTTGATTTGTATTTTGGGGAATTGTCGTTTTTAAAATCTTAAATTCTAATTATGTGCGAATTCTTTTTTCCCAAATCTTATTAAAAAGTTCAGTAAAATTCAGTTGGGGGGTTTTAGCGTGTTCCTATGCGCATTTCACTGGGGATAATGCAGATCATCAGGGAACCTTTATCCAACATTTCTTAGAATAACTAAAGACATTTATTTCAAACTTCCACTTTACCAAGTGAGAAGCTTTAAAACAAATGTCAAAATAAAAACAAGAACTCAGTGATCACTTTTCCTTCTTTTTATTTTCTTACGTTTTATTCTACAACTGGTTGGTTTTATGCCGACTCAAGTTGTAGTTGTCAAAGAAATAAAGAACAATAACTAATAATTGTTTTAATATAAAAACTATTTATTTAGAGTGTTGACAACGTAAATTGTGTTATTTTGCACAAAGACTTGCATATTTTTAATTAGTATTTTGGGGAATATTCGTTTTTCAACTTTTAAATTCTAATTATTTGGGAGTTTTTTTTTTCCTAAAATCTTATTAAAAAATTCAAAGTGATCACTTCAGGGGTTTTAGCTAGTTCCTATTCGCATTTCACTGAGGCTAATGCAGATCATCAGGGAACCTTTATCCAACATTTCTTAGAATAACTAAAGGCATTTATTTCCAACTTTCGCTTTACCAAGTGAGAAGCTTTTAAACAAATATCAAAGTAAAAACAAGAACTCAGTGATCACTTTTCCTTTTTTATTTTTTTACGTTTTGTTCTACAACTGGTTGGATTTATGCCGACTCAAGTTGTAGTTGTCAAAGAAATAAGGAACAATAACTAATAATTGTTTTAATATAAAAACTATTTATTTAGAGTGTTGACAACGTAAATTTTGTTATTTTGCAAAAGCACTTGCATATTTTTAATTAGTATTTTGAGGAATATTCGTTTTTAAACTTTTAAATTCTAATTATTTGGGAGTTTTTTTTTCCTAAAATCTTATTAAAAATTCAAAGTGATCACTTGAGGGGTTTTAGCTAGTTCCTATTCGCATTTCACTGAGGCTAATGCAGATCATCAGGGAACATTTATCCAACATTTCTTAGAATAACTAAAGACATTTATTTCCAACTTCCGCTTTACCAAGTGAGAAGCTTTAAAACAAATATCAAAGTAAAAACAAGAACTCAGTGATCACTTTTCCTTTTTTATTTTTTTACGTTTTGTTCTACAACTGGTTGGATTTATGCCGACTCAAGTTGTAGTTGTAAGAGAAATAAAGCACAACTAATAATTGTTTTAATATAAAAACAATTTATTTAGAGTGTTGATAACATAAGTTGTTTTATTTTGCACAAGCACGTGTATATTTTTAAAAAGTATTTTGTGGAATTGTCGTTTTTAAACTCTTAAATTCTTACTATTTGTGTGTTCTTTTTTCCCAAAATCTTATTGAAAAATTTAAATTGATCCGCTGAGGGGTTTTAGCTAGTTCCAATGCGCATTTCACTGGAACTGATGCAGATTATCAGGGAACCTTTATCCAAAATTTCTTAGAATAACTAAAGACATTTATTTCAAACCTTCACTTTACCAAGTGAGAAGCCTTAAAACAAATATCAAAGTAAAAACAAGAACTCAGTGATCACTTTTCCTCTTTCATTTTCTTTCGTTTTATTCTACAACTGGTCAGTTTTATGCCGACTCAAATTGTAGTTGTAAGAGAAATAAAGAACAAAAACTAATAATTGTTTTAATATAAAAATAATTTAATTCAAGTGTTGACTACAGAATTTGTTTTATTTGGCACAAGCACTTGTATATTTTTTAATAGTATTTTGTGGAATTGTCGTTTTTAAACTCTTAAATTCTAATTATGTGCGAACTCTTTTTTCCCACAACCGTATCAAAAAATTCAAAGTGATCAGTTGAGGGGTTTTAGCGAGTTCCTATGCGCATTTCACAGGGGCTAATGCAGATCATCAGGCAACCTCTACCGAACATTTCTCAGAATAACTAAAGACATTTATTTCAAACTGCCAGTTTATCAAGTGAGAAGCATTAAAAGAAATATAAAAGTAAAAACAAGAACTAACTGATCAATTTTCCTTTTTTATTTTTTTACGTTTTATTCTATAACTGGTTGGTTTTATGCCGACTCAAATTGTAGTTATAAGAGAAATAAAGAACAACAACTAATAATTGTTTTAATATAAAAACAAATTATTTAGAGTGTTGACAACATAAGTTGTTTTATTTTGCACAAGCACTTGCATATTTTTTATCTGATTTTGGGGAATTGTCGTTTTTAAACTCTTAAATTCTAATTATGTGCGATTTGTTTTTTCCCAAAATCTTATTAAAGATTTTATAGTGATCAGTTGGAAGGTTTTAGCGTGTTCCCATGCGCATTTCACTGGGGCTAATGCAGATCATCAGGGAACCTTTATCCAACATTTCTTAGAATAACTAAAGACATTTATTTCAAACCTTCACTTTACCAAGTGAGAAGCTTTAAAACAAATGTCAAAATAAAAACAAGATTTCGCTGATCACTTTTCCTTTTTTAAATTCTTACGTTTTATTCTACAACTGGTTGGTTTTATGCCGACTCAAGTTGTAGTTGTCAAAGAAATAAAGAACAATAACTAATAATTGTTTTAATATAAAAACTATTTATTTAGAGTGTTGACAACGTAAATTGTGTTATTTTGCACAAGCACTTGCATATTTTTAATTAGTATTTTGAGGAATATTCGTTTTTAAACTTTTAAATTCTAATTATTTGGGAGTTTTTTTTTCCTAAAATCTTATTAAAAATTCAAAGTGATCACTTGAGGGGTTTTAGCTAGTTCCTATTCGCATTTCACTGAGGCTAATGCAGATCATCAGGGAACCTATATCCAACATTTCTTAGAATAACTAAAGACATTTATTTCCAACTTCCGCTTTACCAAGTGAGAAGCTTTAAAACAAATATGAAAGTAAAAACAAGAACTCAGTGATCACTTTTCGTTTTTTATTTTTTTACGTTTTAATCTACGACTGGTTGGATTTATGCCGACTCAAGTTGTAGTTGTAAGAGAAATAAAGAACAACAACTAATAATTGTTTTAGTATAAAAACAATTTATTTAGAGTGTTGATAACATAAGTTGTTTTATTTTGCACAAGCACTTGCATATTTTTAAATAGTATTTTGGGGAATTGTTGTTTTTAAACTTTTAAATTCTAACTATTTGTGAGTTCTTTTTTCCCAAAATATTATTGAAAAATTCAAACTGATCAGTTGATGTGTTTTAGCTAGTTCCTATGCGCATGTCACTGGGGCTAATGCAGATAATCAGGGAACCTTTACCGAATATTTCTTAGAATAACTAAAGATATTTATTTCAAACTTCTATTTTATCAAGTGAGAAGCTTTAAAAGAAATATTAAAGTCAAAACAAGATTTCGCTGATCACTTTAACTTTTAAATTCTTACGTTTTATTCTACAACTGGTTAGTTTTATTCCGACTCAAACTGTAGTTGTAAGAGAAATAAAGAACAACAATAATTAATTGTTTTAATATAAATATCATATATATATTTAGAGTGTTGACAACAGAAGTTGTTGTATTTTGCACAAGCACGTGTATATTTTTAAAAAGTATTTTGTGGAATTGTCGTTTTTAAACTCTTAAATTCTAACTATTTGTGTGTTCTTTTTCAAAATCTTATTGAAAAATTCAAATTGATCCACTGAGGGGTTTTAGCTAGTTCTAATGCGCATTTCACTGGAACTGATGCAGATTATCAGGGAACCTTTATCCAACATTTCTTAGAATAACTAAAGACATTTATTTCAAACCTTCACTTTACCAAGTGAGAAGCCTTAAAACAAATATCAAAGTAAAAACAAGAACTCAGTGATCACTTTTCCTCTTTCATTTTCTTACGTTTTATTCTACAACTGGTTGGTTTTATGCCGACTCAAGTTGTAGTTGCCAAAGAAATAAAGAACAATAACTAATAATTGTTTTAACATAAAAACTATTTATTTAGAGTGCTGACAACGTAAATTGTGTTATTTTGCAAAAGCACTTGCATATTTTTAATTAGTATTTTGAGGAATATTCGTTTTTAAACTTTTAAATTCTAATTATTTGGGAGTTTTTTTTTCCTAAAATCTTATTAAAAATTCAAAGTGATCACTTGAGGGGTTTTAGCTAGTTCCTATTCGCATTTCACTGAGGCTAATGCAGATCATCAGGGAACCTTTATCCAGCATTTCTTAGAATAACTAAAGACATTTATTTCCAACTTCCGCTTTACCAAGTGAGAAGCTTTAAAACAAATATCAAAGTAAAAACAAGAACTCAGTGATCACTTTTCGTTTTTTATTATTTTACGTTTTATTCTACGACTGGTTGGATTTATGCCGACTCAAGTTGTAGTTGTAAGAGAAATAAAGAACAACAACTAATAATTGTTTTAGTATAAAAACAATTTATTTAGAGTGTTGATAACATAAGTTGTTTTATTTTGCACAAGCACTTGCATATTTTTAAATAGTATTTTGGGGAATTGCCGTTTTTAAACTCTTAAATTCTAATTATAAGCGAGTTTCTTTTTTCTAAAATCTTATTAAAATATTCAAAGTTATCAGTTGAGGGGTTTTAGCTAGTTCCTATGCGCATTTCACTGGGGATAATGCAGATTATCAGGGAACCTTTATCCAACATTTCTTAGAATAACTAAAGACATTTATTTTAAACCTTCACTTTACCAAGTGAGAAGCCTTAAAACAAATATCAAAGTAAAAACAAGAACTCAGTGATTCACTTTTTTTTACGTTTTATTCTACAACTGGTTGGTTTTATGCCGACTCAAGTTGTAGTTGTCAAAGAAATAAAGAACAATAACTAATAATTGTTTTAATATAAAAACTATTTATTTAGAGTGTTGACAACGTAAATTGTGTTATTTTGCACAAGCACTTGCATATTTTTAATTAGTATTTTGAAGAATATTCGTTTTTAAACTTTTAAATTCTAACTATTTGTGAGTTTTTGTTTCTTAAAATCTTATTGAAAAACTCAAACTGATCAGTTGATGTGTTTTAGCTAGTTCCTATGCGCATGTCACTGGGGCTGATGCAGATAATCAGGGAACCTTTACCAAACATTTCTTAGAATAACTAAAGATATTTATTTCAAACTTCTATTTTATAAAGTGAGAAGCTTTAAAAGAAATATTAAAGTCAAAACAAGATTTCGCTGATCACTTTAACTTTTAAATTCTTACGTTTTATTCTACAACTGGTTAGTTTTATTTCGACTCAAATTGTAGTTGTAAGAGAAATAAAGAACAACAATAATTAATTGTTTTAATATAAATATCATATATATATTTAGAGTGTTGACAACAGAAGTTGTTGTATTTTGCACAAGCACGTGTATATTTTTAAAAAGTATTTTGTGGAATTGTCGTTTTTAAACTCTTAAATTCTAATTATGTAAGAGTTCCTTTTCCCAAAGTCTTATTAAAAAATTCAAAGTGATCAGTAGAGGGGGTTTAGCTAGTTCCTATGCGCATTTCACTGGGGATAATGCAGATTATCAGGGAACCTTTATCCGACATTTCTTAGAATAACTAAAGACATTTATTTTAAACCTTCACTTTACCAAGTGAGAAGCCTTAAAACAAATATCAAAGTAAAAACAAGAACTCAGTGATCACTTTTCCTCTTTCATTTTCTTACGTTTTATTCTACAACTGGTTGGAGTTATGCTGACTCAAGCTGTAGTTGTAAGTGAAATAAAGAACAACAACTAATAATTGTTTTAATATAAAAATAATATATTTAGAGTGTTGCCAACAGAAGTTGTTTTATTTTGCACAAGCACTTGTAAATTTTTAAAAAATATTTTGTGGAATTGTCGTTTTTAAACTCTTAAATTCTAATTATAAGCGAGTTTCTTTTTTCTAAAATCTTATTAAAATATTCAAAGTTATCAGTTGAGGGGTTTTAGCTAGTTCCTATGCGCATTTCACTGGGGATAATGCAGATTATCAGGGAACCTTTATCCAACATTTCTTAGAATAACTAAAGACATTTATTTTAAACCTTCACTTTACCAAGTGAGAAGCCTTAAAACAAATATCAAAGTAAAAACAAGAACTCAGTGATCACTTTTCCTCTTTCATTTTCTTACGTTTTATTCTACAACTGGTCAGTTTTATGCCGACTCAAATTGTAGTTGTAAGAGAAATAAAGAACAAAAACTAATAATTGTTTTAATATAAAAATAATTTAATTCGAGTTTTGACTACAGAAGTTGTTTTATTTGGCACAAGCACTTGTATATTTTTTAATAGTATTTTGTGGAATTGTCGTTTTTCAACTCTTAAATTCTAATTATGTGCGCACTCTTTTTTCCCAAAACCGTATTAAAAAATTCAAAGTGATCAGTTGAGGGGTTTTAGCGAGTTCCTATGCGCATTTCACTGGGGCTAATGCAGATCATCAGGCAACCTCTACCGAACATTTCTTAGAATAACTAAAGACATTTATTTCAAACTTCCAGTTTATCAAGTGAGAAGCATTAAAAGAAATATAAAAGTAAAATCAAGAACTAACTGATCAATTTTCCTTTTTTTATTTTTTTACGTTTTATTCTATAACTGGTTGGTTTTATGCCGACTCAAATTGTAGTTGTAAGAGAAATAAAGAACAACAACTAATAATTGTTTTAATATAAAAACTATTTATTTAGAGTGTTGACAACGTAAATTGTGTTATTTTGCACAAGCACTTGCATATTTTTAATTAGTATTTTGGGGAATATTCGTTTTTAAACTTTTAAATTCTAATTATTTGGGAGTTTTTCTTTTTCCTAAAATCTTATTAAAAATTCAAAGTAATCACTTGAGGGGTTTTAGCTAGTTCCTATTTGCATTTCACTGAGGCTAATGCGGATCATCAGGGAACCTTTATCCAACATTTCTTAGAATAACTAAAGACATTTATTTCCAACTTCCGCTTTACCAAGTGAGAAGCTTTAAAACAAATATCAAAGTAAAAACAAGAACTCAGTGATCACTTTTCCTTTTTTATTTTTTACGTTTTATTCTACGACTGGTTGGATTTATGCCGACTCAAGTTGTAGTTGTAAGAGAAATAAAGAACAACAATAATTAATTGTTTTAATATAAATATGATATATATATATATATATTTAGAGTGTTGACAACAGAAGTTGTTGTATTTTGCACAAGCACGTGTATATTTTTAAATAGTATTTTAGGGAATTATCGTTTTTAAACTTTTAAATTCTAACTATTTGTGAGTTCTTTTTTCCCAAATCTTATTGAAAAATTCAAACTGATCAGTTGATGTGTTTTAGCTAGTTCCTATGCGCATGTCACTGGGGCTAATGCAGATAATCAGGGAACCTTTACTGAACATTTCTTAGAATAACTAAAGATATTTATTTCAAACTTCTATTTTATCAAGTGAGAAGCTTTAAAAGATATATTAAAGTCAAAACAAGATTTCGCTGATCACTTTAACTTTTTTAAATTCTTACGTTTAATTCTACAACTGGTTAGTTTTATTCCGACTCAAATTGTAGTTGTAAGAGAAATAAAGAACAACAATAATTAATTGTTTTAATATAAAAATCATATATATATTTAGAGTGTTGAAAACAGAAGTTGTTGTATTTTGCACAAGCACGTGTATATTTTTAAAAAGTATTTTGTGGAATTGTCGTTTTTAAACTCTTAAATTCTAACTATTTGTGTGTTCTTTTTTCCCAAAATCTTATTGAAAAATTCAAATTGATCCGCTGAGGGGTTTTAGCTAGTTCCAATGCGCATTTCACTGGAACTGATGCAGATCATCAGGGAACCTTTACCCAACATATCTTAGAATAACTAAAGACATTTATTTCAAACTTCCACTTTACCAAATGAGAAGCTTTAAAACAAATATCAAAGTAAAAACTAGAACTCACTGATCACTTTTCCTTTCTTATTTTCTTACGGTTTATTCTACAACTGGTTGGTTTTATGCCGACTCAAATTGTAGTTGTAAGAGAAATAAAGGACAACAACTAATAATTGTTTTAATATAAAAACAAATTATTTAGAGTGTTGACAGCATAAGTTGTTTAATTTTGCACAAGCACTTGCATATTTTTTATTTGTATTTTGGGGAATTGTCGTTTTTAAACTGTTAAATTCTAATTAT
This sequence comes from Linnaemya vulpina, assembly GCA_963675445.1. Taxonomy (NCBI): domain Eukaryota; kingdom Metazoa; phylum Arthropoda; class Insecta; order Diptera; family Tachinidae; genus Linnaemya; species Linnaemya vulpina. The sequence continues at coordinate 49,618,066 of OY776281.1, read as the reverse complement.
GTGCGAATTGTTTTTTCCCAAAATCTTATTAAAAATTTTATAGTGATCAGTTGGGAGGTTTTAGCGTGTTCCCATGCGCATTTCACTGGGGCTAATGCAGATCATCAGGGAACCTTTACCCAACATTTCTTAGAATAACTAAAGACATTTATTTCAAACTTCAGCTTTACCAAGTAAGAAGTGTTAAAAGAAATATCAAAGTCAAAACAAGATTTCACTGATCAATTTTCCTTTTTTAAATACTTACATTTTATTCTACAACTGGTTGGTTTTATTCCGACTCAAATTGTGGTTGTAAGAGAAATAAAGAACAACAACTAATAATTGTTTTAATATAAAAACAAATTATTTAGAGTGTTGACAACATAAGTTGTTTTATTTTGCACAAGCACTTGCATATTTTTAATTAGTATTTTGGGGAACTGTCGTTTTTAAACTCTTTAATTCTAATTATGTAAGTGTTCTTTTTTTCCCAAGATCTTATTAAAAAATTCATAGTGATCAGTTGAGAGGTTATAGTTAGTTTCTATGCGCATTTCACTGGGGCTACTGCAGATCATCAGGGAACCTTTACCCAACATTTTTTTGAATAAATAAAGACATTTATTTCAAACTTTAGCTTTACCAAGTGAGAAGCTTTAAAACAAATGTCAAAATAAAAACAAGAACTCAGTGATCACTTTTCCTTTTTTATTTTCTTACGTTTTATTCTACAACTGGTTGGTTTTATGCCGACTCAAGTTGTAGTTGTCAAAGAAATAAAGAACAACAACTAATAATTGTTTTAATATAAAAACTATTTATTTAGTGTTGACAACGTAAATTGTGTTATTTTGCACAAGCACTTGCATATTTTTAATTAGTATTTTGGGGAATATTCGTTTTTAAACTTTTAAATTCTAATTATTTGGGAGTTTTTTTTTCCTAAAATCTTATTCAAAATTCAAAGTGATCACTTGAGGTGTTTTAGCTAGTTCCTATTCGCATTTCACTGAGGCTAATGCAGATCATCAGGGAACCTTTATCCAACATTTCTTAGAATAACTAAAGACATTTATTTCCAACTTCCGCTTTACCAAGTGAGAAGCTTTAAAACAAATATCAAAGTAAAAACAAGAACTCAGTGATCACTTTTTATTTTTTACGTTTTATTCTACGACTGGTTGGATTTATGCCGACTCAAGTTGTAGTTGTAAGAGAAATAAAGAACAACAACTAATAATTGTTTTAATATAAAAACAATTTATTTAGAGTGTTGATAACATAAGTTGTTTTATTTTGCACAAGTACTTGCATATTTTTAAATAGTATTTTGGGAAATTGTCGTTTTTAAACTTTTAAATTCTAACTATTTGTGAGTTCTTTTTTCCCAAAATCTTATTGAAAAATTCAAACTGATCAGTTGATGTGTTTTAGCTAGTTCCTATGCGCATGTCACTGGAGCTAATGCAGATAATCAGGGAACCTTTACCGAACATTTCTTAGAATAACTAAAGATATTTATTTCAAGCTTCTATTTTATCAAGTGAGAAGCTTTAAAAGAAATATTAAAGTCAAAACAAGATTTCGCTGATCACTTTAACTTTTTTAAATTTTTACGTTTTATTCTACAACTGGTTAGTTTTATTCCGACTAAAATTGTAGTTGTAAGAGAAATAAAGAACAACAATAATTAATTGTTTTAATATAAAAATCATATATATATTTAGAGTGTTGACAACAGAAGTTGTTGTATTTTGCACAAGCACGTGTATATTTTTAAAAAGTATTTTGTGGAATTGTCGTTTTTAAACTCTTAAATTCTAACTATTTGTGTGTTCTTTTTTCCCAAAATCTTATTGAAAAATTCAAATTGATCCGCTGAGGGGTTGTAGCTAGTTCCAATGCGCATTTCACTGGAACTGATACAGATTATCAGGGAACCTTTATCCAACATTTCTTAGAATAACTAAAGACATTTATTTCAAAGCTTCACTTTACCAAGTGAGAAGCCTTAAAACAAATATCAAAGTAAAAACAAGAACTCAGTGATCACTTTTCCTCTTTCATTTTCGTACGTTTTATTCTACAACTGGTCAGTTTTATGCCGACTCAAATTGTAGTTGTAAGAGAAATAAAGAACAACAACTAATAATTGTTTTAATATAAAAACAAATTATTTAGAGTGTTGACAACATAAGTTGTTTTATTTTGCACAAGCACTTGCATATTTTTTATTTGTATTTTGGGGAATTGTCGTTTTTAAACTCTTAAATTCTAATTATGAGCGAATTCTTTTTTCCCAAAATCTTATTAAAAATTTTATAGTGATCAGTTGGGAGGTTTTAGCGTGTTCCCATGCGCATTTCACTGGGGCTAATGCAGATCATCAGGGAACCTTTACCCAACATTTCTTAGAATAACTAAAGACATTTATTTCAAACTTCAGCTTTACCAAGTGAGACGCTTTAAAAGAAATATCAAAGTAAAACTTGAACTCACTGATCACTTTTCCTTTTTTATTTTCTTACGTTTTATTCTACGACTGGTTGGATTTATGCCGACTCAAGTTGTAGTTGTAAGAGAAAGAAAGAACAACAATAATTAATTGTTTTAATATAAAAATAATATATTTAGAGTGCTGACAACAGAAGTTGTTTTATTTCGTACAAGCACTTGCATATATTTAATTAATATTTTGGGATTTGTCGTTTTTAAACTCCTTAATTCTAATTATGTAAGAGTTCTTTTTTCCCAAAATCTTATTAAAAAATTCAAAGTGATGAGTTGACAGGTTTTGGTTAGTTCCTGTGCGCATTTCAGTGAAGCTACTGCAGATCATCAAGGAACTTTACCCAACATTTCTTACAATAACTAAAGACATTTATTTCAAACTTCCAATTTACCAAGTGAGACGCTTTAAAAGAAATATCAAAGTAAAAACTAGAACTCACTGATCAATTTTCCTTTTTTATTTTCTTAAGTTTTATTCTACAACTGGTTGGTTTTATGCCGACTCAAATTTGAGTTGTAAGAGAAATAAAGAACAACAACTAATAATTGTTTTAATATAAAAACAATTTATTTAGAGTGTTGACAACATAAGTCGTTTTATTCTGCAGAAGCACTTGCATATTTTTAATTAGTATTTTGGTGAACTGTCGTTTTTAAAATCTTTAATTCTAATTATGTAAGAGTTCTTTTTTTCCCAAGATCTTATTAAAAAATTCAAAGTGATCAGTTGAGAGGTTTTAGTTAGTTCCTATGCGCATTTCACTGGGGCTACTGCAGATCATGAGGCAAACTTTACCCAACATTTCTTAGAATAAATAAAGACATTTATTTCAAACTTTAGCTTTACCAAGTGAGACGCTTTAAAAGAAATATAAAAGTAAAACTTGAACTCACTGATCACTTTTCCTTTTTTTATTTTCTTACGTTTTATTCTACGACTGGTTGGATTTATGCCGACTCAAGTTGTAGTTGTAAGAGAAAGAAAGAACAACAATAATTAATTGTTTTAATATAAAAATAATATATTTAGAGTGTTGACAACAGAAGTTGTTTTATTTTGCACAAGCACGTGTATATTTGAAAAAAAGTATTTTGTGGAATTGTCGTTTTTAAACTCTTTAATTCTTATTATGTAAGAGTTTTTTTTCCCAAAGTCTTATTAAAAAATTCAAAATGATCAGTAGAGGGGTTTTAGCTAGTTCCTATGCGCATTTAATTGGGGCTAATGCAGATCATCAGGGAACCTTTACCCAACATTTCTTAGAATAACTAAAGAAATTTATTTCAAACTTCCACTTTACCAAGTGAGACGCTTTAAAAAAAATATCAAAGTAAAAACTAGAACTCACTGATCACTTTTCCTTTTTTATTTTCTTACGTTTTTTTTACGACTGGTTGGATTTATGCCGACTCAAGTTGTAGTTGTAAGAGAAATAAAGAACAACAAGTAATAACTGTTTTAATATAAAAACAATTTATTTAGAGTGTTGATAACATAAGTTGTTTTATTTTGCACAAGCACTTGCATATTTTTAAATAGTATTTTTGGGAATTGTCGTTTTTAAACGTTTAAATTCTAACTATTTGTGAGTTCTTTTTTCCCAAAATCTTATTAAAAAATTCAAAGTTATTAGCTGAGGGGTTTTAGCGAGTTCCTATGCGCATTTCACTGGGGCTAATGCAGATCATCGGGGAACCTTTACCCAACATTTCTTAGAATAACTAAAGACATTTATTTCAAACTTCCATTTTACCAAGTGAGAAGTTTTAAAAGAAATATCAAAGTCAAAACAAGATTTCGCTTATCACTTTTCCTTTTTTAAATTCTTACGTTTTATTCTACATCTGGTTAGTTTCATTCCGCCTCAAATTGTAGTTGTAAGAGAAATAAGTAGCAAGAACTAATAATTGTTTTAATATAAAAACAATTTATTTAGAGTTGTGACAACATAAATTGTTTTATTTTGCACAATTACATGCATATTTTTAATTAGTATTTTGGGGAGCTGTCGTTTTTAAACTTTTTAATTCTAATTATGTAAGAGTTCTTTTTTCCCAAAGTCTTATTAAAAAATTATAAGTGATCAGTTGAGGGGTTTTAGTTAGTTCCTATGCGCATTTCACTGGGGATAATGCAGATCATCAGGAAACCTTTACGCAATAGTTCTTAGAATAACTAAAGACATTTATTTCAAACTTCAGCCTTACCAAGTGAGAAGTTTTCATAGAAATATCAAAGTCAAAACAAGATTTCGCTCATCATTTTGCCTTTTTTAAATTCTTACATTTTATTCTACAACTAGTTGATTTTATGCCTACTAAAATTGTAGTTGTAAGAGAAATAAAGAACAACAACTAATAATTGTTTTAATAACCTTTACCCAACATTTCTTAGAATAACTAAAGACATTTATTTCAAACTTCCACTTTACCAAGTGAGACGCTTTGAAAGAAATATCAAAGTAAAACTTGAACTCACTGATCACTGATCACTTTTCCTTTTTTATTTTCTTACGTTTTATTCTACGACTGGTTGGATTTATGCCGACTCAAGTTGTAGTTGTAAGAGAAAGAAAGAACAACAATAATTAATTGTTTTAACATAAAGAAAATTTATTCAGAGTGTTGACAACAGAAGTTGTTTTATTTCGTACAAGCACCTGCATATTTTTAATTAGTATTTTGGGGAACTGTCGTTTTTCAATTCTTCCATTCTAATTATGTAAGAGTTCTTTTTTCCCAAAGTCTTATTAAAAAATTCAAAGTGATCAGTAGAGGGGTTTTAGCTAGTTCCTATGCGCATTTAACTGGGGCTAATGCAGATCATCAGGGAACCTCTACTTAACATTTCTTAGAATAACTAAAGACATTTATTTCAAACTTCCACTTTACCAAGTGAGACGCTTTGAAAGAAATATCAAAGTAAAACTTGAACTCACTGATCACTTTTCCTTTTTTATTTTCTTACGTTTTATTCTACGACTGGTTGGATTTATGCCGACTCAAGTTGTAGTTGTAAGAGAAAGAAAGAACAACAATAATTAATTGTTTTAATATAAAAATAATATATTTAGAGTGTTGGCAACAGAAGTTGTTTTATTTCGTACAAGCACTTGCATATATTTAATTAGTATTTTGGGATTTGTCGTTTTTAAACTCCTTAATTCTAATTATGTAAGAGTTCTTTTTTCCCAAAATCTTATTAAAAAATTCAAAGTGATGAGTTGACAGGTTTTGGTTAGTTCCTGTGCGCATTTCAGTGAAGCTACTGCAGATCATCAAGGAACTTTACCCAACATTTCTTACAATAACTAAAGACATTTATTTCAAACTTCCACTTTACCAAGTGAGACGCTTTAAAAAAAATATCAAAGTAAAAACTAGAACTCACTGATCAATTTTCCTTTTTTATTTTCTTAAGTTTTATTCTACAACTGGTTGGTTTTATGCCGACTCAAATTTGAGTTGTAAGAGAAATAAAGAACAATAAATAATAATTGTTTTAATATAAAAACAATTTATTTAGAGTGTTGACAACATAAGTCGTTTTATTCTGCAGAAGCACTTGCATATTTTTAATTAGTATTTTGGGGAACTGTCGTTTTTAAACTCTTTAATTCTAATTATGTAAGAATTATTTTTTTCATAAAAAATTCAAAGTGATCAGTTGAGAGGTTTTAGTTAGTTCCTATGCGCTTTTCACTGGGGCTACTGCAGATCATCAGGGAACCTTTACCCAACATTTCTTAGAATAACTAAAGACATTTATTTCAAACTTCAGCTTTACCAAGTGAGAAGCTTTAAAAAACTATCAAAGTCAAAACAAGAACTCACTGATCACTTTTCCTTTTTTATTTTCTTACGGTCTATTCTACAACTGGTTGGTTTTATGCCGACTCAAATTGTAGTTGTAAGAGAAATAAAGAACAACAACTAATAATTGTTTTAAGATACAAACAATTTATTTAGAGTGTTGGCTACATAAGTTGCTTTATTTTGCACAAGCAATGGAATATTTTTAATTAGTATTTTGGGGAACTGTCGTTTTTAAACTCTTTAATTCTAATTATTTAAGAGTTCTTTTTTCCCAAAATCTTATTCAAAAATTCAAAGTGATGAGTTGAGAGGTTTTAGTTAGTTCCAATGCGCATTTCACTGGGGCTACTGCAGATCATCAGGGAAGCTTTACCCAACATTTCTTAGAATAACTAAAGACATTTATTTCAAAATTCAGCTTTACCAAGTGAGAAGTTTTAAAAAAAATATCAAAGTGAAAACAAGATTTCGCTGATCACTTTTCTTTTTTTAAATTCTTACATTTTATTCTACAACTGGTTGGTTTTATGCCGACTCAAACTGTAGTTGTAAGAGAAATAAAGAACCACAACTAATAATTCTTTTATTATAAAAAACAGTTTATTTAGAGTGTTGGCAACATAAGTTGTTTTATTTTGCACAAGCAATGGAATATTTTTAATTAGTATTTTGGGGAACTGTCGTTTTTAAACTCTTTAATTCTAATTATGTAAGAGTTCTTTTTTCCCAAAATCTTATTAACAAATTCAAAGTGATCAGTTGAGAGGTTTTAGTTAGTTGATATGCGCATTTCACTGGGGCTACTGCAGATCATCAGGGAACCTTTACCCAACTTTTCTTAGAATAACTAAAGACATTTATTTCAAACTTCAGCTTTATTAAGTGAGAAGCTTTAAAAAAATACTAAAGTCAAAACAAGATTTCGCTGATCACTTTTCCTTTTTTAAATTCTTACATTTTATTCTACAACTGGTTGGTTTTATGCCGACTCAAATTGTAGTTGTAAGAGAAATAAAGAACAACTAATAATTGTTTTAATATAAAAAAAATTTATTTAGAGTGTTGGCAACAGAGTTGTTTTATTTTGCACAAGCACTTGTATATTTTTAAATAGTAATTAGTGGATTTGTCGTTTTTAAACTCTATAATTCTAATTATGTGCTAGTTCTTTTTTCCCAAAATTTTATTAAAAAATTCAAAGTGGTCAGTTGAGGGGTCCTAGCTAGTTCCTATGAGCATTTCACTGGGGCTAATGCAGATCATAAGGGCACTTTAACCAAACATTTCTTAGAAAAACTAAAGACTTTTATTTCAAACTTCCACTTTACTAAGTGAGAAGCCTTAAAACAAATATCAAAGTAAAAACATGAACTCACTGACCACATTTCCTTTTTTATTTTCTTACGTCTTATTCTACAACTACACAATTATGTCGACTCAAATTGTGGTTGTAAGAGAAATAAAGAACAACAATAATAATTGCTTTAACATGAAAATAAATTAGAGTGTTGACAACAGAAGTTGTTTTATTCTCCAAAAGCATTTTCATATTTTTAATTAGTATTTTGGGGAACTGTCGTTTTTAAACTCTTTAATTCTAATTATGTAAGAGTTCTTTTTTCCCAAAATCTTATTAAAAAATTCAAAGTGATCAGTTGAGGGGTCTTAGCTAGTTCCTATGAGCATTTCACTGGGGCTAATGCAGATCGTAAGGGCACCTTACCCAAACATTTCTTAGAAAAACTAAAGACTTTTATCCTAGACTTCCACTTTACTGAGTGAGAAGCTTTAAAACAAATATCAAAGTAAAAACATGAACTCACTGATAACATTTGCTTTTTTATTTTCTTACGGTTTATTCTACAACTGGTTGGTTTTATGTCGACTCAAATTGTAGTTGTACGAGAAATAAAGAACAACAACTAGTAATTGTTTTAATATAAAAACAATTTTTTTAGAGTGTTGGCAACATAAGTTGTTTTATTTTGCACAAGCAGTGGAATATTTTTAATTAGTAATTTGGGGAACTGTCGTTTTTAAACTCTTTAATTCTAATTATGTAAGAATTCTTTTTTCCCAAAATTTTATTAAAAAATTCAAAGTGGTCAGTTGAGGGGTCCTAGCTAGTTCCTATGAGCATTTCACTGGGGCTAATGCAGATCATAAGGGCACTTTAACCAAACATTTCTTAGAAAAACTAAAGACTTTTATTTCAAACTTCCACTTTACTGAGTGAGAAGCCTTAAAACAAATATCAAAGTAAAAACATGAACTCACTGACCACATTTCCTTTTTTATTTTCTTACGTCTTATTCTACAACTACACAATTATGTCGACTCAAATTGTGGTTGTAAGAGAAATAAAGAACAACAATAATAATTGCTTTAACATGAAAATAAATTAGAGTGTTGACAACAGAAGTTGTTTTATTCTCCAAAAGCATTTTCATATTTTTAATTAGTATTTTGGGGAACTGTCGTTTTTAAACTCTTTAATTCTAATTATGTAAGAGTTCTTTTTTCCCAAAATCTTATTAAAAAATTCAAAGTGATCAGTTGAGGGGTCTTAGCTAGTTCCTATGAGCATTTCACTGGGGCTAATGCAGATCGTAAGGGCACCTTACCCAAACATTTCTTAGAAAAACTAAAGACTTTTATCCTAGACTTCCACTTTACTGAGTGAGAAGCTTTAAAACAAATATCAAAGTAAAAACATGAACTCACTGATAACATTTGCTTTTTTATTTTCTTACGGTTTATTCTACAACTGGTTGGTTTTATGTCGACTCAAATTGTAGTTGTACGAGAAATAAAGAACAACAACTAGTAATTGTTTTAATATAAAAACAATTTTTTTAGAGTGTTGGCAACATAAGTTGTTTTATTTTGCACAAGCAGTGGAATATTTTTAATTAGTAATTTGGGGAACTGTCGTTTTTAAACTCTTTAATTCTAATTATGTAAGAATTCTTTTTTCCCAAAATCTTATTAAAAAATTCAAAGTTATTAGCTGAGGGGTTTTAGCGAGTTCCTATGCGCATTTCACTGGGGCTAATGCAGATCATCGGGGAACCTTTACCCAACATTTCTTAGAATAACTAAAGACATTTATTTCAAACTTCCATTTTACCAAGTGAGAAGTTTTAAAAGAAATATCAAAGTCAAAACAAGATTTCGCTTATCACTTTTCCTTTTTTAAATTCTTACGTTTTATTCTACATCTGGTTAGTTTCATTCCGCCTCAAATTGTAGTTGTAAGAGAAATAAGTAGCAAGAACTAATAATTGTTTTAATATAAAAACAATTTATTTAGAGTTGTGACAACATAAATTGTTTTATTTTGCACAATTACATGCATATTTTTAGTTAGTATTTTGGGGAGCTGTCGTTTTTAAACTTTTTAATTCTAATTATGTAAGAGTTCTTTTTTCCCAAAGTCTTATTAAAAAATTATAAGTGATCAGTTGAGGGGTTTTAGTTAGTTCCTATGCGCATTTCACTGGGGATAATGCAGATCATCAGGAAACCTTTACCCAATAGTTCTTAGAATAACTAAAGACATTTATTTCAAACTTCAGCCTTACCAAGTGAGAAGTTTTCATAGAAATATCAAAGTCAAAACAAGATTTCGCTCATCATTTTGCCTTTTTTAAATTCTTACATTTTATTCTACAACTAGTTGATTTTATGCCTACTAAAATTGTAGTTGTAAGAGAAATAAAGAACAACAACTAATAATTGTTTTAATAACCTTTACCCAACATTTCTTAGAATAACTAAAGACATTTATTTCAAACTTCCACTTTACCAAGTGAGACGCTTTGAAAGAAATATCAAAGTAAAACTTGAACTCACTGATCACTGATCACTTTTCCTTTTTTATTTTCTTACGTTTTATTCTACGACTGGTTGGATTTATGCCGACTCAAGTTGTAGTTGTAAGAGAAAGAAAGAACAACAATAATTAATTGTTTTAACATAAAGAAAATTTATTCAGAGTGTTGACAACAGAAGTTGTTTTATTTCGTACAAGCACCTGCATATTTTTAATTAGTATTTTGGGGAACTGTCGTTTTTCAATTCTTCCATTCTAATTATGTAAGAGTTCTTTTTTCCCAAAGTCTTATTAAAAAATTCAAAGTGATCAGTAGAGGGGTTTTAGCTAGTTCCTATGCGCATTTAACTGGGGCTAATGCAGATCATCAGGGAACCTCTACTTAACATTTCTTAGAATAACTAAAGACATTTATTTCAAACTTCCACTTTACCAAGTGAGACGCTTTGAAAGAAATATCAAAGTAAAACTTGAACTCACTGATCACTTTTCCTTTTTTATTTTCTTACGTTTTATTCTACGACTGGTTGGATTTATGCCGACTCAAGTTGTAGTTGTAAGAGAAAGAAAGAACAACAATAATTAATTGTTTTAATATAAAAATAATATATTTAGAGTGTTGGCAACAGAAGTTGTTTTATTTCGTACAAGCACTTGCATATATTTAATTAGTATTTTGGGATTTGTCGTTTTTAAACTCCTTAATTCTAATTATGTAAGAGTTCTTTTTTCCCAAAATCTTATTAAAAAATTCAAAGTGATGAGTTGACAGGTTTTGGTTAGTTCCTGTGCGCATTTCAGTGAAGCTACTGCAGATCATCAAGGAACTTTACCCAACATTTCTTACAATAACTAAAGACATTTATTTCAAACTTCCACTTTACCAAGTGAGACGCTTTAAAAAAAATATCAAAGTAAAAACTAGAACTCACTGATCAATTTTCCTTTTTTATTTTCTTAAGTTTTACTCTACAACTGGTTGGTTTTATGCCGACTCAAATTTGAGTTGTAAGAGAAATAAAGAACAATAAATAATAATTGTTTTAATATAAAAACAATTTATTTAGAGTGTTGACAACATAAGTCGTTTTATTCTGCAGAAGCACTTGCATATTTTTAATTAGTATTTTGGGGAACTGTCGTTTTTAAACTCTTTAATTCTAATTATGTAAGAATTATTTTTTTCATAAAAAATTCAAAGTGATCAGTTGAGAGGTTTTAGTTAGTTCCTATGCGCTTTTCACTGGGGCTACTGCAGATCATCAGGGAACCTTTACCCAACATTTCTTAGAATAACTAAAGACATTTATTTCAAACTTCAGCTTTACCAAGTGAGAAGCTTTAAAAAACTATCAAAGTCAAAACAAGAACTCACTGATCACTTTTCCTTTTTTATTTTCTTACGGTCTATTCTACAACTGGTTGGTTTTATGCCGACTCAAATTGTAGTTGTAAGAGAAATAAAGAACAACAACTAATAATTGTTTTAAGATACAAACAATTTATTTAGAGTGTTGGCTACATAAGTTGCTTTATTTTGCACAAGCAATGGAATATTTTTAATTAGTATTTTGGGGAACTGTCGTTTTTAAACTCTTTAATTCTAATTATTTAAGAGTTCTTTTTTCCCAAAATCTTATTCAAAAATTCAAAGTGATGAGTTGAGAGGTTTTAGTTAGTTCCAATGCGCATTTCACTGGGGCTACTGCAGATCATCAGGGAAGCTTTACCCAACATTTCTTAGAATAACTAAAGACATTTATTTCAAAATTCAGCTTTACCAAGTGAGAAGTTTTAAAAAAAATATCAAAGTGAAAACAAGATTTCGCTGATCACTTTTCTTTTTTTAAATTCTTACATTTTATTCTACAACTGGTTGGTTTTATGCCGACTCAAACTGTAGTTGTAAGAGAAATAAAGAACCACAACTAATAATTTTTTTATTATAAAAAACAGTTTATTTAGAGTGTTGGCAACATAAGTTGTTTTATTTTGCACAAGCAATGGAATATTTTTAATTAGTATTTTGGGAACTGTCGTTTTTAAACTCTTTAATTCTAATTATGTAAGAGTTCTTTTTTCCCAAAATCTTATTAACAAATTCAAAGTGATCAGTTGAGAGGTTTTAGTTAGTTGATATGCGCATTTCACTGGGGCTACTGCAGATCATCAGGGAACCTTTACCCAACTTTTCTTAGAATAACTAAAGACATTTATTTCAAACTTCAGCTTTATTAAGTGAGAAGCTTTAAAAAAATACTAAAGTCAAAACAAGATTTCGCTGATCACTTTTCCTTTTTTAAATTCTTACATTTTATTCTACAACTGGTTGGTTTTATGCCGACTCAAATTGTAGTTGTAAGAGAAATAAAGAACAACTAATAATTGTTTTAATATAAAAAAAATTTATTTAGAGTGTTGGCAACAGAGTTGTTTTATTTTGCACTAGCACTTGTATATTTTTAAATAGTAATTAGTGGATTTGTCGTTTTTAAACTCTATAATTCTAATTATGTGCTAGTTCTTTTTTCCCAAAATTTTATTAAAAAATTCAAAGTGGTCAGTTGAGGGGTCCTAGCTAGTTCCTATGAGCATTTCACTGGGGCTAATGCAGATCATAAGGGCACTTTAACCAAACATTTCTTAGAAAAACTAAAGACTTTTATTTCAAACTTCCACTTTACTGAGTGAGAAGCCTTAAAACAAATATCAGAGTAAAAACATGAACTCACTGACCACATTTCCTTTTTTATTTTCTTACGTCTTATTCTACAACTACACAATTATGTCGACTCAAATTGTGGTTGTAAGAGAAATAAAGAACAACAATAATAATTGCTTTAACATGAAAATAAATTAGAGTGTTGACAACAGAAGTTGTTTTATTCTCCAAAAGCATTTTCATATTTTTAATTAGTATTTTGGGGAACTGTCGTTTTTAAACTCTTTAATTCTAATTATGTAAGAGTTCTTTTTTCCCAAAATCTTATTAAAAAATTCAAAGTGATCAGTTGAGGGGTCTTATCTAGTTCCTATGAGCATTTCACTGGGGCTAATGCAGATCGTAAGGGCACCTTACCCAAACATTTCTTAGAAAAACTAAAGACTTTTATCCTAGACTTCCACTTTACTGAGTGAGAAGCTTTAAAACAAATATCAAAGTAAAAACATGAACTCACTGATAACATTTGCTTTTTTATTTTCTTACGGTTTATTCTACAACTGGTTGGTTTTATGTCGACTCAAATTGTAGTTGTACGAGAAATAAAGAACAACAACTAGTAATTGTTTTAATATAAAAACAATTTTTTTAGAGTGTTGGCAACATAAGTTGTTTTATTTTGCACAAGCAGTGGAATATTTTTAATTAGTAATTTGGGGAACTGTCGTTTTTAAACTCTTTAATTCTAATTATGTAAGAATTCTTTTTTCCCAAAATCTTATTAAAAAATTCAAAGTGATCAGTTGAGGGGCCTTAGCAAGTTCCTATGCGCATTTCACTGGGATTAATGCAGATCATCAGGGAACCTTTACCCAACATTTCTTAGAATAACTAAAGACGTTTATTTCAAACTTCCACTTTACCAAGTGAGAAGCTTTACAACAATTATCAAAGTAAAATCAAGAACTCACTGATCACGTTTCCTTTTTTATTTTCTTACGTTTTATTCTACAACTGGTTGGTTTTATGCCGACTCAAATTGTAGTTGTAAGAGAAATATAGAACAACAACTAATAATTGTTTTAATATAAAAACAATTTATTTAGAGTGTTGAAAACAGAAGTTGTTTTATTTTGCACAAGCACTTGTATATTTTTAAATAGTAATTAGTAGATTTGTCGTTTTTAAACTCTGAAATTCTAATTATGTGCTAGTTCTTTTTTCCCAAAATCTTATTAAAAAATTCAAAGTGATCAGTTTAGGGGTCTTAGCTAGTTCCTATGAGCATTTCACTGGGGCTAATGCAGATCATAAGGACACCTTAACCAAACATTTCTTAGAATAACTAAAGACATATATTTCCAACTTCCGCTTTACCAAGTGAGAAGCTTTAAAACAAATATCAAAGTAAAAACTAGAACTCACTGATCACTTTTCCTTTCTTATTTTCTTACGGTTTATTCTACAACTGGTTAGTTTTATTCCATTATTAATAATTGTTTTAATATAAAAACAATTTATTTAGAGTGTTGATAACATAAGTTGTTTTATTTTGCACAAGTACTTGCATATTTTTAAATAGTATTTTGGGAAATTGTCGTTTTTAAACTATTAAATTCTAACTATTTGTGAGTTCTTTTTTCCCAAAATCTTATTGAAAAATTCAAACTGATCAGTTCATGTGTTTTAGCTAGTTCCTATGCGCATGTCACTGGAGCTAATGCAGATAATCAGGGAACCTTTACCGAACATTTCATAGAATAACTAAAGATATTTATTTCAAACTTCTATTTTATCAAGTGAGAAGCTTTAAAAGAAATATTAAAGTCAAAACAAGATTTCGCTGATCACTTTAACTTTTTTAAATTTTTACGTTTTATTCTACAACTGGTTAGTTTTATTCCGACTAAAATTGTAGTTGTAAGAGAAATAAAGAACAACAATAATTAATTGTTTTAATATAAAAATCATATATATATTTAGAGTTTAAGTTTATGTATTTTGCACAAGCACGTGTATATTTTTAAAAAGTATTTTGTGGAATTGTCGTTTTTAAACTCTTAAATTCTAACTATTTGTGTGTTCTTTTTTCCCAAAATCTTATTGAAAAATTCAAATTGATCCGCTGAGGGGTTTTAGCTAGTTCCAATGCGCATTTCACTGGAACTGATGCAGATTATCAGGGAACCTTTATCCAGCATTTCTTAGAATAACTAAAGACATTTATTTCAAACCTTCACTTTACCAAGTGAGAAGCCTTAAAACAAATATCAAAGTAAAAACAAGAACTCAGTGATCACTTTTCCTCTTTCATTTTCTTACGTTTTATTCTACAACTGGTCAGTTTTATGCCGCCTCAAATTGTAGTTGTAAGAGAAATAAAGAACAAAAACTAATAATTGTTTTAATATAAAAATAATTTAATTCGAGTGTTGACTACAGAAGTTGTTTTATTTGGCAAAAGCACTTGTATATTTTTTAATAGTATTTTGTGGAATTGTCGTTTTTAAACTCTTAAATTTCAATTATGTGCGAACTCTTTTTTCCCAAAACCGTATTAAAAAATTCAAAGTGATCAGTTGAGGGGTTTTAGCGAGTTCCTATGCGCATTTCACTGGGGCTAATGCAGATCATCAGGCAACCTCTACCGAACATTTCTTAGAATAACTAAAGACATTTATTTCAAACTTCCAGTTTATCAAGTGAGAAGCATTAAAGGAAATATAAAAGTAAAAACAAGAACTAACTGATCAATTTTCCTTTTTTTATTTTTTTACGTTTTTTTTTACGACTGGTTGGATTTATGCCGACTCAAGTTGTAGTTGTAAGAGAAATAAAGAACAACAAGTAATAACTGTTTTAATATAAAAACAATTTATTTAGAGGGTTGACAACATAAGTTGTTTTATTTTGCACAAGCACTTACATATATTTAATTAGTATTTTGGGGAACTGTCGGTTTTAAACTCTTAAGTTCTAGTTATGTGCTTGTTCTTTTTTCCCAAAATCTTACTAAAAAATTCAGTGAAATTCAGTTGGGGGGTTTTAGCGTGTTCCTATGCGCATTTCACTGGGGTTAATGCAGATCATCAGGGAACCTCTACCGAACATGTCTTAAAATAACTAAAGACATTTATTTCAAACTTCCATCTTACCAAGTGAGAAGTTTTAAAAGAAATATCGAAGTCAAAACAAGATTTCGCTGATCACTTTTCTTTTTTAAATTCTTACGTTTTATTCTACATCTGGTTAGTTTTATTCCCACTCAAATTGTAGTTGTAAGAGAAATAAAAAACAACAACTAATCATCGGGGAACCTTTACCCAACATTTCTTAGAATAACTAAAGACATTTATTTCACACTTCCATTTTACCAAGTGAGAAGTTTTAAAAGAAATATCGAAGTCAAAACAAGATTTCGCTTATCACTTTTCCTTTTTTAAATTCTTACGTTTTATTCTACATCTGGTTAGTTTTATTCCGCCTCAAATTGTAGTTGTAAGAGAAATAAGTAACAAGAACTAATAATTGTTTTAATATAAAAACAATTTATTTAGAGTTGTGACAACATAAGTTGTTTTATTTTGCACAAGTACATGCATATTTTTAATTAGTATTTTGGGGAACTGTCGTTTTTAAACTTTTTAATTCTAATTATGTAAGAGTTCTTTTTTCCCAAAGTCTTATTAAAAAATTATAAGTGATCAGTTGAGGGGTTTTAGTTAGTTCCTATGCGCATTTCACTGGGGATAATGCAGATCATCAGGAAACCTTTACCCAATATTTCTTAGAATAACTAAAGACATTTATTTCAAACTTCAGCCTTACCAAGTGAGAAGTTTTCAAAGAAATATCAAAGTCAAAACAAGATTTCGCTCATCATTTTGCCTTTTTTAAATTCTTACATTTTATTCTACAACTGGTTGATTTTATGCCTACTAAAATTGTAGTTGTACGAGAAATAAAGAACAACAACTAATAATTGTTTTAATAACCTTTACCCAACATTTCTTAGAATAACTAAAGACATTTATTTCAAACTTCCACTTTACCAAGTGAGACGCTTTAAAAGAAATATCAAAGTAAAAACTAGAATTCACTGAAAACTTTTCCTTTTTTATTTTCTTACGTTTTATTCTACAACTGGTAGGTTTTATGCCGACTCAAATTTTTTTTTACATAGTAAATAGTGGATTTGTCGTTTTTAAACTCTGAAATTCTAATTATGTGCGAGACCTTTTTCCCCAAAATCTTGTTGAAAAATTCAAAGTGATCAGGTGAGGGGTTTTAGCTAGTTCCTATGCGCAATTAACTGGGGCTAATGCAGATCATCAGGGAACCTTTATCCAACATTTCTTAGAATAAATAAAGACATTTATTTCAAACTTTAGCCTTACCAAGTGAGAAGCTTTAAAAAAATATCAAAGTCAAAAAAAGAACTTACATTCTTACATTTTATTCTACAACTGGTTGGTTTTATGCCGACTCAAATTGTAGTTGTAAGAGAAATATAGAACAACAACTAATAATTGTTTTAATATAAAAACAATTTATTTAGAGTGTTGAAAACAGAAGTTGTTTTATTTTGCACAAGCACTTGTATATTTTTAAATAGTAATTAGTAGATTTGTCGTTTTTAAACTCTGAAATTCTAATTATGTGCTAGTTCTTTTTTCCCAAAATCTTATTAAAAAATTCAAAGTGATCAGTTTAGGGGTCTTAGCTAGTTCCTATGAGCATTTCACTGGGGCTAATGCAGATCATAAGGACACCTTAACCAAACATTTCTTAGAATAACTAAAGACATATATTTCCAACTTCCGCTTTACCAAGTGAGAAGCTTTAAAACAAATATCAAAGTAAAAACTAGAACTCACTGATCACTTTTCCTTTCTTATTTTCTTACGGTTTATTCTACAACTGGTTAGTTTTATTCCATTATTAATAATTGTTTTAATATAAAAACAATTTATTTAGAGTGTTGATAACATAAGTTGTTTTATTTTGCACAAGTACTTGCATATTTTTAAATAGTATTTTGGGAAATTGTCGTTTTTAAACTATTAAATTCTAACTATTTGTGAGTTCTTTTTTCCCAAAATCTTATTGAAAAATTCAAACTGATCAGTTCATGTGTTTTAGCTAGTTCCTATGCGCATGTCACTGGAGCTAATGCAGATAATCAGGGAACCTTTACCGAACATTTCATAGAATAACTAAAGATATTTATTTCAAACTTCTATTTTATCAAGTGAGAAGCTTTAAAAGAAATATTAAAGTCAAAACAAGATTTCGCTGATCACTTTAACTTTTTTAAATTTTTACGTTTTATTCTACAACTGGTTAGTTTTATTCCGACTAAAATTGTAGTTGTAAGAGAAATAAAGAACAACAATAATTAATTGTTTTAATATAAAAATCATATATATATTTAGAGTTTAAGTTTATGTATTTTGCACAAGCACGTGTATATTTTTAAAAAGTATTTTGTGGAATTGTCGTTTTTAAACTCTTAAATTCTAACTATTTGTGTGTTCTTTTTTCCCAAAATCTTATTGAAAAATTCAAATTGATCCGCTGAGGGGTTTTAGCTAGTTCCAATGCGCATTTCACTGGAACTGATGCAGATTATCAGGGAACCTTTATCCAGCATTTCTTAGAATAACTAAAGACATTTATTTCAAACCTTCACTTTACCAAGTGAGAAGCCTTAAAACAAATATCAAAGTAAAAACAAGAACTCAGTGATCACTTTTCCTCTTTCATTTTCTTACGTTTTATTCTACAACTGGTCAGTTTTATGCCGCCTCAAATTGTAGTTGTAAGAGAAATAAAGAACAAAAACTAATAATTGTTTTAATATAAAAATAATTTAATTCGAGTGTTGACTACAGAAGTTGTTTTATTTGGCAAAAGCACTTGTATATTTTTTAATAGTATTTTGTGGAATTGTCGTTTTTAAACTCTTAAATTTCAATTATGTGCGAACTCTTTTTTCCCAAAACCGTATTAAAAAATTCAAAGTGATCAGTTGAGGGGTTTTAGCGAGTTCCTATGCGCATTTCACTGGGGCTAATGCAGATCATCAGGCAACCTCTACCGAACATTTCTTAGAATAACTAAAGACATTTATTTCAAACTTCCAGTTTATCAAGTGAGAAGCATTAAAGGAAATATAAAAGTAAAAACAAGAACTAACTGATCAATTTTCCTTTTTTTATTTTTTTACGTTTTTTTTTACGACTGGTTGGATTTATGCCGACTCAAGTTGTAGTTGTAAGAGAAATAAAGAACAACAAGTAATAACTGTTTTAATATAAAAACAATTTATTTAGAGGGTTGACAACATAAGTTGTTTTATTTTGCACAAGCACTTACATATATTTAATTAGTATTTTGGGGAACTGTCGTTTTTAAACTCTTAAGTTCTAGTTATGTGCTTGTTCTTTTTTCCCAAAATCTTACTAAAAAATTCAGTGAAATTCAGTTGGGGGGTTTTAGCGTGTTCCTATGCGCATTTCACTGGGGTTAATGCAGATCATCAGGGAACCTCTACCGAACATGTCTTAAAATAACTAAAGACATTTATTTCAAACTTCCATCTTACCAAGTGAGAAGTTTTAAAAGAAATATCGAAGTCAAAACAAGATTTCGCTGATCACTTTTCTTTTTTAAATTCTTACGTTTTATTCTACATCTGGTTAGTTTTATTCCCACTCAAATTGTAGTTGTAAGAGAAATAAAAAACAACAACTAATCATCGGGGAACCTTTACCCAACATTTCTTAGAATAACTAAAGACATTTATTTCACACTTCCATTTTACCAAGTGAGAAGTTTTAAAAGAAATATCGAAGTCAAAACAAGATTTCGCTTATCACTTTTCCTTTTTTAAATTCTTACGTTTTATTCTACATCTGGTTAGTTTTATTCCGCCTCAAATTGTAGTTGTAAGAGAAATAAGTAACAAGAACTAATAATTGTTTTAATATAAAAACAATTTATTTAGAGTTGTGACAACATAAGTTGTTTTATTTTGCACAAGTACATGCATATTTTTAATTAGTATTTTGGGGAACTGTCGTTTTTAAACTTTTTAATTCTAATTATGTAAGAGTTCTTTTTTCCCAAAGTCTTATTAAAAAATTATAAGTGATCAGTTGAGGGGTTTTAGTTAGTTCCTATGCGCATTTCACTGGGGATAATGCAGATCATCAGGAAACCTTTACCCAATATTTCTTAGAATAACTAAAGACATTTATTTCAAACTTCAGCCTTACCAAGTGAGAAGTTTTCAAAGAAATATCAAAGTCAAAACAAGATTTCGCTCATCATTTTGCCTTTTTTAAATTCTTACATTTTATTCTACAACTGGTTGATTTTATGCCTACTAAAATTGTAGTTGTACGAGAAATAAAGAACAACAACTAATAATTGTTTTAATAACCTTTACCCAACATTTCTTAGAATAACTAAAGACATTTATTTCAAACTTCCACTTTACCAAGTGAGACGCTTTAAAAGAAATATCAAAGTAAAAACTAGAATTCACTGAAAACTTTTCCTTTTTTATTTTCTTACGTTTTATTCTACAACTGGTAGGTTTTATGCCGACTCAAATTTTTTTTTACATAGTAAATAGTGGATTTGTCGTTTTTAAACTCTGAAATTCTAATTATGTGCGAGACCTTTTTCCCCAAAATCTTGTTGAAAAATTCAAAGTGATCAGGTGAGGGGTTTTAGCTAGTTCCTATGCGCAATTAACTGGGGCTAATGCAGATCATCAGGGAACCTTTATCCAACATTTCTTAGAATAAATAAAGACATTTATTTCAAACTTTAGCCTTACCAAGTGAGAAGCTTTAAAAAAATATCAAAGTCAAAAAAAGAACTTACATTCTTACATTTTATTCTACAACTGGTTGGTTTTATGCCGACTCAAATTGTAGTTGTAAGAGAAATAAAGAACAACTAATAATTGTTTTAACATAAAGAAAATTTATTCAGAGTGTTGACAACAGAAGTTGTTTTATTTCGTACAAGCACCTGCATATTTTTAATTAGTATTTTGGGGAACTGTCGTTTTTTAATTCTTCCATTCTAATTATGTAAGAGTTCTTTTTTCCCAAAGTCTTATTAAAAAATTCAAAGTGATCAGTAGAGGGGTTTTAGCTAGTTCCTATGCGCATTTAACTGGGGCTAATGCAGATCATCAGGGAACCTCTACTTAACATTTCTTAGAATAACTAAAGACATTTATTTCAAACTTCCACTTTACCAAGTGAGAAACTTTAAAACAAATATCAAAGTAAAAACTTGAACTCACTGATCACTTTTCCTTTTTTATTTTCTTACGTTTTATTCTACGACTGGTTGGATTTATGCCGACTCAAGTTGTAGTTGTAAGAGAAAGAAAGAACAACAATAATTAATTGTTTTAATATAAAAATAATATATTTAGAGTGTTGACAACAGAAGTTGTTTTATTTCGTACAAGCACTTGCATATATTTAATTAATATTTTGGGATTTGTCGTTTTTAAACTCCTTAATTCTAATTATGTAAGAGTTCTTTTTTCCCAAAATCTTATTAAAAAATTCAAAGTGATGAGTTGACAGGTTTTGGTTAGTTCCTGTGCGCATTTCAGTGAAGCTACTGCAGATCATCAAGGAACTTTACCCAACATTTCTTACAATAACTAAAGACATTTATTTCAAACTTCCAATTTACCAAGTGAGACGCTTTAAAAGAAATATCAAAGTAAAAACTAGAACTCACTGATCAATTTTCTTTTTTTTAATTTCTTAAGTTTTATTCTACAACTGGTTGGTTTTATGCCGACTCAAATTTGAGTTGTAAGAGAAATAAAGAACAACAACTAATAATTGTTTTAATATAAAAACAATTTATTTAGAGTGTTGACAACATAAGTCGTTTTATTCTGCAGAAGCACTTGCATATTTTTAATTAGTATTTTGGTGAACTGTCGTTTTTAAAATCTTTAATTCTAATTATGTAAGAGTTCTTTTTTCCCAAGATCTTATTAAAAAATTCAAAGTGATCAGTTGAGAGGTTTTAGTTAGTTCCTATGCGCATTTAACTGGGGCTACTGCAGATCATGAGGCAAACTTTACCCAACATTTCTTAGAATAAATAAAGACATTTATTTCAAACTTTAGCTTTACCAAGTGAGACGCTTTAAAAGAAATATCAAAGTAAAACTTGAACTCACTGATCACTTTTCCTTTTTTATTTTCTTACGTTTTATTCTACAACTGGTTGGTTTTATGCCGACTCAAATTGTAGTTGTAAGAGAAATATAGAACAACAACTAATAATTGTTTTAATATAAAAACAATTTATTTAGAGTGTTGAAAACAGAAGTTGTTTTATTTTGCACAAGCACTTGTATATTTTTAAATAGTAATTAGTAGATTTGTCGTTTTTAAACTCTGAAATTCTAATTATGTGCTAGTTCTTTTTTCCCAAAATCTTATTAAAAAATTCAAAGTGATCAGTTTAGGGGTCTTAGCTAGTTCCTATGAGCATTTCACTGGGGCCAATGCAGATCATAAGGACACCTTAACCAAACATTTCTTAGAAAAACTAAAGACTTTTATTTCAAACTTCCACTTTACTGAGTGAGAAGCTTTAAAACAAATATCAAAGTAAAAACTAGAACTCACTGATCACTTTTCCTTTCTTATTTTCTTACGGTTTATTTTACAACTGGTTGGTTTTATGCCGGCTCCAATTGTAGTTGTACGAGAAATAAAGAACAACAACTAATAATTGTTTTAGTATAAAAACAATTTATTTAGAGTGTTGAAAACAGAAGTTTTTTTATTTTGCACAAGCACTTGCATATATTTAATTAGTATTTTGGGGAATTGTCGTTTTTAAACTGTTCAATCCTAATTATGTAAGAGTTCTTTTTTCCCAAAGTCTTAATAAAAAATTCAAAGTGATCAGTTGAGGGTTTTAGCTAGTTCCTTTTCGCATTTATCTGGGGCTAATGCAGATCATCAGGGAACCTTTACCCAACATTTCTCAGAATAACTAAAGATATTTATTTCAAACTTAAGCTTTACCAAGTGAGAAGCTTTAAAAAAATATCAAAGTCAAAACAAGATTTCGCTGATAAATTTTCCTTTTTTAAATTCTTACATTTTATTCTACAATTGGTTGGTTTTATGCCGACTCAAATTGTAGTTGTAAGAGAAATAAAGAACAGCAACTAATAATTGGTTTAATACAAAAACAATTTATTTAGAGTGTTGAAAAAAGAAGTTGTTTTATTTTGCACAAGCACTTGCGTATATTTAATTAGTATTTTGGAGAATTGTCGTTTTTAAACTTTTCAATCCTAATTATGTAAGAGTTCTTTTTTCCCGAAGTCTTATTAAAGAATTCAAAGTGATCAGTTGAGGGTTTTAGCTAGTTCCTATGCGCATTTAACTGGGGCTAATGCAGATCATCAGGGAACTTTTACCCAACATTTCTCAGAATAACTAAAGACATTTATTTTAAACTTCCACTTTACCAAGTGGGACGCTTTAAAAAATATCAAAGTAAAAACTAGAACTCACTGATCACTTTTCCTTTTTTATTTTCTTACGTTTTATTCTACAACTGGTTGGTCTTATGACAACTCAAATTGTAGCTGTACGAGAATTAAAGAACAACTAATAATTATTTTAATATAAAAACAATTTATTTAGAGTGTTGACAACATAAGTTGTTTTATTTTGCACAAGCAATGGAATATTTCTAATTAGTATTTTGGGGAACTGTCGTTTTTAAACTCTTTAATTCTAATTATGTAAGAGTTATTTTTTCCCAAAATCTTATTAAAAAATTCAAAAAGATTAGTTGAGGGGTTTTAGCTAGTTCCTATGCGCATTTAACTGGGTCTAATGCAGATCATCAGGGAACCTTTACCCAACATATCTTAGAATAACTAAAGACATTTATTTCAAACTTCCACTTTACCAAATGAGAAGCTTTAAAACAAATATCAACGTAAAAACTAGAACTCACTGATCACTTTTCCTTTCTTATTTTCTTACGGTTTATTCTACAACTGGTTGGTTTTATGTCGGCTCAAATTGTAGTTGTACGAGAAATAAAGAACAACAACTAATAATTGTTTTAATATAAAAACAATTTATTTAGAGTGTTGGCAGCATAAGTTGTTTTATTTTGCACAAGCAATGGAATAGTTTTAATTAGTATTTTGGGGAACTGTCGTTTTTAAACTCTTTAATTCTAATTATGTAAGAGTTGTTTTTTCCCAAAATCTTATTAAAAAATTTAAAGTGATTAGTTGAGAGGTTTTAGTTAGTTCCTATGCGCATTTCACTGGGGCTACTGCAGATCATCACCCAACATTTCTTAGAATAACTAAAGATATTTATTTCAAACTTCAGCTTTACAAGTGAGAAGCTTTAAAAAAATATCAAAGTCAAAACAAGAACTTGCATATATTTAATTAGTATTTTGGGGAATTGTCGTTTTTAAACTCTTCAATCCTAATTATGTAAGAGTTCGTTTTTCCCAAAGTCTTATTAAAAAATTCAAAGTGATCAGTTGAGGGTGTAAGTATGTGTTGTGAGGGGTTTTTAATGTTTTTTATCCTATAGGATTCTTAAATTATTAAAGAGCCTTAGAATCGATAGTCGGCTCTATATGATGGCAAAGTCAATTGCCGAACTGATAAATAAAATGCTTCTGTTTTAGAGTCAAGGTTATTTCTAAATTTTATTAATAAAACCTTCAGCTTATATACTATTCTTATTCTATATATATTACAATAACAATTCTTATTTCTATTTCTTATTTCAATATCAATCGCAATATCATATTGATTACTAACCCAATTTGCTTATTTTGCACAATTGCAAATTCGGTCAGTGAACTTGTTTCATAAATGTAACCTAATTTTTATTTTGTGTTTATGTCAGTTTGTTTTCTTTATAGTTTTTTTTGTTTGCTCTAATTTTTGTATTTCCGTGTGGTGTCATATTTATGATTATATTATGAATGTGCTACAATGTGTATGAATGTACTACAATGTGTATGATTACATTATGAATGTACTACACCCCTACCGTATAAAGAAAAAAATTTTTTATTTGGTAAAAAAAAATTTTTTTTTGTCTTAAGTATTAAATTACAATAGTGGTATATAAAATTTAATTACAAAAAATTTTTCATTGACAATATAAAATTTCATAATTAAAATAATTTTATTGTATTCTTGTGTACGGTCAGTGGCTTGTTATTTTTCAAAATTGTGATATTTACATTTTCTGTGTTTATTACTTCAAAAGGACCGATATACTGATTTTCGCTCTTCTTGGCGTTTTCTTTTCTTAAAAATACCTTATCTCCTATTTTTACATTAGTATTATTTGTATTCTTATCTTAATATATTTTTGTTTTATTTTGCCTTCTAATAAGTTTTTATTTGCAGTATTATGTGCATGTTTTAATTTAATTTTTAGTTCTGTTAAATAATCTTCATAATTGTAAAGTATTTCATTTGACACTGGATCATTTTGCATAGTCGCTAATCTTCCATATACCAATTCAAATGGAGAAAAACCTGTGGCTGAGTGTGGCGTTGTATTATACGCGAATGTATAGTATGGAATCCATTCATTCCAATTGTATTGTTCCGTGAAGGAACGCATGTATTCATTTAATACTCTATGATTTCTCTCAATGCCACCTAGAGTCTCATGGTGATATGCTGTTGAAGTCACATGATTAATTTTCATAAATGTACATATTCTCTCAAATAACTCGTTTACGAATTCAGTTCCTCTGTCCGTTTTAATTGTATTGAAACATCCATATTTTAATATAAACCTTTCTACCAATACCTTCCCTATCTCTGATGCTTCTTTAGTTTCCATTGGGAATGCTTCAATGTATTTCGTTAGTTCACATTGCGCTGTTAATATATATCTATACCCGTTTGACACTCTTAATGGACCTACTGTGTCTAATTGTATACTCTGAAATGGTTTTGTAGGTGTATTAGTAATCTGAATTGGTGCCCTCGTATGTTTAATAATTTTGTTCTTTTTACAACTTTCGCAATGACTGATAAAATCCTTAACCATTTTGTACATGTTTTTCCATATGTACTTTTGTCTTATCCTAATGACAGTTCTACGTACTCCCGCATGTCCGCCGGGGTTTCATGATAATCTTTTATAATTTCCTCTTGCCTTTCCTTTTCCAGTATTTTATCTGGTTGTTTAAATAATATAATTTCTATAGGTCTCTGCCTATTTTTATTTTTATTTTGCATGATATTATATGTTCTAATTAATTCCTTTTCATTCACATATTCAAATATTCTATCATCCTTCGCTAGCGTTACTGTAAAATTTTGATTATCCCGTAAAATCTTAGTCAACTTCTGCAAGACTGAACCTAAATTCGAGTATGCATTTTCATTGCCAGATATTATTACGCGATTTTTGAAAACTTCAATTTTTGGCATGCTTCTTTTCGTTTTATCTCTAACGAATTTTAATCTTGGGTATCCTTTCACTTGTGAAAACGAGATACCATTCCACATATAAATTTTCTCTTCCTTACACTTTTCTTCTTTCTCAGTTTCATTACTGTCTGGATTAAGGCTGGTTATACGATCGTCCTTTGACTTTTTTTTTAATTCCTCAGTCATTTTCCTAGTCATTATATTTATAGATCTTGGCATCATCTCCTTCAAATCATTGGAATCTATTTTAATTCTTGACAATGCATCGGCATTAGTGTTTATCTTTCCCTGCTTGTATATGATCGCGAAATCGTAATCCATGAGATCCAATCTTATTCTTGTTAGTCTTGATGAAGGGTTTTTGTGTGTAAACAAAGACACTAGTGGTCTGTGGTCAGTAACCACCTTAAATTTTCTGCCGTACAGGTATGGTAGGAAATGGATAATTCCCCAATGAATGGCTAACAATTCTTTTTCTATAACGGGTTTATTAATTTCATATTTATTAAGAGAACGGCTTGCGTATAAGATTGGCAAATCATTATTTATTTCACTTTGTGAAAGTATTGCTCCCAATGCGTAATCTGATGCGTCAGTAGTGAGTATAAACTCCTTCTCAAAATCTGGGTATTGTAATATTGGTGGATTTGAAACTATGGACCTCAACATATCAAAAGATCTCTGACAATTTTCTGACCAAACAAATTTCTGGTTTTTCTTTAATAGCTCATTGAGTGGCCTGGCTATCTGGGCAAAGTCCTTTACAAAACGTCTATAATAATTGCAGAAAGCTACGAATCGTCTTGTGTCATCTGCATTTTGCGGAACAGGGTCTGTCCGAAGTGTTACACTTTTATTCGGGTCTGTCATTATTCCCTTATCTGTAATAAGATGTCCCAAATATACTACTTCTGGTTTCAAGAAATTACATTTATTCGGATTCAATTTAAGATTATGGTTTCTTAACCTCTGAAATACCTTTGTCAAATTATCATTGTGGTGTTGCAATGAACATCCAAAAACAATTATATCGTCTACATATATAAATGCATGGGAGTCTAATCCCGTTAATGCTATTGTCAACATTCTTTGGAAACTATTTATTTGATGATATTTTGAGACTAAATGGTAGTCTCTTAAATTGATAGTGTCCATTACTTGTAGAAAATGCTGTAAGTGGTCTTGACTTCGGTTCTAGTTCTATCTGATGGAATGAACTTGTCATATCCAGCGTCGAAAAATATTTCGCCCTTCCTATTCTGTCCAATACGTCATCCATCTGAGGTAACGGGAATTTATCATTTACTAATTTTTTGTTCAACTGGCGATAGTCAACAACCAGTCTCCATTTCTTTTCATCGCCGTCGCTTTTCTTCGGAACCAAAAGCAACGCGGAATTGTAAGGGCTAACGGATGGTTCGACTAAATCTTCCTCTATTAACTTATGGACCTGTGTTTTGATTTCTTCCTGTTGTGATTGTGGTAGTCTATAACTTCTAGTATAAACAGGTGTATCGTCCACAGTCTGTAGTCTTTGCTTATAAAAATTGTTCGCTGTCAAATGATCTCCTTCCAAATAAAAAATTTCCTGGAATTCTCTACATGTTTTTTCTATAGTCTCTCTTGCCGTGGCATCTATCGCATCTATATTCAGCAATTTTCTCAATTTCTCCCATCGAGCTTGTTGTCCGTCATATATACTCCTTCTCGAGCCATATTCCCTCTGGTGAAGAATGTTGTAGTCTGATAAAGGCTTTATCTGCAAATCTAATTGTGATATCACAACTTCCTTGTCCGAAGCATTTGAGATTCTAACGTGTTTTGTTCCGTGTTTTGGAATTATTGTGTTACCGACGAAAACATTGTCACCGATCTGCCTAGCACACACAACACTGTCTTCCTTAATCTGCAAATTTACTGCCTGTATTATCTCTGTTCTAGGTGGTATCGCGAACCTACTGATGTCTGCTCTCAGTGGCAAAACGTATTCAGTTTCACCCACAACGATTGTTAATGTGTATGTCTCATAATCTATCTTCGCAAAATATTTAGTAAAAAAATCTCTACCCAATATACCGTCTGTTGCTATCGGGAATTCTGTATTTACCACCTGATATTCGTGGCTTATCATATCCTCCAGAAACATCAGATTCAAATCAGAAGTACCCATTGTTTGTATCGTCTTGTTTTCAATACCAAGTCTGGACGCATTATGTTCTTTAATTATCTTGCTTCCTATGAAGCCTTCTTTACAAATGGATATATCTGCACCCGTATCTATCAAAAATTTTATAAAGTGTCCTATATCAGTTTTAAGTGTAACGAAATGTGGTGCGTCCGTGTATGAATTGTAAGTTTTTAATGCATATTCTCATAAAAGTCTTGCTTCCCCTACATCTCTGTTTAAATTTACTCTTGAGGATTGCAGGGGTCCGCCTCGTTTCCCTGCTCTTGAGCAACATAAATTCTTCTCTGATTCCTATTTCTGTAATTACTACCTTTCTGTCCATTATTGCCGTAATTATTATTTCTTGGGTGGCCGGCGCCATGGAAATGGCCTCTTCTTGAGTTGTTAAAATTTCCATAATGATTCTTAGGGCTTTCATTATTATTACCTCTGTTACTGTAAACATTGACGTTATTATTATGAAAGTTTCTGTTACTAGAAAATCTCTTGTTTCTATTGAATTGCATAATTGAATGTGATGGTGTAACCACCTCTGAAGCTATCTGAATTGCTTCATTTAAGCTCTTGGGTCTAGCTGCCAAGACAGTAGCTCTATGTGGTTCATTCAAACCATTTTTAAAGGTACTAAGTGCTACCTGATCATTCATTTTAATGATTGTTTCCCTACTTTGGGAACCCAGTTCTGTAATTTGTAGCTCATTCAGGCAAGCTATGAGTGATTCTATTTTATTAGCGAACTGCGTTACTGAATTATTTCCTTGTGTTTGTTTTGCTAAATCAGTATGTACCGAAGATAGTGTCTTTCTTGGTGAGAATACCTTCCTAAGAGTGGCTTTGAATGTTTCGAGAGAATTCGGTGTTTCTTCTGAAATCAATTTGTTTCTTACTTTATCTGTTAACTTAGTTTCCAGTACAAACTTAACTAACTTACTAAACTCTTCATTATCCTTAAGTGTATCAGCATAGAAATCTATTATACCTATGAAATTACTCATTTGTCCTAGGTCACCATTGAATTCTGGTATTATTTTGGACGCGTCAAGTATGCCAAACGATGCCATTTCTGTAATGTCTTTTGTTTTTAAATATTTTAAAATTTTTTCCTCAATTTCATTAATGTCCTTTATAGGATAACCTTCATTCTTTAATGCAATAGATTTTAACTCCTCAACTGTGCTTAAAGTATTTACTATATTATTTTCTGTATAGTTTCTGTTAGGACTTTTCTTTAAATTCTTATATATACTTATCAATCTATCCATTTATTATACATTTTCTATTCTGTTAGTAAATTTGATTGCTTTCTTTCTCATATATTCTTTATAATATTCATGTATTTTTCCTAGTACCAAAAATGTCAAAAGTATCAATATTATTTGTTGCAAATGATCCTGAGTCACTGTAAGTACGCCCCTATTGTTTTCATTTACAATGATGGCCTCCTTTGAAAACCATCCACCCATATTTGGATTATTATTATTATTCTATTCTTTATATCATATATTTTATTACTACATATATATTTATATATTTTTTTTTTATACTTGTGTTACATTAATTCAAAAATTTTCATTACGTATTTCTTATTGTACGGATCTCTTTTAAAAGCCTTGTTTTCTCAGCTTTGTTGCCGGTCAGATGAAACTTCCTGTATGTTTCGGCAATTAGTTTTCGCTTCTTCACCGCTTTACCGCTTCTTTTCTTTCTTTTTTCTTCTTCCTTCTTGGGAATTTCGGGACTATGTACTTGTGCCTTGGATTTCTGTAGGCGTTTAAGATATTCCTGGATGGGTATCTTCTTTTTGCTGGGACTGTATTCGGGGATTTCTAAAACGGGAACCACAGGCTGAGGCACGTATTCCAACAACTGCTTCCACTTTTTGAAAAGCCGATCGATTTCTTCTTTTGTGGTTTCTGTCTTATCTATGCAAACAAATTTTGATTTTCTCAAACAGGATTTAAAGTATTTGGCAGGACATCTAGCTAATTTATTCAGTTTGGCAGGATCGCCATGTAAGTATGTGTTGTGAGGGGTGTTTAATGTTTTTTTATCCTATAGGATTCTTAAATTATTAAAGAGCCTTAGAATCGATAGTCGGCTCTATATGATGGCAAAGTCAATTGCCGAACTGAGAAATAAAATGCTTCTGTTTTAGAGTCAAGATTATTTCTAAATTTTATTAATAAAACCTTCAGCTTATATACTATTCTTATTCTATATATATTACAGTATCAATTCTTATTTCTTATTTCAATATCAATCGCAATATCATATTGATTACTACTAACCCAATTTGCTTATTTTGCACAATTGCGAATTCGGTCAGTGAACTTGTTTTATAAATGTAACCTAATTTTTATTTTGTGTTTATGTCAGTTTGTTTTCTTTATAGTTTTTTTTGTTTGGTCTAATTTTTGTATTTCCGTGTGGTGTCATATTTATGATTATATTATGAATGTGCTACAATGTGTATGAATGTACTACAATGTGTATGATTACATTATGAATGTACTACAAGGGCTTTAGCTAGTTCCTCTGCGCATTTAACTGGGGCTAATGCAGATCATAAGGGCACCTTAACCAAACATTTTTTACAAAAACTAAAGACTTTTATTTCAAACTTCCACTTTACTGAGTGAGAAGCTTTAAAACAAATATCAAAGTAAAAACTAGAACTCACTGATCACTTTTCCTTTCTTATTTTCTTACGGTTTATTCTACAACTGGTTATTTTTATGCCGGCTCAAATTGTAGTTGTACGAGAAATAAAGAACAACAACTAATAATTGTTTTAATATAAAAACAATTTATTTAGAGTGTTGGCAACATAAGTTGTTTTATTTTGCACAAGCAATGGAATATTTTTTATTAGTATTTTGGGGAACTGTCGTTTTTAAACTCTTCAATTCTAATTATGTAAGAGTTATTTTTTCCCAAAATCTTGCGCATTTCACTGGGGCTACTCCAGATCATCAGGGAACCTTTACCCAACATTTCTTAGAATAACTAAAGACATTTATTTCAAACTTCAGCTTTACCAAGTGAGAAGCTTTAAAAAAATATCAAAGTCAAAACAGGATTTCGCTGATTACTTTTCCTTTTTTAAATTCTTACATTTTATTCTAGAACTGGTTGGTTTTATGCCGACTCAAATTGTAATTGTAAGGGAAATAAAGAACAACAACTAATAATTGTTTTAATACAAAAACAATTTATTTAGAGTGTTGGCAACAGAAGTTGTTTTATTTTGCGCAAGCACTTGAATATTTTTAAATATTAATTAGTGGATTTGGCGTTTTTAAACTCTGAAATTCTAATTATGTGCTACTTCTTTTTTCCCAAAATCTTATTAAAAAATTCAAAGTGATCAGTTGGGGGGTCTTAGCTAGTTCCTATGAGCATTTCACTGCGGCTAATGCAGATCATAAGGGCACCTTAACCAAACATTTCTTACAAAAACTAAAGACTTTTATTTCAAACTTCTACTTTACTGAGTGTGAAGCTTTAAAACAAATATCAAAGTAAAAACATGAACTCACTGATCACATTTCCTCTTTTATTTTCTTACGTTTTATTCTACAACTACACAATTATACCGACTCAAATTGTGGTTGTAAGAAGAATAAAGAACAGCAATTATTAATTGCTTTAACATGAAAATAAATTATTTAGAGTGTTGACAACAGAAGTTGTTTTAATTTGCACAAGCACTTGCATATATTTAATTAGTATTTTGGGGAATTGTCGTTTTTAAACTCTTCAATCCTAATTATGTAAAAGTTCTTTTTTCCCAAAGTCTTATTAAAAAATTCAAAGTGATTAGTTGAGCAGTTTTAGCTAGTTCCTATGCGCATTTAACTGGGGCTAATGCAGATCATCAGGGAACCTTTCCCCAACATTTCTTAGAATAACTAAAGACATTTATTTCAAACTTCCACTTTACCAAGTGAGAAACTTTAAAACAAATATCAAAGTAAAAACTAGAACTCACTGATCACTTTTCCTTTTTATACCCTTGACAAAAATATGAAAGGGTATATTTAGGTTTGTCATTCCGTGTGTAATTTCTTCGATATCAATATGCGACCCCATAAAGTATATATATTCTGGATCCTTATGAATAGCGATAACGATTGAGCGATGTCCGCCTGTCCGTCTGTCTGTACGTGATATCGGTTTTCCCAAGCCCCCAGAAGAGCTAGAGACTTCATTATTGGACTGATCGATTGGAAGTGAGCTAACATAGAGTAGTAAGGACGGTTCCAGAGCTGGGAAGCTTACACCTATTTCTCGACGCAAAATTAACACCAAAAACCGATTATTTTTTTGTTTATTTGAAAATTGAACCCATTTCATGCTTTGGGACTCCTCAATTGTCCATTTAAAACAAAACAAAAATTTTTTTTCCAGGGATGGGAAATTAAAATTTTTTTTGTACATTCGGTATCTTGTGGTACATATAATAA
Source organism: Linnaemya vulpina (assembly GCA_963675445.1). NCBI lineage: Eukaryota > Metazoa > Arthropoda > Insecta > Diptera > Tachinidae > Linnaemya > Linnaemya vulpina. The sequence continues at coordinate 49,585,090 of OY776281.1, read as the reverse complement.
CTAAAATGTTTAAGAATTTTAAGTTTTTCCTAAATAAAACCGTTTTTGGTGTAATGAAATTTTGCATTGATGAAAAAAAATTGAAAAATTTAAAGTTCCCATCCAGCGTTAGGAAATTTAAATTTTTTTATACAATATCTAACAAAAAATCAACTAACGTCGTTTTCCCTGGTTACAATTACTTTTTATTTCAGTAAAACAAAATTGGTATCAAGAATTAAAAAATCAAAATTTAGATTCCAGGGTTCGGTACTGCAATATTTTGTGGTACATTAAAGTAACAATAAAGTAACAAATTTGTAGTTTTTCTTAAATAAAACCGCTTTATACATCATGAAGATTTCCATTGGTAACAAATAATTAAAAAAAATAAATTTTCGATTCCAGGGATCGGAAATTTAATTTTTTTTTTACACATTCGGTATTTCGTAGTACATATAATAACTAAGATGTTTAAAAATTTTAAGTTTTTCTTAAATAAAATAATTTTTGGTGTAATGAAGATTTGCATCGATGAAAAGAAATTAAAAAATTTAAAGTTTCCATCCAGGGTTAGGAAATTTTAGTATTTTTTGTACATTAAAATAACTAAAAATTAACTAACGTCGTTTTTTCCTGGTTAAAATTATTTTTTGTCCTGGCAAAACAGAATTGGTATCAAAAATTAAAAAAAACAAATTTCGATTTCAAGGCTCGAAAACTGATATATATTGTAGTACATGAAAGTGAAAGAAATGGTTACAAATTTGTAGTTTTTGTTAAATAAAACCACTTTATACATCATGAAGACTTGCATTGGTAAAAAATAATTTTAAAAAGTTTTAATTTTCGTCTCCAGGGATCGGGAATTGAAATATTTTTTGGGCATATCAGTATTTTGTGGTACATATAATAACTAAAATGTATAAAAATGTTAAGTTTTTCTTAAATAAAACCGTTTATGGTAACATGAAGAATTGCATGGATGAAAACAAATTTTTAAATTTAAAGTTCCCATCCAGGGTTCCGAAATTTGAAATTTTTTTATACAATACATAACCAAAAATCAATTAACGTTTTTTTCCAAGTTAAAATTATTTTTTATTTCGGCAAAACAAAATTGGTATTAAAAATTAAAAAAAAAAATTTAAATTAAAAAAATTCGATTCCAGGATTGGATACTGCAATATTTTGTATAACATGAACGTTACCAAAATGGTTAAAAATTTGTACTTTTGCTTAAATAAAACCGCTTTACACATTATGAGGACATGTATTTTTTGCTAACTGAAACTATTTTATAAGTTAGAAAGCAGACGTACGTTAGTGAAGGGTATATAAGATTCGGCACAGCCGAATATAGCACTTTTACTTGTTTATTTTCTTACGGTTTATTCTACAACTGGTTGGTTTTATGCCGGCTCAAATTGTAGTTGTACGAGAAATAAAGAACAACAACTAATAATTGTTTTAATATAAAAACAATTTATTTAAAGTGTTGGCAACATAAGTTGTTTTATTTTGCACAAGCAATGGAATATTTTTCATTAGTATTTTGGGGAATTGTCGTTTTTAAACTCTTCAATTCTAATTATGTAAGAGTTCTTTTTTCCCAAAGTCTTATTAAAAAATTCAAAGTGATCAGTTGAGGGTTTTAGCTAGTTCCTATGCGCATTTAACTGGGGCTAATGCAGATCATAAGGGCAACTTAACCAAACATTTCTTACAAAAACTAAAGACTTTTATTTCAAACTTCCACTTTACTGAGTGAGAAGCTTTAAAACAAATGTCAAAGTAAAAACTAGAACTCACTGATCACTTTTCCTTTCTTATTTTCTTACGGTTTATTCTACAACTGGTTGGTTTTATGCCGGCTCAAATTGTAGTTGTACGAGAAATAAAGAACAACAACTAATAATTATTTTAATATAAAAACAATTTATTTAGAGTGTTGGCAACATAAGTTGTTTTATTTTGCACAAGCAATGGAATATTTTTCATTAGTATTTTGGGGAACTGTCGTTTTTAAACTCTTCAATTCTAATTATGTAAGAGTTCTTTTTTCCCAAAGTCTTGTTAAAAAATTCAAAGTGATCAGTTGAGGGTTTTAGCTAGTTCCTATGCGCATTTCACTGGGGCTACTGCAGATCATCAGGGAACCTTTACCCAACATTTCTTAGAATAACTAAAGACATTTATTTCAAACTTCAGCTTTACCAAGTGAGAAGCTTTAAAAAAATATCAAAGTCAAAACAGGATTTCGCTGATCACTTTTCCTTTTTTTAAATTCTTACATTTTATTCTAGAACTGGTTTGTTTTATGCCGACTCAAATTGCAATTGTAAGAGAAATAAAGAACAACAACTAATAATTGTTTTAATATAAAAACTATTTATTTAGAGTGTTGGCAACAGAAGTTGTTTTATTTTGCACAAGCACTTGAATATTTTTAAATAGTAATTAGTGGATTTGGCGTTTTTAAACTCTGAAATTCTAATTATGTGCTAGTTCTTTTTTCCCAAAATCTTATTAAAAAATTCAAAGTGATCAGTTGGGGGGTCTTAGCTAGTTCCTATGAGCATTTCACTGCCGCTAATGCAAATCATAAAGGCACCTTAACCAAACATTTCTTACAAAAACTAAAGACTTTTATTTCAAACTTCCACTTTACTGAGTGTGAAGCTTTAAAACAAATATCAAAGTAAAAACATGAACTCACTGATAACATTTCCTCTTTTATTTTCTTACGTTTTATTCTACAACTACACAATTATACCGACTCAAATTGTGGTTGTAAGAAGAATAAAGAACAACAATTATTAATTGCTTTAACATGAAAATAAATTATTTAGAGTGTAACGCTGGATGGGAACTTTAAATTTTTCAATTTTTTTTCATCAATGCAAATCTTCATTACACCAAAAACGGTTTTATTTAGGAAAAACTTAAAATTCTTAAACATTTTAGTTATTATATGTACCACAAGATACCGAATGTACAAAAAAAAATTTAATTTCCCATCCCTGGAAAAAAAATTTTTGTTTTGTTTTAAATGGACAATTTTTTATACAATATCTAACAAAAAATCAACTAACGTCGTTTTTCCTGGCTACAATTACTTTTTATTTCAGTAAAACAAAATTGGTATCAAGAAATAAATTATCAAAATTTCGATTCCAGGGTTCGGTACTGCAATATTTTGTGGTACATTTAAGTAACAATAAAGTAACAAATTTGTAGTTTTTCTTAAATAAAACCGCTTTATACATCATGAAGATTTCCATTGGTAACAAATAATTAAAAAAAATTAATTTTCGATTCCAGGCATCGGAAATTTAATTTTTTTTGACACATTCGGTATTTCGTAGTACATATAATAACTAAGATGTTTAAAAATTTTAAGTTTTTCTTAAATAAAACAATTTTTGGTGTAATGAAGATTTGCATCGATGAAAAGAAATTAAAAAATGTAAAGTTTCCATCCAGGGTTAGGAAATTTTAGTATTTTTTGTACATTAAAATAACTAAAAATTAACTAACGTCGTTTTTTCCTGGTTAAAATTATTTTTTGTCCTGGCAAAACAGAATTGGTATCAAAAATTAAAAAAAACAAATTTCGATTTCAAGGCTGGAAAACTGATATATATTGTAATACATGAAAGTGAAAGAAATGGTTACAAATTTGTAGTTTTTGTTAAATAAAACCACTTTATACATCATGAAGACTTGCATTGGTAAAAAATAATTTTAAAAAGTTTTAATTTTCGTCTCCAGGGATCGGGAATTGAAATATTTTTTGGGCATATCAGTATTTTGTGGTACATATAATAACTAAAATGTATAAAAATGTTAAGTTTTTCTTAAATAAAACCGTTTATGGTAACATGAAGAATTGCATGGATGAAAACAAATTTTTAAATTTAAAGTTCCCATCCAGGGTTCCGAAATTTGAAATTTTTTTATACAATACATAACCAAAAATCAATTAACGTTTTTTTCCAAGTTAAAATTATTTTTTATTTCGGCAAAACAAAATTGGTATTAAAAATTAAAAAAAAAATAAAAACTAAAAAAATTCGATTCCAGGATTGGATACTGCAAAATTTTGTATAACATGAACGTTACCAAAATGGTTAAAAATTTGTACTTTTGCTTAAATAAAACCGCTTTACACATTATGAGGACATGTATTTTTTGCTAACTGAAACTATTTTATAAGTTAGAAAGCAGACGTACGTTAGTGAAGGGTATATAAGATTCGGCACAGCCGAATATAGCACTTTTACTTGTTTATTTTCTTACGGTTTATTCTACAACTGGTTGGTTTTATGCCGGCTCAAATTGTAGTTGTACGAGAAATAAAGAACAACAACTAATAATTGTTTTAATATAAAAACAATTTATTTAGAGTGTTGGCAACATAAGTTGTTTTATTTTGCACAAGCAATGGAATATTTTTCATTAGTATTTTGGGGAACTTTCGTTTTTAAACTCTTCAATTCTAATTATGTAAGAGTTATTTTTTCCCAAAATCTTATAAAAAAATTTAATGTGATCAGTTGAGAGGTTTTAGTTAGTTCCTATGCGCATTTCACTGGGGCTACTGCAGATCATCAGGGAACCTTTACCCAACATTTCTTAGAATAACTAAAGACATTTATTTCAAACTTCAGCTTTGCCAAGTGAGAAGCTTTAAAAAAATATCAAAGTCAAAACAGGATTTCGCTTATCACTTTTCCTATTTAAATTCTTACATTTTATTCTAGAACTGGTTGGTTTTATGCCGACTCAAATTGTAGTTGTAAGAGAAATAAAGAACAACAACTAATAATTGTTTTAATATAAAAGCAATTCATTTAGAGCGTTGACAACATAAGTTGTTTTATTTTGCACAAGCACTTGCGTATTTTCAATTATTATTTTGGGGAATTGTCTTTTTTAAACTCTTCAATCCTAATTATGTAAGAGTTCTTTTTTCCCAAAGTCTTATTAAAAAATTCAAAGTGATCAGTTGAGGGGTCTTAGCTAGTTCCTATGAGCTTTCCACTGGGGATAATGCAGATCATAAGGGACCGTTAACTAAAAATTTCTTAGAAAAACTAAAGACATTTATTTCAAACTTCCACTTTACTGAGTGAGAAGCTTTAAAACAAATATCAAAGTAAAAACATGAACTCACTGATCATATTTCCTTTTTTATTTTCTTACATTTTATTCTACAACTACACAATTATGCCCACTCAAATTGTGGTTGTAAGAGAAATAAAGAACAACAATTATTAATTGCTTTAACATGAAAATAAATTATTTAGAGTGTTGAAAAAGAATTTGTTTTATTTTGCACAAGCACTTGCATATATTTAATTAGTATTTTGGGGAATTGTCGTTTTTAAACTCTTCAATCCTAATTATGTAAGAGCTCTTTTTTCCCAAAATCTTATTAAAAAATTCAAAGTGATCAGTTGAGGGGTTTTAGCTAGTTCCTATGCGCATTTCACTGGGACTAATGCAGATCATCAGGGAACCTTTACCCAACATTTCTTAGAATAACTAAAGACGTTTATTTCAAACTTCCACTTTACCAAGTGAGAAGCTTTACAACAAATATCAAAGTAAAATCAGGAACTCACTGATCAAGTTTCCTTTTTTATTTTCTTACGTTTTATTCTACAACTGGTTGGTTTTATGCCGATTCAAATTGTAGTTGTAAGAGAAATATAGAACAAAAACTAATAATAGTTTTAATATAAAAACAATTTTTTAGAGTGTTGACAACACAAGTTGTTTTATTTTGCACAGGCACTTGCATATTTTTAATGACTATTTTGGGGAATTCTCGTTTTGAACTTTTAAATTCTAATTATGTGCGAGATCTTTTTTCCCAAAATCTTATTGAAAAATTCAAAGTGATCAGTTGAGGGATTTTAGCTACTATCTATGCGCATTTCACTGGGGCTAATGCAGATCATCAGGGTTGCTTTACGCAACATTTCTTAGAATAACTAAGGACATTTATTTCAAATTTCCACATCACTAAGTGAAAAGCTTTAAAACAAATATCAAAGTAAAAAAAAATCTCACTGATCACATTTCCTTTCTTATTTTCTTACGTTTTATTCTACAACTACACAATTATGCCGACTCAAATTGTGGTCGTAAGAGAAATAAAGAAACACAATTATTAATTGCTTTAACATGGAAATAAATTATTTAGAGTGTTGACAACAGAAGTTGTTTAATTTTGCACAAGCACTTGCATATATTCAATTAGTATTTTGGGGAATTGTCTTTTTTAAACTCTTCAATCCTAATTATGTAAGAGCTCTTTTTTCCCAAAATCTTATTAAAAAATTCACTTTACCAAGTGAGAAGCTTTACAACAAATATCAAAGTAAAAGCAAGAACTCACTGATCACTTTTCCTTTTTTTATTTTCTTACGGTTTATTCTACAACTGGTTGGTTTTATGCCGACTCAAATTGCAGTTGTAAGAGAAATAAAGAACAACAACTAATAATTGTTTTAATATAAAAAAAATTTATTTAGAGTGTTGACAACATAAGTTGTTTTATTCTCCAGAAGCACTTGCATATTTTTAATTAGTATTTTGGGGAACTGTCGTTTTTAAACTCTTTAATTCTAATTATGTAAGAGTAATTTTTTCCCAAAATCTTATTTATATATTAAAAGTGATCAGTTGAGAGGTTTTAGTTAGTTCCTATGCGCATTTCACTGGGGCTAATGCAGATCATCAGAATTTCTTAGAATAACTAAAGACGTTTATTTCAAACTTCCACTTCACTAAGTGAGAAGCTATAAAACAAATATCAAAGTAAAAACAAAAACTCACTGATCACATTTCCTTTTTTATTTTCTTACGTTTTATTCTCCAACTACACAATTATGCCGACTCAAATTGTGATTGTAAGAAAAATAAAGAACAACAATTATTAATTGCTGTAACATGAAAATAAATTATTTAGAGTGTTGGCAACATAAGTTGTTTTATTTTGCACAAGAAATGGAATATTTTTAATTAGTATTTTGGGGAATTGTCGTTTTTAAACTCTTTAATTCCAATTATGTAAAAGTTCTTTTTTCCCGAAATCTTATTGAAAAATTCAAAGTCTTCAGTGGATGGGTTTTGGGTAGTTACTATGCGCGTTTCACTAGGGCTAATGCAGATCTTCAGGAGTAGTAGGATAATGTATGTGCGAGACCAATTAAAATTCTCAAATTTCATCAATGAAATTTAAAATTTTGTAATTTTAATTGCCAAATATATGTTAATTGTTTTTTTTTAGTAATTTTATACCTTAATGTGTGTGTGTGTGTGTATTTTCCCACGGTTAAATAGGGGTGTTCACATTGTTATTGTTTTTTTTTTTTTATAATGTTGGGGTAGGCGTGGGAGTTTTGTGTCTGTCCATATGTGACCTTGAGAATACATGTCCGTCGGTATGTGAGCGTGGGAATTTGTGTCTGTCCATATGTGACCTTGAGAATACATGTCCGTCGGTATGTGAGCGTGGGAATTTGTGTCTGTCCATATGTGACCTTGAGAATACATGTCCGTCGGTATGTGAGCGTGGGAATTTGTGTCTGTCCATATGTGAGCGTAGGAATTCTGTCTGTCTATGTGTGCTATAGCCTAATAGAAAATAAGAAATTTTTAGGAACATTAGAAAATTTTTTTAGGAATTACATTATTTCAAAAGTGTTGCAGTTATATATGGATGGCCTTAATGTTTGTGGTTCGTTTCTTCTTGCTGGAGTGAGATATCTTCTTTTATGTTTTGTTTGTTTTTAATTTTGGCGAGTGCTTACTTAAGACATTTTGTCCAGCAATTCAGTTATTTCTTTTTTGTTTGCAATGCTTGAGTCTGAGGGAATAATTTGATTATTCTGATCTTGAAGACGTTGTGAAAAAAAAAAATTGCTATTCCATAAATATTGAAATTGATATTTTGTTTATTTTATACATGACGATCATCGATGGATTTTATTTGGGGATCTGGATGGTGGTGCGATTTCTGTATTTTGTAGAATATGAATATTTATGCTATGTTTAAGTGTGTGTATGACAGTCCGCTTTCTTGCTTTCCTGGATTTTGCGCAAGTGGGTCACTATGAAATGTGATAAGATGTACATATTCATGCGTACATAAATATCTACAAATTTATTTCATTTACGCATATACATACAAACAAATAATAATCGTTTATTCTATGTGCCCAAATATTCCCTTGACCATTTGAATGAATGAATGAACCATTGTGTATGTTTGTTTGTGTGTTCTCTGAAAAAAAAATATGTATGTAGGTTTTTATTTGAAATAAGAAGACATTTATTTCAATTTTTATAAGCATTTACTTAAAAGTTTGCTAACATTTTCATTTTTAAGTAAAATTGCATTCCTTAAGGCACAAACACCATAGTCGTGATAGGTACAATAGAGATATATTGAATGCTTAGTTTCCATTTGTTTAAAATTAATGCAGCCAATGTCTTCAATGTTATAAATTGTTTGATGAATAATTTTTTCCAGCCATTTTTCATTCTCTTCCCCCTTAACATATATTTGTGAATTTCTTATATTGGATTTTAAAAACTTGCAAACGCTTTGAAATGAGACTGATCCATCATTCGAGTTAATATGATGATAGAGTTTTGTTAACCAAACTGCTTCTCTCTGTTTTTTGGCTGATAAACATGCGAAATCAAAAGGAGGTTTTATGATGAAATTGAGGTATTCGTTGTTGCTGAAAACTACAGCTAGTTCTTTTGCGATGAAGTCATTTGAATTATTTTTGAAACCTTGCAAGTCTACAAAAACAATATCACCATCCATGTTATTTAATTTATAAGACCTTCCGGACTTGACCTTTTATTGGTATGTATTCTATTACGCGGTCATGAATAAGAACGCAGTAAGCTGATGTTTTTGATGGAATATTTGTTGCTGTTTCAAATTCAATTTTTATGTCGATTGGTCCGGTATTGAGCGTTTCGTTTTGGTGACTGACATCAACTACAATAATTGGAGCGTTATTTTTAAACTCTTGACCTGTTAGAAGAGGTTGGGGTTGTTTCATGTAGTAGCTTTGTTGGAATCTTAGATACATATCATATAGAATCGCATAGCGCTCATTTTTGAATTTTATATTAAGATCGTCATATGGGTAAGAGGTTGAGTTTAAATGTACTTTTAAGTTAGTAAGATCACAATGAACAAACTCGATTTCTTGTTGAAAGGCAATCAACACAAAACGAGGGCGTTCTTTATTAGCGGCCAGTTTCTCATTCCATATGTGATTGGTCCCCGTATTAAGGTGTGGATTCATATGACAATCCCAACTACGGAATGCCATTGGTATAGCAGCACCATTATTAAGTATTTTGATCATATTCAAATTACTATGATCAGATAATTGAACATGTGGAATTCTCCATGATATTAGTGAAATTGTAAGTTTTGCTTTCTCAGTGGATTCATTCGAGTGTACAAGATCCTCATCGTTCTTATTACGCAATAGTATCAACTCATGTTTACCATTTAATAAAACTTTATTATATTCTTCAGCGAATCCTAAAAGAGGTTTGAGTGGTACATAGAAATTAAAATTTCCATTTTGAAGATTGATTTCATCATGTTTATTCCATCCAGCATTTTGCAACACAACGCTTGCCGTAGGTGATAAAGAAACGAAATTTTTTATGGCACTGGTGGCTCCCAAATATCTTGTATGATCAATTTCAATACCATTTAGTTCATAGCGAATTTCATCAAAGAGATATGCAACAAAATTGTTTTTCAACTTCAAGTTGGGTGTAGATTTCGATGTTTTTTCATCTACAACAAGTCCTTCCACATATATATAGCTTTCACTGGGTAACACATATAGATCTTGGTTTTGTATTGAAATTCTTATTTCATCGTTGTTGTTAAAAGACTGAAGGTATGGTATGTATGTGTGATAATCCTTTTTGATTATATTTTCATCAGATATTGGTTTATCTAAAACGTCTATTATTGAACTAATTTTGTTTTCAGTTTAAAGTTCAGTGACTTGAGAAAACTCTTGTTTGCTGCTGTAACCGACTTTTGACGAACAGATCTTTTCAATTGTTGCTTAGGTTGTAATGTTTGAGGATTAGATGTTGCTGTAGTATTCTTCGATATACTCGTGTTGTATATTATCATTATTTAGTTGTCCTTATATGTATTCGTATTGTAATTTCCTCTCCTCTGAAATTAATTAAGTCGCCGTTTTGATCAACCACGCGAAGAGCTAGTGGACTTATCTCTCTGGAGTTTACTGGCAAATAAATGATATTTTTGGGAATCTCAACTATTTTATATCCAGCCGGTACATTAATCGGAAATTCATGTAGTGTATGAGCTTTAGAATTATTCATATAAGTATTAACCACAATACTGCTTTCAATCCTCAAGAGATTCACCTTAAAGATATTCACTGGAAGATCAGAGTAATGTTCTTTGTTTCCGATATGAAATATATTGTTGTAGACATCCACATTTGGGATACTGTTGTATGAATTAAAATCAGTTAGAGTACATTCATAGGTTCCGTTTAAATCAATAGGAGGAAAATAATTAGCAGACAGCTCTGATGAATTGGAGCTTAGAGTCAATGTTATTGACATTGTGACTGTTTGATTGTAAATAAATGAGGTTAAACACACAGTATGATTTATAAGAATCACTTTCGTATTTATTGTTTATTTACTAAACTACTAAATTAAATATTGATGCCATTGTTGTTGTTGTTGTTGTTTATTTATTGTATTCTTCCATTTACAATATCTCATCTTTGCTTATCCAAGAATTGTGCTCATTACCAAAGCCCAGCCACTTAACAAACACCTTCCGTCCTTTAGATTTGAGAACCTTTTCAACTAGGTATGTATTTGGATATCTGGTTTTCGAAAGTTCTTCTTCATAGAATCCACCTCTAATAGGATTTCCGCGATAGTCTTCTAATGTATATGTTGTAGGATATGTGTTTTGTACTCTTTTAATTGCAAAGATTTCTGTTGTCCAATTCGGAGTATAACCTTTTTCAAAAATGTTTTTATATTTGCTTATGCGTACATGATCTCCTGCATTAAATTTTGACATTTTATACACCTTTAAATGACTGTATATTGTTTTTAAAAGCTGTTTTTCATTTTATGAACTTACTTTAATCGGTGACATTTTAATGGTGTGATGGATTTTTCTGTTGTATGCATCAAGTAAATCTCTATACATATTAATCCAATTATATGAACCATTTAAGCTAAATTCTTTCCACATCATTCCTTTTAATGTTCTATTGAACCGTTCTACTATTGAGGCTTTCATAGTGCTATATGTTGAGTAGTGATTAATATTGTATTTATTCATTAACTGATTGAAATATTTATTGAAAAATTCTTTACCATCGTCTGTTTGCAAGTTTTTCGGTATTCGTCCCAATTTGAAAATATTCTCCATTGCCTGGGTTGTTTCAAATGCACTCTTTCTTCTCAAAGGTACTGTCCAAGCAAATTCTGAGAATGTATCAATTACAGTTAGCAAAAATCGATAATTTCTATTTTCTAAAGAATAATTTCCCATTTCAACTAAATCAGCTTGCCAAAGATCATCTATTCCTTTCATCACAACTCTACGACGTACAAAACGTTTTCGAGCCTACTTATGCAATTCATTTACAATATTTCTTTTTGAAGACATCTTATTTTTCCAGTCGCTGTTTTAAGTGTGTTGTGATTTACTTGGTGCACTTTCAGGTATTGATACGAACATGTAATTTTCTATTCAATAAATTTTTTCTCGTAACTCTTCAATTTCCTTATCAAAAAGTGATTTATTGTCATCCATTTTCTTATTGATATCCTGCAACTGAGCGTTAAGATTTTCTAACTGGAAAGCTACTTCTTGTTGCTGTTTTTTGAGTTCAGTTTTCAGAAACAATTTACTGATAACATCGTTTTCCTCGTATCCATAAAGAAGCCCAACAACTTAGGTGCATTTTTGGTTGAAATTACTTCACTTCTATCGTTAATATAATGTCCAAATTTATCAACGGACATGTTTTATAAAAAAATCTATTTATGTATATAGTTTATACTACTATATTAGCTTCACGTAGTTCTTCAATAATTGAGACAATTTCGTTGTTGTGATTAGTATGGCCTGCAGAATGTGATGCAAGCAGTAGTCTAAGTCGATCTACCAACTCGTTTGGATCATCCCAGTATATATAGTTTGGATTATGAGGGTTAAACTGCATCAAACCCCTTCCTAAATAATTAGTTTTTGTTACATCTGATGAGCTTTTATGATTTTCTCCTTTGAAAAGTTTTCCAATAATATGTTTGTACGTATGGGCTTTGCTCCCTTTGATTTGACCATCAGACTTATAGTCTCTCCTGTGAGCATTGGTAGTAAGTAATATTTTTTTATAGATTTCAAGCTCAAATTTGTCATAGTCTTTTGGTGTTTTATGAAACATTAAAGAAAACAGTCCTGGCCCATATTTGTCCACCAACCTGTATCTTATCTTGATTTAACTCGATGGTGCTATTACCAAATCTCCATTGATTATTATTGTCTTTATGTGGACCATAGTTAGTATCTAGTTCGTTTCTCGATTGTAATAGTGATAAGTCAGGATAACTTTCTTCATTATTCGAATTTTGTGAGTAAAAGTCATCTTCATCATAATTACTGCTACTTTTACTATTCGATTGTTTAAACATTGATTCTTCAATTAGTTTCTTGGGCGTACTCGTTTCCAATTTTATTGTTGAATTCTGAGGATGAAAACTTTCATTGTCATCAATTCCAGTTTCCTTATCACTCGGTTCTTTTTTAACCGGTCTACCAACGTATTTAGAACTATTGATAAGTTCTTTTAAAGGTTCTGTGATAGGCTTGAATGAATCTCTTAATTGTTCATGTGCATTTATTTCACCAGTTTTTATACTTCCAAGCTTTTTCTTCAAGATATTTCTTGTAGTCACCAAGTCTTTAAGAATTTGTTCATTCATTTAAGTTGTCAGGTCAGTTCAATAGGAAGCAGATCAGTTTATTAGATCAGGTATCAGATCAGCTCATCAGGTATCAGATAAGCTTATCAGGTACCAGATCAACTTATCAGGTCAGCTTAACAGGTATCAGACCAGTTTATCAGGTATCAGATCAGTTTATCAGATATCAGATCAGCTTATCAGGTCAGTTCAACAGGTGTCAGATCAGCTTATCTGATCAGTTACAATAATCACATATATAAAGTTTGAAGTCAGATTAAATACTGAAGGGTGCATTAGATGAACAGCAAATTATATTATGATGAAGTAATCAAATGACTTTCTATAACGACCGTTGTTTAGTTCATTATCTTTACTTATCATCAAAAATCCGTATTTTTCCTTCCAACATTCTCTACAAATTTGTTGAAACATTTTAAAGTTCATATCGCTGGCAACGTGATCATCATATACATGTTTCATATTTGTCGAATCTTGTTTAAACATAATAATTACATTAGCATTATCTCTTATCAAATGTTTTGGAATCCGCGTGTAAGTTTGACACAAGTAAAATGAATCTACGTTCTTATGACGACCCATACAAAAATATGCACGTATGTTGTTTTGCTTTTCACATGCAATATCATCAAAAATCATAATTGAATTGCTTTTAGCTTCACTAGGAGGAACAACGTACTCGTTATCTGCGAATGTGTAGTATCCCATTCCTTTAATTGGTGAAATTAATTTCTTTAGGTATTCATATTTAGGTTGATATAAAGATTTTGAGTACAAGTAAATATTTTCAAACTTGAGACCATTAGGACTTTCCAGCAAACTAATCATTATATTAGTTTTTCCACAATTTGAAGGACCAACTATTAATGCTCGAATAGAATTTGGTAACAAGGAACTATGTCTTATTTTTTTACTGTCATTTGAACAAATATCAGCATTACGAACTAATATATTTTTATGATGTTTTACAAAGCGCATTTTAATAACTACTTGTGAAATTTGCAAACAATATCTTTTATTGTAGATTAAAGTAATATGGTTGTATTTTATAACAAAAGTTTTAGTCTCAAGCACACTATCGTTGGAGAAGGTTTACTAAATAAAGCAATAAATTCTCTGCCTTTTCAATTACATCTTCCTGGATATTAGTACTGTGGACCTGGCACAAGATTACAAAAGCGTTTAGATAGAGGAGATAAAGGAATTAACTTATTGGATGCTGCTTGCAAAAATCACGATATTGCTTATTCGAAAAATAAAGACTTAAACAGCAGACATCAAGCTGACAAAATTCTTGAAAATAAAGCTTGGGAAAGAGTTCTTTCAAAAGATAGTTATCTTGCAGAAAAAACATTTGCATATATAGTCACCAACGCAATGAAAGCAAAAACTAAACTTGGTATGGGTGTTGAAGCAAAGAAAAGGAACACAGTGAAAAGACCATCACCACGAATTCGTATAAATGACAAAAAACTGTTTCATAAAACAATTAAATCAGCAACAAAGGTATTGAAGAAGGAAAAACCACAAGATATTAATTCAGCCATTAAGATTGCTCGTAAAGCTATCAGTAAATCTCTTAAGGGGAAAAAAGCTCGTGTTGTAATACCACGCATTATAAATGTCCCAAAAATTGGTGTTTTTTTTGCCCATAATACCGATTATAACTGCTCTAGGTGCACTTGGTAGTCTAGCAACTGGAGGTGCCGCTATAGCTAAAGCTGTAAATGCAACAAAGAATGCAAAAAAACAACTTGAGGAAGCCACTAGACACAACAAAGCAATGGAGTCAATTGCGGTGGGAGATGGACTATACCTTAAACCATATAAAAACGGTTATGGACTTGTTTGTAAAGACCAATCAAAAAACTTTTAGACATGCTACCCAACAGACCATTATCAGAATTTAATCTGAGAAAATTTTCAAAATATATTCCACACTTCAGAGGGGTTTTTATGTTGGATTCGCTACCAAAGCGACCAAAGACTGTAGAGCGTGGAATAATCAATTTGGATTTATCAACAGGCCCAGGTACTCATTGGGTAGCATACTATAAAAACAAGAATGAAAAACAATATTTCGATAGCTTTGGAAATTTACAACCTCCTCTAGAATTAATTAAATATTTAGGTAGAAATATTGAATACAACTACAATCAATATCAAAACTTTAATACATATAACTGTGGCCACTTATGTTTGAAATTTCTTTATGAGATAACCAAAGATATTAAATAAAACACAATCATATATATTTAAAAACATTTTTTTTTATTATTATTATTATTTTTTTCTTGTTAATTACAAAATATATCCACATAAAATTTTTTTTACTGCCAAATGGGGTACTGGGAGTTTGGTATCAAAAACTCATTCATCTCACTATCCAGGATAAGGTTTCGCTCTCCTTTTCTTTGTAGTCGATATTTATCACTTGAAAGATCATCTAATTCGACATCTGTTAAAATATTATATCGGTTGGGGAGAAACATTATATGGTTTTCCAGTTCAAGTTGAACTATTTCCCCATACTTTGTTGTTACTCGCTTTGCACGTACGATGGTGTATTTGGATGATTCATCTAAATCCTTTATATGGATTAAGGATTTTGTATTACAGGAATTGAATTTGCTTATTAAACTCATTGCGCTATAAATGTTTCACAACTTATAAGTTTGAACTTAAATTTCGAATTAATCTCGATATAAGCTTTCTAGACTTTAAGATGTCTATCTGAAAATTATTAAGCAATGATATTAGATTTGTGTGTGTGTGTGTGTGTGAGTGGGAGAGAGAGGGAGCAAAAGACGAAAAGATGAATAATAAAATCTGGTGTTAGAAGAATATAGAGAGATACTTATATACATTTTTGAGTCCTTTACTCTAAAATTTGAATTTGTTTTTGGAGTGGAACGCAGATTTAGTTTAATAAATTAAATAAAATTTCTCTTACAACTTGTTCGTTGAAAACAATTATTAGTAGAGAACTGACATTCAAAAAGATCGGAAGTAAATTTTGGTAATAGTATAAAATATGCCATAAAAATCATGAGTGACATTAGAAACAAGCTCGCACAATTCTTAGTTGATTTTGAGGGATGTCAACTATACGAACACATGGAAATGGTGAAAATCTTCCTCGATATGTTGAATGAAAATGATGATTTTGGTATAATGGAAGATGAGGACAAGGACGATGGTCACTTTAAGTCTTGTCCATGGAGCCATCCAGATTGTGAGGAAGGACCAAATACTTGTCGGTGCTCCGTATTTTACTTAAGAAAAATGACGATAAATCATTTAATTAATTGATATTATGTAATATTTCGATGAAACTAAATTATGAATCACAAAACAAAATAAAACAAATTCTGAATGTTTTTCATTTTATATATATTTGTACAATTTTTGTTTATTTCTCTTAACAATACAAAAATTTTTATTATTTATTAATATATTTCACTACTTTGCATGTAAATTGAAACGCATCGGACGTGTTTTGTTTGTACTCGCATAATCATAAATAAAAAATACAAAATTTGCATGGAAAATATAGTTATACAGAATAAACAAGATACTTTTGATAAATAAAATACTTTTGATAAACAAAAAACGTTAATAACAAAAGCATAACATAAACAATATAACTAAATACACCAATATATTAAACATTGAAAATAAAAATTACAAAACGAAAAGAAAGAGAGGATAAAATAAAACCAAAATATATTATTACACTAAAAACAATAACTAAACAATTTTACAAATTTGAATATAACATATACACTGATATATTACATTGAGTACAACAACAGTGAAATTTACAGAAATATCGAGAAAACCGCATGAACAAAATATATTCGGCAAAATATTAAGGACAATATATAACAAAAATACTGAACCAGTTGATACACTAACAACACTACACTGGTTAAAAGAAAAATTACAATACACAACAAAAAAATTAAAAGAACGCAAACAATAACAATATAAAAAAAAAAATAAAAAAAAATTCAAACATAATCATTATCAGCTGACGCATTCTCTTAAATACGGGCTTAATAACACTGGCAGCTTGGAAGAGTGATGCCAAGTTTTTTATGCTATTAAATTATATCAGATTTTACAACCACTGTATCTACATATGTATGTCCGTTACTTAAAAGTGATAATTTAAATTATTATACTTCATAAAAAAACTTAATTTATAATTGTCTCAATGTACAATTTAAGAAAAAAGAACACGAAAATTAATAAGAAGAAAAACTCTATACCAACAAATAACCAGGACAATACTGTAACCACAATGAGTCACTCAGCATATAATACTGGAACTCCTACTCATAAATGTGTACATGGGAGCTTACAAAACTCAGCTCTTATTCCTGACTCACCATTTAAGCTTATAACAGTGATGGATAAGCGTTTTGAAAAGCTCACGGAACAATTGGAGAAGGTAATTGAGATCAAGCTTAATAAGTACAAAGAGAATTTTTTGAATGCCATTGAAACAAGGTTTGCTGTTGTAAAAAACGAGATATGCAGTTTAAACGAAAGACTTGAAAAACTGGAAACCGTTGCTGGTGACCTGAAAAGTATGCATGATGAAATTGCAACTCTAAAAGCGAAGGTTAGGTATCAGGAGAATAATCACGTTGCAAATGAGTTACGGATAAATTCGATACCATTTTTTGAAAATGAGAACCTTATGGATATATTTCACTCTATTTGTGAGACCATTAAATCCTCCACTCCTGCTGTTAAATCAATATACCGTACCCAGAACAGGAATAATAACGGTAATACATATTCAAAGGATGGAGCCATTATCGTCAAAATGCAGTCAGCGTATGACAGAAACTTCTTCATGAAGTCTTTATCTAGCTTTAGGAGAACAAATAGAAACTTCAATTTCTGCTTAAAACACATTGGCATTAACTCGGATTACAACTTCTATGTCAATGAGAATCTCACTAAAAATAATTTTCAAATACTACGGGCTGCTACTCGTCTTAAAAGAAAGAAACTTTTGTACAATACTTTTATTTTGCGTGGTAATGTGTACATTAAAAAGACGGCTGATGACAACATGCTACAAATTGAGGAGATCAAATATCTACATGATTTATTTCCTGAAGCTAACGACTTGGATGATGCTTAAAGTTAAAGTTGTACTACTGCCTGATAATGTTTATCTTCCTATTAATTTTGTGTTATATTCTTATTTAAAATTTGAGCGTTTTTTAAACTCTTCTTGTACTTTTATATTAAACTTCCGTATATTCTTCCCCTTTTTAATTGCAAGCGTTACTTTAGGACATTTAGTGACTTATGGCCCGGTTAGTTAGTGGTTTCACTGATGATTCCAAAGACAATCTTTGCGATATGATACGCATCTTGTGCAAACAGAGATGCGGTTTGAACATATGCCATATTAACGCGCAGAGCTTAAATAATAAAATGGATGAATTTCGTTTACTTTTTGAGAACTCTGGTGTAGATATTGTTTGTGTTTTAGAAACTTGGTTTGATCCTATAGTTCTTAGCTCAATATTTAATCTGGACAAATATCGTATTTTTCGATGTGATAGAAGATCTCATGCTGGTGGTACTGCGATTTATGTAAGAAATGGCATATCGTGTAGGAAGTGTTTCAACTCGGAATTAGGTGATCAAATGGAGTATATTTTTGTTGAGGTTTCATCTATACGTGAAAAAGTTTTAATCGGTTGTGTCTATAGGCCTAATCGTTTAATTAAAACTGATAATTTTTTGGAGCAAGTAGGAAATCTGACGCTGAAATATGGGGATATTATGATATGTGGCGATTTTAATTCTGATTTACTTAGTGATTCTCACCTGATGTATGATATGAATGCTATTGGTCTTTTTCCAATAAATACGTCTATTCCAACCCATTATACCAATACTAGGGATACACTTATTGATATTATCTTTGTGAGTGATAAGGAAAGGGTTTTACTCTATGACCAACTGTCAGCTCCATGTTTTTCGAAACACGATCTGTTATTGATATCATTTAGTTTTCAGCGTAATGCCTATCAGAATACTGCACAATATTATGATTATAGGAATTTGGACTATGAGTTGCTTCGTTATGAAATACAGCGAACTGACTGGGATTTGATTTACTTTATACCATCTGTTGAGGACCAGTTGGACTTCCTCGGGATTAATCTAAGCAACATTTTTGATATATGCGTACCCATAAAGACTGTTTCGTTTGGTAGTAAAAAGAAACCCTGGTTTGATAATGATATAAAGCGTGCAATTGAGAAAAGGGATTTGCTGTATAAGAGGTGGAAAAGATTTAGAACTGAAGAGCTTCATAAGGAGTATAGTATAGTCAGGAAAATTGTGAATAGAAAGATCAAGAATGCAAAGTCATTGTACTATTCTTCTGTCTTTACTTCAGCTATAGGATCTAGGAAAACTTGGAGGGCCATACGGGATATTGGCATTAGTAAGGTAAGTCTTGATCAGGATGATGAAATAGATATTGATGCACTTAATGTGAAATTTACTTCTCTGCCTAATCTTCCTGTAAATCATAATCTCTACCTGAATCAACCGGACCCTACTGGACCGGATTTGTTTAATTTTGATTGTGTGACCCAGGAGGATGTTCTCTCTAGTTGCTTGGCTATTAAATCTAATTCTGCTGGTATTGACGGAATGCAGCCCAAATTTGTTAAGATGTTGCTGCCTTACTTGCTGCCATACATTACTTTTATATTCAACACTATAATTACTAAGAGCGTTTATCCCAGAAATTGGAAGCATGCGAAAATCATTCCTGTTCCTAAGGCAAGTGGTGATTATCGCCCAATTGCTATATTGCCATATTTGTCAAAAGTGTTTGAAAAGTTGTTGCACCGACAAATGTACAAATATGTAAACGATAGGAAACTTCTTACTGAAAGACAGTCTGGCTTTAGACCTAAACACAGCTGTACAACTGCACTCTTAGATGTGTCGGAAGATATTAGAAGAAGTATCGATAAGGGGGACATTACATTTTTAGTCCTTCTCGATCACTCTAAAGCGTTTGATATGGTGCATCATGATACTCTTTGTTTGAAACTGAGACGTCTGTTTAACTTCTCCCGAGCATCAACCTGTCTGTTATCTTCGTACTTGTCTGGCCGCCATCAATCAGTTTTTACTAAGAACAAGTTTTCGCGTCCTTTACATGTAGCTAAGGGAGTTCCACAGGGTTCAATTCTGGGTCCACTCCTCTTCGCGATTTATATAAATGATTTGATTAGGCACTTTTCGTTTTGTTGTGTTCATCTTTATGCCGATGATGTACAAATATATATCAGTACTGATAAGACTAATATTAGCGAATGTGTGGAAAAGCTAAACGAAGACCTCAAGAATGTGAATGATTGGGCTTGTGCTAATGGCCTGTGTATCAACCCTACTAAATCTAAGTGCTTGGTGATAACTCCTAGGTCTATGATATCTTCCTTGCAGCCTAGGATAATTTTGGATAATCAGCCAATTGAAATTGTTAGGTCGAGTAAAAACCTTGGGATTGTTTTCAATAACAATCTGACATGGACAGATCATGTAAATCACGCCTCGGGAAGAACGTTTGCTATATTAAGGAATTTGTGGAAGACTCAATACTTTACTCCGCTAAAGATACGCATACTTCTTGCTAAAACCTATCTTGTCCCGGTTTTGCTATATGGTTGTGAGGTATTCGCTTCATGTGATAGTGCTAGCTTTAGGAAATTGAGTGTGGCCTTTAACGCGGTAGTGAGATATGTTTATGGATTGTCAAGGTACGACCATGTATCAGCTCTTGGAAAGACGTTATATGGTGTTTCATTTGTTGATCTATTGAAGACAAGAGTTCTATTATTTTTACATAGAATTATCACTACTCGTGAACCAAATTACCTCTTTGAGAGATTGTCATTTATTCGCTCTCAAAGACGGAATGACCTCATTCATTTTAGATATCTGTCTCTTGTATCTGAATGGCAATTTTTCGTTTTTTCTGTTCGTCTTTGGAATTTTTTACCAACCGGAGTAAAATTATTAAGAAATGCTTTGCAATTTAAAAGGGCTTTATTTAACTATTTTTCTTGAATATATTGATAATTTTTTTTTTCTTTTTCTCTCATTAATTAAAATAAAAATTAATTTTTTTTTTTTCTTTTACTTTTCTTTGAATAACTGGAAGTCAATTAGGTTTTTCATAATTACATATCGTTATTATAATTATTACTATTACTGTGATTATTACATTTTTATAATTTCTTTATTTAATTTTTTTTATAATTTCTTTATTAACTTTTATTATTCATTAATTTTGAGCAAATATATATAATTCTGTACTGTAAGCATAAGACCTTAGGTCTTGTTGTATGGAAAATCGCATCAGTAAATAAATAAATAAAATAAATACTTAAATATATATAAAAATTATTACTTAAAAATAGGGATACAATTATTGCATTGCTTTTTCCTCTTCTAGTCTTGAAATTTCCCACAGTAGCATGTCAAGTTCATAATCGGGATTAGTTTCCTCGATTCGAAAATGACACCATGCATATGTACTCATCTTATCGCTTCTTATTTTTCTTTTATCGTCTGCATAATTTAAGACTACTTTATTTATTTCATTTGTATAAATTTGATGAACTTTTGATTTAAATATTAACATATCATCATATACAGTAGACTTATTAAATAAACAGTTTCTATAAGAAGTTGTGTCGTACTTATCAAGAATGCATTTCTTTACCCCTTTCGATTATTTAATATCATTTTCATACTGCACACTAAAGGAATACATCTTTGATCTCAATCCTACAAACTCCTTCATTATTTTTCCACAATTCTCATCCTTCATCATACCCAACACCTTTTTGTTTACTAGAGGGAAACCATATATATTGTTTTTTGGGTAATCAGACGTATCAAACTTATGGACGACGTCAGTTTTTATGTCAGCGTAAAAGTCTTCTGTTTTTACTGTGTAAATGAAAGAGTCAGTATCCATATAATTCAATAATAAGTTCGACTTTAATTTGGGTTGCATGTACCCATAATGGAAATCATACATTTTCCATTTGGAAAGCTCTAAAACACAAAATCCTAAATATATAGGTTTATTGTAATAGGTTTTTACTCTATTCATTTCAATCGCTACCATATTCTCAGAAAATATTGACAAACTATGAAAATTAGGTTTAGATATCCAATCTTGAGCTCCTAAATGATTACGGTTTGTCCTATTCCAGTTCGTAACTATTCGTACATCTTTTCTCTTTTCCACATTCTCCATAGTTTTACCATATACTGCATTATTTAGTAATTTGAAGAAATTTTTCTAAAATGTGTTTTTTGCTGTTGCTCTATGTTTGGTGTTTAAGTCTATATAACTTTTCAACCAGGTTGATTGTTTATAAGTGAGAATCCAATGCACTTTTTTTAGAACTAGACCATACTTCAAACATTGTTTGAGAACTCTATAGTGTATGACGTATGTTTGTTTTGTGGAAAAATCTGCAATTAATTTAGTGTGCTTTGTTTGCTGATTTTTTTTGTTTTCCGAGCCGAAAGGAAGGTCATTGTGAGAGTCATGCAAATGAGAAGGATAGTCTAAAGTAACTTCATAGACATATCCATCACTTGAACTATCATCTATGGTTTTAGGATCCAGATTTAGCTCTTCAGCTGATAGCCATCTGAATCCGCCATAAGGTAGATACTCAGACATAGCCCAACCGTAGAGGTTATTTGCGTCTAAATACACAATAAATTCTGAGGGCTTCTCTCTATCGAAATCAGGTAAATATTTGTTGTTAGCCTTTGAATATCGGTAACTGCATTGTACAAGTCCACTACGTATTCCTTTCTTGAAGAAATTGTACATATTTATGTCCGTCAAAAGCTCCAGTTCTATATTTGTATACTTTAGCATAGCATCCCACGATAGTCCTGGTGCAGTGTAATATTGACATGGATCTAGGTGATAGATACTCTTACAAACCTTTCTAAAATTTTCAAATATATCTGCAAGTAAGAGTACGTCCGTTTTTAAATAAACTTCCATATAATCTAGCAAGGTTTTGCAGCTGAAAGCGTTCCAAACTTCTTTCGCATGCTCATAGTCTTCAGTCGAACACTCCTTATTATTGAGGTGATTGAAGAAATCTTCCTTGCTGGAAGCTGACCTAACTTCAATTTTTCAAAAGAATTTAGGAAATCATAAGGAAAAACGCCTTTCCTTCTCACAAGATCAAACTCTTTTTTTGTTTTAAATTGTGTTTTAATGATGTGAAAGTCTTGCTCTGAAAGATTATTAGCTAAAGATTCTAAGCTTTCAGGCATAAAACGAATTGTGTCCAAAAATTTAAGTTCAAGGTTTTAGTTGTCGATCATTTTTGAAAATCTAGATAGTGATATGTATAATTCTTTATTGAGCGGAAGGACTTTTATATTGTCAGATTTTTTAACAAAAAGATGTGAGTCACAAGATGAATAATTGTGGAAATAGATTGGTATAAATTTTGGAATTTGAAATTTTAAATTGCATATATTATGAGCAGCTCCTCTAAATTTACCACTTATGCGGCAGTGATCTCTCACTCTGTCATTGCCTAGATATTTATGACAAATGTGACAATTTATCGCATTTCGAAAATTAAAATTTTCGAAGGGAGATAAATCATCCATTCGGTTCTTGTTTTTCAAATAATCATTGTAAATATTTTCGCAATCGTTAATTATACAATCTACAAACTTTTCGCCTGCATCTTCCCCCGTATATATTTTAAACTTATCTAACTTATCATTATGCTTACATTTAATATAATAACTAAAAGCACAAGGAATGTGCTTTTTGCTATACCTACTTTTGTCACTTACTCTAATACTAGTATCTTGCAATACGCATTCAAAATCTGCATATACAACAAATGGTACATCCATCTGTCGTTGATGGTCCTTGAAGCATAATGTTGACTTGTCCTCTGATGGAAGCTCAGACACAATTTGTCCACATTCCAATTTGTGTTGCTCCATAGTCCTACCATTGTAGCTATATTGCAGACAGCTGTTGCAAAACATCAGTTTTTTGCAGTGTTTCGTAGTCTGGTGTTTTAAAAGTCTGTGGAAGGAAAATAGATATAAATTTGCAATCAATATATTTATATGTGCATTGGTGTATATGTATATTTCTTGACTTACTTTGATATTTGTTTAATAAAAATATAGTGATGGTATCCTTCAGCATTTTCTAAAACTAATAAATTTACATGTCTATGTTTTTCTTTCTTGGTGTTGCGGTACGGTCCAACAATTTCATTGCTATATCCGAATACATTAACGCTAATATCAGGATTGCGTTCTTCAAATGTCTTAATACTTTTTAATGCTAACGGGAACTTTAAATTTGTAAAATCAAATTCAATCTCGTTTTGCAAATGAATAATATCAGCGCTAATGTTTGCAATATTGTATGAGCTGCACCGTTGTCTGTGTTTAATATCAGATGTATCCAGTGCAGATATAATGGACCATTTAAAACAATAAATGTCATTGTTTTCAACATTTATACATGCCATTTTACTTTTTAGTTTCTCTGGCGTAATAATCCAACTTGATCCTCTCACCAAAGCTGACTTATTTACTGCAACTTCGAGACGAACAATTCTAATTAGAGTCCAGCCAGAATCCCGCTCTTGAAACTCAGACATTTTGTTGTGGATTTCTTGCAGTTGTTTTGTTACCATTTCCTCAACATCATCTGCAAAGCACAAAAGATCCATTTTCGCTCTATGTGAAATAGTACCCAATTCCATATCATCACCAACAATTTTAATATACTCCCCAATGAGAGTAATATTAAACTTAATAATATTATGCACAGCTATACTATTTTGAAGTCTTTCCTTGATGATAGGTCTAGTTTCCTTTATAGCATCTTCAAATAACAGACAGTCTTTACTTATTGGAACTCCAAATGTTATAATATTATTTTTAAAAGCACTATTTATTATATAATATTTGCATTCATTTGGAGCTTGAGCTAGTAAATCATCCGCAGAATTTGAGATATCAATTTCTACTTCATCATTTTGTGTATTTGCCTGATCATGTGGAACAACTTGACTTATATCCATGTCTTGAGGAGGATTCTCTACGGGCAAATAGCTTGGGTAATAATTAGGCATATTATTTTGCTGCAACTGTATAGGTACACTATATTCAATGGGATATGGAATTTCCATAGGTGCTGTGAATTGGTTGGTTGACACTGGACACGGATACATAGGATACGCTGGAACCTGCACTGGATACTGATACTGCACTGGATACTGATACTGCACAGGATACTGATACTGCACTGGATACTGATACTGCACGGGATACTGATATAGCAAATTGTTGTGGACCATTGGGTTATGGGGTTTTATGGAATGATATACATCTTGGGGTTCTACGGACTGTTGCACATTTTGGGGTTGTACGGACTGCTGCACACCTTGGGGTTGAACATGACTTTTGCAATGTTCTAAATAGCACTTTTGGTATCTGTATTGCTTATTACAGATATTACAACGAAAAACTGAAGAACTCATATTTTTTATACTTTTTTTTTATTTATATTTATTGAAATGCCCTTATATACTGTTTTAAGTATCTAACATTAAAAAATGTATATTTTTTAAAACACAAGGAGTTTTGAAGCACTCTCGACTTATTGGTTTTAGATACAAAAATGTACTGACTTTAGTCCTAACAAAGTTTATTTATATTAATTCGCGAAAATGTTTAGTATAGTCTAGTACGCTACATTTCAACAAAGTAGTTTTCAGTATTTGTGTAGTTAGTAACTTGTAGCTACAAAAATCGTTGGTTGCAAAATTTTAATAAAGTAGTTTTAGAAGTACAGCGGATATATGAGATGGAACTTATGCATGCCTCTACAATACAAAATGTTTAAGGGAATGAAACTGCTACGTAGACCATAGTTATGTAAACAAAAATTTTGATAAGTGATATCTACAGAGTACAGAGACATGCTTGTACATGCAGATACGTTACAAAGTTTTGAACGGAATGTGATATATACAGAGTACAGGGACATGCTTATGCAAGCCTCTACGATACAAAATATTTACGGGAATGAAACTGCTACGTAGACCATAGTTATGTTAACAAACATTTTGATAAGTGATATATATAGAGTATAGGGACATGCTTATGCATGCCTCTACGATACAAAATGTTTACGGGAATGAAACTGCTAAGTGGACAATATTTATGTAAACAAACATTATGATATGTGATATACACAGGATACGGAGGCATGCTTATGCATGCAGATACGTCACAAAATTTTGTAGCAAAAGAAACTGCTACGTGGACAAAACATTGTGGTATCTGATAAACTACAAAATTTTTGTAGCTTCACAAGTTTTCAAAGCAAAATTATCAAATTTTGCAGTTGAGCTTTTATTTGTACAATGAAGCTGTTCTGGTACACACCATTATATCGGAGACTTCAGCGTCACCACTTGAAGGAATATTTAAGAAAAGCCAGACAGGAAGGGTTCGAGAAACATCTTGAAGGAGATGAAGAACTTTTGTTAGAGCTGTCATCGCAGCCAACATCTGCACCTGAGATATCAAATCCTTCGAATGCAGAATACGATGATATGCTAACAGGCGATGAGGATCACTTTTTAGTGGTGTCTTCGCAGCCAACATCTGAACCTGAGATATCAAATCCTTCGAATGCAGAATACGATGATATGCTAACAGGCGATGAGGATCACTTTTTAGCGGTGTCTTCGCAGCCAACCACAACAGACCATCGAAGAGAGGTAGCAATCAAACCTCAAATAGAAATATTGAGTGTTTAAATACTACCAAAAATAGATATACCTCTTTTTCTTGCGATGTATGGAGACGATCAATTGTTGTTAGAGGCAGCGGATGTAGTAGAGGCAAATTTAAATTGAGGTATAAATAAAAATATATACATAATTTGATAAATATTACATATTAATAAAAATTAAAACAATGCATATGTTTAAACAATGGTTCATTCATTCATTCAAATGGTCAAGGGAATATTTGGGCACATACAATAAGCGATTATTATTTGTTTGTATGGATATGCGTAAATGAAATAAATTTGTAGATATTTATGTACGCATGAATATGTACATCTTATCACATTTCATAGTGACCCACTTGCGCAAAATCCAGGAAAGCAAGAGAGCGGACTGTCATACAGACTCACCAATTGTCACACACACAGCCTGTCTGACAGGCAGACATTCCAACCGCCACTCAGAACACAAAAAACACACACACTTAAACATAGCATAAGTATTCATATTCTACAAAATACAGAAAGCGCACCACCATCCAGATCCCCAAATAAAATCCATCCATGATCGTCGAATAATCAAATTATTCCCCCAGACTAAAGCATTGCAAACAAAAAAGAAATAAGTGAATTGCTGGACAAAATGTCTTAAGTAAACACACACCAAAATTAAAAACAAACAAAAAATAAAAGAAGAAATCTCACTCCAGCAAGAAGAAACGAACCACAAACATTAAGGCGATCCATATATAACTACAACACTTTTGAAATAGTGTAATTCCTAAAAAAATGTTCCAATGTTCCTAAAAATTTCTTATTTTTTATTAGGCTATAGCACACATAGACAGACAGAATTTCTACGCTCACATATGGACAGACACAAATTCCCACGCTCACATACCGACGGACATGTATTCCCAAGTTCACATATGGACAGACACAAATTCCCACGCTCACATACCGACGGACATGTATTCTCAAGGTTACATATGGACAGACACAAATTCCTACGCCTACCCCAACATTATAAAAAAAAAAACAACAACAATGTGAACACCGCTATTTAACCGTGGAAAAATACACACACACACACATTAAAGTATCAAATTACTAAAAACACCAATTAACATAAATTTGGCAATTAGAATTTCAAAATTTTAAATTTAATTGCTGAAATTTGAGGATTTTAATTGGTCTCGCACATACATTATCCTACTACTGATTGTTTAAAAAAGTATATTGACTTAAGTAATCATCATAGAACAACAGCTAAAAATACATTTGAACAAAACTTTTTCAAGCTTCTAAACAATGCTGTATATGGTAAAACTATGGAAAATGGAGACAAAAGAAAAGATGTAAAACTAGTTTGTGAATGGGAGAGTAGGGGTAAGAGGTTAGGGGCTAGAGCCCTCATATCTAAACCTAATTTCCATAGTTCCCTTAAAATTCATGAAGATATGATTGCCATAAGAATGAGTAGAATTAAAACGTTCTACAACAAACCAATTTATATTGGATTTTCAATATTAGAATTATCGAAATTGAAAATGTACAGCTTTCATTACGATTATATGAAACCTAAATACCGTGAGGATATTCACTTGAATTATATGGATACTGACTCCTTCATATACGATGTTAAAACAAATAATCTATACGATTATATTCGAAATGATTTAAGTTTACATTTCGATACATCTTCATATGCCCAAGACAATGTGTATAATTTTCCCTTAGAAAACAAAAAGGTTTTAGGTATGATGAAAGACGAATGTAATGGAGAAATTATTAAGGAATTCATTGGTCTACGAGCTAAAATGTATGCAATAAAAATAGATAAAGTAGATAGTGAAATAAAAAAAATTAGGGGTGTTAAGAATAGATTAAGTATTACTGATTTTAGAAAATGTTTATTAGAGAAAAAGCTATATCATGATTCTATGTATGTATTTAGATCTAAGGTTCATCAAATGTATACACAACATATAAGTAAACTAACATTAAGTTATTTAGATGATAAGAGATTTATATGTACAAATAATATTGACACTTACTCATGGGGACATTACAGAATAAATTCTTTGCGATCACCTAATTTAAATTTATATAAAGAATTTATGGATGAGGATGATGATGATATTTTTCTTAATATAAATAATAAGAAAATATTGTAAAATTAAAGTTATATAAGAAAATATAAAAACTATGAAACAACAACAAAAACAAATTTGTCTTTAATAAATAATATATATACATATATGTTTGTTATTAGGTTCAGATTATTAATGATATTAGAAGACAGAGGACACAATATGCCTATTAATAAATTTGGTAATAGCTCAAGCGATGTTATTAAGACTGAAAGAAGGTAAAAGAAAAATTCGTCAAGTTGTTGGAATTCTCTTGGATAAAAATAACAATATCGATGTGCAAAATAAAAGGATAACTAATATTTCGTTTTCTTCACAAGAAAAAGACGCTATTAATAAACATTACTTAGGAACGGAAATCAGTCAAATACAACAAAACTTATTAACTTTATCAAAACAGCAGCTCAAGAAACTTGATGAAAAAATTTATATTATTAATAAGACACTTCAAGATATGATATCTACTAGAGAAATATCATTAAAAATGTATTTCGATGAAGAAATGGCAGAATGGCGAGAAAAATTTTTTTTCCAACTCGAGGAATTGCGAGAAAAAACATATGGTTTAGAGAATCTTGCTTTTAATTGAATAATTGAAAAAAGTAATATCTCAAGCAAAGTACCTCCAGCAAAAAAGAAAATTAAAGTAAAATATTAATATAAAATAATTTTTAATCAGATAATAAAATATTGTAAAATAAAATTTTGAACACATATACATATATTTTTATTAAAAGTTAAATGTCTTTATTTCATTGTCAAGGGCAAATACATATTACACTCATATATCCAGCATTTCGATATATAGATATAGAAAATATAGAAAACCATGAATTAATATGGTCTTATTTATCTGTAAAAATGTATGTACATACATATATTTACATATATATACATATCTATTTATGCACACATGTTTGGAAACTTGTGTATGCATGTCTTTATAAGAATGTTTGTATGTGTACGAGTATAAATACTAAAAAATATAAGATATTAAGAAGAAATCACCAATTTTGGTTCAAAATAATCAATATGGCAACACCGGCTGCTCATGCTGCCAGTGTATGGGAAATTTGGTCCAGAAACATCATAAACATACTACTATCTCCTCATTATCGTGGTTCGGAGAAATTATTTTTTTGGATAGCTCCATCATAACAAGGAAATCCATGGACAATTGAAGTATGTCTATTTGCAAATGTAGGGCTTGAACTATGTTGATTACTAAACACTTTAATTATTAAGCAGGTTCTTAGAGGATCTATTAACCGGGGAGGGAACCTATGTACATAATTTGACGTTTGGAAATAAGGAATGATATAATTTAATTTTTAGGAGAACTTACAAAACTGGATAGAAGTTGATGAAGCGGATTTTAACGAATGTAAAATCTGTAGCAAACCTATTGTAGCACAGAAAATTAAAAAAGTTATTGAGAAATAATTAGAGGGAAACGACAATGAGTTCACCACATTTTGTGCAAGAATTGCGCATCAGCTACTGCGTTTGCCCGTCAAGGTTGGATACGAGCTAATGGTCGAAATTCAAACTTTAATCGTAAAGCGGAAAATAAGAAACGTCCGTGAGAACAGATTTCACCCTATGGCTTTATGTTCAGAATCACCAAGTACACTGCGCGCATTTACAACTGTACGCCATCTGACCTTATTGACTTAGCACTTACAGAAGTTCAAATAGCCTTTGATGAAGAATCCGGAAATAGCCTTTGATGAAGAATTTTAATTGCTAACATACATGTGTATAATTTTATCAATTTTTTTTAAATAAGTATTTCTATAAATACTTTAAGCTGTCATGAATTTAGAAGTAAACAAAATATTCATTACTAAGAAAACAAATTAAGAAAAACTAAAGAAGATATAATACATTAGTAAAAAATAACTAAAAAATTAGTAAATGAATTCATAAATTATTGTTTTTAGTTGTCAATTTATATAACTATATTTTGAATATAGCAATTTCTATGTATAAACTGAGGCGTAATTATTATTTGGTTTGTAATGTTTTTGAAGTTTAATGTAAAATTTTTTATTTTTGTTCATTAAATAGATTTAAAAAGTTGAATAAAATTGTTTTTTAATGTTAACTTTTCCCAATTAGAAATCAACATTTCCATCTGTTACCAGATATCGGGAAATTTCATCTCTTACCCTGCACGCAAGTTTTTATATCTTGATGTCCAATTGATGAAAATGTAGGTGGATTTTCCAAAAGCGCACTCTACAATCATTCTGGCTCGACATAGTCTGTAGTGTATATATTTGTTGAGGAATGTTCAATTTCAATGACCTGCTGAAGCTATACATACATTCCAACCAGTCGCGAAAAAAATCTCCAATAATATATTGTTCTTTTTGCATATTTATTGTACATTCAGCCAATGGTTTGAATGTAGTAGCAAAACTTTCTACAAATATCCAATTGACGGATTTATTTGAAGAGTCATCGAGTTCATTAATATAGTCTTTGAGACGTAAGATGGAAATAACCATATCATATGTAGAATTCCATCTAGTCGCGTTATCTAAACATGGTACGCTTATATCTTGATTGCCGGTCCTTAAAATTGTTCGAATTTTTTTTGTAACATCTCTTACATTATTGATTTCCGCTTCCACAGTTCGAATTAAATCATATGCCGCTAATTGTATAGTGTGTGCTGAACAACGAACCACTGAGGAAAGTTGAGCTTCAAATGCATCATATGTTTTTGTGTTGTCATATTCATTATCTTCTGCCATTGCTAGGTTATCATCCTGCAATTCGTGTAATAGCTTAGAAACTTTCAGTACGTTGGCGGCATTATCGGTAGTATTAGAATAAATTTGCTTTATATCGATATTATATTCTTCAAAGCATTTCATTACTTCCTCTTTCAAATATTGGGCTGTGTGTTTTTTATTCAGCTGAATCATACCTACATGTGTGCGAAATTTATTTATGGTAAAGCAAAACTAACTAAATAGAATTAGTATGAAACATACCGCTATGGCTCTCTTTATTTGTTGACTAGTGTCACCAAGAATAGTTGAGATATTTTTCGAATTCAAAGTTATATCAAAATTTGTTTTATAGGGCTCTATAATTTTTTAAAAAAGTCTTTGTCGTCAAAAATTCGGAATGGCAAATTTTTTTTGGACACTACTCCAATGCAACATTTCAAAAAATCTTCTTTGTTTAATGTAGTATTTAACTTAGTTATTTCTTTCTCTCTCTTTTCAATACTCTTTGGAATTGTGTTCACTTCATCAACAGTAATATTATGCACCAGTTTATATTGGCGTTTTAGATTTGATGATTTTTTTTGGAATAGCTCTGATATATGACAACCATAGCATTTACTATATAAGTCAATAGTTAACAAACTTAATACACATTCAAAAGTTTTTTCCCCTTTTATTTTCTAAAAAAAACATCCTGCCATCGTTAATGGTCACAAACTTAACACACATTCAACAGTTTTTTTCTCAATATATTCTAAAAAACACACTGTCATCGGTAATGGTCGCAAACTTAACACACGCCCGACCTTGTCATTGGTAATGGTCGTAAACTCAACACGCGCACACACGTTTCTTACTTGCATCCATTAGTTTGTCTGATGGAGCAGCTAAATTTCCAAAATCTGTCAGAGACTGATAATTCTTAAAGAATACAAAAAGCTTGCTTGGAGCGGCTAAAATGTCATCCATGTTCTTAAGCTCATTACACCATTTTTCAAATTGCAATTTTGAAATAATTTTAAATGCAACATACTCAACGAAGTATCTCATGGAAACCAGTTCAAAATTTTTATTCTCAGAATTATTAAAAATATCTTCTAAAAAGTAATCTCCATATATATCGTCGTCAAAATCATCACCAACCCTTTCATTAGAGCCTATTTCAATATGTTCACTTGAGGAATATATATATATATATATATATATATATATATACATATGTACATATATATATATATATATATATATATATACATATATATATATATGTATATATATATATATATATATATATATATATATATATATATTTATATATATACATAAATATATATATATATATATATATATATATATATATATAAATATATATATATATATATATATATATATATATATAAATGTATACATGTATACATATATATATATATATATATATATATATATATATACATATATCAAGTGAATGACAAAGCCAAACAAAACAAATCCTAATTTCAAAATTAAAGTGCTTTAGCTCACCCTCAATATAAAACGAGTATAAATGACATTTTATATTCTTTTGCGTATTGTGCATAAAAAATAAAAATGTTGTATACACATACAACCATATGTATGTATAAAAATGAAACGTTTTTTTTATTATTCTAGTATTGATTATGGAGGGAAAAATGGTATAATCACCCTTATTCTGCGTTTCGATTAGGATCGTAAGTTTCTCCGTTTGGCAACTTTGGTATTCTGCGTTCCGTTCCCTGCATGTTATTCGATTGTATATATTCTGCGTTACGATCGTAGCTTCCACAAGCTATAAAGATAGGACACGAAAATCCGGCCAGATTGTATTTTCATAATGGCATCCCTAATGGCAATACCCTTTTAACCCCTCATTTGGTGAAGGACAGTAAGATATCGCTTTTCATATTTCTATCTCTCTTCAATTAGCCGGTTAAACGTCAAAAATCTATGGGTTAAAAAATTTTTTTTTCAAACAAAAGGCATTTACTTTTGTTACAATTAAGAAATTTGCGGCTTTTTCTAAACTTTGCTTGAATTTATTGTGTTTCAAAATAGCAAAGTGATAAAGATTGCTACTCTGTGATAAAGATAAGTGTATTTTATTGAGTACTAGCGAACCCCATGCACACTTCGTAGTGCAGAAGAGAAATTAAAAAAATTAATTCGAATTCATTTAAATCAGTGATAAACTGCTTTTATTGTTATGTTCTGTGGTAAACAACATTTGTTGTTTTTCTATTTTCGGTGTAAATATACAAAACCGATAGTTTGCCAACGCGCGAACACGCTACATAGAACTGTCCATGTGAGAAGACTGGATTCACTAAATTCACTCCACAAATTTCTAAAGATTGGCCTTGCGCCTAGTTAATGGTAATCGCAAACGCAAGGCGAAAAGGAAACTGGAGTTGTTAAATTCAAATGGTATATCAGACGGAATCATTGGGATACGTGGAATGAATACATCTTCGCCTTTTAATTTTCCAGTTAAAACAGTAGTTTCAATTACATAAGCCATCAACCTTTTAATAGCAAGTCTTGTACCATTACACAAACGGGGTCGATTTATATTACAAAGCATAATAATAGTGGCTTCAACTTTCTTTGGAGATTATGCGGAGGCAATCCTGGTAAGTCCAACGAATTCAAAAATTCTGTTGGATAATTCACAACATCTCCTTCATTGGTAACAGTAT
This sequence comes from Linnaemya vulpina, assembly GCA_963675445.1. Taxonomy (NCBI): domain Eukaryota; kingdom Metazoa; phylum Arthropoda; class Insecta; order Diptera; family Tachinidae; genus Linnaemya; species Linnaemya vulpina. The sequence goes on along the minus strand of OY776281.1, from coordinate 49,550,556 downwards.
CGACTGACTTGTACAACACCATTTCGCCAGGAATCTTTGATTGTATAGCTATGTTTAATTCAGTAACATCTTTGTTTTTTGCCGCTAAAATTACTCTGGCACTCAACCATGCATGGCATGTATATTGTTGTGTTATGTAAGTGAAAACACATTCAATAAATTCCTCGTTTGACTGTACGAAACGGCAAAAATCATTTGGCAATGTTATCAATCCAGTGTCATCAATAGGCATTGCACCGTTCCCAATTTTCGGCAATTGCTTAGAGAACTCATCAGCAGATGGATCATTTAACAAATCTCCATAAATATGAAGACTTTAAGCAAGCGTTAATTTCATCGGCAGCTGTCGATCTAGGAATGACGGGCAATGTTTGCTGAAAATCACCTGGCAATAAAATCAACGCACCACAAAACAACTCAGAGTTATATCGGAGATCTTTCATTGTTCTTTCCAAAGCTTCAACGTGGGCTGTGCATGGAACGTGTATCGTATTTTGCACAATAACATCATATAATTCAGGATCACTTATTTGATCTGGAATTTCAGAACATATAACATTGTGAACTTCATTCGATGTGATTTTATTCACCAACCATATTGAAATGTGAGCGTGTGGCAAACCACGCTTTTGCCACTCCACAAAATACATCCAGAACTTCACTTCACCAAACACTTTAGATTTCAGGTTAAAACCCATAAGCGCTTTCAATTTCTGCTTAAAAACACGGGAAGTGATATCATGGTGGTCGGTAGAAATTTGGAAAGCGAATAAATTATCTTTAATGTCACTCCATTGCGGATTACACGTAAATGTTATAAATAAATCTGGTCGACCGTAATGCCGCACTTAAGCCATTGCATCCTGCGCGTACTCATGATATGACGTGGGCTGTGCATAATGTATTTAAATATTTATGTTTTTAGTGTTGTGTTTATATGTAATTTATTTCATAGATCCCCGAAGTTGTGATTTAGAATAGCTAAGTATATAAATTAAATTAATGGTTTGACCAAAATTTAATTGTAATGAACTTAAAAACGAATTCTATTTCAGTTTTCCAAAATATTAATTCAAATATTTCGAAATGATTGCAGTGTTCACTAAAATAGTTATAACTCATGAACCAATACACATACAGAAACTGTATTTACATAAAATCAAAATCGGTTCACGCATTCCGGAGAACATCAATTACTAACAAAATGCAACTTATTTTTTATATATAGATTAATTAAATGTAAGCCTCAAATTTGTCAATTGTTGCGAGCATGGCGTTATAGATATGAGCCTTAACATAGCCCCTCAAAATATACCCTGAAGGCATTAAACCCCACGATATAGACCGCCAATTAGCCTGCTTAAACATGGCACGACACATGTTAGTCAAGATCAGCTTTTCCAATTTGGGGGAAAACACGGTAATCCTTACTATTTCAAATGACGTTCCTGGCTCCAAGTATAAGTGTTGGTGATTTAATATCCATCAACATACATTTGATGCTAAATTTAGTCATAAGATTTAAAATATTCGCCTTCAGAAGGTCCAAAAAACTGACCATAAAATGGAAGAAGTGAACGATGCACTTTCTTCACCGAGCATAAGCTTCGATGAAGAAATTGTTTTAAGTGCTAAGTATAGCATATGCTTTTGAAAAAAATAATTATTATTATGTAAAAAGACCAGCTATTGTGATCAACAGCCTGTTTTTAGTTTTTAAATCTCTTACATAATTTCAGAGGCTACAAATTTTATCAACTTAAACTATAACGCATCATATAAAATTGAGACCTTAAAACAACGAGCAAATAAAAATTGCGAAGGTGGTTTTCTGTTGAAAAATAATAACTGCATCGATTTAAATGAATGTGAAATTGATGATAACGCTTGCGATAGTAATCAAATATGTGTCAACGATATTGGTGGCTACCATTGCGACTGTAAGATTGGCTTCAGTTTTGATACGACAACAAATGCATGCGTCGATATAAATGAATGTTCTATAAATAATCACAATTGTCTTCCTACACAACGTTGCGACAACACTATTGGCAGTTACGTTTGTACACGTTTACAAAGCTGTGGCACTGGCTACACATTGAATGCAGATAGCAGCAACTGTGATGATAATGATGAGTGCACCCTAAAAACGCACAATTGTAAAGAAGGCTGGGAATGTTCTAATACTAAAGGATCATTTCGTTGTTATCCCAAATCAACTACTACTACCTTTGCAACAACGACTACACAGAAACCCTCAACATTATCTACATACAGTTCATACTACCCTTCTCCTTATTATAAATTTCATCCATATAATTCACACCAAAACTCAAGCCGTCAATCGTATGAAAACATATCGCCCTCAACCGTTTACCAACACCGCCGAGTATATTCTCCTTGTGAAGTAGGTTTGCAAAGAAATCATGTAGGAGTTTGTGTTGGTAGGTGTGAATTACTTTAAAAATATCTGTTTGTTTTGATTAAAACCTAATTAATTTTTTGTTACTTATGTATGTAGATGTTAACGAATGTGCACTACCTAGAAATCCATGCAGATCTCATCAACGTTGTATCAATACTAATGGCTCTTATCGCTGCCAAAATCGGTTGAAATGTCAGGCCGGCTTCAAGTCGAATCCAAAAGGCACTGAATGTGTAGGTGAGTATTGTGCAGTTACATAAAATAAAAACATAGTAATAAATGTGGAAGTTTTACATATAATTTACTGTGGATAGATGAATGCTGCTGCTCATCTGCATTGGTTTTTTTTTTCAAATAATATGCGTTTCAAAACGGGAAAAAAACTTATGAATGTCGAAATTACGAACTATCTACTACGTGTTGAAATTCCTAAATGAAATTGCACGTAATCTATTTCCGCCTAAGGTCATGTAATAATAATTTTTATTTCAAAGAAATAAATATATAAAATGCATTTCAATTAATTTTTATATAGAAATCGTAGTTAAAACATAAAAATATATAAATATGTAATTTAAAAATATAGTCGTTTCTATTCGATGTTTCACTAGTAAAGGATGAGCTAGTAAAATAGTAACGTTACACTTCACAGCTTGACGCACTGTGTAGCTTTGAATAGCAGCTATAGAATACATAATATTTTGTTTGCAATATGTGTATCTTCTTTTATATTGGCAACGTAAAAATAAGTATGCGATGGATTTTCTAGCTGAAAAATGCATCGATACGACTTTAGAAAACGCGATACGTTTTTGCTAACTAAACATTAACGCAGAATGCATAAGTCCTCTTTTAGACGTTCAAGTTTGTCTGTTCAATAGTTTCTTGAATTCTTGAAAACGTGAAATCACTTTTACACCTAAAGGCATGGATGAGCTTCAACAATTTAGTTTTTGGGAGAGAGAGGTAAAGTGAGTTAAACGGTGTATAAGAACGAAAAAAGCAGAAAGCAAAATTGAAGAACATGTTCAAGTTTGTACCCCATTTAACTAACTTTACCTCTCTCTCCCAAAAACTCAACTCTTGATGCTCATCCTTGATTTAAATCTTGAACATTTAAAGCCGTCTCGCAACAAAATGTCTGCGAATTTAAACATTTGAATTAGTTTAATTCAAGCTGTGGTGTGTACATTCAGCCATGAAACTATCCTGAGCCTAAAACAAAAATTTTCAACAACTATTATAGAAAACTCTATATATTTTTGTACAAACCATAATTTAATTTAATTTTAATTGAATATGAAATGAAAACTTCAGCATTTATTGTCACTCAATAATTTTTATATAACAACGCAAGATGGAGTCTTGTTATATTATCATTCTACATTTGTAAATGCTGACAGTATTAGAATTTATTAGATTTAAATATTTGATTGCTTCAAATATTAGATATCGATGAATGCGAAACTGGTGAACACAATTGTGCTGAGAATCAGATCTGTCGTAACCGAAAAGGAGGGTATGTATGTTCTTGTCCGCCCGGTCATCATTTAATCCACATGCAAAATGGTGAATCCCGTTGCGTCGATATAAATGAATGCGATCAAAGAGGGCCCTCATTATGTCCAACTAACTCCCAATGTATTAATACAATTGGGTCATATTTTTGTGAATGCAAATCAGGTTTCCAAAAAAATAGGGAAAACGAACGGATTTGTTTAGATGTTGACGAGTGTAATGAAATTCCTGGCTTATGTCATCAAAAATGTGTTAACTTTTTTGGTGGCTATCGCTGCACATGCAGCAATGGTTACGAATTGGGACCCGATAATCGGACTTGCATTGATGTCGATGAATGTGAGGTACAGCAGACTCAAAAATTATGTATTGGATTTTGTGACAATGTTCCAGGTTCATATGAGTGCTCTTGTCCACGCGGTTATACATTGGCAGGTGATCGGAATACTTGCTTGGATATAGACGAATGTGCTACCGGTGAATTCTGCACGGGTCGTAATGATGTCTGTACTAATAAAAGGGGTGGCTATAAATGCACAACGATCCACTGTCCATTTGGATATATAAATGATCCTGAACAAAAAACGTAAGTACACTTATGCAATGAATCGAAGTATAAGCAGGCATGTTTAGTACAATTCGCATTTGTAAATGCGAATTTCTCAAATTTAGAACATAGGCCATAATTTTGGCATTTTATAAACTGACTTTTAGCAACTTTCTTTACGGTAACAACCTTTTGGGCACTCATCTGTTTTCGCGTAACATATTACTGCCAGAAATACTCAGTTCGGTCTATAATTTATCCATGAATCGACTTGCAAACGAACAATGCTTCCAGATTATTGAATTTTATTATCAAAACTCATGCCTGGCTAAGAAAATGCATCGTACTATAATTCCATTTAATAGTGGTCAGCGCCGAAGCTCATTGAATGAAGACAAGAAGAAGCAAAATTCCGGTACATAGTGTGAATGGCGGGCGCTACCGTATGATAATAACAAATTAGCCCAGTTCACAATCTCGAGCAAGTAGTCTAGCATCGTAGCATGAGCAAATTGGTATATCATGTTTTTGCCATTACTTGTGAACGATATTTTGAGTTTCATATAGCATTACTCATTGCAAAAACATCAACAGCTGTTTGCAGAAAAAAGTTCATTTATTTTTATTACTGGCAGCTGTTAGAAGTAATAAAAACTATGCTAAAGAAAACCGTTAATATTTATTACAAAAAACGCTGCAATAACTATATATATATATATATATATATATATATATATATATATATATATATATATATGTATATATATATGTATATATATATATATATATATATATATATATATATTTATACGTATATATATATATATATATATATATATACATATATATATATATATGTATATATATATATATATATATATATATATACATATATATATATATATATATATATATATATATATATATATATAGTATATATATGTAGTATTTACAATGTCGTAAATACTATTAATAAACAAAAAACGTTTGGCATTTTATAAAGGTTTATTATTAATATCTCATATTACAACAACATAATCTGAAGTTCCTTACGATAAAAACAAAAAATATTCATTAAGTGTTAAGACCACTGAAATGAGTTAGACACATAAATGGCACAATCTTAAAAATATATAAATAAATTATTTAAATATTATATTTGTCAATGTTTTGGTATATAGTAACATTTTATCGTTAATATTTAGTGCTGAAGCCTTTGTTTCTGATGACAGCTTCGCACCTTCTACCCATACTTTCCACGAGTTTTTCGCATTTTGATTTGGGTATGGCATACCAAGCTTCCTGCGCTGCCATCCACAGTTCGTCCATATTTTTATAATTTTTTTTTGCTATTGTGACCTTGACTTCGTGCCATAGGTTCTCTATGGGATTTAAGTCAGGGCTCTGGGCTGGCCAATCCAAAACATCAATCTTCTCCTCACAAAACCACTTTTTTACTACTATGGAGGAGTGTTTGGGATCATTGTCCTGCATGAATTTCCACTTAATTGGCATGGAATTGAAGGCATATGGCTCCATATGGTTTTTCAAAATGTTTAAATATTGAAACTTGTCCATTTTTTCATTTATTTTAATAAGCGGACCTACTCCATGCCAAGAAAATGCACCCCAAACAATAATGTTGCCCCCACCGTGCTTTACTGTCTTCTGGGTGAACCGAGGATTGAACTCTTGGCCTTTTGGACGATGTACAAACGTCTTGCCATCTGGTCCCATCCTATTAATTTTTGTTTCGTCACTCCATAGCACGTTTTTCCAAAAATTTATGGGTTTTTCTTTATGGGTTCTGGCGAAGGTTAATCGTTTTGAAATATTCTTTTTTGATAGTAATGGTTTTTTTCTAGAGATGCGTCCAAACAAATTTGCCTCGTTTAATCTTCTCCTGACAAGCCTGCTAGATATTTCCAAGTTCAATGATTCATTTATATCAGATGCTATCTGCCGTGATGACTTGAATGGATCAACTTTCGCCATTCTTACTATAGCTGCATCTGTACGCACATCTGTTTTTCGAGGCCTTGGTTTCCGACTTTTACCTTTAACCAATATATCGAGATTCTCAACACATGACTTAATTGCATTGTACACTTTTTTTCGAGAAATTTGCATTACTTCAGCGATTTCCGCCACTTTTTTCCCATCTCCATGCATTTTCCATATGATCCGCCTTTCCTCAATTGTGGTATGTTTACCTGCACCCATTTTCAATAATTTCTCACTATTTCTTATTTATTTATTATTTTCTTTTAACTATGCAAAAAATCTAGTGGTTCGAATTGAATCTACGAGAGAACTGGATATTTTAAGTTTATTGTGCCATTTATATGTCCACTTAAAACCAGTATTGTTTAAGCAAAAATGGTAACGGTAAATAATCAACAAAAATATATCAGGTGATTTGAGAGCAATTGAGACACAAATTCTTTTAACAACAACCACAAGAGATAAGACTACAATTTTTAACTAATTTTATTTAGAAAAACTTGAATTATTGCACAATTTAATTTTGTGCCATTTATACGTCCATAACTGTATATATATATATATATATATATATATATATATATAGATATATATATATATATATATATATATATATATATCTATATTTATATAAATATATATATATATATATATATATATATATATACATATATATATATATATATATATATATATATATACATATATATATTTGTCTGATTGATTTATTGGTTTTTTTATTTATTGATATATAATTATAGTTATGTTCATATGGACTTTTAAAGTCAAACATGTTTACAAAAACGTTTTTTGTGTATAAAAAAAGACAATATTGACTTGAGTTTGCACAGAAGCGTTGCATATTCAGTGCAAATAAAATCTTTGGATTTTATTAAAGCATATTTGCACAATAGTAGCATGTACAAATGCAAGAAAATATACTTCTTAGTGCATGACAAAAATATCTATACCAATTTGCTCATGCTACGATGCTAGACTACTTGCTCGAGATTGTGAACTGTGCTATTTAGTTATTTGATCAAAATGGAAGAGCATGCGGTTGTGACAAGGCGGAGCCACTTGCACAGAGCACGCAAAACAATGGCCCAATTGAGAGGCGAGTTGAATAATAGATCGTGCTATCGACACAAATAAAAATATTATACATTTCTCTAAATATATTTCTTTTTTTTATTACATCCGAAAGCTCTAAAAAAGCCACACCTTGTCAGCTTTCATTATACCATGAAAAAAATATTTTGCTTGCAAAAACATCATCCTACATACGTACATACATAAAATAAACACTTTAGATTTCGCATCACCCGTAGGCACCTTTTAAACAAATGGTATTTGAAAAAGAATAACAGCAAATTTATATATAAAAAGATTCAGGTTGTATTTGAAAGCAATAACTAAGTCGTCCCATTGAGTAATAAAACAAGGTGGTATTCGTATTAGTCTAAATTTCGTTGTTAACAAAGTGCTTTCTAAACATAATAAATGCAGACAGCACTAAAATGTAGAAAAATGGAATAAGAGTTGGTTTTGTTTAACAAATTTGCAAATCTATTCTTAGTCTTGTCTAATTATTAATTGATTTTTGAAACAGTTTTTATGTTCAAATTGCTTTGAAGTTTATGGACATACATATATAACTATATGAACAAAAACATTGGTATTTTTGATAGTAAATACAGTGTGGAATCTTGTATAACCTTCGCCGACGTACGTCTGGAGTACATACATACATTTATAAGCACATATGTACATATTTATATATTGTGAAAGACATATGGTTCATTTATTTTTAGCTCTATTGGAATTTTTCGTGACCTACGGTAGTTTTTCAATTGAATAATTTGATGGAAAGGTTTGATATTTCATACGATAGTTGAGTATATTATATAAGAAATATTCACATAAGAAGTTTTTTGGTTGGAAAGAGAAAAACGAGAAAAATAATATACCTAAGTTATAATGAGAACAGCATTTTAAAATTTAATAGTGTAAATATTTTATCTGCACAAGGAAATTCCGTTATCCAACCCTGAAATCGAATTTTTAATTTTGTTGAATAAAGTTAAATTCAACAGAAATTAAAATTTCCAACTATGAATTTCTTTCGAACATATCAGTATGCATGATTTATAAAGAAATATAAAAAACTTGTTTTAATTGAATACGTTTGTCTTACAAAAAATTAAAATTTTCGAACCCTTTAGTAGAATGTTTTGGTTTTGTTTGACTTTAAATACTAATATAAATACATATCTAATATATAAAATATGTTTCATATTAAAAGAATTAGCATCATTTAGTTACTTTTATATTAATTTGTCAATTCCTAAAAAGTATTCTGATATCCAGTACCAATAAATATCATCTAAAAATATAATTATGTGCAATTTATAAAAAATACGAAACAAATTTTACACCCTTTAAAAAAATCCGAAAGAGAATTTTTAGATGGTTATTTACGTTAAAGTTATATTAAACAAAAATTAAATTTTCCATCTCAGGAACTAGTATAAATGATTTTTTTCCGATTTCTAGTATCAATGATTTTTTTCCAAAAATTTAATTAATTGTTAAGAAAAAGAGAAAAAAATAATATAATGTCCAAAAATAAAAAAATGTCTAACCGTGGAACAGAATATTAATTTTTTATTTTTAATACAAATTTAACTACATATCCACTAATATACTAATATACGATATGTGTACACATTAAAAATATTAATTATCCAGCTCTGAAGTTGTTAATTAACAAATTATTCAAATATATATTTCTATATAATAATAATTAGATATATATATATATATATATATATATATATATATATATATAGTTTATAAAGAAAGAGAAGAACTTTTATTAGTTAGATATTTTTATGTACAAACAAATCTTCAATTGTTCATTTTTTAGCACCAATCTAAATGTTTTTCTATATACATATATTCATTAGATTTCTGTCAAAAAACATTGTATATGTAGTTACTTGAATATTTTTTTTTACTTTTCATAGTTATAAATTACTTTAGATAATGTCAAAAATTTTGAATATGTAAAGAAAACGAAAAATTTTGCTGTAGTTGGTTATTATCATATACAAAAACAATACTCAATTGTTCAAACGTGAAATCTAATTAAATTTTTATTGGAGTGTAAAATACTTTTATTTAACAAAAAAAAAATAAATAAAAAAACTAGCATGAGCTAGTTACAATTATATACAAAACATCCGTTTACGTTTTCCAGTTTTAGAATACCATATTGAATTTTTCTGATTTTCAATACCAATCTATTTTGGGCCATTTCCGATACATCGGTCCAAAAATGAAGTCTAGCTCTTTTGGGAACTTGGAAAACCGCGTTAGACTTGCAGACTTCGCTTCCAATTCATAAGGATAAAGTTCTTTATGTACTTTATAAGATCTCATATTGATGTTGAAGAAGTTACGCTTTTCACATTTTTGTGTTTAAAAAACTAAAAAAGCTTGATTGTACAAAAAAATTAAACCAAAAAGTGATAGTTTTCAATAAATTAATAAATTAATAGTTTATATTTTATAAACTTATTCGACCCTATATTTTATTAGTTATTAGGTTTATTTAAGCAAAAGGTATATTATTTTTCATTTTTGATATAAAAATTATGTTTTTATTCCAATATATCGCCACTTCTTTGTGTAGCTTCCTCAGGGATATGTAATTTAAAATTAAATGTTTTTCTTTTTTCAAATTCACATGTACAAACAAAAATTATTTGAAACAACACAAGTACAAACAAAATATTTTTTTCAAAACGAAAAAATGAATAATACTATAAATATGTATATGTAAGCAAACAAAAATATTATTATAGCCTATAATTTAATTTCCGTTTCTATTTAATAAATATCTGTATGTATGAGCAACATTAGCTGTATCTGCCTTAAAATTAATTCTTTTATCTATTGGAACATTAATAATATGTAGCATCTCTAACATGTATCTACGTTTATAATTATCCTCTGTATTTAATATTGAGACATTATTAAAATCTGGAAAATTATTAAAATTTACTTAGTGAGATACTAATGTTGTTTTTTCTGAAGAAATATTGTTTCTATATATTTGATATGTTCTATGACCTGCTAATCTGGTTTTAAATTTGTTTTTAGTTGTAGTGTAGTTTATTACAGTTTTCACTACTATTACCACTACAAGGAATTTGATAAACTATATTAGATCTTTCTAAAAGTTGTGTTTTATATTTTACCAACAGTTTCATACATTCTATGTTCCATTCTATATTTCTTATTATCATAGATTTTAGATTTTTCTAATCTTTCTGACATTTCTGTTATATCTATAATGTCTTATTCAAATAATTTTTGTTTGTATATGTGAATTTGAAAAAAGAAAAACATTTAATTTTAAAGTACATATCCCTGGGGAAGCTAGACAAAGAAGTGGCAAAATATTGAAATAAAAACATAATTTTTATATCAAAAATAAAAAATAATAGACCTTTTGCTTAAATAAACCTAAAAAATTAATAAAGTTTGTAGTTATATATTTTTTTTTTTTATATAGTAAATTATTGGATTGTGTGTCATTAAAATGAAAGAAATTGGTGCTATAATTAATAACTGAATTTTAATAATTTTTTTGCAGAACTAATATAATTATGGACATAATTTTTTGTGCCACTTGAATAGATTCGCCATCTTCAATTTAAAAACTGAACAAACAAAAAAAAAGGTTTTCTGTAAAATTTTTTTTCATTTTTCAAGATTTTCACAATGTTTTAGTATTGATTTAATAATGATTATATCCACCTTTATTCGATATAACTTCAAAAATACGATTTGGAAGCGAGTTATAAGGACTTTCAATTAATGGCAATGAAATTTCGGACCAAGATTTTTTAATTCCTTCAATCAAAGTCTCTTTTGTTTCATATTGTCTGCCGGACTCGTACACTTTGCGAGAAAGCAATCCCCATACATTTTCTATAATATTTAGGTCAGGGGAATATGGTGGCTACTCCAAAATATTAGCATCCTGGCTTCGAATCCATCCTTTTACAGCCCTGGCCATATCAACGGGGGCATTATCAATTAGAAATGTCCAGGGAATTGGTCCAAATGTATCAGAAAATTGTGGAAACACCTTCTTAAGTACAGCTTTGTAATTATTCGCGTTCATTTTTGATGTCAGAAATTGAAGCTCACATGTAGCATAATATAAAATTGATTCCCACACCATTACACTTCCCTGACAGCTATGCAGACGACTTAGGTTACGTTCTTCCTTACGTAGGCTAAGAAAATAATAGTTATATCAATCTGGACCTCCCAAATTATTCTCTTTGTCGTCTGAGAAACAACACGATGCCATTCATTTTTATCGCTCATATGTTTCCGTGCAGATTGCAGCGTTTTCGCTTTACGAACACCATTTAGCGATTGCTTTATTTTGATTTATAATTTTTATAAGTGTCTAGCACTTCGAATTATTCGCCTATTATCAATTTTTGCTTAATTATTACAGCATAATTGCTCGAATTTGAAGCAGTTCTTATAATAGCCCTTCTGTCCGCTTGTGTATTAACTGTTTGCGTACGTCATTTCATGTTATTTCCATAATTGGACATATTTCTTAAAAAACTGCTTAGAACATTCTAGCTGCGATCAAGTTTTTTTTTGCGATATTTCTATGACCTAAGGCAATTTTTTTTAATTCTTTAATGCTACCCGTTTCTTCTTCACTTAATTGCTTGCTGCACCACATTTTCAATAAAATTTGTAAAGAAGTATTGCAGTAACTCACAAATGTTTAAATTGAGAATTATACCGTCCAAGGTCAAACGCAAACTAAATTTATTCTAAGTGCAAACTAATTTTATTCTAAGTGAACCTATTCAAGAGGCATAAAATTTACACGTGTTTTTTCAAGTAAAAGCAAGATATTGCAATTAATTTTTATTGTACCGTTATTTTTTGCTCCTTAAACTCTGATTATTTATAGTATCTTTTAATTTGAGTTAAAAAAATGTTTTCTTAAAGTTTATATTAAGTGTAAAAATTAGCGAACCTATTTAAGTAGCCGGCAGCGTATATATATGTATATATATATATATATATATATATATATATATATATGTATATATATAGATATATATATATATATATATATATATATATATATATATCGTATATATATATATATATATATATATATATATATCCAACATGGAATATCGTATATTG
>OY776281.1:49307801-49532801 GCA_963675445.1 Linnaemya vulpina | reverse complement strand
TCTTTCATTTTCTAGGATGAAGTGTTGACAAGTTTCTTTATCGCCACATTTCATCTTCTCTATCGTTTGGCGCGTTGCATCATCCTGAAGCTGCATTGAAAATAGAAAATCATCTTCATTCACCGTCGTTTTTGAAATTCTTAGCGATGCCGGCTCGACTGTTCGGGATTGTTCGTATGATGCGCGGCTTAAAGCATCGACATGTTGCATGCGTTGACCCTATCGGTGCTCTACTGCCAAGTCAAAATCTTGAATGCGTAACCACCACCTTGCGATTCATGGTATGAGTTCCTTCTTCTGCATAGTGGTTTTTATGGCATTACAGTCAGTGACGAAGGTAACATTATTTCCATAGACGTAGTAACGGAAGCGTTCAAGAGTTTCGACCACCGCTAGCGTCTCCAGTTCATAGCTGTGATAATTACGTTCATCGCTAGATGTTGATCTACTATAGAATGCTACAGGATTCCATTGTTCGCCCTCTTTTTGCAACAAAACACCGGCAAGGCCTATCGGTGTTGAGCGGTAGTTTTATAACCTACTATTACTGGACTTGTTGTCAAACTCGTTTTCAATGACAAAAAGGCTTCGTTTTGCTTATTACCCCATTCGAACGTTGCGTCTTCTTAATTAAATTTCGTAGTGGAGCTGACATAAGCGCATATGCGCTTATACAAATTTTCTGAAGTATCCGCTCAGACCCAAAAATTTTCTAACCTCTCGCACGTTCGTTGGAGTCGGAAATTCTAAAATTGCGTTTGTTTTGACGGTTCCGAAACTCATACTGCCACTATGAATTTTTCGTCCTAAAAACTCGACGGTATGTTTGAAGAACTCACATTTATCAACACTAATGGTTAAGTTAAGATTAAGTAGGGCTTGAAAAACTCGTCGCAATTTCTGAAGCATTTCGTCTACTATGTTACTTCCGACAACAATGTCGTCCATGTAATGAATGACGTCATCCTTTTGTGTGTCTTCACGTATTCGCGCCATTAAACGCTGAAATACAGCCGGTGCGTTTTTAAGCCCGAACGGCATTCGTTTAAACTCATACATTCCGTCGGGTGTTACGAAGGTAGTGTACTTCTGACTGCTCGTCTCAATTGGAACCTGGTAATAACCACTATTGAGATCTAATGCCGTAAAAATCTTAAATTTCATCACTTCTTGCAGGCGTTCTTCAATATTGGGGGTTGGAAAGATATCTTTCATCCTGTGTTGGTTGATTCGCCGGTAGTCCACACATAACCGGTCGTTGCCGTTTTTCTTCTTAACGAGAACGATTGGACTCGCATATTCGGAAGTATATCTTTTTATTATATTGTTTGCCAAAAGTTCATTAATAAGTTGTCTTACCGATTCTTTTTTCATCTCGGGCAATCTTTATGGCTTTGATACTATCGGTTCATTTGTTGTAAGTTTGATCTAAATCTCTATTAACTTGTTCAAATTGGAACGCGTTTCTTGATCTATTTCGCCACATTTAATATCTTTTATTACATCTCCCGCGCGATCCGTCACCTTTTCGTGTAAAACTTTACGATATTGAAAATGTTGACCGGTATTATTACAAATCAACCGGATGTTCTTGTTCGAAAATACGTCAATACCTATAATAACGTCGGACAAGAATGTATCTTCATCCGCTATGTATAAGTCTGTTATAAGTTCGATATTATCAATATTTAATTTGGCTTTTATTTTCTCGTTTAACACTGTTATACCACCGCATACTCCACTAATTCGTATGCTACAGCTTTCTCTATTTCCAACAATTTGAGATGCTTTTGATCTTTTGATAAGGCTGCATTCGCTACCCGTATCAATCAGTGCGAACATTACGACACCGTTGACGGTTATTTCCTTGTCAGCTGGAATTTTCTTAACGTTGCTCATATTACGTACAATCGGTTGTCCACAGTTTACGAGAGTACCCCTTGGATGTACACGCTGACAGTCTTTACACCTTGGCTTTCACTGTGGCTTGGGACACACGCTCGATATGTGGCCAGTTTCTGAGCAGTTAAAACAAATAGTTCGTTTTCGTTCGGGTTGAGGTTTCGCATTACTGTCGTTAGGTTTACTGCCGTTTTTGTTGACGTAGTCGTTGCGTTTGTACGATGTTGCAATTTTCGCGTTCTGGGAGGAGCTAGCCATATTTGAAAAGTACTCGTCGATAGTAGCTCTCAAATCCTTCATCGATGTGAATCGTACCGTAGCGATGGCAGTTTGTAGCTCTCGGTGCTTAAGTCCCTCGCTCAAATAATTTCTTTTTCCCAGAGCGCTCATGTCGAAACAATATTCGTTTATGGACTCACCTGGTTTTCGAGTTGAATTTGACATTTTAAAATGGATATTAGCTTCGTCGGGCTCGACACCAAATTCTTCTCGTAATGCTGCTGCTAAATCACTCCATTTAACATATAGCACGGCGGATGCGTCCAACCATAATTTCGCAGGACCTTTAAATTTGGGAAAAAGTGCAAGCATCAAACATTTCTCGTCCCAGCTATACGCTTCAATCGATTTATCGACTCGCTCAATAAACTGATCAACACCAAAAATTTGATCCCTTCTTGGGTCGTAACCGGGTAACGTATCGGCTATTTCTTTAACACTATATGTATTACGCGGTCGCGGTTCTCTGTAATTTAATGGCAATGGTTCACTTATGTGTTCGTTCACGTTATAGTTCGTTGTATTTGGTACACTATCATTTTCTACATTGCTACGCACACGATTTTGTTGAGTTAAATTATTGTTTGTCTCTTGCTGCATTACTGATATAACGTTCTCAAGCATACCGCGCAACTCACTAATTTGCGACTGAAAATTTTCATTTGTGTCGATTTCATCGTCTTTGATTGACTCTGACCCGACGTCTGTTATTAACCGACTAACGAGTTCTGCCTTTGTACCGACCGTTGACAGTTTTCTTTCCTGAAGAAGGGCTTTTAGCGTTACAATTTTTAAAGACGAAATTAAAGGCATTTTTGCTTTCTAATAACCGTGTCTTATTTTGTTTTCTTATACTTCCGTATTTACCGTTCGGTGTACACTTCCCTGTCTTTTTCCCGTTAATCGTTCAACTACGTTTACGTTTATCGTTTTTTTTTTGTTCCATTTATTCGTTTTGCATCTACACGTTTGCATTCAACTTATTCGTATTATTTGTACTAAAACTGTTTTGCCGTTGTTCGTCTGTACGATAAACCAGACTAACTTATTTTGTTCTTCTTTGTTCAATCATATACATACGTCTATATGATTAAGCAAATTTCGTTTGTTCTTTTTTCACTTTTCGGTTTCTTATATGTTTTTCACATTTATGAGCCAACTGTATATTTTTCAGACGCAAAATTCAACGTATTTACTTTTTTTAACACCAGTATGTATTTACTGGTATATTTATATACACGTTCTTTCAACCGTACTTTATATTTTTCGCTTCTAGATCTTTCATGTGTTTTCATATACATATGTATATTTTTTCAGACGCTAATTTACACGCATTTACTTTTTTCCTTAACTACATTATATATTCACTCGTGTATTTATACAAATTTTTTTAATCATATTGTAGTGTATCATACAAGTATACACTGCACACCCTAACTAGAACACACACATGCATAGGGTATAAGCATACACCAAGGGCAGTGCAGTTGATCGAACTAACGATTGCATGAATCATTACAGTTTGAGTGACAATTTATGTTCGCACAACAAACATTCCTATTGGCCAATGTAACTAGAGAATAGGGGAAATGGAGAAATGCATGATATTGAAGGAGATAGTTATAATTATATGATAAGTTAGAGAGGTTAACTCTAAATCTCATAAGTACGGATAGTATATAAACCATGCATTTTTATAAATAAAAGAGACTTTACCTTGATTCGTAAATTCGGCAACAACTTGCCTTTATTCTGATTTAAAGTTACTACAACTATTTCGGCAGTTCTTTTGAGCGCCTAAAGTTGAGCTGAATACCCTGACAGCTGTATAAAATAACCAATGGCTATAGGGACTATAGAAATAATGACACAAACACCACATGGCGATCCTGGGAACGGACCAGATCCTCAGATCGTCTAACAAATCCTCTAACAGTAAAATAATAATAATAATAATATTACTATTTAATGACAGATAAAGAAATAGAAGACATTTTTAAACGCTGGGAAGAATACCTCCATGAAGGGTATTCACCAGCCCCCGTCAACACATCAGTTCCAAAATATCAGGTTACACCGCTAAGCGCTGGTCCAAGAGCAATAACCTTAGAAGAATACAGGAAGCATCAAAAGAAACAAGGCAAAAAAAAGGAAACAGTAGAAAAAAGGGCTATTAAAAAGAAGAGAGCTGGAAAAAAGTTCCAAGCAAGAAAAGAGATTGCAATCCTGTACAAGGAATTGATGCTCGCTACTTCAAAGGAAACACAAGAAGTAATAAAAGACAAGATAAAGAATAGAAGAAAGCACCAATGAAAAAGAAAAAAAAGAAGAGAAACTCCCACAACATTAAATAGTAGATCCTATTTGGGGAAACCATCAGCATTCAATGGGCGGAAGACAATCTAGGGTATCGGACCCAAACGCCAAAGTAGTAAATAATGTAGAAGTATCTCGACAGTCTGCTAACTCAACCTTTATTTTATTATTATTATTAGTAGTTTTAAGCACAATAAATTTACTCATAAAATTGTACCAACTGCATAAAAAATCCTTGAGGAAAAAGTACACAAGTCTTACAGATAATGTAGACAGAATATAAAAAATTTTTTATACAACTATTTTATGGAATGGAATGTCAAAATTTACTGGTAAAAGTTAGATTAATAAAAGAAAAATTTTATAGATCTTACAAATGTTTAAATCTCGACAGGCCTACAAGAGATGAAACTGTTGAAAAACACATAGGAAACTTGCTGCGGGCTCTTGAAGAAATTAGAGTTATATTTAATGTAAATTATAACAGATTAACAACAGCACACAAAGCGGCGGCAGATGCATTTTTTTTTTTGGAAATTAGAAACAAATTAATAAATATAGCTAACAAAAAGAACATGTCATTAGAGTTACCAATATCTATACTCGAGCAAATACCATTACATATTAGAACTGAAACCGAAACAACTATCACAATGACGTCATTCAGTTTAGAAACAGCTTCAAAAGCTATTCCACTATTCAACGGAAATTATCTCGAATTAGAAAGTTTTTTAATAACAACTGAACTTTATAATAACTCTCTTTCAACTGAGGCTAAAATAGATTTTCTCAAATACATATTTTACGCAAAACTAACTTAAAACGTCAGAACTGCAATAGCAAGCTTCACAAAACCAGAAAGTTTTGAGTCATTAAAAACCCAATTAAAATAAAGGTATAAGAATAGGGAAACGATTCCAGAATTACAAAATAAATTGAGTACACTATTTCAAGGAAAAATTACCATTAACACGTACAACGAGAAAATAACATGTTTAATAAATAAGTTAAACAATTTAGGTATATATGAACTAGGTGACGACGTTTCTAAAAACGAAAAAAATGTAATAACTAAACTTAACAATAAATTGGCGCTAGACACATTTAAAAAGGGTCTAAGCGATCACTTTAAATCGACCATATATGCGGCTCGACCAAGTAATTTAGAAGATGCATTTGAATTATCATTAGAAATAGAAAATGAACATAGAACAAACAACAGTTCAATATCGCATGTTAGGACGTATCAACCACGGTATCAACACCAACATCATTACAGACACTAATAATAGAAATAATAATAACGTTTTTAACAACAACTCCAATAGAAAAAATATAGCTAACAGCTCCAGAAACAACAATAATACGAATAACAATTTTAGTAGAAGATTTAACAATAATAACAATAATAACATTAATAACAATAATAATAATAGAAAAGATTCCAGAAGAAATCATAACTACATAAATAGAAATAATAACAACAGATACGTACACACAATACAAAATGCGGGAAACGAAATGGGCCAGGGATACATGGTCATCCCAGAGGGCAAAAATTAAAGATTCACAATTCCAATTATATCAATGTCACATATAAGAACAAAAATTTAACTTTTCTTATTGACACTGGCGCCGACATATCACTTTGCCGAATGCGTAATGAGTTCATAGGTGAACAGTTTAAGCCAGAAGAAAAATGCAAACTAACAGGTATCACAACAGAAGAAATAGAATCGATAGGAACAATTGAACTTAAGTTAACAGCATCAGACGGAATATGCGAACATCCATTTCAATTGGTAAAACAAAATTTTCCAATAGAAACAGATGGTATTTTAGGAAGAGATTTCTTTAAGAAATATTTATGCAAAATAGATTATGAAACATTCACAATTTCCTTATTTGTGAACAATGACACAGTTATAATTCCTATGCAAGTAAAATCAATTAATACATTAAAGATAACAATACCACCAAGAACTGAAGTCATTCAACCCATTAAATTAAACTTAACAGAAGATTCCGTCATATATAATAATGAAATACAAGAAGGAATATTTTTAAGCAATTCAATAGCACCAAAAAACGGCATGACACACGTAAAAATATTAAACACAACGAACGTCACAATAATTTTAGAAAATTTCAAAATACAAACTGACCCACTTTCAAACTATGACGTATTAAATTACAATTGCAACAATTTTCAACATAACAGTGAACGATTCAATAAAATAGTAAAAGAACTGCAATTACAAAATAATGACAACAATGCAAAAACAGAACTAATAAATATATTTAAAAAATATCAAAGTGTTTTCCACTTAGAAGAAGAAAAATTAACTGTAAACAATTTCTACAACCAAAGAATCACCATCCTAGACAACAATCCAGTTTATATAAAAAATTACAGACTACCACATTCACATACAGACGTAATAAATGAACAAGTAAAAAAAAACGCTGTTTATGACATAATAGAGCCATCAGTTAGCCCATATAATGCACCACTCCTTTTAGTACCTAAAAAGAATGTAGAAGATAAGAAGAAATGGAGATTGGTAGTAGATTTCAGAAAACTTAATGACAAGATAATAAATGACAAATTTCCTTTAACTAGATTGGAAGATATTTTGGACAAATTAGGTAGAGCAAAATGGTTTTCTACACTTGATATGACTAGCTCATTTCATCAAATTAATTTAGACAAAATTTCTAGACCTTTAACAGCTTTTTCTACACAACAAGGCCACTATCAATTTAAAAGGTTACCATTTGGACTGAAGATATCCTCAAACAGCTTTCAAAGAATGTTGACAATAGCACTTTCAGGATTATAATCTGAAGCATTTCTTTATGTGGACGATATTATCATATACGGATGTAGTTTGAACCACCACAATAGAAACCTAATAAAAGTATTAGACAGATTAAAACAGTACAATTTGAAATTAAATTCAAAAAAATGTAAATTTTTAAGATCAGAAGTTACTTATCTTGGACATCTTATAACTAAAGACGGAGTAAAAACAGACCCATCAAAATACGACGTAATTAAGAATTATCCCACACCAAAAAATGCGGATGAAGTAAGACGATTCGTTGCATTTTGCAATTACTATAGACGATTCATACCAAATTTTGCAGACACAGCTAAATACTTAAACCAACTATTAAAGAAAAACACAAAATTCAAATGGACGGACAATTGCCAAAAAGCTTTTAATGACCTAAAAGGAAAACTGATAAGTCCCCCAGTATTGCAATACCCCGATTTTAACAAAACCTTTATATTAACAACAGATGCTTCAAACTACGCACTAGGAGTAGTGCTATCACAGGGCGAAATAGGTAAAGACATAGGCATTGCAGAAACATCAAACCATATTTGTACGGTAGAAAAATTACAGTAGTAACTGACAATAGACCATTAGTATCACTATTTTCCCATAGAAATCCTTCTTCAAAAATGACAAGAATTAGACTTGACTTGTGTGACTACGACTTCGATATTGTTTATAAAAGGGGAAAGATGAATACAAACGCTGACGCACTATCTAGGATAGAAACCAATTCGGATATACTAAAACAGATGATACCAACAGAAGATGATTAACAAGCTAAGAAAGTATTAATAACTATGAGGGCTATGAAACACAAAGAAAATGAGGCAAAAAGGAGTTGGGGTAAAAATAAGGAGATAAATAAAATAACAGAAAATAACGACGCGCGTGTAAGAAACGATGATTCTCAGAAGTCTGATCAACTTCGCATATGGGAGTGTACATCAATAAATGACGTCAAGAATATAAGAAAATTGCAATTTAATAATATAGAAGATATAAAAGAAGAAAATATATTTATAGAAGATAACATTGTGCACATTGGACATAACGATAATTCATCGAAACAAGATTCGATGAAGAAGTTACATGCCATTAATGAAGAAAATAATAAGCTAGCAAGGTTCAGCGGTAACTCAGCGAAACTAGATTCGATTCTGAGGAAACTGATATCTAAAATGAAAAAAGAAAATATAAGAGAATTAGCGCTATCAAGTAATGATAAAATATTTAAGATGTATACAAAAGAAAAATTGAAAGAAGCATATGCAAGAATAAAAATTAATAAAGAAAGTCCTCAACTAAATATACTTATATACAACGCCCCAAAAAGAATATCAGATGACATATTATAATACAAACTAATTGCCGAGTTTCATAATACCACACACGCGGGCCACTTAGGAATAAGAAAAATAATCATTAAACTAAAACAGAGATATATTTGGAAAAATATGAATAAGATGGTAAAAAATTTTATTACATATTGTGACAGTTGCAACAGAAACAAACAAACTAAACACATTAAAGAACCACTTACACTAACAGACACTCCAAACAATAGTTTTGAAGTGATTTCTATTGATACCGTTGATCCTCTTCGTATTTCAAATGAATACCGATATATTCTTACCATGCAGTGTGAACTAACAAAATTTGTTGTTGCACATCCGATGCCGACAAAAGATGCATTTCCGACAGCAAGAACAATGGTTGAGCAATTTATTTTAAAACATGGACAATTTAAAGTGCTCAAATCTGACAAAGGTACAGAATTTACAAATGAAGTTATGCGAAACATATGCTCATTGTTACAAATCAAAAAAGTATTTTCCACACCATACCGTCATGAGAGATTAGGGTCAGTTGAAAGAAACCACAGAGTACTCAACGAATTTTTGTTAACAACTGCAAGTGATTATGAATGGGACAGGTGGATTCCATATTTTACTTTTGCCTACAATACGGAACCACATGTAGACACAGAAAATAAACAAAACTTTTACAATTATGACGACTACGTACAAGAGTTACAAGTCAGGTTAAAATTTGCTTTGAATAAAGCAAAAGAATTATTGATAAAAGCAAAACAAAAAAGAATCGTAAACAATGACCACACTAATAAATTTAATCCAGAAGTAGGAGACTTAGTTTTAATAAAAGTAGAAAATAAGAAAAAAAATCAAAGTCCCTATAAAGGACCATTTAAAATAAAAATTTTCTCAATTAATTAATTAAATCTAAATTTCTTAAATACTTAAATATAAAAATAATAATATAACGAATTATAACTACTTTACACAAAAGAAAAATTTCTTAAATACTAGATACTTTAAACAATAGATTTTAAAAATTAATTAAGGGACACTATTACATACCGATTATAAATTAAACTAAAATTATTATTATTACTATTAAAATTGTATATATACAAAGAATGTTAAAACAATGTCATGCATCCTATAGAAAAATCACTATATAATTTTTCTCTTAAGGGTGAGGGTGTAGTGTATCATACAAGTATATACTGCACACCCTAACTAGAACACACACATGCATAGGGTATAAGCATACACCAAGGGCAGTGCAGTTGATCGAACTAACGATTGCATGAATCATTACAGTTTGAGTGACAATTTATGTTCGCAAAACAAACATTCCTATTGGCTAATGTAACTAGAGAATAGGGGAAATGGAGAAATTCATGATATTGAAGGAAATACTTATAATTATATGATAAGCTAGAATAAGTTAGAGAGGTTAACTCTAAATCTCATAAGTACGGATAGTATATAAACCATGCATTTTTATAAATAAAAGAGACTTTACCTTGATTCGTAAATTCGGCAACAACTTGCCTTTATTCTGATTTAAAGTTACTACAACTATTTCGGCAGTTCTTTTAAGCGCCTAAAGTTGAGCTGAATACCCTGACAGCTGTATAAAATAACCAAGGGCTATAGGGACTATAGAAATAATGACACAAACACCACAATATGTACTTTTTATTTTTTTTTTATCAATTCTGAATCGTTTCTTCTTCTTATAGCCAGTTGTATGTTTCACAATATATGCACTGGTGTTGGTACACAAGCAAAGCTAATTATCAAGTTTGGATGATCGTTATTACTTTTTTATCTTCGTGCGCTTGTGCCCATTCCGTCTTGTTTCAAGACACACTACATTTAGTCTCTTCTCACAGTTCTTTTTTTCTCTTCTTCTTTTTCGTTACTCACAAGCAAGTTGATATTAAAACTTAACTTTTTTTTTTGTTTATACATACGTTCTTTGTCCACACCGCCCTTATATACAAACACTGCGTTTACACAACATACATACATACATATATTCGAACATAAGCATGTACATTCGTAGCTTTTCTATATCTACAATATTAATATACACATTTTCACTGGCGTACTGTACAATTTATTTAGTTATTTCAAACGTTTTCCTTTGAGGCTTGGGTTTCAATCCCACTTCTGAACTATTAGAGCATAAATAATTAGTCTGGTTTATAAGTTTATTGTGTATTTAATCCTTTGCTTTATTGTCTATTTATTCAGCTCTTCATTTAATTATTTATACTCAAAATCAATGTACACATGTTGTATCGCGGCCGGTGGTAAAATCTCGACTGACTACTGCTTGTTGATGAACAGCACTCATGCCTTGATTCCATTGCGTTTTGGTTGGTACTCTTACAACATATACATATATATATATATATATATATATATATATATATATATATATATTTATATTTATATATATATATATATATATATATATATATTTATATTTATATATATATATATATATATATATATATATATATATAAATAAGTTGCATTTTGTTAGTAATTGATGTTCTCCGGAATGCGTGAACCGATTTTGTTTCTGCAAAATTTATATGAAAGGTGATGTCAATACCAAGGTTTTTATGTAAATACAGTTTCTGTATATGTATTGTTTCATGAATTATAGCCATTTTAGTGAACACTGCAATCATTTCGAAATATTTGAGTTAATATTTTGAAAAACTGAAATAGAATTCATTTTTAAATTCATTACAATTAAATTTTGGTCAAACCATTAATTTAATTTATATACTTAGCTATTCTAAATCACAACTTCGGGGATGTATGAAATAAAACACATATAAATACAACACTAAGAACATAAATATTTAAATACATTATGCACAGCCCACGACATATGCATGAGTACGCGCAGGATGCAATGGCTTAAGTGCATCATTATGGTCGACCAGATTTATATATAACATTTACGTGTAATCCGTGACATTAAAGATTATTTATTCGCTGGCCAAATTCCTACCGACCGCCATTATATTACTTCCCGTGTTTTTGAGCAGAATTTTAAAGCGCTTATGGGTTTAGCGTGAAATCTAAAGTGTTTGGTGAAGTAAAGTTCTGGATGTATTCTGTGAAGTGGCAAAAGCGTGGTTTGCCACACGCTCATATTTCAATATGATTGGTGAATAAAATCACATCGCATGAAGTTGACAATGTCATATGTTCTGAAATTCCAGGTCAGATAAGTGATCCTGAATTATATGATGTTGTTGTGCAAAATTCGATGCACGGTCCATGCACAGCCCACGTCATATGCTTGAGTACGCGAATAAGAAATCTGTTGCAGCTTTGGAAAGAACAGTGAAAGATCTCCGATATAACTCTGAGTTGTTTGGTGGTGCGTTGATTTTATTGCCAGGCGATTTTAGGCAAACATTGCCCGTCATTCCTAGATCGACAGCTGCCGATGAAATTAACGGTTGCTTAAAGTCTTCATATTTATGGAGATTTTTTAAAATATCGAAACTATATATATATATATATATATATATATATATATACTAGAAGGGCCCCGCGGTTTCACCCGCGTAAGTCTACATACCGTGGGAATATCGGGTTAAAAGTAGGCTATGTGATGAGAGATATATTATCTCTAGATGGAAAAATGTATTCTATGAATAATACCGATTTCAAAAGTAAAGTAAATATTGTTGATAAGTTTCATTCATTATCTTTACGATTTGCAAAAAATGATACCTATTAACGGAAAATATTATATTCACAAATTTGACGAAAATACAACGTAACAAAAAAATAAAATAAAAAAATCTACTAAAAATATACAATAAAAATATCAGTACAATAGGTAACAACAAATATTATTTTTTTAAATTAAAAAAATTAAATATATTTTCTTCTTACTTGACACATGTCGTTATATTTTGGACAATTTACAAAACATCTTTATAAATTATAGACTATGTATTATTCTGATGTAAATATAAGCTATATTATTGTAAAGTTTCATTAAAATTCATTCAGTAGTGTTAGAGTGAAAGTAAGAAACATTTACACTCACAAACATTCTGCTCTATAATAATAGTAAGATATACAAATATATATATGTATATATATATATATATATATATATATATATATATATACATATATATATATATATATATATATATATATATATATACATATATATATATATATATATATATATATATGTATATCTATATATATATATATATATATATATATATATATATATTAATATATATGTATATATATATATATATATATATATATATATATATTGTTAGGTCACCGCATAAAAATTCATATTAATTATTTCATTAGTTATTGGTTTGATTTCTTGTACTGTTTTATGCTCATTTGCCCCACTGTAATCTTGTGTAAATTTTGCTACATCCAACCCACTGTAAATTGTTTTCCTAAATAACGGCGCATCTTAAATATCTAAAATTCAGTTTAAGTAATTTGTTGTTGGCAAAAAGAATGCAATGCAGTTTTATTTTTTGTTGTCGATTAACTCAACTTCATGCATGTGCATGTACATACCTATGTTTGTGCAGACATATGTAGGTACGTACATATGTATGTATGTATGAACATACGTATTAATTGTACTAAAGAGAATTAAATTAACAACAACAACAGTGGTGGCCTGTAAATAACATTTTTGTATTAGGTTTAAGATTATTAATTTTGAAATAAAGAAGATTATCGAATTGTTACACTCAACGTTAAAGCATCGGGTTATACTTCTTGTTCGAAGTCACGGTCAAAATCTTTGTTTGATATCACTGCCCAAAGAACAATTCAGCAGCCTATAGATAACAATCTGAAGAATCAAATTGCCCTATACCGCTGCCGGTGAAGAAAATACTCTTCATCGAACATTTTGGCGCCCAACGTGGGGCATGTGATATACAAGTTTCTGGATTAATTCTCGTTACGTGACCAGTGAATATCTCAAAAACATTTGTGGTTCTAATTAATGTGAACTGATTCAATAAATTAAAAAATAAATAAGTGGCTAATATGGAGGAATGTAAACAACAACGGGCTAATACGAAAAAAAGTATCACCCGCATCAAGAACCAAATTGAGGCAAATGGAAGAGGGGAAGGTAAGCTACTTTCGTCTGCTGAATTGAAATGCCGACTGGGGATTTTGGAGTCATATTTTAAGCAAATATTGACCTACCAAACCCAAATCGAAAAACATGAACCGGATGATAATGCAAGGGCCGAAATTGAAGATTTGTTCATTGCAACAAAATTAAGCATACAATCGCAACTTGGGGAAGATCCTCATAATACAACGGTGTCTGAATCAGCAATATGTTTTCCTGCTCCAAGTCACAAACTGCCTCAACTGAGGTTGCCCACATTTAGTGGTAAGTACAGTGAGTACAAAAATTTTATAACTACTTTCGAACAAATAATTGATCGTGAACATGGACTATCCAATATTGAAAAATTCAACTACTTGCTAAACTGCCTTCATGGCCAAGCATTGGAAACGGTTAAAGCTTTTCAAGTCACAAATGCAAATTACCCAAAAGCTCTGGAAAGACTTAAATTGCGCTTCGACAACAGCTCATTAATATTTATGGAAAATATCAACAGTCTTTTTGAACTTCCGTCCATGTCCAAAAACAATTGTTCACAACTTCGTAGTTTAGTAGATAATGTTTCTGCACTTTATGGCTCACTTTTGTCGCTTGGTTCACATAGTGATATTGTAAATGCAATGCTTATACACATAGTTATGCAGAAGGTTGATGACGACACAAAACGAAAGTGGAAAGATTCATTGGACTTTTTGAAGCTACCATCATGGGACGAGTGCTCCAGTGTTCTTGAAAGAAGATGTCAATTTTTGGATTCTATTGACGAGAGTCAGACTCCGGTGCCACGTAAGCCAGAAAATCATCATTCTGGTAAGTCAAAATATAAACAATCAAAACCTGGTTATAGTTTTTCGGTTTCAAAACGTGTTTGTGCACTTTGCTCGAAAAGTGAGCATACCATTCATCGTTGTCCTCAATTTAAAGATATGCCCGTTTCTCAACGCTTTGAAAATATAAAAAAATTGGCACTTTGTATAAACTGCTTGTCAAAGGGGCATCAAGTAAACAACTGTTCCTCTTCATTTAAGTGCAAATTTTGTTCTCGCTCGCATCATAGCTTACTTCATCGGTCTCCAGCAGCTTCTCGGCCCTCGTCCCCAACTGCTGAACCATCCACTTCTCGTACTGCCTTAAATGATCCATCTGCCTCGGTTCACACACATCTGGAAAAATCCTCCTCGGAACAGGTGCTACTTGCTACTGCAATGGTTCTTGTTCGTGATGCTACCGGTTGCTATCAATTGGGACGCGCACTGTTAGATTCGTGTTCCCAATTAAATTTTATCACTGACTTCAAAAAAATTACATCTTCCTCGTATCTCACAAACTACTGAAGTCGCTAGTATTGGTAACACTCATAGTAAAAGCAGGTTTCGGTCATCAGCACTTGTGAAGTCTCGATTTACAGAATTTGAAGTTTCGTTGTCATTTTGCATTACCCCTCATATATCGTATCAGCCTGATTCTGAATTAGATATTTCTTCGTGGAATTTGCCCCCTAATACTGAGCTTGCAGATGAAAACTTTTTCAAATCAAAACGCATTGATTTACTTATTGGTACTGAAACCTTTTTCGATATTTTGTCTGTGGGTCAAATCAAACTTGGATCAAACTTGCCAACATTGCAAAAGACGGTTTTTGGATGGGTCGTAGCTGGACGCTATTCCACACATCAACTCAACGCTTCCGACTCTTGTATGCTTAATATGGAAGAAGCTGTTGATCTCAACTTGCAACGCTTGTGGGAGATGGAAGAACTTAAATCTAATATAAACATCTTCACACCAGAACAGTCTGATTGTGAAAACTTTTTTAATAATACTGTTTCTCGTGAATCTTCTGGAAGAATCGTTGTAAAACTACCCTTTAAAGAATCTGTTGATATTCTAGGGTTTTCAAGAAATATGGCTCTAAAACGATTTATGTCTCAAGAAAGACGTTTTGCTCGTGACATCGATCTAAAAGTTCAATATGTCGCATTTATGAAAGAATATGAGGATTGTGGACACATGAGTCTGGTAAGAAATCCTCGTATAAATGAGCCCCATTTCTTTATACCGCATCACTGTGTTTTCAAACATAGTAGTACCTCAACAAAGTTAAGAGTCGTCTTTGATGCGTCATGCCCTTCATCAACACAAAAGTCGTTAAATGACATTTTAATGGTTGGTCCAACCATTCAAGACGAGTTATATATAATTTTGCTTCGTTTTCGTCTATATCGATTCGCTGTCACTGCTGATGTAGTAAAGATGTATCGACAAGTGCTAATTGATTCGCACGACCGAAAATTTCAATACATATTATGGAGAAACTCGGAAGAAGAAGAACTACAAACGTATCAGCTGAATACTGTCACCTATGGGCTCTCTGCCGCACCTTGTCTTGCTATTAAAGGCCTCCACTATCTTGCTGATCAGTATATGGAGCAATTTCCGATTGGCGCAAAAATGATTAAGTCATCGTTTTATGTAGACGACTTTCTGGGCGGTGCAAATACACTTGAAGAGCTGGTTGAAATAAAAGAAGAAGTGACTCAAATCTTAACTCGTGGGTGTTTTCAATTGGATAAATGGCACTCAAACCTCAAAGATTTTCAAGATGACAAAACTATGAAAAACTTAGACATAAAAGATACGTCCATAACCAGTGCTTTAGGTATCACATGGGATCAGCAAGAAGATGTATTTTTATTTACCTTCTCTCCAAAAACAGGAGTTCAAGCAAAAATTACCAAACGAACCATTTTGTCGCTTTCGTCATCCCTTTTTGATCCTCTTGGCCTTTTGGCTCCGCTCCTAATAAAATCTAAAATCATAATGCAAGAGTTATGGATTCTTAAGGTTCGCTATCGCCCAAAACTATTACAACAAATGATGGGAAATTTGCCAGTTGAGCGACTCAATCCTTCAAGGCCCTTCGCTCGTTGTGCCGTCGATTTCTGTGGTCCAATCATCACGTATCTCAGGGTCAGAGGTAAAATTCCGTATAAGACATATGTTGCTGTTTTTGTATGTCTTGCAACCAAGGCGGTCCATATAGAAGTCGTCTCGGACTTGTCTACTGATGCATTCATTACCACTTTGAAGAGGTTAATTGGTCGAAGAGGTTTACCCACAGATATATTTTGTGACAATGCCACAAACTTTGTTGGCGCGAACTCTAAGTTGGCTCAATTAAAATCGTTCCTATTTGAGCCCAAAAATTCGAATATAATAATCGATAATTGTTCAAATCAGTTTATTAATTTTCATTTTATTCCCCCCAGGGCACCACATTTTGGCGGATTGTGGGAGGCAGCCGTCAAGTCAGCCAAAGGTCATTTAACAAGAACACTGGCCAATGCCAGGTTAACGTACGAGGAGCTCTCAACGGCCATGATTGAAATAGAGGCTATTTTAAATTCAAGGCCAATCTCACCTTTATCTTCAGATCCAAGTGATTTAGAGGCCCTTACTCCAGGCCATTTCCTGATAGGCGCTCCCCTTCGTAGTTTGCCAGAACGTGATGTCCTCTCAAAGGAATTAAATAATTTACAATATTGGGATCGAATAAGCGCTATCAAACAACGATTTTGGAAAAAATGGTCTCATGATTATATAAATGAGTTACTAAATCGCAACAAATGGACCAAACCTAACCCTAACATTGCAACTGGTTCGTTAGTAATTATTAAAGAAGACAACTTACCTCCGCAACAATGGCTTATGGGAAAAATTATAAACGTAGTTCGTGGTAGAGATGATCGTGTCAGAGTTGTCGATGTAAAAACAACAAAGGGAGTCATACGTCGCCCTATCCACAGACTCGCTTTACTAACTTGTTCTTGAAAGTGTCCTTTCAATGGGGCCGGGATGTTAGGTCACCGCATAAAAATTCATATTAATTATTTCATTAGTTATTGGTTTGATTTCTTGTACTGTTTTATGCTCATTTGCCCCACTGTAATCTTGTGTAAATTTTGCTACATTTAACCCACTGTATATTGTTTTCCTAAATAACGGAAATAAATTAATTTAATAAATATTAAAAATTCAGTTTAAGTAATTTGTTGTTGGCAAAAAGAATGCAATGCAGTTTTATTTTTTGTTGTCGATTAACTCAACTTCATGCATGTGCATGTACATACCTATGTTTGTGCAGACATATGTAGGTACGTACATATGTATGTATGTATGAACATACGTATTAATTGTACTAAAGAGAATTAAATTAACAACAACAACAGTGGTGGCCTGTAAATAACATTTTTGTATTAGGTTTAAGATTATTAATTTTGAAATAAAGAAGTTTATCGAATTGTTACACTCAACGTTAAAGCATTGGCTTTTACTTCTTGTTCGAAGTCACGGTCACAATCTTTGTTTGATATCACTGCCCAAAGAACAATTCAGCAGCCTATAGATAACAATCTGAAGAATCAAATTGCCCTATAACGCTGCCGGTGAAGAAAATACTCATCATCGAACATATATATATATGTATATATATATATATATATATGTATATATATATATATATATATATATATATATATAATTAATAAATTAACTATTTATATATATATATATATATATATATATATATATAATAAATAAATTAACTATATATATATATATATATATATATATATATATATATTAATATATATATATATATATATATATATATATATATTTATATATATATATATATGTATATATATATATATATATATATATATATATATAATAAATAAATTAACTATTTGACATAGTGCTATTGTACTATTATAACATGAAATTTATTTGTTGATAATAATGCAAAATATATATATATATGTATATATATATATATATATATATATATATATATATGTATATGTATATGTATATATATATATATATATATATATATATATATATGTATATATAAATATACAAGTATATATATATTATATATATATATATATATATATATATATATTAATATATATATATATATATATATATATATATATATATATATTTATATATATATATGTATATATATATATATATATATATATATATATATATATATAACATATATAGTATATACCATGTCTAAGAGATAAAAATTTTTTTAAATAATGAATTTTGTAGTCGCTGTCGCCTTAATAATAACATGTGCCAAGGGGAGGAATGCTTTGACAAACCTTCGGCGTACACTTACAATTTCATAACATTTGTATCAAAGATGATGGTACCGCCAGAGGGCAGAACTTTTTTCAGCTTGAAGGGACCAGTTTGGTATGATGATATTGAGTTTGATATGAAAATTGTTAGAATTCAAGCAGCCGCAAATATCGAAAAGGCAACAAATAATCATTTTGGGTATGTACAGTTAGAGTGCACTTGGAAAAATAATGTTTAACGACTACAAATTTTTACTCTTTCAGAACAACAAAAGGCGATCACGAAGTGCATCTAAGTCTTAAGCGTTCTTTAGAAGGTCCTCAAGAAATTGAAATTGACTTAACAATGACTGTGTTTACGAGAGGTTTGCCACGCGGCAAAAGTGTCGCAAAAGTTTTTGTAATTGTTTCACAATATACATTCTGAAACGTTTGAATTAACCTGTAATTTTTTGTATTCATACACATTTGAATATCTACATTTCTTTGAAAACTTAATTATAAAAAGTACATAAAATTGTATTTGAAACATTTTTTACAATATAATTGTGTCTGTTATTTTAAAATGTATTTAGTCCACACAATTGAAAAATGAAAATTTAAATAACTTTATTATTAGTTGTGTACGTAATTGCAACTTCTATATAATTTACAAAATAAAAGCTGTTGTGAGTTATAAGCTAGAACCAATTGACCATGATTGAATCCTTGAGAACTTGCAACTCGGTCATATCATCTTGTCACTGATTGTTTGGCGCATACGAACTCTTGCGACTCATTTCAATTTTCCTAGTCTTGGGAAATACCAATGTATACCTTCGTCACACCCTAGTGCTGCCGTAACACCAATTTCTAGATTACCAGGAATTTATATTTTCTTCCTGCTTATTGACAGAATGAACTGTCTGGCCATATTAAATTCATTTTATTTTGTATATCCGTGGAACGAGCGCTTGAGCAAGTGGGTAAATGAAATTGAACGGTCACTTAGAGGTACAATTTAATACAACTCTAACGAAAAGTAGTACTTTTCCGAAATTCACCGTCAAAAGTTATCCATTGATAAGTTGCTGAGGATGGAATATCCGCTAGTACTCTACTGAAATCGAAAGCAAGTCTAGGCAGAATAAATATCATGAGAAGAATATAGCTAAATAAATATTTCCGCTAGGGTAATAATCTATCAAGAACTAATAGTTGAAATTGGCAAATCAAGCAATATAATGGAAGGAAGATACAATAAAATTTATTACAAAAATTTTTATATATGTATAAAACCGGTTAACCAGTGGTTTCATCAATGCTCAGACAAAACCCAATAGTTTTAAAAAGAAATCTACGAGGAAAAATTTAAGACGCATGTTTTGAAAATTTTGAATTTCGAAATTTTTGTACCCGAATTAACGCAGCGACAAGGTTAGCAATACGTAAAGAAGTGAAGTTTGTTGCAAAAACACCGTCGCACAGTAGATCATTTTAAGAGAATGCAGGCAAAACTCATAATTTTACGATCACCAATTTTAATATGTGAAAGTTCATTCGAAAGTAGATAGTTGTATACCTCGGGAAACAAAAAATTTAACCTTTATTTTAATTATATCATAGTCAACACGGTGATTCAAAAAGAATGTTTTCATTATGTTGCTAAAATGAAAAATTGTTTAATAAGTTTTTAATATATATATATATATATATATATATATATATATATATATACATATATATATATATATATATATATATATATATATATGTATATAACTTTTTTGATATAAAAGATTTCTAAACAAAATATGTTTTGTAAAATTGCCCAACTTGTTACTAGTAGCAGAAAAATTTTTAAAGTTAGCAGATATTCATTTTTATATTTTTATATTAACGGGTCGAAATTTTCCTGAATTCTCCCACTTAAGGTCAAATATTTTTTGAGTACAAAATTAGTGTTCCGTTGTGCTCATTTTTTAAGTGTCTTTTTCAGATGGATATGCCTATTTTTAGAAAGAAAATTAATAATTGTTAGGTAATTTTTTAAACATGTACATTTGGTCATACTATATTTTGTTACCTAAAATAAGGTAGATTTATGTACTTTAGTTTACAAAAGTACTTAAGTTTTTAATTTAATTTACCTTTATTATAAAGGTATAAAATAGTTTTTGTTTTCGGAATTGCTTGGGCATATGTTTATCTTCACAACTTGGTCTAATAAAAACATATCTGAAATAATTATAGTAAAAGCCATTGATATATAACGAAGGCTGTTAGAGGTAGAAGTACAAAATCAATCCCCATTCAAAATTAAAAAGGGAAATTCCTGGAAGAACGATACTTCAAGGCTACATTTGTATTGTTTGTGCTGTGTTTTTCTCGTGCGTCGTATGTGCGCATGTATGTGTTCGTTTCTTGATTGCGATGTTACCAGAAATAAGTTCGTTTATTTTGTATTTGAAAAAAAACAATAGTTATGTTTTTAATCAACTTTCTTTATTGACTCCACGAATAGGAATGACTTCTTTTCTATATTTCTTAATAACAAATACAAAATTGAAAGTGTTTACAAATTGCTTAGTACAAAAAATTAGTTTACCAAATATATGCAGTTATAAATTCTTAGAAATATTTCATAATGATTTTGTATATTAATGATTTTAAAGGTTCATTGGCCACAATTAAGTCCAAATCATTAACAACTAATTATTCTACGAAATCAATATTTTTGTCAACGCTAAAAGAACTTAAATAGTTATCAAAAGTGCATGTATGAATGTTTGTATGCAATGTTACATACAAACATTTTTATCGTTAAAAAAAGAACCGAAATGTATCATATTTCAAGTGCATACATTTCTGTTTGTATTAATTCAATTGGTAAGTAAAATATTTTTATTTATAAGCAAAAATTAAGAATTGGAAACAAAGTGTTTAAATTATGAATATGTATGTATATTTACATTATTATTTTATGTGGGGATGTCGTTGATATCGTAACTCCCCTTCCGTTAGATTGAGGCTCCGACGAAGAAACGATTTAAGTTCTTTTATTGTTTTTTACATATATTATAGCAACAACACATATAAAAATTATGTTGCTTCCAGTATTTATTATAGTGTTTGTAAATAGTTTGTTTTACAGTTTTTATTGTATTATTCAAGTGTATTTCATTAAAGTTTAAATTAGGAAATGTTACATTATTTTCTTTCACACTTAAAATTAGTTTATTTAAGATACAAATTTCTTTTAATTTATTTTATAGTTCTCATACGCTCTTAAATTAGTTTCAATAAAGCAACTTTCGAATTTTAATAAAAATGTTTTGAAATTCTTACAATTTTGAAAGTTTACAATTTGTAATAATTTTATTTTCATAATTCTTAAATATAAGTAAGCCTGGGTTGATTTCTTTTTCTTCTTGAATATTCATTGTAGTCATATTACATTTAGGTTCTACATTTTTTACAATATTTGTTAAACAATGATCATTTATTCTTGTTAATTTCTTATATTCTAATGTGTTTGATTTATAATTTTCATCTTTATATATTACAACTCTATTTTAATTTAAAATTACAGTTTTATTGTGATTATTGGGCAGTGGTTCAAATATAACTTCCGCAAATGTTTCGTTTAATATGCAACGTATATTTTAGTGTGAAGGTAGGATTCAGTTTTGTTTATATAATTAAATTCGTCGGACGTCAGTATGTCAGAGAGAATTATTCCTAGTTTAGGAAAAATAACGTGTCCCATTTCGTTTACGTGGTCTATGAGTAAATTCACATCATTATTGATCTGGAATACATTTTCTAAAAATAAGGTATAGTCTTTAATATCCGTTTTAAATCTATTTATATATCTTTAAATAACTTTTTGTGGATTATTAATATGATCTGTAATATTTGATACTTTGGTTGATATAGAATTTCCTAAATACGTTATTTCATTGAGGGTAGTCATCGTTTCAGTATTAATTTTCTCTAGGTTTTGAATTTTGTCAAAAATTTCTTTTTCGTCGTCGCTGTCCATCGTTCCTGCAACGTGTTTTAAGCCTTTCCCTGAAACGTTTATCAGTCCTTGTTTTTTCCTAAAGTTTAGTGTTAGATGTTTAATTTTTGTTCTACATATGTCCATGCTCCTGTTAACGCTGTTCAACAATGGAGTAACGTTCATATACTTGTCTGATAGCTTATGTATATTGTCTTGCAGGATGTTTATAGTTTCTAAATATTGAGTTGTGTTAATAACGTGTATTATTTTTAAATCAATTCTATGTCTTTCAGTTTAATTGGTAGATATCCGTGATTAGTTGTCAGGTCTTCCACTTCTAAGTATTGTGCTTCCATGATATATAGCATTGACATCCTAAGTAACATGAAGAAAATCATCTTGAAATTGTTTTTTCCTTTTTATAAGTGATTTATAATATTTATAACGTGATCATCATCTAGCTGAGATACTTTTACTTTTCTAAATTTCAAGTTATTTTTGCCACCTCTTTCATCTTTTAAATAAATAGGTCCTGTTTGTACTTCTACGTCTTCGCGATTTTTGTTAAATTTTTCCAAGTTTCTTTCTTTCATTTTAATAATTTGTTCCTTTATTTTATTATATTCCTCTCGATTAATTGTTCCATTTTTAAAGTCTATAGGTTTCCTTTTTGTAGTAGAATGAATTGTGTTATTATAATAATTTATACTTCTAAATATTTTTTCTTTGACTGTTTCCAGATCTTTTAGAGGATCGTGTTTCAGCAACCTAATATGTTCATTCAGGGTGTTATTTAACCGTTAGAGGTGTGGTTATTGTTTGATGTATAATGAATTTCTATTTGTTGTTCTTGTATATATTCTAAAAGGCGTATTGCCTTAAAGCCTAATTCCTTATCAATAACAAGTTTTCTTATTTTTCCTGTAGATGACAGGTATTGAGCCAATGCGATTTTGAATTTTATCCACGACCTGTTTTTTATTCTGATTGCTTGTGCGTATTTGGAGAATTTGTCGATGAATGTTAAGAAAATTGTTTTCTCTAAACTGTAATAATATACGTCACAATTGTTTATAAATTGTGTGATTCGTAGTTTTAGCTTTGGGTGGTACACTTCAGTTTTTAACTCCGCAAAATTATCGTTAATACCTCTGTGGTTGTTTCTTTTATGTTCTCTTTTTATAGTTTCACTTAATTCGTTTTCATCTACAATATCTCTTAAAATTTCCTGTGTCATGAGACTTTAAATCCGTTCTTGGATTCGAAGTATTTACTTAGAGCATTTTTAAATTTCCGAAGAATAGTATCATCGCGAACTATAACTGCATTAGTTCGTTCTGGGTCAAAATGGTTTTTCAATATTGTTATTAGTGTATCTTCATCATATTCCTCAGCAGAAATTGTTTTTCCTTTATTCTGAAAGATATTTTCGTTTTTTATTCTCATTGAACCGGAATTACTCTTATTTAAAATTATTTTTCTCTTGTAAAAATTTAAAGGATTGTTTTTTTATAAAATTAAGCTATTTGTTGATGATTGATCATTTGTAGTATAGTTATCCTCTACATTTATGTTTATTTCTATACGAGATAATTCATCGGCGTTCCCGTTTAAAACCCTTTTTTTGAATTTTATTTCATAGTCGAATTCTTATAACCGCAATCTCCATCTTACCAATTTAGAATTTGGTTCTTTTATTGAAAATAGCCAGGTACGCGGCCTCTGGTCGGTTTCTATAATAATACGCCTTCGGGAGAGGTATGGTCTTAAATATTGTGTTGCCCACACTATTGCCAACAATTCTTTTTCCATAGTGCTCTAGTTCTGTTCATGGTCATTGAGCATTCGGCTGGCGTAACATACCGGATGTCCTTCTTGTGAGAGTACTGCGCCTATCGAGAAGTTACTTGCATCTGCTTGCTTACTTGCATTATTTTGTTGAAATCAGGATATATCAAAACGGGTGAGCTAACAAGCAATATTTTCAATTTTTCGAAGCCATCTTTGTATTTCGGGTCATTTAAATCAATTTTACTATCTTTCTTTAAATATTTTGTCATTGGTCGGGCTATCTTGGAATAATCTTTAATAAATTTTCTATAATAACCCGCTAAGCCTAAAAATTGTTTTATTTCTTTTTGAGTAGTTGGTAGTGGGAAGTTTTTTACGCAATCTATTTTATCAGGGTTGGGCTTAATGCCTTCCTCAGTTATGATGTGTCCTAGAAAACTTGTTTCTTTTTTTAGGAATTCACTTTTATCTAATTATACTTTAAGATTCACGTCCTTAAGCCGTTGAAATATTTTAGTGAGTGACTCCAAGTGTTCTTGAAGCGAAGTAGAGAAAATGATGATGTCATCTAAATACACCAAACAGATTTTGTTAATAAATTCGGCCAAAACGTTGTTCATCAATCGCTGAAATGTGGCAGGATAAGTTTTCAGCCCAAATGGCATGCGAAGGAACTCCTAGTGCCCCCTTCCACGCAAAATCCCGTCTTAAGTATATCTTTCTCGTGTATTTCGATCTGGTGGAAGCCCTTAGCAAGATCCAATGTTGTAAAATATTGGCATCTTCCTAACTTTTCCAATATTTCATCTATATTGGGTATTGGGTACTTATCGTCCACTGGGACTTCGTTTAACTTACGATAATCAACTACAAGTCTCCACTTTTTCTTACCGCTGGCATCCAATTTTTCGGGTACTATCCAAACTGGTGCTGAGTACCGCGAATATCTAGGCCTAATTATTTTATTGTCTAGCATTTCTTGAATTTGTTTTTTCACTTCCTCCTTGTGAATATATGGATAGCGATATGTTTTTGCTGCGATCGGAATGTTACTAACAGTTCTTATTTCATGTTTAATAGCATTGGTGAAAGTAAGTTCTTTACTTTCCGTATAAAATATCTTTTTAAATTTCATCTTTTCTTCATTGTTAAGGTGATCAATCCGTAATTGTTCCGAAATTGGAATTTGTTGAGTGTCCTCATCAATATTATAAATACAAAAATTTTCCGTAGTAACATTTTCAATTTTAAGTGGGTTAAATTTCACTTTCCTTGAACTTTCTCCGTTAAAATTTATTGTAGCATTAATTTTAAAATTCTTTGCTTCGTACACACCTTCTAGTAATTCTATTTTGTTATCAATTGACATTGTTTTATTCTTATATACTAATCCTTCTTTACATTCAACTGGTAATTCAACCTGGTATAATCCTTGTTTTAGTAGTGTTCTACTTGGGTTTGATCAAATTTTAATGACACCTTCCTTTCTCCTATGATTATTTCATCATCTCTCAAATTTATTATTGCACCCAATGGTTTCAAAATATTATTTCGTATTAGTCCATCATGAAAATTGCAAACAAAAAATTCAACTAGTTTATTTTTATCGCGAAGTTCCTCAAAAAGTTGGATGCGAACTATTTGAATTATTTTTATTAAATGTTGTAAAGTATTAATATTTGTTTCCTGTATAGGTACATTTCATTTTGGATGACATATGCCCTGATTAATAACTGAATGAGAAGCATCTGTATCGATTAAAAATTTTAAATATCCTAACTTAGTCTTTACGGCTATAAGTGGTAGTTTTCCCGTGAGGCTGGAACCTGAAAATTTTCATATTCCTGTTTTTTCTGTATTCTTTGGATAGTATTAACGTCCATAGGCTCTGGTTGGTCATGTCGTTGGTAATTTGTATCCAGATTTGGTCCATTATAGGAGTTTCTTTGTTGATAATTATAACTTGGTTTATATTGTGAATTTGTATTTGATCTTTGTTGGTTATTTTGATATTGATTTTTGTTAAAATTATTTCTATATTGATGATTTGGGTTTGATCCTTGATAATTATTTTGGTTAAAATTGGTTCGGAACTTTGGGTTTGAATATGATTCTTGCTGATAGGGATTACTTGTTTGATCATTTTTATAATTATAATTTTAGTTTCGAGAATAATTTAGATTTTTTGATACTTTGTTGCCATATTTTCGATATCCTGACTTAAAAAGTATTTCTATAGCTTCTTCCAAACTATCTGGATTTCTACAAGCTAGTATTGCTTTCATTGGCTCCGAAATTTTTTCTTTAAAAGTATTCAGAGCGAATCTCATATTGTTTTTCGCTATGGCTTCCGTGCCTGGATTTTCTCCCATTATAAGACTTGTTTTATTATTAAGTGAAAGTTTATTTCTATAATTTCCCTATCTTTACCCTGTAATCTTCTTTTAATAATATCGGAAAAAACTAATTGGGACATTGCATCGTACTGGGTCAGTATAAGGTGTATCCGTTCTACTAGAGTAATAAAATTGTATAGATCATGTCTACTTCCGTTAAACTCGGGTAGAATTTTGAGATATTTAATTGTGTCAAGGGTAATAGACGGTGCTTGAGCCATGATTAAAATATGAAATATATACAGTGACTCAATCGGAAAATCGGACATACAAAAAACATTTATATTAGGAAGCATTATAACAAAAATCAAATTTCTTTTTTTAATATAGCATATACATATTTGTATTAAAAAGGTTAATTTCGAAGGGTTTACAAAAACACGTTTAACAATATTAGTCAATTAAAAACAGCTTTCAAAACAGAGTGGGACAAAATACCTCGAGAAGTGGGTGCAAATTTAGGTAAATCTATTCAAAAAAGATTTCAAAAAGTTATTGAATCTAAAGGCAATGCTACAAAATACTGAAAAATTATTCTTTATAAATTTATTTATTTATTATTCTTCCTTTTTATTGATGTTATTAAAAAATTACTATAATGTCCGATTTTCCGTTTAAGTTGAAAATACTGAATTAATTTATTTAATCACTTATATTTCTTACAAAAATTAAAATTTTTCATTTTTTTTCTTATCAATAACTTTGAAATTAACCTTTGAATCACTGTATATCAAACACAAAAAAATTCACTTCCTTTCTTTTAACTAAACTTTTTTATCCACAAACAACAGTTTTCAAAAACATCAAATATTAAAACATGTACAAATTATAAAAAATATACTACATATACATATATATATATATATATATATATATATATATATATACATATATATATATATATATATATATATATATATACTGAACTTACATTAAAAAAAATTGTTGATCTTGTTGATTAATGCTGTCTTCCTAGATGAATACTCTTCTATTGGTATTGTCCTCTTATGTTGTTTGGGTTGGTTGCTTCTGCTGGTTCTAGTGTTGTTTCGCTGTTCGCTTCACTTTTAGTTTTGATGAATATTATTTTTATTCTTTAGTCAAATTTTATTCTTTAGTCAAAAATTCTTTATTTTTTATATATACAACCTTAATATGTTAAAAATTATAAAAACTTTAAATATTTATAAATACATATGTTTTCTTGCAGTCACTTTTAATGAAGCCTTAATTTTTTTAAGGACTTTGTTATTTAGTCACTTTTTTTAATGAACCTTAATATTTTAAGGACTAAAAACACAAAATTTTGTTTTGCCACTTTTCTTTTATATATCACCTTAATATTTTAAGGATATAAAAAGAAATTATTCTGTCACTGTTCTTTTAATATGGTACGTTAATATTTTAAGGATTTTTTACACTTCGCGTTAATTATTAAAATAAATAAAAAATATAGCTCCTTAATATTTAGGGATATTTTTCCGCGAATCTCATCCTCGTCGGCAGAAATAAGTTCGTTTATTTTATATTTGAAAAAAAAACAATAGTTATGTTTTTAATCAACTTTCTTTATTGATTCCACGAATAGGAATAAATTCTTTTCTATATTTTTTAATAATAAATACAAAATTTAAAGTGTTTACAAATTGCTTAGTACAAAAAATTAGTTTACCAAATATATGCAGTTATAAATTCTTAGAAATATTTCATAATGATTTTGTATATTAATGATTTTAAAGGTTCATTGGCCACAATTAAGTCCAAATCATTAACAACTAATTATTCTACGAAATCAATATTTTTGTCAACGCTAAAAGAACTTAAATAGTTATCAAAAGTGCATGTATGAATGTTTGTATGCAATGTTACATACAAACATTTTTATCGTTAAAAAAAGAACGGAAATGTATCATATTTCAAGTGCATACATTTCTGTTTGTTTGTATTAATTCAATTGGTAAGTAAAATATTTTTATTTATAAGCAAAAATTAAGAATTGGAAACAAAGTGTTTAAATTATGAATATGTATGTACATTTATATTATTATTTTATGTGGGGATATCGTTGATATCGTAACTCTTACACTCATAGCTTGTTTATTTGCGAGTAAAAGCCGAGAACCCGTCATACGTTATCGGTTGTTTTTATAAACATATGTTTTTAAATAAAATTTAATTCAAGTACAAATTTTCAATGGAGTTAGACGATATTTTTGAGCTTATTTTATTTGGTATTTTGTTATGCTCTTTCAATTCAGTTGTCTTTCAGACGGCAAAATCTACACTTGCTTAGCGGATGTCTTAGTTGCTTTGGAAAAATAGTGTGAAAAAAAATGGTGGTACCATTACAAAAATTTTTTCTGATAAATAATGCATTTGGTAATCCTCAATGCCTTTTATGTTATAAAACATTTAAGGGGCTCTGGGACTCCGTTATCAAAAGGCATTATGATATTTTTCATAGCGACATACATTCTTATAATGAAAATTATAAGAATGAACTCTTTGTCAAAAAGAAAAATATTTATATGAAAAAATTGGGAGGATGGATAGAAGAGGAAGAAAATAATGATGAAAGCCTACATATTGCGAAGCAGGGCAGACCATTTTCTGATGGTATTTTTATTAAACAACTTTTAAGTAAAATTCTCCCTAAACTTATTGTAATATTAACTTAGTTGAATCTATATCTTTATCGCGTTGTACTATTATGCGCCATGTAGCACAGTTAGGAGTATCTGTAGATTCTGCTATAAAGCAAATAATACAAAACTGTGAATTTTATTCTATTTGCATTGACGAAACCACGGATATAAAGGATCTCTCCCAACTTCTTGTTTGCGTTCGTTGCGTGGATAAGGAATTCAACGTTTTCGAAACCATGTTTTCATTGGAAATTTTTTATGGAAATGTTGCACGAAAATTGCTGTTTGATTTGGTATGCGACAAACTTCTGTCTATTGTAGACCCTAAAAAGTTTGCTGGGGTCTGTATGGATAGAGCAAATGTTATGTCGGTTAAGAATGAGGGATTTGTTGAACAATTAAAAAACCATGGTTTTCATGTTAATACATTTCATTGCATTATTCATCAAGCTACCTTAGCATCCGAATTCGTGAACGATATTCCAGTCATGAAAATTGCAGAGCTGATAATAAAGAAAATACGACGGGGACAGCATTCACTTTTACATTGAAAATTTGTTAGCTTTTTAAAAACCAAAAATGCTTTACATAATGACCTCAAAATGTTTACTGAGGTACGCTGGTTAAGCAGAGGCAACTCTCTTTATAGATTGTTTGAATTAAGGGAAGAAGTTCTTCAGTTTCTAGAAGTTGAACAAATGGATGAATATTTGTTAGATATTCTGAAAGACTATCAATTCATTTCAGATTTAGCCTTTTTATCGGACATAACTACTCTCCTCAACAATTTTAATTTCAAACTGTAAGGTAAAGAAAATAGTATTTATGATTTGTTGAAAGTCCTTTTAAATTCCAGAACAGAATTATATTTATTGTTGACAGAAATTAAAATGGGCGATTACACGAAAACACATTTTATATTAAGCAAACACAACAATATTTGTACAGAAGAGTATATTAATATATTTGAAACCCTTTTTCAACTTCCAAGACAGGTTTAAAGATTTTTAAACCATTTATTGATCTTTTTGCATTCCCCTTTAAAGTGGATGTAACAAATTATGAGTTCAAAATACAAACGGAACTCATTATTTTGCGCAGCGAAATAACAGAGGAACCACTCAATGATATGCGGTCATTTTGGAAGAACTTGGATAAATTAACATATCCAGATTTAAAAAATAATGCTTCAACTTATATGTGCGAGCAAATTTTTTCGGATTTGAAATTCATTTGTTCAAATCAAAGGAATAAACTGAGCTCCCAAAATTTAAAGCATGTTTTGCTCTTGCGAAATTGCCACAGATGCATTAGCATAGACACATACGTTTAATTTCTTGCTTTTGCTTTCTTAAAAGTAAAAAAAAGTTTACATTTCAAACTCATACATAAACTTTAAATGGATTTTTGAATATTTAAAAAAGGGTTTTAGGACAATGAAATTAATATAAGCATTCTCATTCTCTTCTACAAAAAACGATTTTTACGATTACAATTTTATAAAAATCTTTTCGTTCGAGAATGATAGATGACATATATTCCCCTATGAAGGGGTTGCTAATCCATATGTTCCACAATCATTTTTAGAGCTGTGTTTTAATCTTGTATGATTAATATTATTAATATTTACTTACTAGTGCAATTGGATCAGTAGTCTTGTTAATAAGGAAATTAATTGGTAAGCAAAAAAGCGTTTTGATAGATTTAAAGTTATGTTAGGAAAATAATTTCTTGTGCGGCAAAGCTTGGACTGCTTGAAATATTTTTCCAATGATTTGGTTATTTTGTGTGTGCGTTAAATAATATAAAGTGAATGTTTTTAAAGGGTTTTCTTATCTTTGTAAACGAAATGTCTTAACAAATCGTTTGTGAAAGGTATTTAAAATATATTAAGGATTTTGTAATATTTTATAATATATTCTAATACATTAAGAGAATAACATAATTTACTTTATTTGGTTTTTACCCCTATTATATTTCACAAA
This sequence comes from Linnaemya vulpina, assembly GCA_963675445.1. NCBI lineage: Eukaryota > Metazoa > Arthropoda > Insecta > Diptera > Tachinidae > Linnaemya > Linnaemya vulpina. The sequence continues at coordinate 49,501,017 of OY776281.1, read as the reverse complement.
TTGATTTGTGTGACCTAATTTATAATGATTTGTGTGAATAAATTCTAACTATTCCTTCTCTAGTTGACCTGTAAGCCTTAAAAGTGTAGAAAATACCTTGTAGCATTCCAATGTTTTTTTTTCTTTTTGCCAGGAATATTACTACCTGTAATAAAATGCAATGTAGGGCGTTTTTGTCATTGTAATCTTGTTGTTGCCCTTGATGCTTGAAACATTATATTTGAATGCAGCCCCAATAAAATGATTTTTCATTTTCTTAATTCCCGGAAAAATAAAGTTAAGCAATTTTTTTTTCCCGGAAAGCCTTAAAAATATAAAAATAATTGTAACTTTCCAACGTATTTTATTTCATCTACTTGCTCAGAAGAATAAAATTTTGTGTGCCTGATGTTATTGGTTTTCTATCATTCTTGCTTTTCGTTTACTTTTTCATTTTACTGTATAGGTATTTTATTCTCTGACTAATACCGACGCATTTCAGTTTTGAGCATCACTGGTCAAAAGTTAAAAGTTGCCCATCTTTGTACCTTTGAGGGAGAAGTATTGTATGTGAGCAAGCTTATAAGAGAACGTGTATTTTAACTTAGCTGTCAGTTGAAAAAAACCACTGATAACGTATGACAGATTCTATGTGTCTCGGCCTTAAGATGATTTAAATTAATATTTTCATAATTGTTATTCATTACAATTTTAACAATGGCTAAGTACACTTACAGAGATCTTGCTGATATTTTCTTTCAAAAAAATGTTTTACACGATATTGAATTGCATATACTAAGCAATCAAATATTTAAAGCAATACAGAAGAAAATTACTCTTGGAGATCTATGTCATCCACTGTCCATAAAATTTTGTACCACGAGGGCAAATATATGATCACAATATGCAGCCAATAGGAGATCTATCTAAAGAAGCGCAAGAAAAAAATATAGACTACAGATTCTTTCGCCAGCACAATACAACAAAAATTTCGAAATGTTGTACTAATGAAGAACTGTAGTGCGATTCTGTAACTTTAAACAAGAATAGACATTGTTATATTAGCTCTGTTCATATACTTTTCTATCACTTTCCATCAACGAGAGCGTAAGAAGAAATTTTGTGAAACAAAAAGTAAATGAACACTTTTCCATACAAAATTTTCAATCTAAAATAGTGATGGGATACGCGAATACTAAGTATTTACTCCAGTATTTGGGAAAATTTTATTTATTAGTATAAAAATAATGCGATTCGAATTATATATTTCATTCTTTTCAACGAAATGAATAAAAGATCGCGTTTTACATGTAGCAGTCGTACAAGAACACAGTATGTAATAAAAATTTATCTACACAAGCTTACTAACACCATCAATACGTATAATTTATACTATATAAAAATATATCTAAAGCACAGACACAAGTTTATTTTCTGGAATTTTGAACTATTGCAATGAAAGAAATATTCATATAAGAATATTACTCGATCTAGACCGATTATTTTTTTTTATTGATTTCACCATGATTTTGTGTCAAATCGCAGAGCCTCTATTCTAGTGTGAGACCTCGTCGCACCAACAAATCGTGAATTTTTAAAAATAATTTATTTCATATTCAAAGCATATTTCATATTCAAAGCATATCTTTGTGAAGTATCGAGTGTCTATTATTTATAGTTTTTGTAATCACTATCATTTGCTGCGGAATCCTGTGTCCCTGATGTACTAGGTGTTATGCCACTTAACTCATTTCCCTTATGCGTGATATTTCATTCTTGCTGTTCCTAAAAAATTAGTTATAAACTTATTTAATAGTTTTAAATAATTGAATTTACTTGCCAATTGTCAAATTTTGTAAAATATTTTATTTTTAGATTCCTTTAGAAAGCTTGATTTCGACACAGCTGTTTGGATAATTATTAAAAGTAAAAATTTTACTATCAAGAATTTTCAACAATTTTCCAGTATCTCAATCTTTCGTGGTTCTCGTGTTGAAAGTTTGTTGAGTTAATTAACAATTTTCTATCAACAATTGTTAAAAATTTTTAGTAAATGAACAGAGCTATTGTCAACGTAAAATGTTGTTTGCAGTTACGATTTCTCTATTCTGTAAATAACAAATAACACATTGACAAAACTTAAAAATGAAAGCAATACAAAAACATTTCCGCCAAAGTAAAAACAAATTTTCTTGAAAGTTAATATATTTTAAATTTATGTATATATAAATTAATGTAGAATAATGTATTTAATATTTTCTTATAGCACTCTCTATCTGTGCCTTACAGAACAACTAAATTTCATGCTGGATTTCATTGCAGAAATTTCTAGCCGGAGGTCGTTTCCAAAAATTTAAGAAGAACAAGATATTCGGATGCTAATCATATACTACATACAAATGTAAATATGTGCTTTTTCCTTATTTACGCGAGTTAATTCCTTGTTTAAGGAATGAGTCACAAAAATCTATTTAATTTTTTTGCTACACCGAAACGTGTGCTTTTTGTAATAATATTCAATAGCTTTCTTAGCATCTATTTATATTATTAATTTTGTTGACTTTATTTGTATCTTTGTTTTATCTCAAAATATGTTTTTCCTTGCTTAGGTTGCAATACCTGTTGTATCAGTCAAAATATGTTTTGAATTTTCTTTTTCTTTTAGTTATTTTTATACTATTCCTAAAAAGGTAAATATGTTTCTTATCGTCCATGTGATAACAATAGTCATTATTGTGTGACCTTGGTATTACTTAATTACTTATGTTGTGTTTACGATATTTGTCTTATTTGTTGTAATTATCTTTATTACTATATTTGTTGATTTAAAATAATTGATATTAACTTAAGTGATTTAAAAAAAGATGTTAACTCTCCTCCTTCTTATAAAAAGCGTATTTTCTTTATACTATATTTTGTTTCTGTCAGAGTTTGAGAAGTTCTGTTTCATATATTTCATCAATTGTGTTTCTTTGTGTTTCTATTTTCTTTACCTTGTAGCATTCGCAGAGTTTGGTCATACCATAAGAGAGTAATGCCAATGTGCACAGTCCCAGGATGAAAAAAAATGTGTGTTGGACTGGATGTTCTTCGATTGGTATTAGTACGGTTGACATTTCTTGGATATTGTTGTATTTGTAATTGCCATTGGATTCTAAGATGCACTTTTTTCTAATTGTTCGTTGTGTTGGTTATGTATGCCATTTCTGAGTTCTTGTTGGTGCTTGTAGTATTGTTTTCCGACTAGATTTGTTGAGTAATTGAATTGTATTAATTTAGGTCCATTTATTCTTATATTATTCCAGGTGTGTTCGTAATCTGTAATGATGTTTCTACATTCGAGTACTTGAAGTGTACCACTTCGCATTTGGCTGGCCTGTTTTTTAATATGTTAATAGTACAGTTTTTCGTATTATTAACTCTACATATAGAGTTTCCGAGAGAGTTTTTACATTTTTCGGTAGTTGTAAATTTATCATTGCATTTCGCTGTTCTAGAGTCTAGTAATAGTTTTCCGTTCTTAAATGCGAATGAATACAAATTAAATAGCTTAAATGTCGTTTTTAACAATGGTTATTTATAGATGTTAACAATAATTACACGATTAAAATAAAAAAAATTAATATCAGTACATTCTAATATATATATTATAGTGTAACGACACGTTTCCGCTGGCTCAGCGGAGTCCAGGGGTCGTTGATGCAAAGAAAATACTTCCGTATCTTCAATTGATTTCTGCTATTTATTTAAATGAAATATATTACTTAAAATAATTTTATGTCTATTATAACTACTATGAAGCATATAGTAGTAAAGAGAGCCCCAGCACGATTACTAAGTCAGCCAGCAGGAGAGGAAGCTAACTTTTCGCACCTATACGGGAATGGTGTGGCTAGCCCCTCACATAGCTCGACCATGGTCACCGACTGGTCCAGTGGCCGGAAGCCCAATACCACTGTTTTCAATCTACACGAGTCGCTTCCAAGAACGAGAATTGCAACGGGAGAGCCCTGAATACAATCCTCGGCTCGCAGACCTTCACTAGAGAGCAAGCGATTATTCAGCCGGAGATCCCTCACTCAGTAATCGCTCCTGCTCAAACCTTCTCTATAGGACAATTAGTTATTCAGCCGGCGATCCTTCCCTCAATAACAAATTAATTATAACTATTAAGTTCTCTAACTACTGGATACTACAAGATGTTTATCAAGCACGGCAATTCTTTCTCCTGATAAACTAGCTCTTATCGCATCGCAAGCTGCCAACCAAGTGAACATTGGCTAAAAATTTATTGTCTTTTATACCATGCATGACGCACACCAACATGCCCGAGTTATGTCACCACAAATACCCCCACCAAAGCCACCAAGACATAACGACACACATACATAAATAACACACGAAACTAGTTCAATCACCTCATATTAACAAAATGCAGAACACACATAAATTGTAAAATATTAATTGCAAGTGACAAGTTGCGAAATATAAGAATATCGTTCATTAACCTTTTTTTTAATATTAATTGCTGACCATTAAAAATATTATTTTCAAACTAAACCAATGTAAAATATTAATTGCAAGTGACAAGTTGCGAAATATAAGAACACCGTTCATTAACCCTTTTTATATTAATTGCTGACCATTAAAAATATTATTTTCAAAATTAAACTAATAGAATAAGCACTTTTATATTTAGTTAATAAGTTTCATTGTAAAGTAAAGAAGAAAATAAAATCAATCTTAATTCGGTGACAAAAATGAAAGGTTGTGTTTTTTTTAAGTAACGCTTAGGATAAGACCATAACTGGCGCAGTCGAAAAAAAAGTTGACGGTATATCAACTTTGGCTCCTAAATATTAAAAGTGAAAAAAGTTAGTGAATATAACTTTATAATTATCCTGAAAAAAAAAGTTAGTGAATATAACTTTATAATTATCCTGAAAAAAAAAAGTTAGTGAATATAACTTTATAATTATCCTGAAAAAAAAGTTAGTGAATATAACTTTATAATTATCCTGAAAAAAAAAGTTAGTGAATATAACTTTATAACTATCCTGAGAAAAAGGACAGAAAAACTGAATATAACCTTATAATTATCCTGAGAAAAAGGAAAGAAAAGTTATTGAATATAACTCTATAACTATACTGAAAAGGAAAAAAAATTATTAATGAAAACGTTTATTACAAAGATAAAGGACATAAACATTGTTAACTTGCTTTCATAAAAAGACATTATCATCCCACAATAAAAGAAGAAAATACCTGTTGCCGTGAAAAGTGATATTTTGTCAACCAACAAGAAGTTCCAGTCGAACAGTGTAAAATTGATCAATAAGAAACAAAGCAACTGAACCCACGGGACCACCAAATCATCAGCAAGAAGAAATCCACAGATTATGAGACAACTAATAATAATACTAGGGTAAACTAGTTATATTTTTATTTTTTTATTATTTTGTAATATAAGTATATTTAAGCATAAATTAAAAAAAAAGAATAAAGTTATTTTATTCATGCGGAAAACATATCGGGTGAAACCATACACAAATATATTTAGATACCTTACACCAATCCTAGAAAACACTGAAATGTCCATAAATAACAATAATCCCTCGGGTTCCATTCCCCAAATCCCAAATCAAATTTCATATCACAATCAAATATTTGATTCACTTAAAATCCCAGATGCAGTGAAGGACCTCCCAAAATTTGACGGGAACCCCAGACTTTTGTACGAATTTCTAGCAAACGTAGAAGAAATATTAGGGTATTTAGTTGACGTAGACGGGACAAACTATGCAAAAATTATTTTACGAGCAATCAGGAACAAAATAATTGGACAAGCTAACGAGGTGCTCAATGTTTATGGTACCCCTTTAGTTTGGGAAAGCATAAAAAACAATCTAATCCTGCATTATTCCGATAAAAGGAATGAAACCTCCTTGATAAAGGACCTACATAATTTAAAACAAACTCAGTCTGTCCAACATTTCTATAGCTCAATCATAGAAATACAGTCATCCATCAATAATAATATCCTAATCCATGAAACCAATCCTAGCGTGATTGAAGCAAAACAAAAACTATTCGCTGAAATGTGCTTAAACACATTCCTGTCAGGCCTTAAAGAACCTTTAGGCTCAAACATCAGATCGATGAGACCTAAAACGATGGCCGAAGCCCTTAACTTTTGTATACAAGAACAAAACATATGCTACACAAAAAAAAAACATTTACTAATACACAGCATGTTCCCCAGCAAAATTTTAAACACTTTCCGAGCTATCCACGGTCTCAGACTTACCAACCAGTAGTTAATAATTCATACAGATTCCCTCAGCAGTTCTCGAGACAATACTATCCGAGTATACCCTCATATCAAAACAACGTTCAAAACCCCCAAATTAATACAACCACTAATACATTCGGACAGAATAGACATTATTACCCGAAAAATATACCGAATAACGGACTTGAACAAACCCGAACATTTTACAACAATAACAATTCCCTTAACAATACCTTTGGAAGACAGCAGTATAGTGCACAAAACTTACCGCCACCAGAACCAATGGACGTAAGTTCAGGTTATACTCATTTGAGAAAACCACAAAGTATGCAAACCAAGAGAACAACTAATGGTTTTAAGCCTCATGAAATGCACAACATTGATATAGAAGGAACTCCATACGCAAACTTGGAGGAATATTACTATTATCCAGAGAACGATCAAGTTCAAAAGGATGTTACATTTGCTCAGAACAAGCCAAAACAAGACTTAATTTTTGGACAAAATTATCAACACAACCAAAACAGTAATACAATTAACGACGGTGAAAATTTTCTACTAGATGCCTCCCCGGACCAACCGGATATTTAGACGTAAACAAACATGGACACACATTACCATATATAAATATATCCTCTCCTTCTGGTAAACCATTAAAATTCCTAATAGATACAGGAGCATCATCATCCTTTATAAACCCAGAATATATTGATAAAAACAAATGTAAGACCTGCGAACCAATAACGATTACCACAATATTAAATAAACACTTTTTAAACAAGAAAATCAGTTTACCATATTTTGAAGAATTCAAAGAAAAAGGCAAGATGGAACTATTCGTCTTTAAATTTCATAACTATTTTGACGGATTGATAGGACTTGATATATTAAACAAACTTAAAGCTAAAGTAGACCTAGGCAGTCAGACTCTGATCACAAAAAATTCAATAATACCACTACAGTTCAAACCCAACCTAACTTCAGGAAAACATATAATTCAACCTTTTTCAAAATTTGTGATTAAAATACCAGTTGATTCTCGAAACGGCGATTTTTTCATACAAGAAACATTTTTAGAACCTGACCTATTTATTTCGGAAGGTATTTATACTGCAAAAGAATGGTATAGTTTCGTTGAAATGGTAAATACATCCGACAAAGAAAAAATTGTTTACATTGAACAACCTGTAAAAACCATTCCATATAAAAATTTCATTGAGCTTAATAACTTCACCATAGACTCAGGCACATTTCACCAAGAAGAAAATATAACAAAAATGCTGAGAACGGACCATATGAACGAAGAAGAAAAGAAAGCACTAAGAAAAATTTGTTTGGAATTCGATGATATATTCTTTAAAGAGGGGAATTCTCTTAGCTTCTCTAATCAAATAAAGCACAAAATTAAAACCACAGATGACATACCAATTTATACAAAATCATATAGATACCCTTATGTTCATAAGGAAGAAGTACGGACACAAATAAATAAAATGCTAAAACAGGGCATTATAAGACCAAGTTTTTCACCTTGGAGTGCTCCTGTATGGATAGTCCCGAAAAAAAGGGATGCTAGTAATGTACAAAAATGGAGACTTGTCATAGATTACAGAAAACTGAATGAAAAAACAATTTGTGATAAGTACCCCATACCCAACATTACAGATATACTCGACAAATTAGGTAAAAGCATGTATTTCACCACCCTAGATCTTGCAAGCGGATTCCACCAGATAGAAATGCACCCTGAACATATTGCAAAAACTGCATTCTCCGTAGATGGAGGTCATTTTGAATTTGTCAGAATGCCATTTGGCCTTAAAAGTGCGCCATCTACGTTCCAAAGAATAATGGATAATGTGCTAAAAGATTTAATAGGCACGGTCTGTCTTGTATACCTAGATGACATAATCGTCTATTCCACATCATTACAAGAACATATATTAAATCTGAGAAAGGTTTTTGAAAAGCTTAGAGAATCAAACTTAAAAGTTCAGATGAACAAATCTGAATTTTTACACAAAGAGTGTGCGTTTTTAGGACACATTATCTCCACAGAAGGAATAAAACCAAATCCCGAAAAAATCCAAGCCATAAAAAATTTTCCTATCCCAAAAACTCAGAAAGAGATAAAGTCATTCTTAGGACTATTGGGTTATTACCGAAAATTTATACAAAATTTTTCGAAACTCACAAAGCCTTTTACTGAATGCTTAAAAAAAGGAAGGAAAATAATTTTTAATGACAAGTACCTACAAACATTCGAAATGTGCAAAAATCTTTTGACCAATGACCCTTTACTCCAGTATCCGGACTTCTCAAAACCATTTGTCTTAACGACTGATGCAAGCGACTTTGCTTTGGGAGCAGTTCTTTCCCAAGGTCCAATCGGAAGTGACAAACCAATATGCTACGCTAGCAGGACGTTAACAGATAGTGAAATAAACTACTCAACAATAGAAAAGGAATTACTTGCTATTGTTTGGGCCACAAAATACTTCAGGCCCTACCTTTTTGGACGTAAATTTAAAATTGTAACTGACCATAGACCACTAACCTGGATTATGAGCCTTAAAGAGCCAAATTCCAAATTAGTAAGATGGAGGCTCAAACTTGAGGAATTTGACTATGAAATAGTTTACAAAAAGGGAAAACTTAACACAAATGCAGACGCCCTAAGCCGCATTAGAACTTACGATAACTTTTCTAAAAACGAAGAAGTCAACCTTAATATAGTCGACAATGACTCAATTCAGGGAACAGCAGGAACGACCATTCACTCTGCCGAAGAAAATTATGACGACGGCATTGCAATCTCGGAAAAAGCCTTAAACACATTTAACCTCCAAATTATCTTACAAGTTAAAAACGAAGGTTCTCCTCTTACACTTGAAACCGTTTTTAAAAATAAAATGCGAAAAACAATACGCAGACCAGTATACAACGAAACTGTAATGATCGACATATTTAAAAGACACCTTGCCCCCAATAGACTTTCTGCAATAATGACAGACGACGACACTTTTAGAATTGTTCAAAACACTTACTCCAAATATTTTGCAAATGGCAAAACATTCAAACTTGTTCGATGTAAAATCTTATTAGAGGATATTCGAAACACTGACGATCAAGATAAGCTTGTGAATGACTACCACATCAGTCACAATCATAGAGGCATTCAAGAAACATTTGAACATTTGAAACGGGAATATTTCTTCCCTCACATGAAAGAAAAAATAACCAAATGCATAAATCATTGCGATATATGCCAAACGCTCAAATATGACAGAAGGCCTCCGAAACCTACATTTGAAACACCTGAAACACCGAAAAAACCTTTAGACATTGTCCACATTGACATATACTGCATAAATAAACGAAACATTCTCACCCTTATCGATAAATTTTCAAAATTCGGATCAGCGTACCTTTTAGATTCCAGAAATAGCATATCAATTTTAAAAAAAATTAAGCATTATATAAGCTTACACGGGCCCCCAAAAAAAATCGTTTGTGACCAAGGTGCCGAATTCAGTGCGGCTATCATAAAGGATTTTTGTAAAATTAACAAAATTCATATACACTACACTTCGTTTCAACAAAGTACTGGTAATTCACCAGTAGAAAGACTACATTCAACGATGACAGAAATATATAGAATTATTATGCAAAAATATAGGGCATCAGAACAGCCATTAGATAATGATGAAATACTGTCCGAAGTAATCATGACATATAATAATTCCATACACACCGCGACAAAACTGACTCCGTTTGAATTATTCTATGGAAGAGCACCCACATTTGAAAAAGATTTAAACTACAATACACACCACGAATACCTACAACGACTTAAAGAATTTCAGACCGAATTACAGGAATCAATTAGGAAAAAACTGACTCATGACACAGACAAACGCATTGAGCGATTAAACCAAAATAGAGAAAACCCCGAAATCTTTTTAGAGAATGACGACATATACAGAAAGGAATGTAGGAGAAACAAAATGACTCCTAGGTTCTCAAAAAGAATTGTTAAGCAAAACAACAGAGTAACTCTCTTAACACTTGACAATCAGAAACTCCATAAATCCAAAATAAAAAGACGACCAAAAACCTAAAACCCAAAACTCGATTTTCTTTTAGATTTGTAATGGCACAAGCCGATGTTAAAATTATAGACGTTCCACCAACCCAAGGAATCATTCCACTTAAACTAGGAATTGCTAGAACAATAGTTGACTATAAGCACCTTATACACATAATTAATCTTCAATCTTACGAAGACAATATACAGGAAATAGAGAAAACCATAACTCATTTTGAAACCACACAATTTGCCAAAATTGCCCTAAAAACAACAAAACTAAAACTGAAAGAACTTACAACAAAACTAAACCTCCTAAAACCCAGAAACAGACAGAAGAGAGGACTAATTAACGCTCTAGGCTCAACAATAAAATTTATAACTGGAAATATGGACTATGAAGACGCGGAAAGATTAAACAAGGACATTGAACGTCTGCTAACGGAAAATGGACAAATAAATAATACAATAAACGAACAACTCATCCTCAACACTAGAATGATAGAAAGATTTGAAAACATAACTAATCATATAAACAAAGAACAAGATATTATTTCAAAATCCATAAAAAGTATACAAGAACAAACACGTAATTCACTAAACCCTACAATTAACACATTAACACATATTCAACAACTAAATCAGATAAACTATAATATCGATATACTCGCACAGCATCTAAACAATATCGCAGAAGCAGTAGTATTATCCAAACTAAACATCATTCCAAAACTAATATTAGACACGATAGAACTTAATCAAATCCATAATACACTAAAAAACATAATTAACGTAATCTCATTTGAACACATATTCGAATTGCTTGAGTTAGCCGCATATTATAATAACACTAATATTATATTTAACATAAAAATACCAATAATATCAAAGGAAGAATTTACATTTTGTCATATTATTCCAATACCAATCAATAAAACTTTAGAAATTATAAGCGAAGAATATGCATTAATTAACGAAAATAACGTAATATTTTATAAAGAAAAATGTAAGCAAATAGAAAATATATTTTATTGTAAAAATAATTATGAAACAGAATTTAATATGAATATAAACTGTATTAACAATATAATAAATAAGATCGGAATCGCTTCTTGTCATTTAAGAGATGTAGGACAAAAAACTGACATTATTCACCCAGAACCCAACTTTATTATCATTATTAACCCTCCAACACAACATATTCTTACAATTTGCAACAATATTACCAAACAATACACAATTAACAACACAACCCTAATTCAATTTATCAACTGCAAAATTGCCATCAATAACATATGGTACAATAACGAAAATAATATACATTGGGACAATGGAATATTCATTGAAACGCCACTTTATTTAAATAATAATATTACAATTCTTTCAAACAAAAACGAGATAACACTCCCAAAACTTAATGACTACAGATTCCAAGATAAAAAGGTAATTGAAAACATACAGGCAAATACAGAAATAAACGAGAAAGTTACTTATTCCGCCTTCGGATCAATAACAATTCTCATCATCATAGTAACAGTTGCAATAATAAAAAGAAAACCAATGACAATAACATACTCACTCGATCAGACAATTAATGAAGTTCCGGCAACAAAGCAGGCAAAACCCCTTTGGCCGTCACTTCATTTTAGGGAGGGAGGAGTTATGTCACCACAAATACCCCCACCAAAGCCACCAAGACATAACGACACACATACATAAATAACACACGAAACTAGTTCAATCACCTCATATTAACAAAATGCAGAACACACATAAATTGTAAAATATTAATTGCAAGTGACAAGTTGCGAAATATAAGAATATCGTTCATTAACCTTTTTTTTAATATTAATTGCTGACCATTAAAAATATTATTTTCAAACTAAACTAATGTAAAATATTAATTGCAAGTGACAAGTTGCGAAATATAAGAACACCGTTCATTAACCCTTTTTATATTAATTGCTGACCATTAAAAATATTATTTTCAAAATTAAACTAATAGAATAAGCACTTTTATATTGAGTTAATAAGTTTCATTGTAAAGTAAAGAAGAAAATAAAATCAATCTTAATTCGGTGACAAAAATGAAAGGTTGTGTTTTTTTTTAAGTAACGCTTAGGATAAGACCATAACTCCCGCACATTATATACTTTCCAGTTCTGTCGTTTGCAGACTGAATTGCGAATGTCCGAAAGAGATTCTGTCAGAAGCTGTAAGCTTTAAGGCAGAATTAGTTTGTACGTGCTGTTCTGTTCTGAATCAGCTATTTTGTTTCTGTTTAATTGAAAATCTGTACGTATGGTTTGTTGTTCCTTTTTCGTTCTGTTCTGTTGCGGACAAATCTGTAGAAAATAGAATTCAACATTGAGTGACAGCCAACAGTGCGTATGTATTAATTTTTTGTGATGTTATATATTACACATATTTTGTTGAGAGTTTTTTTTTTTGTTTTAATTCAAGATTTTTTATTTTAAGATTGTATATTTTTGTTAAATAAAAAACAATGGAGGATGGAAAAGTTTTAGTTGAAGAAAATGACATTTTGTAAAATAAATTTAACAAATTCTACAGATAATTTCAATTTATTTGTTTTGATTACCTATTGCTTTTAAAAACAGCTGACTCAATTTTTTTTCCAACGTTTATTTAAAGTAAATTTTTATTATAATTACTACAAATAAACAAAATAATAGTATAAATAGCATATAACTATACACTGTCCCATAAACGAGCTCTCTAGTATATTACATATATACAAAATATACATCTTTTAAAACTAATTATATTTTTTATACAAAATATATACAAGGCTATATCTGTTTTAATATTGAATGTTTCATAATGAAAAATTATACAAAAACATTACAAAAACAGTTATTATAATAACAGAAAAAGTCAGGAATTAAAAGAAAAATTACGGTATTTAACTTAGCCACTAGTATTTACTAATATTTAGATTTGGGAATATGTTTTTATCCCCACGAAAAAAGCTCGTGTCGAACGTCCTATTCTCAGCTGTCAGTTGGTTGCTAAAGGTGGCTTTAACATTTGCTCTTCTATATATATGAAAAATTATAGGGACGCCTGTTTTGTTTTGTATAAATCCGTTTTTATCAAGGTATATGAATGCTTCAGGAGGAACATAACCAGTTTGTAGTGTTTTGAATATATATTCGTCATTGACATAAAAAGGATCCATTATTAGGTTATTTTCATGATGGTCACAACAAGATATAATGTGATTTCTTATAAAGTGTATGATGAAATTATCAATTCGGCTAATTTTGGCAGCATTGTATAGTTTCGAATTACTTATATATTTCGTAAATTCACTACTTGGGGATCTATATAATGCAGTACATGCTCTTAGGCATTTTCTTTCGAATTTACGTAATTTTTCCATATAGGATGGAGAAACATTAAACCAAATTTGGCAACCGTATGTTAAAATTGGACGTATTAAGGTTTGATACATGAGCAGTTTGATATGAGGTTTAATGTGTTTAGAAAAAAATAGATTTTTGTGCATAAAATAAGCCTTTCTAGCTTTTTTGATTTGTATGTTAACATGTTCATTGAAGTAGAGAAATTTGTCCAAGTGGATTCTAGGTACTTTACCGTTTGTTTATTAGGTATGTTAATGTTGTTACTGGCTTTGATGCCAAAGGATTTCCAATTACGCCTTATATTATAGTTGCGTTTTCCAACAGGAGGACGGAATAGAATAGTTTCACATTTGTCTACGTTTAATTTAATTTTCCAATCATTAGCATACTTCTCTACTATATTAAAACGATATTGCAGATTTTTATTTATTTCCTCTATTTTGTTGTCAGCATGATATTCTAGAATATCATCTGCGAAACCAATAATATTGTCGATGCTATTTAAGAGGTCGTGAATAAATATATTAAGAAGTAAAGGAGCATTAACTGTTCCCTGTTGTAACCCATTAACTATAATATATTTTCTACTACTAACTATATTTCTATTGCAAACTACAAACGATTTATTGGATAGCATATTATGAATTAAGATTACTAGATGAAGTGGAAATTTGTATTTTAAAAGTTTATATATAAGGCCAGGAATCCAAATGCTATCGAACGCTTTTTCAAAATCCACAAGACATGCGCCTGTACAAAGAGATTTATTTAAATTCCAATTAATGCTAGATGTCAAAAGGTGTATTCCGTGTATCGTGCAGTGTTTGTACTTAAAACCGAATTGTCTACCATTAATCAGATTATTATTCTGACAAAAATTTAATATATTAATATATACACAAATTTCAAATATTTTACTCATGTTTGGGAGCAAACTTATGCCTCTCAGATTTTTCAGGTTGCTGGTGTCCTTGTCTTTTTTGGGCAATACCACAACTTTAGCTAATTTCCATGCTCGGGGGAAATATGAGTTGTTAAGCATATTGTTAAATAACGTACAATAATCAAGTATTACCACGTCAGGAATATTCTTTAAAACTATATTTGGAATGGTATCAACACCCGACGATAATTTGTTTCTTAAATTTTTAAAAATATAGAAAATTTTTTCCTGTGTAATAAAAAAGTTTTCCGATTGTGAAGCACTTATTTGATTTGCCCTTTTATCTGAGTTAAAGGTTGTTAAACATGACTGGTTATATTCATAACTAGATTTTTTTTTAAATCTGTTGAAATAATTGTCGACATCAACCTGTAAATTATTATTTTCATCAATCTCTTTAGATGAATGGGTCTTTTCGAGAGATACTCCTATTACATCTAAAATTTGTTCTCTTATAATGAAGTTCTCGTTATCGCTCTCTGTTGTGAGGGGATTAAAGCCAGCATAACGTAAAAGGTTTTCTTGTTCGCGACTTATTTTTACCAAATCTATATCTACTGATAGCTTCGGTTTAAATACTTTTTTTATTTCACTGAACATATGTATGTGAAGAATCTTTTTTATCTAAAATAGTTAGTTTATCTTTATAATAACTATTAACCGATACAATAAAATTTTCAATAATTAGTTTCTTAATTAATTTTAGCTTAGTTTTGTAGTAATTAAGTTCATAAGGGGTACATATAGCTTCAAATCTATTATGCTTCTTTATTATAGTTAAAATTTTACTTTTTTCTGTATGTAGCTTACTTATAATTGGATTTACAAATTTATTTATTGAATCAATGTTTTTGAATTTTGGAATTATTTTGTTGGTAGAATCTATAATGACCTCGTTTAATTTCTTTAAATAGTAATCAATTTCAGAGTTTGAGAGATTTCTTGTAACAAGAATGGGATCCGTGTTTTTGTGTATATTTAAAATATTTTTTTTTTTTGAATTTGCTCCAATTGGTTTTTTTGTACTTGAATTGAGAATTGGGCGAAGTAACAACAAAAGAAAAAGGGTGGTCGTTTGTATCATTTAAGATTTCAATTGGTAAGGCGTTGTGGTCATTATCATAATCAAGGGATTTAAGACAGTTAACAGTATTATTAACTCTGAAAAAAGAGAGACGCGAGTCTGCTAAGCACAAATCTAAATATGAACCACATCTTGGATAAGAGAGGGTGTTGAAAGCATAAAGGCTACATTTGAAATTTATTTCATTGTTTTCTAACCATTCTTTTAAATAATTACCATTTGTATTGTGTACATTATTGCCCCAATCGGAATTTTTACAATTAAAGTCGCCCGCCATTATATAACATATATTTGGATATTGTAAGTTGAGAGATCTAAAAACAGAGTTTAGGTCGGGTATAAAAAAATTGCTGTTATTACCTGAGGGGTAATAAGAGGATATAATGTATAAAGTTTTATTAGTCAGTAGAGGTATTTTTATAATGCATACTTCCAAACATTTAAGTGAATTGCCAATGATATATGTGCAATTTTAAAATTTTATGTCTTTTTTTTAACAATATAGCAGTACCACCGCCTCTAGAGGCGTTAGGCCTATCTTTACGTATTAATTCATAATTTTTGAAATATAGTTTATGTTTTGTATTTAGTTTTGTTTCATTTAGCAAAACTATATCTGGATTATGCAATTTTATAAAAGTCAATAGCTCATATCTTCTACTAAATTTTATAATAGAATTTACATTAATTTCAATTATCTTAAGGTTTTTTACGGTTGATACAGTCATTTTAGTCCAACATTGAAAATATGGTATCTATTCTACTTGTTTGTATTTGTAGCTGTTTATTTAAGTTTATTAGTTGGTTTGATAAATTCTGCATGGCATTGTTGAGCTGTTCCAACATTTGTTGAATGGAATTCGAGCTGCTTGTGGGTTGTTATGTAGAGCTTCCCATCGTATACATCGATAGAAAAGTCCTTTAATAGCTTTAATTTCATTAAGGCTGCTTTCGCCGCTAACTTGAACCAAATATATAGGGAGGTCTTGTCCATTCATAATAGATTTTTTGGTTTTAAGTGATGATAGATCTCATCAACGTTCAAGCTAGCGCTGAGGCCTTTGAGAAGTAAAGTTTTAGTCTTTAAACTTTTAGGCGTAAAAGTGAAAAATTCAGTTTTAGTTTTCTGAAGATAAGCTTTGACACGTAGGTATTCATCAATAGATGACATGAATAGTGAAATTTTTTTATTAAGTTCTTTGATTTTAAAGTTTTTGATTTCTAAACCTTTTTCTATAAATTGTATTAATTCATTAGGTTCCACATTAAATATATTAAGTGGAGGAACTTTTTTATTTTTATTTTGTTCTTGTTTTGTTGTGTTTTTATTATTTACGGTTTTTTCTCGTTGTGAAAGACTTTGTGATGTTGTTGGAACATGATCATTTACATGTTTTTGGAATTTATTCATGTATTCTTTATTGCAATGATTATCATTGTCCAGAATAGCATAATAATTATTCTTTAATTGCTTACTCATTGTGTCATATTGAGTTTCACTTTTTCTTTTTTTTCAATTGTAGAATTATCATTATTGCTTTTACAAAACGAGTCTAAGCTATTGGTTTTGTCATTATTTATATTTGAGTTATGTTCACTCATTTGTTTTTATTTTTTGATTTTTAAGAGTCTCTATCTCTTGTGTGTAATTGTTGTTAAAAAGACTTAACGCACTTTACAACAATGCATAAAAAAACATATTGAAAACGAGCGA
The DNA here is from genome assembly GCA_963675445.1 of Linnaemya vulpina. Taxonomy (NCBI): domain Eukaryota; kingdom Metazoa; phylum Arthropoda; class Insecta; order Diptera; family Tachinidae; genus Linnaemya; species Linnaemya vulpina. The sequence goes on along the minus strand of OY776281.1, from coordinate 49,483,529 downwards.
AGGTAATTTTTCCGCAATACGTCCGTCTATCATGACAATCACGATTGAACTCAACAGCTGACTCCATTAACAGAACAAGTAATTACAAAATATTTTCACAGAACTTCACAGCACAAAACAGTATCAGAAAGTAAAAACTAATGCTACGAATATAACGGTATACGTATATACATCCTAGTGTACTCTCGCATAGAGAGTGAGAGAAATACTATACAGAATAATTCAGCTTACTTAATTGTAGCATACAAAAACACAATGGTATAATAAACAGAATGCAATAAATACAATTCCATTGTATATACATATAAAAAAAAACAAATTATCATGCAATATTGAAAATAACGAAATATGTTATTCCGTTGAATACATACGTAAAAAAAAAACTTAAATAATACAAGCAAGCAGAGTTTATATAATTTATGTGGAAAGAAAACTTATTTTTATATAAAACGATACATGCCATTTCATTATATAGGTTAAAAACTTAAATAATATTCATATAATAATCAAATGCAAAGTTTAAATAATTATGTTGAAGTAGTGTGGCAAAAACGAGCTGGTCGAGTTTTGTCGTTAAAATAGGTAAATATAATGATTTGTTGGATACTATTTCTTGAATGTTTCTTAAATTTAGAGTTTGGAAAAAAAATTTCCGTTTTTTGCGAAAATAATCATAGTAGCGATAGAGGATAGTTCGTTGTATACTTCAGTAAGTATTAAATATTCTGAAATAGGTTCGGGGCTAATTCTTTCTAGTATTTTTTCAACTTCAGATTTTATTTTCTTTCGTTAAATACTATTTTCTATTAGCACATTTAATCCTTTCGTGATTTCGATTAGGTCTTCCTGATCAGGTGTACCTGTAATGAGTTTAAGGGCTGAACCTGGAAAGTTAAGTGAACGTTTAGTTCTGTAGATTTTAGGAACTAATTGTAACCTTAGATTTTTTATATTATTTATTAACAGATATTCTTCTATCTTTTTTTAAAAGTTATATGCAGATTTACTAGATTTTTGTAAGGTGTCAGTATTTTAGATATGTGGATTATATGGTATAGGAACGTTGTTTCCTGATAAACGTATATGGGGTCAGTCTCTATCGTTATATATATATATATATTTTCTCTTTTAAATCTATAATCTGTTTCATAATGCGATGTGTATTTACATTAATACTATTATTCATTGCAAGTTTGCACTCGTATATTATCATTATGTATAACAATATTTTTATTAATAATTATTGTATTACCTTTTTCTTCCTTCACAATGTGTTTTTGAATATCTTTTTATGTTTTTCTTCGGTCGGTGCGTTTTCGAGTACATAACGTCTCCTGCTTGGTATATGATGTTCTTACTATTTTTGTTGTGATATAAAAGTACTTTCTGTTCGTTTGTTTAAATTTTTTCCTTAATATTAGGATGCGCTTCTCGATTGAAAAACACGTCCTCGGGTTTCTCTCCGGTGACTGAGTGTATTGTTTTGTTGTAATGTCGGACGGCGTGAAAGATTTCGTCTCCTGGTAAAGAGTTGAACTCTTGAGCTAGGACTCTAGTGCGTTCCATCAGCGTGCTATGAGTTCGTTCCACTTGACCGTTTGTTGTTGAACGGAATATTGGTGTAAGCGTATGTTCGATATGTAGATTTTCATAAACCTGTTTTACACATATATTTGATAATGATGCTTCGTTATCATTCATTATGAACTTAGCATTTGGATAGATTTGCAATTGTATTTCATAGATGTATTTGTGCATATTTTTCTTATTTGGAATTTTTCTAATATAACAATATTATCAGTACTTATCAATTGTGGTTATATATGTGTTTCCGTTCATGTAAAATAAATGTAAGTGTATGTACTCTCACACGTGATTTGGAATCGGTGCTGCTCCAATTTGTTGCTTATTTGGTCTTGTTTCGGATTTGTTTGTAACATATCTTTAATTTTAATACTTTTGTGCTTTGCTTTTTGTTTACGGTACCATTATCTCCGCGTACAAACGTAGTAAGAGGTATCACTATTGAAGCGAAGTTTCATACAAATTTTCTATAATAATCTTTTATCGTTTGAATCTTACTGGGATCTACAGTTATTTTATTGTGTTTGATTATGTGACCAACATATTCTACTGAGTCGTGGATAATATGCGATTTCTCGTCAGCAATTTTCATACTTGCATTGTGTAGTGCGTTTGTCATTATTCGAATGTGTTCCATGTGTTCTTCGAGCGAACAGGAATATATAAGTACATCGTCTATGAATCGCTGGATTATAGAGGATTCTTTAAACCGAACGAAATTCAGAAAAATTCGTACTTAGCTCCATTCACGCTGAATACAGTCTTTTCTCTGTCTGATTTTTTTTATCAAGATTTGGTGAAATCCTAACTCTAAATCTAGTTTTGTAAAGACTTTTGCTTTACTTGAATTTTGAACAGTATTGTATAGGGTACCTGTCTGTTATAGTCTGAGCATTAAGCTTCTGAAAATCTACGACTAAACGTTTTTTTTTTGTTTCCCCTCCTCAAATGTGCCTTTTTTCGTGACAGTCCATATTGGAGAATTGTAAGGACTTCTGCTAGGTTGTATTATTCGATTTTTTAATAATGTTTGAATTTCTTTTTTTACAAATTCACTATCTGCTATTGGATATGGGTACTATTTCACCCAAATGGGATCTTCTGATTGTGTCGTAATTGTAGCTCATTTACACTTATTATTGATTGTGTAATTCATTTTTTGTTCACTAACTTCCTCTTTTTTATATGTGATTTTATACTCAAATAAGTTAATTTCTGCTTTTATGACCATGTTTTCCAAGAAGCATGTCGAAATTCTCCAGCGCTTCAGTTTTGAAAAATACTAAATTATGACCTAATAATTTTTTGCTTTAGTGAAAGAGTATTCATGAAGGGTTTTTACTTTATCTGGTTTTATTGGAACAGATTTTCCCATTTTGCACGTAGAACTAATATAATTGTTTGCCGCACCTGTGTCGATTAATATATTAACGGATTTACCTGTTGTTTGGCGGTGCCCTTGCAGACATGGTAACCCGTTTATTCGCCTAAAAAATCGTTTCCGGTTTCATAAGTACCATCGATGTGTGGTAGAAGTGATAGTAGATCTTCATCTCTCGTGTGATTTACCCGTTGAATTTTGTTTTTATTATAGTTTTTTGATGAGGGAATTTTATCCCCTTTTGTTAGTTGTTGCTCCCTTCTAAATGGGCTGTATTGTTGGTGTGGGAAATATTGTGTTTGACGTCTAAATTGTTGCGAATCATCCACTTCCATTCGTTCTTGATGTGTCTGATGACTGAATTGAGTTTATATATTGGGACTCTACCCCCTTCTATCTTCATATTGCTGTGGTCCAAAGTTTGGTTTTTGATTGTAATGTTGTGATAGAGCTGGTGCGTCGAACTGCATGTCATGGCATATTGTACTTGCGATTGCAAATGCAGTTTCTAGGCTCTTTGCGTGATGACTACATAATGTGCCACTTGTATATTTGCTGTTAAGTCTTGTGATGAATGTACTGACTGCTTCCTGATTTTCATATTCCGCTATGGTTGCATCTCTGACATCTCTATCTTCGAAAAAGCGAGGTTCAGTGCTTTGCTAACTTTGCTGTGGAATTTGGAGAGCATTTCTCTTTCTTATTTAAGTTTCTGTATTTGCTCTAGAAGAGCATATAGTGGTCGCTGATACGTGTATTTATAGAGTAAAAGTTCATTTTGGTATTGCGGTTGATAAGGATGTCTGCTACTTCTCCAATGGCGAATGCTGTGTAATAGTTTGGGTGGTTGGAAAATTGTTTGATATTTTCCATGAATGTCCATGCCCTTTTCCGCTAAGGTCTAAATTGGTTTTTATCTCCACTGAAGCATGATATGGCTTCAGTTATATTTGATCTGAAGTCACTATTTTGTTTTGCCGTGGTGATTGTGTGAAGACATCGTTGTGCCTCCAGTGTACTTACCTTCACTTGTGTATTTTGTAGAGTATGTGTGAGTTATTCTATTTGTGCTCGTAAGGTTGCGATGTGTTGATCCATTGTGTCTTCGTCTTGCTTTATGTCTCGTAAGGAATTGAATATTATTTGACGTTTCTGATTATTATCCAATTTAATAATGTCTCAATTTTCAGATATAGATTCATTTATTTATTTGCTTTTCTTCAATACCATGGAATTTTTATTTTAAATCTCTTGAATTTCAATAATATTTCCCTGTGGTCAAGAGTTAGACAGGCGTGAGCCCCCAGTTAATTACTTTTTTAAGGAACGGGTCCAAAAAAAAAATATATATATATATATATTTCTGTCTTTGCTACAACGAAACGTGTGCTTCTTTATTAATAATATTCTTAAGACCCTTTACAATAGCGTTCTTAACATCTACTTACAATATTAATTTTGTTGACTGTTTCTTTATATCTTTGTTTTATCTCAAAATACGTTTTACCTTGTTTAGGTTGCAATACCTTTTTCAAAATATGTTTTGGGTTTTCTTTGTCTATTAGTTATTTCTATACTAGTACATATTTTTTGGGAATTGTCGTTTTTTAAACCTCTTTAATTTTAATTTAATTTCCCACAATCTTACTAAAAAATCAAAGTGATCAATGTAGGGGTCTTAACTAGATTCTATGTGAATTTCATTGGGGCTAATGCAGATCATCAGAGAACCTTTACCTAACATTTCTTAGAATAACTAAAGATATTTATTTCAAACTTCCCCTTTAATAAGTGAGAAGCCTACAACAAATATCAAAGTCATAACAAGAACTCACTGACCACTTTTCCTTTTTATTTTCTTACGTTTTTGATCTGCAATTGGTTGGCTTTTTTCCGACTCTAATTGTAGTTGTGAGACAAATTTATTTTTATACTATTCCCAAAAACGGTAAATATGTATCTTATCATTAATGTGATAACAATGGTCATTATTGTATGACCTTGGTATTATATTATTACTTATCTTGTGTTTACGATATTTGTCTTATCTCTAGCTTAGCATTGTTATTATCTTTATTACTATCTTTGTTGATTTCAAATAATTGATATTAACTCAAGTGTTATTTTCTTAAAACGATATGTAACAGTACTTCTAGCTGTACATTCAGAAATTTTAGATTGGGATTACATATACTTGATTCAAATCGCTATGAGAATGTACTGAAAAAAGAGTAATTAAAACTAAATTCACCTTTGGAACGTTCATGGAATGATAGCCGGGATGGTTGACATAAGCCCCTCATGATTTTTTTTACTATTTTTGCTCCTTCAAGCGTCATGGGAATCCGTACATACTTCCATAACTTGAGGTCATTTATAGCATTTATCATTTATAGCATCCGTCAATTATAACACTTTGGGGGCAGATTAAATTGCGTTTTCTAAGTAAACGGCTATTTACCCTTTGTTGACTAAATGGGTCTTGGATCGATAATATATCCCCAATATTCAAAAGTCTTTTAAAGTTTTAGTTCCTAACTTTTTAATCAACAAAACCAAAATGTCTTTTGTGTCGTAAAACTAAACAACTTACAGAAAACTATTGTTTATTAACAAAAATAGTTGACTCAAACAATAACAAGTATTTGGCAAAACAAGAAGAACTCTGGGAAGAAGAGCACGGCTGCCAGAAATGCCGATTTATAGGCACTTTGCCGATTTTTTACTTGAAAAATTTATATTTGTCGATTTCACCCCCTGAAAATGCCGATTTTTAATAATATTGTGGTTTCATTATTATCCAATTATCCTTTTTTTGTTTTGGTTGTATTGTTCAAGGAATATGCAACAAAAATCACAAATCTGTTTTACTAAGAAAGAAAGAGGACAACCATAACAAGTGTTTTGTTGTAAGATTTCTCATAATCATACATAAGTACACATACAGACATACATATGTACATCTATGATGCGAAGTGACAGCATGTAAATATCAAAAAAAGGTATTTGGAATATCAAGTTTAATAGTAAAATAACAATTCAATTGCCTTGCTGTTGATTTTTAAATCCTTATATATATAGTTAATCCCAAATTCATAATCGAACGTATATTTAGATCGTGTATGGAAATTGTAGATCAGTTTTCATAGAGATGGAAGACAAATTTTGGACTCTGAGTTCAGAGAACTGAAATTTTTGAATTTTAAAGAAATGTTTAAAAAATCTAAAATAAATGTCGAATATTTTTGGAAAAAGATGTCAAAAATAAAACGGGGAAATAAAGCTGCAGCTTTTTTAATACTTGCTACAATTATTCAACAATTAATAGTTCTTCCACATTCATCAGCAATCGTTGAGCGTACATTTAGTAAGGTGAATCTTAACAAAACGAAATTCCTTTGTCTCTTAAAAAATAAAATAGGAATAAAAATATATTTAAGGCATCCCAACGTAGTGAAGCGAACGGACAGACACTTAACGCCATCCCAACGTACTGAAGCGAACGGACAGGTAGAACGTCTACACTTAACTCTAATTGAGATGCCTGAGAGCAGAAAATGCTGAAGTTAGTGTACAGGAATTAATATACGTCGCAGTGGATAGGTACAATAACACCATACATTCTGTGACTGAAACAAAACCCAGTGACTTTTTTTTTAATAGAACCAAAACAGCGAAGTTTATTAAATTACTTGAAGCTCGCTCTAAGATTAACAGAGACCTTAGTAGACTTATTAGGAAAAATGTTAGGGAGCGAAATAACCGCATGAATAGGAAACGAGCATCACCAAGGAAGTATGAAAAGAGTGATGTGGTTTATTTTAGCATTAAAAACATTAAAGCTAAAAACAAGGCAATGTATACGAAGGAAATTGTAAAAAAGAATAACAGAGTCACATTACGTACAGCAAATGGTAAAAGGATCCATAAGGCCAATATCAAAAATTTAAAATAAATTCAGTACAGAACTTCTATCTCTTTTTTAAATAATATATTCAGGAAAAATTTTCTCTTATGTACAAAATTTTATTTTTACTCTCTTCCAAAAAAAACAACAGGCGATACAAGAAAAATACACAAATTAAAAAATTACTAGAAAATTTATTAAATAAATGTAAATGCTTGACTTGCACAATTAATAAGAGCCGGCCTGTAAGTGATGCCAACCGTACCTTAGAAGGTTGTGGGGGTCATGCCTGCTGACGACTAAAACCGGAATCATGCGATCCCTCCATGACTAGTTCGAGAGTAGTGCCAAGTTCAAAGAAATAAATTAAAATACGAAATAAAATTCAATAAGGAATTGAAACAAAATGAACTAAAATTCAATAAGAAGTTTAAGCAAATTGAAATAAATTTTAACAAAAATTTAAACGAAATGAAAAAATTCATTTAGAAAATTTAATTATCAGTATACTCATACATATATGAAAACATAAAAAATAATGCAAAATTTTTAACCAATTCTAACACACTAACAATAAAAATTAACCTACTAAACTACAAAAAAAAGCAAAAACTAAGAAAGAAAGAAAAGGGAAAAAGAAAAAAGTTATTAAAAAAAAACTGGCTTAAGCCTTATAGAAAATTTTGATATTCTATGATTGATAGAATTTAAAAATATAAGAAAATATATATTTTTTTTTATTGAAAAACAACTTTTAAGGGCTTGCCCGACCATTTTTTAATTAGGGAATTAATGCTTACAGGAAAGATGATTCCACTGTTAGTTTGCCTTCTTGTAACGAACACAGGCATAATCACCTCACGTGCAGCACAAATTTTTCATTATGATGCTCCTGCGAGCGGGAAATGCGTGGGCAATAAATGGGAGTTTTAAATTGCTTCACGTAATAAACTTAGAAGATTATGAGACAATTGCCAACATTTTAACAGTCCTGGTGCAAAACCAGCTGCCACCACGTCAGAACAAAAATGTTATCAAGTAGTATCTTTCACAGGTGCAAGAACGACTAATAGAGCTCAAAGGTACAAAGAATAAAACACAAAGATCAATCGACTGGATTGGCTCTGCTTGGAAATGGATAGCTGGAAATCCGGATGCCACAGATTGGAACAACGTCTTAAGAGCTCAGAATACAATAATCACAAACAACAATGAGCAATACAAAATCAATGCACAGCTTGTGAATGATGCAAACGAGGTTATCCAGAAGACTCAACCTACCTGTGGTAGAGACCTCACAGATGATGGATCCTTCTCTTCAGTCCACAACAGTGATCTTTCACAGGTGCAAGAACGACTAATAGAGCTCAAAGGTACAAAGAATAAAACACAAAGATCAATCGACTGGATTGGCTCTGCTTGGAAATGGATAGCTGGAAATCCGGATGCCACAGATTGGAACAACGTCTTAAGAGCTCAGAATACAATAATCACAAACAACAATGAGCAATACAAAATCAATGCACAGCTTGTGAATGATGCAAACGAGGTTATCCAGAAGACTCAACCTACCTGTGGTAGAGACCTCACAGATGATGGATCCTTCTCTTCAGTCCACAACAGTGATCTGCGGGACGCAGACTTTTAAGGAGGGAGGAGTTAAAAACAGTGCGGACACTGCACATGAATGAAATTGAGCAGTGCCAGCGCAACTAATAACTTTAGCAATTCCCATGCACACTGCACGCGCATCCAGCCTAATTACGAAACAACATAAGAAGGCTCGAATTACAACTGAAAAATTATTGCAAGCTAAGCGTCTGCAGGTATTGATGCAACGTAATCCACCAAATCTTCGAGGTGAAGACCAACATGGGAAATGGCAGTCTTGGCTACGCGTTCGTTAAATAAACTCGTTTTTACTAAATTAATTATTGTTTTGTAAAGTGTCAAATTCTGTGGTTGCATCTTAATTAATTTTTTTAGATTAATCCTTTTGGCGGAATTTAACTGGCGCCCGAACAGGGACCCACTTTATATGTTTACATTTTGTATGTTCTTTATAACATACAAAATTAAATAATTTAATAAATAATTCCTGCGATCTCCAAGGAGCACTCCAGGACCAATAACTGAATTTAAAAATAAAATAAGCCCTCCTTCGACAACCTGATATTCCTTGTGAAAAAAATTCACAGAAGGTTATTAGATCGAAAGTGGAGCAAGCCGGATTTCCAAAAAGGAATAAAACCGACTTCCCGTGAGGTGTAAAAGTTTCGCCAATTGGTCGGTTCGCGTAACCAAAGCTCAAAGAATTTATTTTTTAGCAACTTAAATAAATATTTAAATTTATATTGAAAAGGATAACATAAATTAAAAAATATAAGAAATTTAAAAAAGTTGAAAGAATTAAAAAATTGTTTTACAAAGAATATAAAATATCAAGAATAAAAAGTAAAGTAAGAAAAAGATAAGAAAAATTCCGAAGCAACGAAAAAGATAAAATTATAGAAAAGAAGTGGAAGTGCATACAGAAAGTTTTTTACTGAATACGTACATATTCTCAGATGAGTCCTTTTACCATATAAAAATAATATACTCTTAGTAACAATGGAGGATATGGGAATGAGTATCACCACCTTAACGGGGACGGTAAATCGTTTCTTAAAGCAGGTTGAAATAGTAGAAGGCAGGCTCTCTAAAATATAGCAGGCCAATGATGTTGCCGAGTTGAATAGGAGAATAGAACAAATAGAAAGATAAGAACAGCATAGTGTAGGTGACACAGAAGAAGCTTCAGCAATGCCGGTACCCAGGATGGAAGAAGATTTAACGGCAATTTGTAGACTTCGGGATAGCGGACGTTCGATGGCAACCCGTTGCACTATGTTTCTGGGGTGCATTCGGTCGAAATGATTCTAAAAGATTTCGAAATTATAAGGGATAAGCCAATTTACCGATCAATAATGCAGAGTATTAGACAAAAGGTTGTAGGAGAAGCGGATGCGGCCTTTGTATCCTACAACATATTTGAGGCTAACTGGAAGAAAGTGAAGAAAGTGTCGCTCCATTATGCCGACAAGAGAGATGTTCAGACGTTAGAACATCAACTCAATCAGCTCTCCCAAGGTTCGTCGAAGGTAGATGAATTTTACTCAACCGAAAACCACCAATTATCCTTAATAATTAATAAATTGACGACCGAAACTTATAGAGGAGAAACCATAAATGCTCTAATAACACCGCACAGGAATAGGGCCTTGGACATAATCATACGAGGTCTTAGTCCTGAATTATCCAGAATGGTGATAATCCAACGGCCGAGAACATTGCCGGAGGCGTACTCCGCTTGTCTGGAGCTTCAGAATCTTACCATGAGGAAAAATATTCTTCATACAAGAGTACAAATAAGGGGCAATGCGCCACAAGTTCCAGTGCGTGCAACAACTCCACCCAGACCTCCTAGGCGTTTTATTAACAACTTTCCTCTAAACCATTATAGGTATTATAACTGGCAGCAAAAAAGTAATAGTTATCAGCAGCATAATCTGAACTCCAATTATAGACCAGCAGCTTATGCCAAGTAGCACCAGGTAAAACCGGAACCGATGGAGGTTGACCACTCAATAAAGGCGTGAAAGGTGAACTACATGAATTGTCCTAGACCAGCAGGAAAAGGAGGTGCTTCGGAAATGTTTAATAGGGATAAGCAGGCACGTCTTTATCATTTAAACACGAATGTTGGTGATACTAAGGAACTTCCACAAGATGATGTTATTAATAGTTTTTATGGCGCAGCAAGTGACCAAAAATTTATGGGCAAAGGCCTTCAAGCCTATCTTACGTAGAATATGTAACGGAATAGAAATTAACCAGAAAACAGTAGGGAAATTTTTTCTTAGTTATGGTATAACAGAACAGCTTACATTTTATATATTACCCGGTTTAGCTACCTTTGATGGTATCATAGGGGACGTCACTCTCAAAGAACTAGGAGCTGTAGTCGATCGGAAGGAAAATATTCTTTTAATTAAAGGAAGAATTGGAATACTTCTTAAAGCGAAAATTTCTAGTAATTTAAATTACATATTAAGTGAGTCATTATCAATGGAAACAATAGCCAAAATTAACGAAATCATAGGTAAATACAAAGATTTGTTTGAGCCATTTGATGACAGCCAAGCCGCTGCGACCAGTGTGCAGGAAGAAATAAGGACGACTATATCGGATCTTATCTACTCTAAAAGCTATCCGTATCCATCCGCGATGAGGGATGAAGTCGACAGAAAAATTAACGAACTTATATCCGAATGAATAATACGTTACTCCAAAATTCCTTATAACTCTTCGATATGGGTGGTGCCCAAAAAGCCAAAAGCAACTGAAGAGAAACAATACCAGTTAGTAGTTGATTATAAACGGCTAAATGCTGTGACCGTTCCTGATGCATACCCAATACCGGACATAAATGGCACTTTGGCAAGTCTAGGAAACGCAAAAATTTTTACAACAATTGATTTGACTTCCGGCTTTCATCAAAACCCGATGAAACCTTTAGATATTACTAAGACAGCGTTATCCTCGATGAATGGAAAATTTGAGTTCCTTCGCCTACCTCTTGGACTAAAAAATGCTCCTGCAATCTTTTAACGTATGATCGATGACATCCTTAAGGAATTTATCGGGAAGATTTGCTATACAGCGAAGAAGAAAGCTTGTGAACGTTGACACAATTTACAAAAGGTTGGAGGAAGCAAATTTAAAAGTCAATATTGAGGAAACACATTTTATGCAAAAGGAAGTAGAGTTTTTAGGGTACGTAGTAAATTCTAGTGGTATAAAGCCAGATCCTAAAATAGTAGAGGCCATTGAAAAATGTTTACCCCCCCCCCCCCAACTAATCTGAAGGAATTGAAAGGGTTCTTAGGTATGACATCGTACTACATGCATTTCATTAAAGATAACGCAAAGGTGGCCAAACCACTTACAAACTTGACAAGAGGCGAAAAAGCACAATTGAAAGCTAGTCAGTCAAAGAAAGTTCAGATAAATTTAAATAAAGAGGAAATATTGGCCTTCCAAAAGTTAAAAGCTCTTCTAACTACAAAAGAAATTCTTGCGTTCCCCGATTTTAATAAAGCATTTAACCTTACGGCCGACGCTTGAAATTACGCCAACGGTGCTGTCATTTCACAAGCAGAAATTGGTAAGGATAAACCAATCGCGTACATATCACGCTCACTAAACAAAACAGAGGAAGGGTACGCTGCGAATGAAAAAGAGATGCTAGCTAATGTTTGGGCATTAGATAGCTTACGAAAATATCTTTATGATGTCAAGAAAATAAAAATCTACACCGACCATCAACCTCTTACTCACGCGTTAGGTAACAGGAACTACAATGCCAAGCTTAAAAGATGGAAGGCTCGCATAGAGGAGTATAACCACGAATTAATCTATAAACCTGTTGCAGATGCTCTCTCCAGATTAAAAACTAGTGGCAATCATATTAGCGATGATTCCACCGTAACAGCTAGTGAGGGTGACTCACAAATTACGATGACAGCGTCAGAAGCAAGGGACGACGACACTATTAACAGGTTCAACTGTAGACAGTGCAATTCAAGATGCCTCTGATCTTATTCCCCAAATGGAAGCTCCAATTTATGTCTTCAGAAACCAAATAGTTATAAAAATTGGAAGAGATCTCGAATCATATGAGAAACCGCATAAAAACTTCCATCGACATTATTTCTCATATCCGGAATGGAATGCTGAAAATCTTCTGGATATACTCAAGAAAGCACTGCATCCTAGCATGATTAATGGGATTAAAGCTCCAGACTCGTGTTTGCCAATTTCGCAGGAACTTTATTTATAGCATTTTTCTAGATACAGAATAAGAATCGTCCAAAAATTAGTCAAGGACGTCAATTAAGAGAACGGGCAGTTTGAAATAATTCAAAAAGAACATCACAGGACGCATAGGAATGCAAAATAAAACGGGAATCAGATTTTAGATGAATATTGTTTTCCTCGTATGTACGTTCTTATTAGGAAATTTGTTTCGAATTTTGATGTGTGTAACGCTAACATATATGACAGAAATCCTCCCAAACCAGAATTTCAAGAAACACCCGCACCCACGGTACCATGTGAAATTCTGCACATGGACATAATGGAGGTACAGGATCAAAAATTTATATCCGCCATTGACAAATTTTCAAAGTTCGCCAAACTTGTCCACATAAGCGACAGATCTGTTCTAAATATTAGGGAAAAGCTAGTGAAAATTTTGCATTATTTTACGGTACCAAGAATTCTAGTATCTGACAATGAAAATAGTTTCATAAGTCTTGCAAAGACTTTCTTGAAAGGCTAGGAATAAAATTATACTTAACGCCATCCCAACGTAGTGAAGCGAACGGACAGATACTTAACGCCATCCAACGAGCAGAAAATGCTGAAGTTAGTGTACAGGAATTAATATACGTTGCAGTGGATAGGTACAATAACACCATACATTCTGTGACTGAAAAAAACCCAGTGACTTATTTTTTAATAGAACCAAAACAGCGAAGTTTATTAAATTACTTGAAGCTCGCTCTAAGATTAACAGAGACCTTAGTAGACTTATTAGGACAAATGTTAGGGAGCGAAATAACCGCATGAATAGGAAACGAGCATCACCAAGGAAGTATGAAAAGAGTGATGTGGTTTATTTTAGCATTAAAAACATTAAAGCTAAAAACAAGGCAATGTATACGAAGGAAATTGTAAAAAAGAATAACAGAGTCACATTACGTACAGCAAATGGTAAAAGGATCCATAAGGCCAATATCAAATATTTAAAATAAATTCAGTACAGAACTTCTATCTCTTTTGGAAATAATATATTCAGGAAAAATTTTCTCTTATGTACAAAATTTTATTTTTACTCTCTTCCAAAAAAAACAACAGGCGATACAAGAAAAATACACAAATTAAAAAATTACTAGAAAATTTATTAAATAAATGTAAATGCTTGACTTGCACAATTAATAAGAGCCGGCCTGTAAGTGATGCCAACCGTACCTTAGAAGGTTGTGGGGGTCATGCCTGCTGACGACTAAAACCGGAATCATGCGATCCCTCCATGACTAGTTCGAGAGTAGTGCCAAGTTCAAAGAAATAAATTAAAATACGAAATAAAATTCAATAAGGAATTGAAACAAAATGAACTAAAATTCAATAAGAAGTTTAAGCAAATTGAAATAAATTTTAACAAAAATTTAAACGAAATGAAAAAATTCATTTAGAAAATTTAATTATCAGTATACTCATACATATATGAAAACATAAAAAATAATGCAAAATTTTTAACCAATTCTAACACACTAACAATAAAAATTAACCTACTAAACTACAAAAAAAAGCAAAAACTAAGAAAGAAAGAAAAGGGAAAAAGAAAAAAGTTATTAAAAAAAAACTGGCTTAAGCCTTATAGAAAATTTTGATATTCTATGATTGATAGAATTTAAAAATATAAGAAAATATATATTTTTTTTTATTGAAAAACAACTTTTAAGGGCTTGCCCGACCATTTTTTAATTAGGGAATTAATGCTTACAGGAAAGATGATTCCACTGTTAGTTTGCCTTCTTGTAACGAACACAGGCATAATCACCTCACGTGCAGCACAAATTTTTCATTATGATGTTCCTGCGAGCGGGAAATGCGTGGGCAATAAATGGGAGTTTTAAATTGCTTCACGTAATAAACTTAGAAGATTATGAGACAATTGCCAACATTTTAACAGTCCTGGTGCAAAACCAGCTGCCACCACGTCAGAACAAAAATGTTATCAAGTAGTATCTTTCACAGGTGCAAGAACGACTAATAGAGCTCAAAGGTACAAAGAATAAAACACAAAGATCAATCGACTGGATTGGCTCTGCTTGGAAATGGATAGCTGGAAATCCGGATGCCACAGATTGGAACAACGTCTTAAGAGCTCAGAATACAATAATCACAAACAACAATGAGCAATACAAAATCAATGCACAGCTTGTGAATGATGCAAACGAGGTTATCCAGAAGACTCAACCTACCTGTGGTAGAGACCTCACAGATGATGGATCCTTCTCTTCAGTCCACAACAGTGATCTGCGGGACGCAGACTTTTAAGGAGGGAGGAGTTAAAAACAGTGCGGACACTGCACATGAATGAAATTGAGTAGTGCCAGCGCAACTAATAACTTTAGCAATTCCCATGCACACTGCACGCGCATCCAGCCTAATTACGAAACAACATAAGAAGGCTCGAATTACAACTGAAACATTATTGCAAGCTAAGCGTCTGCAGGTATTGAAGCAACGTAATCCACCAAATCTTCGAGGTGAAGACCAACATGGGAAATGGCAGTCTTGGCTACGCGTTCGTTAAATAAACTCGTTTTTACTAAATTAATTATTGTTTTGTAAAGTGTAAAATTCCTTGAAGTATTTAATAAATAATTAATCTATTGCACAAAATTCAAGTATTGTGAACTTATTTCTGTCGCATGTGGCTGCGTCTTAATTAATTTGTTTAGATTAATCATTTTGGCGAAATTTAACTCTCACAACACGTAATGCAAACACAACACAAACCAGACTTTGACAATATACGAATATTGGATAAAGTAAACAACACTAAGAAAAGGTATATAACCTTGTTTGGGCAAATGCAAAAAGAGCGAACTATGTGTACATACACAAAGTTGATAAGCGAAGTAGAGAACGACATTGCGCTAATTCTAGCAGAAATTTACGAACGATGCAGACGTGTACCGGATGTCATTAAATAAGAAGAAAAACAAACCAATACCATGACGCACATGAGTTAAATAATTAAGACTGTGTTATTTGGTGAGTTTGTATCAACTGAAAACTTTACTTAAAACTACTTAATTGTTTACAACAATACAATCTCACAATCAGCGAAAAATGCTGATTGTGCAATCTTAAAGTAAAGACAAAAAATCATTCGATCGAATTTTATTTATTTTATCTTTACTTAAAAGAAATATTCCATCTCAGCATTTATGCATGGATTGACAACGACTGGTCAACAAAGTCGTTTGTGCATATAACTCCCCCACCGTTAGCATTCGAGTCCCTTCGAATCAGTTTAAAATTTTGTATCTTATATAAAGCATAACATAAAACTAATAATATAAACAATGTATAAAGTATATAAAAATTATGATTATTTTGTTTTTCTAGAATCATTTCTCTTATTCTATTTACATATGTAAATTTATTTCAGGAAATCTTTCACTTATGTTACTAGGTAGAAAATTGGGGATAACAATATTCAATTTACTTTTAAATCTTTTAATTTTAAATTCATCGATTTTAATTTCACAATTTTCAAAGTTTACTGTTGTGTATTCCAAGAATTCATAAAAGGAACTTGCCTATTATTTACTGATTGTTACATTTTATATGTTTATAAAAAGAGAGTTACTTATGTATATAAAAGGAAAAGAGTTGCCGGACAATTAATTCATATAAAAGCTTTAAGCTTATATCCAACACGCCTCTTCTTACATTATTTTTTTGTATCTCTAAAACGTTTATAGTAATATATGTATGTATGTATATTTATATATAACGCACAAATAATACAAGATAAATAGTAAATGATAAAAATAATGTATAAAGATGTAAAAATCATACATCACACACTAATCACAACAAATTCAATGATTTCCATTAGTTCATATACAAATATATGTACATACATATATATATATATATATATATATATATATGTATATATATATATATGTATTTTTAACAATGAGTTATTTTTTTAATACTACTTTGCCACCCAATCGTGGTCTCAATTCACGTTTTGGCGGATCTTTGCAAACTGCTTCATCATTGTTTACGTCTACCCCACCTGCATCATTATCTCCATCAACCACTTTACAATCGTCATCAACATTTTTGCTGTCGGTTGATTCTTTATTGATGTTACTATTTGTATCTTCACTAGTGTTCAAATCACGCATTTGATCAAGATGTCGTTTTATCTGCCTCTGATTGTCTGAGAAAATACACATATACGACTGTGGACCTACCCTACTCTGTACTGTCGCTGGGGACCAGCTTGGTTTATTTGGGTTTGTATAAGAACGGATAAGAACCTTTTGACCTTCTTTAAATTCGATATTGCGATTTCCTTTATGATGTTGTATACTTTTGTTTTGGGAATCTATTATTTTTTGTATTGTACAAGGGGGTTTCAAATGACTAAGCCTTGTTTTTAAATTTCTACCAAGAAAAAGTTTTGACGGGGATTCTCCTGTCGTACAATGGCTACAATTTCGGTAATCGATTAAGAACCGATTAATAACTATATCGAGATCAATATCGTTTTGGCTCTTTAAATTTGCAATTATTGATTTCTTCACAGTTTTTACGAAATTCTCAGCCTGTCCATTAGTGGAAGGATGTCCGGGAGGAGTCAAAATATGCTTTATTTGGTTTTGTGCGAGAAAGTTTTTAAACTGATCCGACGAAAACTGTCGACCGTTATCGCTTACAACGGTATCCGGCAAGCCGTATCTACAGAAAACTTCACGCAACTTGCATATGGTAAAATGGGAAGTAATATATTTTGTCTTGAAGACTTCGACCCATTTTGAGAAAGAATCTACAATTATAAACATATATTGACCTTTTATTGGTCCTGCGAAGTCCATATGAATTCTAGACCACACTGAATTTGTGGGTGCCCAAGGAATTAAAGAACTTTTTTCTGGACTCGCCTGTAACTCTTGACACGGTTTGCAATTTTTGATCAAATTTTCAATTTCGTCATTTATGTTTGGCCACCAAACATATGAACGAGCAATTGATTTGGTCTTAACAATACCAAAATGAGATTGATGTAATTCGCTAAGGATTTGCGTTCGATATTTGTTCGGAATAATTGTGCGGTAGCCCCATAATATACAATCCTGTTCGACTGAAAGCTCTAAGCATTTGTTTCGATACGGTGCAAACTCGTCAGCCTTTAAATTGTTAATTTTGCCGTTGTTTATGGCATCAGCGACTTTTGACAAAATTGGATCCCTGCGTGTTTCCTTTGCTATGTTTTTAAAATTCAAGTTGAGCGTATTATCATTTTCAACATACTGAACATAACTACATTCAAGATTATTATCTGGGTATTCAGTCTGTGGCATACGTGAAAGATGATCGGCTTTATTCAATGTACCCTTTATATGTTCAACGGTGTACTTAAAACCTGACAAAAAGAATGCCCATCTTTGCATTCGTGCCGAAGCCATTATTGGCAGGCCTTTGTTTTCTCCAAAAATTGAAATTAAAGGTTTATGATCTGTCTGTAAAATGAACTTGTTGCCAAGCAGATATTGCTTTAGCTTCGTTATGCAAAATATTATAGCCAGAGCTTCTTTTTCTAATGTGCTATAATTTAGTTCGCTCTTTGAAAGAGCTCTTGAAACATACGATATTGTTCGTAAACTACCATCAGATAACCTGTGGGATAAAATGCCTGCCACTGCATGATTGCTAGCATCAGTGGTAAGTACTATTGGTAAAGAGGGATCAAAATATATTAACGTTTTATCCGAAGTAATATCTCTTTTGAGTATTTCATAAGCACTCTGACATTTTTCAGACCAATTAAACTCGGAATCTTTTTTAAACAATTCGTAAAGGGGATGCATCTTTTCAGCAAAACTCTCGATGAACTTTGAGTAATAGTTAAACATGCCTACTAGGGCCCTAAGTTCAGAAATATTCTTTGGTATTGGAGCTTTCAAAATAGAAGAGACTCTGTCAGGGTTTTTACTCAAACCGTTTTTGCTTATGGTAAAACCTAGGTAAGATACTTGATCTTGAAAAAATTTACACTTGTCTGCTCTTATTTTAAGACCTACAGACTTAATACGATTCAAAACGGTTTTCAAATTACTGATGTGGCTTGCTAAATCATTACCAGTGACGATAATGTCGTCTTGATAAACGGCTACTCCAGGGATATCCCTTAAAATGTTTTCAATTGTTTTTTGGAATATTGCTGCAGCTGTCTTTATGCCGAATGGCAGTCGCTTCATTTTCAAGCAGCCAATGTGTGTGCTTACAGTGCACAAGAGTTGTGAATTTTCATCTAGCACTAACTGATTGTAAGCTTTAGCCAAATCTAGTTTTGTAAATAATTGTCCACCTTGGAGTGATGCAAAAATTTCCTCAATACGTGGAAGCGGATATTTGAAGTCAGTCAAATATTTGTTTAATGTGACCTTGTAGTCACCGCACAACCTAATTTCACCATTTGGTTTAAGTATGGGAACAATAGGTGTTCCCCAATCCGAATTGTCAACCTTTTCTAAAATTCCCTCTTTTATTAAATCGTTGAGCTGTGTTTCAATTTTTGTTTTCCAAGCCAATGGTAATGGTCGAGGTTTAATAAAAATAGTCTTAACACCTTCGCTTAAGTTTAATGAAATTCTTGCATTTTTATACTCCCCAAGTTCCTCACTAAAAATTTCTGCAAACTCGTTTTTCAACTCAATACAAATGACGTCATAATTGTGTACTTCTTTTGTCATATTAATTTGTATCAATTCAAATTTAAAAGCCCTTAAGAATGTCCGTCCGAGCAACGGTGGTGTGTTTGTTGTTGTGACTACAATTTTTAATCTCTTTTTGACGCCTTGATATTCAATATTTGCGTGGTACTCACCAGCTAGTGGAATGCGATCACCGTTATAATTCAAGTACAAAGATGTTGATGGCTTAAGAATTTGTTTGTCATAATATTTTTCAAAAAACGATAGTGGTAATAAAGTGCATGAGGCTCCAGTATCACAAGCAGCATTGACGTCAATTCCATCAATGATAACTTGCAGTGTGTAAAGATTCGCAAGGCTATGGCTTTTAACACTAAAAATAGAAAAATCATGAATTTCATTAGATACATTAAAATCATTAGATGCATTAAAATCAGACGACTCCGATACATATTTTACATGTTTTTTTGATCGACAAATTGATGCCAAGTGTCCCTTTTTTCCGCAAGAGTGGCACTTGCTTTCCTTATATTTGCACGCTGACGAATTGTGGTTCTTCCAGCCACAGTGAGAACATCTCTGCCCCCTCTCGTTGATTCTGCTGTTACCGCTGTTGCCCTTGTTAAAGTTACTGCCTTGATTGTCATTCCATGTGTTTCGCTTTACATAATTTATCTCTTCACTTTGCGGCTTACGTAACATTTTAAACTTGGTTTCCAATATTATTGCCTTTTTTAAAGCATTCTCCATTGACAGATTTTCGTCCTCCTCGCACAACCTCTCAAATATTCTGTATGGTAATCCCATGGTAAATTTGTCTAAGACAAATGCATCCAAATTGGTTCCAAATTTGCAATTTAACGCCAATTTTTTAACTTTGGCAAACCATGACGATACACTTTCTCCTTCTTCCATAGTAGCAGAATAAAAACTTTTACGTTCTTCAAAAATTATTGTAGGCGGTGTGTAATGACCTTTTAAAATGTCACACAATGCTTTATACGTTTTTGACACCGGCGAGTCTGGGCTGCATAAACTATGTAGGACTCCATATGCCTCACAACCTATATATTTCAATAAAATTGACTTCTTGATATTATCGTCAGTACACTTTATCTCGCAGAAATGGATTTCCAGACGTTCCTTCCAGATCTGCCATTGATCTACGGATGGGACGAATTCCGTTGTTGCTTGTGATGATAATATAGTCACAGGCAAATCGCTTCCTTGATTGGTTGTCATTATTTTAACGTTGGACAACTTAGACTTTTAGTTGAAAATATTATTTTCACTTGGAATATATTTATATTCACTTAAATTTTCTTTTAATACACGTGTATACAAAAATATATTTTTTTTTACAAAAAAATGTCTTTAGCTCGTCGCCATTAATATGTTGTGTATTCCAAGAATTCATAAAAGGAACTTGCCTATTATTTACTGATTGTTACATTTTATATGTTTATAAAAAGAGAGTTACTTATGTATATAAAAGGAAAAGAGTTGCCGGACAATTAATTCATATAAAAGCTTTAAGCTTATATCCAACAAATATAATTTCCATTTAAAGGGTAAGAGAAATTCCTACATGAGTAATATAGGATACTTTTCACATTGACCAACAACAAGTTTCTAACCTCAATCTCTACTATTGATGTCTGCCTCATTAAAACCCTTTGGCATTCAGCATAACTATTTCTCAGGATATTATATAAACACGATTTCATGACCTTCATTTTATGCAACACACTTTCTCCGTCCACAAAATATGTGATGTTCCCACCAGTCACCGTCTTCGTTATTTCTATGTTCAACTGCATGGAATCTCGATTCGGTATAGGCACCACCATTTCTGCCCTATATTCTTTATCAATGAAATTGGGTATCAACAAAACAAAAACAATGAAACTGCCATCCATGGACCCCATACTACTTCTCATATGCCTCAGCTTCAGACTGTCAATCTCGAAGTGATCTATTTCGTCATTTGTAAGGAAAAATCTACTTGTCACTCCATATCTAGACATCATAATATTCTCCTGCACCTGTTCAATTTTATTTCTGACTTCATTAATCAACAAAACGACGTTATTGTACCTCGCTATTTTCATACTTTCATCGATCAATCCTGTATATACCGCATTAAACCAATTCCTATTTTGTTCCACCACCAATCGGATATTCTGTAAGTAGCCCTGCATTTCATTATTTATTTTAACCTGCTTATTCAAATTGTCGATCATACTTCTCTGGTTAAAATCTATATTCTTTAAGTGATCTTCTATTCTCGATCTATCATCATCATCCTTATTCCCAAAGAGCCAGTTTATTGCTCTACCTCCTACGTTTATCAAAGCTCTTCTATTTCTTGTTCTAGTATGTTCTTAGGGTGTGCAAAGAGTGCTCCAACTTTTAAATTTTTTTATTAATATTAACAATAAACCAACCGTCGTTTATTTCAAAATTTTGAGATATACTTGTTTTCAATTTCTGAATGGTATCTGCCATGTCCCGTATATCGATTACATGGATCAAGTCTGAGAATCTATTTATAATATCAACAGGTTCACCCTGCAAAACTGCATAACCCGCTTGGGTATCAATATTTCCAATATGTACCGCAGAGTCAGTGCATGCTGCCAACCAAAACAACGGAAGTACCAGACCGATCAACATTGTTGCTACCTGAAAAAGTTTTTAGAGGTCTTTTAATATTTTCTAAATCCACTTTATTAGGATTATTAGAATTAAAGTTAAAAAATCTCTTAGCAGTCTTTTGCCTTTGGCCTTGGGGATTTTTAACGTACAGATCCCGATTATCGTATCGAGGAACCTGTTTCCTTCTAGAATTTATTTTTTGTATAGCCCTCCTCTTTCTACTGTCCATATACTTGCTTACATTCTGGTAATCGATATCAGAACGATTTATAAAACCCATAGGCCTCAGCCTAGTAGTCGAGTGAATAGTATTGATATAAAAGCCCATCGCTTTAACTACCAACTCTTCCGAGTGAATATTTTCATTACTTCTTTTTAAAATTCTAATGTCCTTCAAAAGCAAAAGGTGTATTCGTTCAATATCAGAATTTCCGGTGTGCGAATTTGGGGTAGTGAAATGCATACTTATGTTTTTTTCAGAACAAAACAATCTTGTCAGAGCATTGTTAAACTCGTAGCTCCGGCGTGCCAAGAAAAGAAATTCTTTCCTCAATTTTCACCTTAATGGTGCACATGTTTTTGTCTGTAATTTTGGGTACTGAACCTATTTTAGTAAACCTATCAATTGTCGTCAGAAAATAGGTTCTGTGGACCTGAAATATATCCATATGAACTATCATATTAGGCTTAACAGCAGTTACAGTATGGTTAAAACTTTTATGATATTGATTTCTATCATATTTGTTTTCATTACATACTCTATGAGAGTTTATATACCTGTTAATATATTTTATCAAATTGGGGTAGAAATATGAATTTGTAATTTGCTCAAAATTTTCCAAGATTCCCCTATGCTTTCCGCCCCTGTGAATACCTTCTATGATTCTGTACGTTTCCTCCTCGCTAAGCACGTCAACGGCTAATTTTGTGCATCTGACGAATCTCAGACTTCGTTCACCCCCAAACAATAATTCCAACTTTTCCTGAACTATGAAGTATAAGATATCAGGGAGTTCGGAGTATATTCCGACGCTACCTCTCTTCAGCGTTCTTCTAAACAAATCGTTCAAGTAATGACCATTTTGTAGTTCATCTTCGCTGACATGTATTATTTTGTATTTTCCATACAAAATTTCGTGCTCTCGCGGTTTAGTTCGCAAAATTGTTATCTGCGTTCTATATTTATTAACGATAGAATCGCTTATGTGAAAGTTAGTACTGCCACTGTCTTCCTGTCGACTATGAATCATTGCTGAATCATCCGACATAGCAAACAAAAACTTTTCATCACATTCTCTGAATTCTCCATTATCGGGTTCCAACCGACTAAGAAAGTCCGCAATATTATTCTCTCTTCTCTTTACATATTCTATTTCGAATTCAACTTCGGCGAGCATGATCTTCCATCTGCTCAACCTGGAATTTGGTTCCCTCAGGGAAGCAAGCCATTTTAGAGGCTGGTAGCCAGTATAGACCAAGAACTTAGTCCCAAAAAGATAGGGACGAAAATACTTAGCTGCCCACACTATAGCCAAGAGTTCTCTCTCGATCATGCTATAGCTATTCTCGCGGTCGTTTAAAGTTCTGCTTGCGTAACAAACGGGTTTACCTCCTGACAGCGAAGCTTTTATTAAAATCCGGATGAGAGAGAACCGGAGGATTGGTTATTATTCTCTTCAATTTCTCAAAGGACTCTATGTAAGAGGGATTGCCAATATCAATCTTAGTATCTTTCCTTAAATATTTTATCATTGGTGCCGAAACTAAAGAATAGTTCTTTATGAACTTTCTATAATATCCGGTTAGGCCCAAAAAGGATTTTATTTGCTTCACAGTACGTGGAATAGGCACCCTGTTTATTGCCTCAATTTTGGTTGGGCAAGGCCTCAAACCCCTAGACGTCCCAGAAATTGAATCTGTCTAACCAGAAAACTACATTTATTCATTTGAACCTTCAAATTGTGTTCATTCAAAGCTGCAAATATTTTACTTAAACCACTCAAATGCTCATTCAAGGAAGTTGAGAATACCAATATATCATCCATATAAATGACACAGATTTTATTTATGTACTCCCGCAGGACATAGTTCATTAGTCTCTGAAAAGTGGCGGGCGCATTTTTCAAACCGAATGGCATTCTAATATACTCAAAATGTCCCATTGGTGTCGAAAATGCTGTCTTTTCAATGTACCTATCATACATCTTTATCTGGTGGAAACCCTTTGCCAGGTCAATGGTAGAGAAGTATTGCGCCCTTCCCAATTTGTCAAACAGAGAGGCTATATTAGGCATTGGAAATCTATGTATCTTCTACCGTGATATTATTCAGATTTCGATAGTCAATGACTATACTATACTTTTTGGGTACTATCCATAAGGGAGAGTTATAAGGTGATATACTCGGCCTTATTATTCCCTCGATAAGCATATCTCTTATCTGATTCTCTATCTCTGTATCATGTACGGGTTTCGATAAATTTTCGAATACACTGGTTTATCCGATGTCGTTATTATACTATGCTTTACCTCATTAGAAGTAGTCAACCTTTGACCCTCCTGGTAAAAGGTATTCCTATTTTTAAACAAGTACTTCCTCAAATTCTCACTCTCTTCCTTATTAAGATGGCTGGGCAACTACATGTTACAAAAGTATATATTCTGTACCTCCAATGTTTCAAATCTGTCATAGCCAATATCGGCTGCACGGGGATAAAGAAGCACCTCCTAATTATTGACCAAAAGCCTCATATTAGCAAGATCAATTACAATGCCCATTGGCATTAAAACATTATTGCCAAGTATACAATCGAAGGCCTTATACCCCAAGTCGGTCAACTTGAGAGACATTGTCTCATTCTTAAAATTAAATTCTAAAGGAACCCCAACTATTACTTCTTCACCAACCATTCTATTTCCAGTCAATGTTTTTAACTGAATAATTTTACTCAACTTTCTTTTTGTAGATAACCCCCCAAATACCTTATAATCACCTAAAGATGTATCTGCTCCACAATCTATCAGGCATTTTACTCTTTTGTCTGTTATTACCTATATTTTGGCTATATCTATTATCTCTTCTATTCGATTGATTGAAATTCCGTGGTTCGTTATTATAATTCCGATTCCCATTTCTCCGAATATGTATATCTTTTATAAGGTTATTCTCAATAAAATAAGAATACGCTCCACTAATAGTGGTTATATTGTTCTGAATCAATAGGGTCTTAATATTTAGAGCTAAAGAGTTTAATATATATCAAATATGATGCGTTCGTTTATATTAAGGGAGAACAATGCGTTGTTCTCCGGATTGAGGTTGTACTTAGTATTCATGAGAGTTAAGATCTCACCCAATTTATGATGAAGCTCTTCAATGGTGAAAGCATTGACATGCATGGCATCATTTCGTAGACTCATAAAAGATTCTTTAACCGCAAACTCCTCCCTGAGCTTGGCAATTATTTGATCCCATGTGGGAGAAAGAAGAGATTCAATTGCCCTCAATGCTTTTCCTTGCAAGCGATTTGCTAGAACCGACCAAATTGTTGTCTGAAACTAGTGATAGAACAGTATTTACGTCCCGTAAAAAATTTATTAATGTATACTCAGAAGTACCGCAAAATGTTGGTAAACTCCTACCCTCACGTAAGGCTTCTGCCAATGATAAAGATATTGTAAAAAAATTTTTTTTTCAGATAAAAGGTTTTAAATATTTATTACTACTTTGTGTCCTCTCTTTTCTGTGTAAAAGTCGTCGTTTTTATAGTTACTTTCCGTTAAACACTTTTAGTAGTAAATGTTTTTATCTTTGATATTTAAAATTAGTTGCCTTAAACAATTAATTGTATATATTAAAATGTACACACTATTTTTCCCCTTCTTCTTTTTTTTTAAGTACTTTTTCCCAAGTACAACGAAGAAATTTCAGTTTTAAACATATTCTTGTTTTCTTCATTTTGTATTACAATTAATAGAAAATGTTATTTCAAATAACTAACTAATTTAAATTAATATTGATTTGTAAATATTTTTATGTTTATGTAAATCTACAAAAAAAAATTTCTTTTACGAAAATATGTAATAATTCGATCTTGTTTTTTATATTGTATTTAAATGCTATTGTGTGATTTTATGATTTCTAATTGATATACATATTTATATATAAGTAGTAGGGAACTGTATGTGCTGCGACCATTAAAAATATTAAATTTCAGCAATTAAATTTGAAATTTTTCAATTTTAATTGCCAAAATTCTCAAATTTCCCAAAATTCTCAAATTTCATTTTGTGTGTGTTCGTGTGTGTATTTTTTCTCACGGTTTAGTAGGGGCGTTCACATTGTTGTTTTTTTTTTTTAAATAAAATGTTGGGGTAGGCGTGGGAATTTGTGTCTGTCCATATGTGACCTTGAGAATACATGTCCGTCGGTATGTGAGCGTGGGAATTTGTGTCTGTCCATATGTGACCTTGAGAATACATGTCCGTCGGTATGTGAGCGTGGGAATTTGTGTCTGTCCATATGTGACCTTGAGAATACATGTCCGTCGGTATGTGAGCGTGGGAATTTGTGTCTGTCCATATGTGACCTTGAGAATACATGTCCGTCGGTATGTGAGCGTGGGAATTTCTGTCTGTCCATTTACACTGTGTACGCCTGGTGAATAAAAAAATTTAGAAGCATTTTTAGGAATCACACTATTTAAAAAGTGTAGTAGTTATATATGGATACCCTTAATGTTTGTGGTTCGTTCCTTCTTGCTGGAGTGAGATTTTTTCTTTTATTTTTTTGCTTATTAAAATTTGGTGTGTTTACTTAAGATTTGTCGTCCAGCAATTCAGTGTTTTTTTTTTTACTTTTTTGCTTGCAGTGCTTGAGTCTGGAGGAATAATTTGATTATTCTGATCTTGAAGACGTTGTGAAAAAAAAAATTACTATTGCATAAATATTGAAACTGATGTTTTGTTTATTTTATACATGACGATCATCGATGGATTTTATTTGGGGATCTGGATGGTAGTGCGATTTCTGTATTTCGTAGAATATGAATATTTATGCTATGTTTAAGTGTGTGTGTTTTTTGTGTTCTGAGTGGCGGTTGGAATGTCTGGCTGTCAGACAGTCTGTGTGTGTGACGATTGGTGAGTCTGTATGACAGTCCGCTTTCTTGCTTTCCTGGTCAGTATAAAATGTGATAAGGTGTACATATTCATGCGTACATAAATATCTACAAATTTATTTCATTTACGCATATACATACAAACAAATAAGAAGCGTTTATTCTTTGTGCCCAAATATTCCCTTGACCATTTGAATGAATGAATGAACCATTGTGTATGTTTGTTTGTGTGTTCTCTGAAAAAAATAAATATGTATGTAGGTTTTTTGTTTGAAATAAAAAGACATTTATTTTAATTTTTATAAGCATTTATTTAAAAGTTTGTTAACACTTTCATTTTTAAGTAAAATTGCATTCCTTAAGACACAAACACCATAGTCGTGATAGCTACAATAGAGATATATGGAATGCTTAGTTTCCATTTGTTTGAAATTAATGCAGCCTATGTCTTCAATGTTATAAACTGTTTGATGAATAATTTTCTCCAGTCATTTTTTCTTCTCTCCCCCCTTAACATATATTTGTGAATTTCTTATATTCGATTTTAAAAACTTGCAAACGCTTTGAAATGAGACTGATTCATCATTCCAGTTAATATGATGATAGTTTTTTGTTAACCAAACTGCTTCTCTCTGTTTTTTGGCTGATAAACATGCGAAATCAAAAGGAGGTTTTATGATGAAATTGAACCATTCCTTGTTGCTGAAAACTACAGCTAGTTCTTTTGCGATGAAGTCATTTGAATTAGTTTTGAAACCTTGCAAGTCTACAAAAACAATATCACCATCCATGTTATTTAATTTATAAGAGCTTCCGGACTTGACCTTTTATTGGTATGTATTCTATTATGCGGTCATGAATAAGAACGCAGTAAGCTGATGTTTTTGCTGGAATATTTGTTGCTGTTTCAAATTCAATTTTTATGTCGATTGGTCCGGTATTGAGCGTTTCGTTTTGGTGACTGACATGGACTACAATAATTGGAGCGTTATTTTTAAACTCTTGACCTGTTAGAAGAGGTTGGGGTTGTTTCATGTAGTAGCTTTGTTGGAATCTTAGATACATATCATATAGAATCGCATAGCGCTCATTTTTGAATTTTATATTAAGATCGTCATATGGGTAAGATGTTGAGTTTAAATGTACTTTTACGTTAGTAAAATCACAATGAACAAACTTGTTTTCTTGTTGAAAGGCAATCAAGACAAAACGAGGGCATTCTTTATTAGCGGCCAGTTTAACATTCCATATGTGATTGGTTCCCGTATTAAGGTGTGGATTCATATGACAATCCCAACTACGGAATGCCATTGGTATAGCAGCACCATTATTAAGTATTTTGATCATATTCAATTTACTATGATCAGATAATTGAACATGTGGAATTCTCCATGATATTAGTGAAATTGTAAGTTTTGCTTTCTCGGTGGAAACATTCGAGTGTACAAGATCTTCATCGTTCTTATTACGCAAGAGTATCAATTCATGTTTACCATTTAATAAAACTTTATTGTAGTCCTCAGCGAATCCTAAAAGAAGTTTGAGTGGTACATAGAAATTAAAATTTCCATTTTGAAGATCTATTTTATCAAGTTTATTCCATCCAGCATTTTGCAACACAACGCTTTCCGTAGGTGATAAAGAAACCAAATTTTTTATGGTACTGGTGGCTCCCAAATATCTTGTATGATCAATTTCAATACCATTCAGTTCATAGCGGATTTCATCAAAGAGATATGCAACAAAATTATTTTTCAACTGAAAGTTGGGTGTAGATTTCGATGTTTTTTCGTCTACAACAAGTCCTTCCACATATATATAGCTTTCACTGGGTAACACATATAGATCTTGGTTTTGTATTGAAATTCTTATTTCATCGTTGTTGTTAAAAGACTGAAGGTATGGTATGTAAGTGTGATAATCCTTTTTGATAATATTTTCGTCAGATATTGGTTTATCTAAAACGTCTATTATTGAACTCATTTTGTTTTCAATTTAAAGTTCAGTGACTTGAGAAAACTCTTGTTTGCTGCTGTAAGCGATTTTTGACGAACAGATCTTTTCAATTGTTGCTTAGATTGTAACGTTTGAGAATTAGATATTGCTGTAGTATTCTTCGATATACTCGTGTTGTATATTATCATTATTTAGTTGTCCTTAAATGTAGTCGTATTGTAATTTCCTCACCTCTGAAATTAATTAAGTCGCCGTTTTGATCAACCACGCGAAGAGCTAGTGAACTTATCTCTCTGGAGTTTACTGGCAAATAAATAAGATTTTTGGGAATCTCAACTATTTTATATCCAGCCGGTACATTAATCGGAAATTCATGTAGTGTATGAGCTTTAGAATTATTCATATAAATATTAACCACAATACTGCTTTCAATCCTCAAGAGATTCACCTTAAAGATATTCACTGGAAGATCAGAGTAATGTTCTTTGTTTGGCGTTAATATTCTGCTATTGAATCCTAAAAGTCTACCTATTGTATTTTCTTTATTAAAATATATTGGTTCTTTAGAGCTGCTGACTTTGACTTGCATTGTATTGTTATTGGCTTCAATCAAAATTTTGTTTTCTGGTCTATATCGTTTGTATTGTTCTTCTATATAGTCAACTATATCATTTAATTCATAAGATCCGATCGGTATTTCAATTACAAGTTCACCGATATAAAATATATTGTTGTAGACATCCACATTCGGGATACTGTTGTATGAATGAAATTCAGTTAGAGCACATTCATAGGTTCCGTTTAAGTCAATAGGAGGAAAATAATTAGCAGATAGCTCTGATGAATTGGAGCTCAGAGTCAATGTTATTGACATTGTGACTGTTTGATTATAAATAAATGAGGTTAAACACACAGTATGCTTTATAAGAAGCAGTTTCGTATTTATTGTTTATTTACTTATTTTAAACTAAATTAAATATTGATGCCATTGTTGTTGTTTTTGTTGTTGTTTATTTATTGTATTCTTCCATTTACAATATCTCATCTTTGCTTATCCAAGAATTGTGCTCATTACCAAAGCCCAGCCACTTGACAAACACCTTATGTCCTTTAGTTTTGAGAACCTTTTCAACTAGGTATGTATTAGGATATCTGGTTTTTGAAAGTTCTTCTTCATAGAATCCACCTTTAATAGGATTTCCGCGATAGTCTTCTAATATATATGTTGTAGGATATGTATTTTGTACTCTTTTAATTGTAAAGATTTCTGTTGTCCAATTCGGAGTATAACCTTTTTCAAAAATGTTTTTATATTTGCTTATGCGTACATGATCTCCTGCATTAAATTTTGACATTTTATACATCTTTAAATGACTGTATACTGTGTTTAAAAGCTGTTTTTCATTTGTTGAATTTACTTTAATCGGTGACATTTTAATGGTGCGATGAATTTTTCTATTGTATGCATCAAGTAAATCTCTATACATATCAATCCAATTATATGAACCATTTAAGCTAAATTCCTTCCACATCATTCCTTTTAATGTTCTATTGAATCGTTCTACTATTGAGGCTTTCATAGTGCTATATGTTGAGTAGTGATTAATATTGTATTTATTCATCAACTGACTGAAATGTTTATTGAAAAATTCTTTACCATCGTCTGTTTGCAAGTTTTTCGGTATTCGTCCCAATTTGAAAATATTCTCCATTGCCTGAGTTGTTTCGAATGCATTCTTTCTGCTCAAAGGTACTGCCCAAGCAAATTTTGAGAATGTATCAATTACAGTTAGCAAAAATCGGTAATTTCTATTGTCTAAGGAATAATTTCCCATTTCAACTAAATCAGCTTGCCAAAGATCATCTATTCCTTTCATCACAACTCTACGACGTACAAAACGTTTTCGAGCCTGCTTATGCAATTCATTTACAACATTTCTCTTTGAAGACATCTTATTTTTCCAGTCGCTGTTTTAAGTGTGTTGTGATCTACTTGATGCACTTGCACCTATTGATACGAACATGTAATTTTCTATTCTATAAATTTTTTCCCGTAGCTCTTCAATTTCCATATCAAAAAGTGATTTATTACCATCCATTTTCTTATTGATATCCTGCAAATGAGCATTAAGATTTTCTAACTGGAAAGCTACTTCTTGTTGCTGTTTTTTGAGTTCAGTTTGCAGAAACAATTTACTGATAACATCGTTTTCCTCCACAGCATTTGCAACATTCTCTTGTATTGGACATCAATGTTTTTGTTCGTATCCATAAAGAAGCCCAACAACTTAGGCGCATTTTTGGTTGAAATTACTTCACTTCTATCGTTAATATAATGTCCAAATTTATCAACGGACATGTTTTATATAAAAATCTATGTATGTATATAGTTTATACAATTATATTAGCTTCACGTAGTTCTTCAATAATTGAGACAATTTCGTTGTTGTGATTAGTATGGCCTGCAGACTGTGATGCAAGCAGTAGTCTAAGTCGATCTACCAACTCGTTTGGATCATCCCAGTATATATAGTTTGGATTATGAGGGTTAAACTGCATCAAACCCCTTCCTAAATAATTACTTTTTGTTACATCTGATGAGCCTGTATGATTGTCTCCTTTGAAAAGTTTTCCAATAATATGTTTGTACTTATGGGCTATGCTCCCTTTGATTTGACCATCAGACTTATAGCCTCTCCTGTGGGCATTGGTAGCAAGTAATATTTTTTTATAGATTTCAAGCTCGAATTTATCATAGTTTTTTGGTGCTTTATGAAACATTAAAGAAAAAAGTCCTGGCGTGAGCGCCCATATTTGTCCCCCAACCTGTATCTTATCTTGATTTAACTCGATGGTGCTATTACCAAATCTCCATTCGTTATTATTATCTTTATGTGGACCATAGTTAGTATCTAGTTCGTTTCTCGATTGCAATAGTGATAAGTCAGAATAACTTTCTTCATTATTCGAATTTTGTGAGTAAAAGTCATCTTCATCATAATTACTGCTACTTTTACTATTAGATTGCTTAAAAATTTTTTGTTCACTTAGTTTCTTGGGCGTACTCGTTTCCAATTTTATTGTTGAGTTCTGAGGATGAAAACTTTCATTGTCATCAATTCCAGTTTCCTTATCACTCGGTTCTTTTTTAACTGGTCTACCAACGTATTTAGAGCTATTGATAAATTCTTTTAAAGGTTCTGTGATAGGCTTGAATGTATCTGTTAATTGCTGATGTGTATCTATATCACCAGTTTTTATACTACGAAGCTTTTTCTTCAAGATATTTCTTGTTGCCACCAAGTCTTTAAGAATTTGTTCATTCATTTTAGCTATCAGGTCAGTTCAATAGGAAGCAGATCAGGTTATCAGGTCAGTTTAACAGCTATCAGGTCAGTTTATCAGGTACCAGATCTGCTTATCAGGTCAGTTTATCAGGTATCAGACCAGCTTATCAGGTCAGTTTAACAGGTATCAGGTCAGTTTATCAGGTATCAGATCTGCTTATCTGATCAGTTACAATAATCACATGTATAAATGGAAAACCACATAATGTTTCTCCCCAACCGATACAATGCATTGACCAATGCAGAATTAGAAGATCTTTCGAATAATAAATATCGACTACAAAGAAAAGGAGAGCGAAACCTGATCTTAGAAAGCGAGATGAACGAGTTTTTAATACCAAACTCCCAGTACCCGGTTTGGCAGTAAAAATATGTTATGTTCATATATTTTGTAATTAACAAGAAAAAAAAAATAATGATAAAAAAGAAAATGTTTTTAAATATGTATGTATATAAATATATATGATTGTGTTTTATTTAATATCTTTGGTTATATCATAAAGAAATTTCAAACATAAGTGACCGCAATTATATTTATTAAAGTTTTGATATTGATTGTAGTTGTATTGAATATTTCTACCTAAATATTTGATTAATTCTAGAGGAGGTTGTAAATTTCCAAAGCTGTCGAAATATTGTTTTTCATTCTTGTTCCTATAGTATGCTACCCAATGAGTACCTGGGCCTGTTGATAAATCCAAATTGATTATTCCACACTCTACAGTCTTTGGTCGTTTTGGTAGTGAATCCAACATATAAACTCCTCTAAAGTGTGGAATATATTTTGAAAATTTTCTTAGATCAAATTCTGATAATGGTCTGTTGGGTAGCATTTCTAATAGTTTTTTGAATGATCTTTACAAACAAGTCCATAACCGTTTTTATATGGTTTAAGGTACAGTCCTTCTCCCACAGCAATAGACTCCATTGCCTTATTGTGTCTGGTGGCTTCCTCAAGTTGTTTTTTTGCATTCTTTGTTGCATTTACAGCTTTAGCTATAGCGGCACCTCCAGTTGCTAGACTACCAAGTGCACCTAGAGCAGTTAGAATCGGTATTATGGGCAAAAAACCACCAATTTTTGGAACATTTATAATACGCGGTATTATAACACGAGCTTTTTTCCCCTTAAGAGATTTACTGATAGCTTTACGAGCAATCTTAATGGCTGAATTAATATCTTGTGGTTTTTCCTTCTTCAATATCTTTGTTGCTGATTTAATTGTTTTATGAAACAGATTTTTGTCATTTATACGAATTCGTGGTGATGGTCTTTTCACTGTATTCCTTTTCTTTGCTTCAACACCCATACCAAGTTTAGTTTTTGCTTTCATTGCGTTGGTGACTATATATGAAAATGTTTTTTCTGCAAGATCACTATCTTTTGAAAGAACTCTTTCCCAAGCCGTATTTTCAAGAATTTTGTCAGCTTGATGTCTGCTGTTTAAGTCTTTATTTTTCGAGTAAGCAATATCGTGATTTTTGCAAGCAGCATCCAATAAGTTAATTCCTTTATCTCCTCTATCTAAACGCTTTTGTAATCTTGTGCCAGGTCCACAATACTGGTATCCAGGAAGATGTAATTCAAAAGGTAGAGAATTTATTGCTTTATTTAGTAAACCTTCTCCAACGATAGCTTGTTTGTGACTAAAACTTTTGTTATAAAGTACAACCATATTAATTTAATCTACAATAAAAGATATTGTTCGCAAGTTTAGCAAGTAGTTATTAAAATGCGCTTCATAAAACAACATAAAAATATTTTAGTTCGTAATGCTGATATTTGTTCAAATGACAGTAAAAAAATAAGACATAGTTCCTTGTTACCAAATTCTATTCGAGCATTAATAGTTGGTCCTTCAAATTGTGGAAAAACTAACATAATGATTAGTTTGCTGGAAAGTCCTAATGGTCTCAAGTTTGAAAATATTTACTTGTACTCAAAGTCTTTATATCAACCTAAATATGAATACCTAAAGAAATTAATTTCACCAATTAAAGGAATCGGATACTACACATTTGCAGAAAACGAGGACGTTGTTCCTCCTAGTGAAGCTAAAAGCAATTCAATTATGATTTTTGATGATGTTGCATGTGAAAAGCAAAACAATATACGTGCATATTTTTGTATGGGTCGTCATAAGAAAGTAGACTCATTTTACTTGTGTCAGACTTACACGCGGATTCCAAAACATTTGATAAGAGATAATGCTAATGTAATTATTATGTTTAAACAAGATTCGACAAATATGAAACATGTATATGATGATCACGTTGCTAGCGACATGAACTTTGAAATGTTTCAACGAATTTGTAGAGAATGTTGGAAGGAAAAATACGGATTTTTGGTGATAAGAAAAGATAATGAACTAAACAATGGTCGTTATAGAAAGTCATTTGATTACTTCATCATAATATAATTTACTGTTCATCAAATGCACCCTGCAGTATTTAATCTGACTTCAAACTTTATACATGTGATTATTGTAACTGATCAGATAAGCAGATCTGATACCTGATAAACTGACCTGATACCTGTTAAACTGACCTGATAAGCTGATCTGATACCTGTTAAACTGACCTGATAAGCTGGTCTGATACCTGATAAACTGACCTGATAAGCTGGTCTGGTACCTGATAAACTGACCTGATAGCTGTTAAACTGATCTGATAACCTGCTCTGCTTCCTGTTGAACTGACCTGATAGCTAAAATGAATGAACAAATTCTTAAAGACTTGGTGGCAACAAGAAATATCTTGAAGAAAAAGCTTCGTAGTATAAAAACTGGTGAAATAGATACACATCAGCAATTAACAGATACATTCAAGCCTATCACAGAACCTTTAAAAGAATTTATCAATAGCTCTAAATACATTGGTAGACCAGTTAAAAAAGAACCGAGTGATAAGGAAACTGGAATTGATGACAATGAAAGTTTTCATCCTCAGAACTCAACAATAAAATTGGAAACGAGTACGCCCAAGAAACTAAGTGAAGAAAAAATTTTTAAGCAATCTAATAGTAAAAGTAACAGTAATTATGATGAAGATGACTTTTACTCACAAAATTCGAATAATGAAGAAAGTTATTCTGACTTATCACTATTGCAATCGAGAAACGAACTAGATACTAACTATGGTCCACATAAAGATAATAATAACGAATGGAGATTTGGTAATAGCACCATCGAGATAAATCAAGCTAAGATACAGGTTGGGGGACAAATATGGGCGCTCACGCCAGGACTTTTTTCTTTAATGTTTCATAAAGCACCAAAAAACTATGATAAATTCGAGCTTGAAATCTATAAAAAAATATTACTTGCTACCAATGCCCACAGGAGAGGCTATAAGTCTGATGGTCAAATCAAAGGGAGCATAGCCCTTAAGTACAAACATATTATTGGAAAACTTTTCAAAGGAGACAATCATACAGGCTCATCAGATGTAACAAAAAGTAATTATTTAGGAAGGGGTTTGATGCAGTTTAACCCTCATAATCCAAACTATATATACTGGGATGATCCAAACGAGTTGGTAGATCGACTTAGACTACTGCTTGCATCACAGTCTGCAGGCCATACTAATCACAACAACGAAATTGTCTCAATTATTGAAGAACTACGTGAAGCTAATATAATTGTATAAACTATATACATACATAGATTTTTATATAAAACATGTCCGTTGATAAATTTGGGCATTATATTAACGATAGAAGTGAAGTAATTTCAACCAAAAATGCGCCTAAGTTGTTGGGCTTCTTTATGGATACGAACAAAAACATTGATGTCCAATACAAGAGAATCAAAAATGTTGCAAATGCTGTGGAGGAAAACGATGTTATCAGTAAATTGTTTCTGCAAACTGAACTCAAAAAACAGCAGCAAGAAGTAGCTTTCCAGTTAGAAAATCTTAATGCTCATTTGCAGGATATCAATAAGAAAATGGATGGTAATAAATCACTTTTTGATATGGAAATTGAAGAGCTACGAGAAAAAATTTATAGAATAGAAAATTACATGTTCGTATCAATAGGTGCAAGTGCATCAAGTAGATCACAACACACTTAAAACAGCGACTGGAAAAATAAGATGTCTTCAAAGAGAAATGTTGTAAATGAATTGCATAAGCAGGCTCGAAAACGTTTTGTACGTCGTAGAGTTGTGATGAAAGGAATAGATGATCTTTGGCAAGCTGATTTAGTTGAAATGGGAAATTATTCCTTAGACAATAGAAATTATCGATTTTTGCTAACTGTAATTGATACATTCTCAAAATTTGCTTGGGCAGTACCTTTGAGCAGAAAGAATGCATTCGAAACAACTCAGGCAATGGAGAATATTTTCAAATTGGGACGAATACCGAAAAACTTGCAAACAGACGATGGTAAAGAATTTTTCAATAAACATTTCAGTCAGTTGATGAATAAATACAATATTAATCACTACTCAACATATAGCACTATGAAAGCCTCAATAGTAGAACGATTCAATAGAACATTAAAAGGAATGATGTGGAAGGAATTTAGCTTAAATGGTTCATATAATTGGATTGATATGTATAGAGATTTACTTGATGCATACAATAGAAAAATTCATCGCACAATTAAAATGTCACCGATTGAAGTAAATTCAACAAATGAAAAACAGCTTTTAAACACAGTATACAGTCATTTAAAGATGTATAAAATGTCAAAATTTAATGCAGGAGATCATGTACGCATAAGCAAATATAAAAACATTTTTGAAAAAGGTTATACTCCGAATTGGACAACAGAAATCTTTACAATTAAAAGAGTACAAAATACATATCCTACAACATATATATTAGAAGACTATCGCGGAAATCCTATTAAAGGCGGATTCTATGAAGAAGAACTTTCAAAAACCAGATATCCTAATACATACCTGGTTGAAAAGGTTCTCAAAACTAAAGGACATAAGGTGTTTGTCAAGTGGCTGGGCTTTGGTAATGCGCACAATTCTTGGATAAGCAAAGATGAGATATTGTAAATGGAAGAATACAATAAATAAACAACAACAAAAACAACAACAATGGCATCAATGTTTAATTTAGTTTAGAATAAGTAAATAAACAATAAATACGAAACTGCTTCTTATAAATCATACTGTGTGTTTAACCTCATTTATTTACAATCAAACAGTCACAATGTCAATAACATTGACTCTGAGCTCCAATTCATCAGAGCTATCTGCTAATTATTTTCCTCCTATTGATTTAAACGGAACCTATGAATGTTCTCTAACTGATTTTCATTCATACAACAGTATCCCGAATGTGGATGTCTACAACAATATATTTTATATCGGTGAACTTGTAATTGAAATACCGATCGGATCTTATGAATTAAATGATATAGTTGACTATATAGAAGAACAATACAAACGATATAGACCAGAAAACAAAATTTTGATTGAAGCTAATAACAATACAATGCAAGTCAAAGTCAGCAGCTCTAAAGAACCAATATATTTTAATAAAGAAAATACAATAGGTAGACTTTTAGGATTCAATAGCAGAATATTAACGCCAAACAAAGAACATTACTCTGATCTTCCAGTGAATATCTTTAAGGTGAATCTCTTGAGGATTGAAAGCAGTATTGTGGTTAATACTTATATGAATAATTCTAAAGCTCATACACTACATGAATTTCCGATTAATGTACCGGCTGGGTATAAAATAGTTGAGATTCCCAAAAATCTTATTTATTTGCCAGTAAACTCCAGAGAGATAAGTTCACTAGCTCTTCGCGTGGTTGATCAAAACGGCGACTTAATTAATTTCAGAGATGAGGAAATTACAATACGAATACATTTAAGGACAACTAAATAATGATAATATACAACACGAGTATATCGAAGAATACTACAGCAACATCTAATTCTCAAACGTTACAATCTAAGCAACAATTGAAAAGATCTGTTCGTCAAAAATCGCTTACAGCAGCAAACAAGAGTTTTCTCAAGTCACTGAACTTTAAATTGAAAACAAAATGAGTTCAATAATAGACGTTTTAGATAAACCAATATCTGACGAAAATATTATCAAAAAGGATTATCACACATACATACCATACCTTCAGTCTTTTAACAACAACGATGAAATAAGAATTTCAATACAAAACCAAGATCTATATGTGTTACCCAGTGAAAGCTATATATATGTGGAAGGACTTGTTGTAGACGAAAAAACATCGAAATCTACACCCAACTTTCAGTTGAAAAATAATTTTGTTGCATATCTCTTTGATGAAATCCGCTATGAACTGAATGGTATTGAAATTGATCATACAAGATATTTGGGAGCCACCAGTACCATAAAAAATTTGGTTTCTTTATCACCTACGGAAAGCGTTGTGTTGCAAAATGCTGGATGGAATAAACTTGATAAAATAGATCTTCAAAATGGAAATTTTAATTTCTATGTACCACTAAAACTTCTTTTAGGATTCGCTGAAGACTACAATAAAGTTTTATTAAATGGTAAACATGAATTTATACTCTTGCGTAATAAGAACGATGAAGATCTTGTACACTCGAATGTTTCCACCG
Organism: Linnaemya vulpina; assembly: GCA_963675445.1. NCBI lineage: Eukaryota > Metazoa > Arthropoda > Insecta > Diptera > Tachinidae > Linnaemya > Linnaemya vulpina. The sequence continues at coordinate 49,444,428 of OY776281.1, read as the reverse complement.
AGAAAGCAAAACTTACAATTTCACTAATATCATGGAGAATTCCACATGTTCAATTATCTGATCATAGTAAATTGAATATGATCAAAATACTTAATAATGGTGCTGCTATACCAATGGCATTCCGTAGTTGGGATTGTCATATGAATCCACACCTTAATACGGGAACCAATCACATATGGAATGTTAAACTGGCCGCTAATAAAGAACGCCCTCGTTTTGTCTTGATTGCCTTTCAACAAGAAAACAAGTTTGTTCATTGTGATCTTACTAACTTAAAAGTACATTTGAACTCAACATCTTACCCATATGACGATCTTAATATAAAATTCAAAAATGAGCGCTATGCGATTCTATATGATATGTATCTAAGATTCCAACAAAGCTACTACATGAAACAACCCCAACCTCTTCTAACAGGTCAAGAGTTTAAAAATAACGCTCCAATTATTGTAGTTGATGTCAGTCACCAAAACGAAACGCTCAATACCGGACCAATCGACATAAAAATTGAATTTGAAACAGCAACAAATATTCCAGCAAAAACATCAGCTTACTGCGTTCTTATTCATGACCGCGTAATAGAATACATACCAATAAAAGGTCAAGTCCGGAAGCTCTTATAAATTAAATAACATGGATGGTGATATTGTTTTTGTAGACTTGCAAGGTTTCAAAACTAATTCAAATAACTTCATCGCAAAAGAACTAGCTGTAGTTTTCAGCAACAAGGAATGGTTCAATTTCATCATAAAACCTCCTTTTGATTTCGCATGTTTATCAGCCAAAAAACAGAGAGAAGCAGTTTGGTTAACAAAAAACTATCATCATATTAACTGGAATGATGAATCAGTCTCATTTCAAAGCGTTTGCAAGTTTTTAAAATCGAATATAAGAAATTCACAAATATATGTTAAGGGGGGAGAGAAGAAAAAATGACTGGAGAAAATTATTCATCAAACAGTTTATAACATTGAAGACATAGGCTGCATTAATTTCAAACAAATGGAAACTAAGCATTCCATATATCTCTATTGTAGCTATCACGACTATGGTGTTTGTGCCTTAAGGAATGCAATTTTACTTAAAAATGAAAGTGTTAACAAACTTTTAAATAAATGCTTATAAAAATTAAAATAAATGTCTTTTTATTTCAAACAAAAAACCTACATACATATTTATTTTTTTTCAGAGAACACACAAACAAACATACACAATGGTTCATTCATTCATTCAAATGGTCAAGGGAATATTTGGGCACAAAGAATAAACGCTCATTATTATGTATATGCGTAAATGAAATAAATTTGTAGATATTTATGTACGCATGAATATGTACACCTTATCACATTTTATACTGACCAGGAAAGCAAGAAAGCGGACTGTCATACAGACTCACCAATCGTCACACACACAGACTGTCTGACAGCCAGACATTCCAACCGCCACTCAGAACACAAAAAACACACACACTTAAACATAGCATAAATATTCATATTCTATAAAATACAGAAATCGCACCACCATCCAGATCCCCAAATAAAATCCATCGATGATCGTCATGTATAAAATAAACAAAACATCAGTTTCAATATTTATGCAATAGTAATTTTTTTTTTCACAACGTCTTCAAGATCAGAATAATCAAATTATTCCTCCAGACTCAAGCATTGCAAGCAAAAAAGTAAAAAAAAAAACACTGAATTGCTGGACATCAAATCTTAAGTAAACACACCAAATTTTAATAAGCAAAAAAATAAAAGAAAAAATCTCACTCCAGCAAGAAGGAACGAACCACAAACATTAAGGGTATCCATGTATAACTACTACACTTTTTAAATAGTGTGATTCCTAAAAATGCTTCTAAATTTTTTTTTTCACCAGGCGTACACAGTGTAAATGGACAGACACAAATTTCCACGCTCACATACCGACGAACATGTATTCTCAACGTCACATATGGACAGACACAAATTCCCACGCTCACATACCGACGGACATGTATTCTCAAGGTCACATATGGACAGACACAAATTCCCACGCTCACATACCGACGGACATGTATTCTCAACGTCACATATGGACAGACACAAATTCCCACGCTCACATACCGACGGACATGTATTCTCAAGGTCACATATGGACAGACACAAATTCCCACGCTCACATACCGACGGACATGTATTCTCAAGGTCACATATGGACAGACACAAATTCCCACGCTCACATACCGACGGACATGTATTCTCAACGTCACATATGGACAGACACAAATTCCCACGCTCACATACCGACGGACATGTATTCTCAACGTCACATATGGACAGACACAAATTCCCACGCTCACATACCGACGGACATGTATTCTCAAGGTCACATATGGACAGACACAAATTCCCACGCTCACATACCGACGGACATGTATTCTCAACGTCACATATGGACAGACACAAATTTCCACGCTCACATACCGACGGACATGTATTCTCAACGTCACATATGGACAGACACAAATTCCCACGCTCACATACCGACGGACATGTATTCTCAAGGTCACATATGGACAGACACAAATTCCCACGCCTACCCCAACATTTTATTTAAAAAAAAACAACAACGTGAACCCCCTACTAAACCGTGGGAAAAAATACACACACGAACACACACAAAATGAAATTTGAGAATTTTGGGAAATTTGAGAATTTTGGCAATTAAGATTGAAAAATTTCAAATTTAATTGCTGAAATTTAATATTTTTAATGGTCGCAGCACATACAGTTCCTTACTACTTATATATACTTATTCAGATCTCAGGTTGCTGGGTGTTTGCTTTTGTTGTTTCACTCCTTACGATGCCATTTACTTATTTCTGCTTCCAGTGTTAAATCTTGAAATGTAAGACCTTAAACGTTCCACTAGGTTTTTTTTTAAGTTTCTTCTTGTTGAATTCTTTTTCTTATCCAAGATTGTTCTTTTTTTTATAATCTTCAATTCGGTTTCCAATTTCGCAATTTGTGTTTATTTTGTTTATATGTATTTAAGTTATTTTATTGCTGGGATTTTTATTTGTTGTTTGTTTTTTTTTCGTGGTTGTATATTTAAATATATTTCTTAATGTTTTAATAATTAATAATAATGAATTATAATTCATTAAGGTTGTTTTTAATTTGTTTTAATATTTCGCTTGTTGTGATGTGTATTTTAATTCGTTGCAAATAAAAACGGGTTTGTTTTAAATAAAAAGCAATTTTTTTCTTGAATACATAAATTGTGTTTTATTTTCTTTTAGAAAATCTTAAACTATAAAGTTTAAGGCATTAAAATGCCTAGTATCGAAATATTTAATTTTTTAAAGAATACTCGGGTATCCTACCGACTGCGCCAGTTAAATAATTAAGACTGTGTTATATGATGAGTTTGTATCAACTGAAAACTTTATCTTTCTCATATCTTAAAGTTACTTAAAACTACTTAATTGTTTATACCAATACAATCTCACAATCAACGAGAGATGGTGATTGTGCAATCTTAAAGTAAAGACAAAATCATTCGATCGAGTTTTATTTATTTGATCGATCATGGTGGGCGACAAAGAATTTGTAAACAACCCTTTGTCGGTTTTTAAAGTTCTGTGTTTAAAAGAAATATTCCATGTCAGCATTTATGCATGGATTGACAACGACTGGTCAACAAAGTCGTTTGTGCATATAACTCATGCCAACTTTTCAATGTAGTGGTGCCCATATCTGTATATAACAGAAAGCTTAAGCCACACTGAATATCAAAGAGGACACGGATAACTTAAGCGCCATTTATAAAATTGCAATCACACAACATCTGTGATTTCAAACTGCTTAATAGCGGTTTTTTAAATTGTTTTCATTTGCTATATAAAGGAATTTCTTTAGATTATTAAAGACTTTTTAATAAGAGAATCGAGCGAGTGAAAAACAAATTATTTTAAAGCGTACAAATACGGAATAAAAATTATACACAATAAAATTTAAGTAATAATAAATTACTTTAACTGTTTTGTTCTTTTTTTTTGTCGCTCTTGAAAGTTTCGTTTCATTAAACTTATTTCTCGAAGCCAACAGTAAGTTTCTATATAGAAACAATTGTCAATATATCGTAAAAAATAGTTGATATTAAATAGATGAAGATCCCTTGAAAAAATGAACATAAAATTAACAAAACAGGAATAATAGAAAGAAAATTTTGTACATTAGATATTCTTATAAATTTTTTAAGTAATGTAACTTAAGCTATTTTCAGATCAATTTAGCGTGTTCATCTCTTTATATTATTTCTTTAAATATTTTTCATAATCAAAATGAGAAACGTTACTGTTAAACTAAATTACATTGCGCTTTGCGTAATAATATAGGTTAGACTAATGTTAAACATTGCCAGTTTGGTATATCATATAACAATTAAACCTATAAACGAACAATCCTTGCGTTCTGTGACAAAGCTCATTTCTGGTTGAAGAGATACATATGTGAAGAAGCGAAATTGCCGAGTTTGGTGTGGAAGAACTGCCAGGATCATTGCGACAACTGCATATGTATACCGAAATATACAGACGATGTGGATTGTAGAGTGGTGGTACCATTCCACAGTGCAGGAAATTTGTTGTAAATAGCGTACGCTACCTTGGAATTATAATTATTATTTTTTTTTCTTTAAATAGAAGTTCCGGTTAATATATATACAGGGCTATTAGACAGGCATACATGTTGGCAGACATGCACGTTGGCGAAGTTTGGGTTTTTCGATTACATTGTCGAACATACTTCAGTACCAGTGTGGCCATATCAAAAATATTTTACAGCGAAATCGGCTTTAAAATAATGAAAAATTATTATGCTAAAATTTTAATTGTATTAACTTTAGTTACTTTAGTTAATATATCTTTCTAAATGGTTTATTTTTCATATTGCTTTCTATAAACAGTTATTGCACATCTTTTTAGTGAAACAACCCGATTAAGAAGTAAGAGAATATATATTGAAGTATATATTCATATTTTTTTTTAACAGAAGGTGTTGTTAAATTCAATATCACACCAAATTATTATAAAATTAAGAAATAATTAAAGTAACTTCAACTATAAATGGCTATTAATTAGTATTTCAATACAATATATATATATATATATATATATATATATATAAATATATATATATATATATATATATATATATATAAAAATATATATATATATATATATATATATATATATATGTATATATATATATATATATATATATATATATATACATATATATATATATATATATATATATATATATATTTGTATATATTTATTTTAAATGTGCTAACTGCAAAATGGAATATATACAATAGCTAAAATGCAGCAAACTGGCCACACTGTTGTTCAGTACACAGAAATTTTTGAACCGAAAACATGGCAATGAGGCAGTATGAGCTGTAGCAGCGATGATTATCAATGAAATACAATTACAAGGGGAAGAAAACGAAAATAAAATTTAATTTATTGTACCAAATAATTTTTAATTGCTTAATAGGGTGTAAATCTGATTTTATTTGCCATATTTGCGGCAGGCTTTTATATAATTTAATAAATTCTTCCCAAAAACTAACGTTAATGAAAGAAATTTTTTTGCAACTTTCCGATCAACGCACAGCAGCGGCAACAAGAGAACTGAATTTTTACATGAAGTACGGCAGACATGTTATTAGACAAGTATGTGGGGTATGCCACTGACATCAGAAAATCAAAAATTTGTTAAAACCGGCAGACATGTTGCACGTACTCGCCATACATGCTATTAGACATTAAAGATTTGGTACGCCAACGTACATGTCTGCCGACATGTATGCCTGTCTAAAAGCCCTTTTAGTAAACTTTCTTGCATAGTACCAGTGTTACCAAGACTAGTTGAGGAAAAAAACTAAAAAAAAACAAAACTAGTTTGTGAAAAAAAAATTATGAAAATACTATATTTTTAAAGCAGTAAAATCAGTAAAGGTTGATCACAAAAAGATTTAAATAACCCAGCCATCTTCATCGTCAACATTTATTCATTGTTGCTTTTGTCAAGATAAATTTCTTTTAATTTAATCAATTTTAGATAAGTTTGTGGGACTTCATATCGAAGGCATCAGTTCATTTAATGTATTGGATATTTGAATATTGCTCTCAGATTTTTCTCTCTTTCTTCATCCTCTTTATTGAACAGATTTAAAATAAGTAAAATTTCTTTATGACATCTCAATTAATATCGGGCAGAAAAAAATTAATGTTTTTAAAAACTTTAATGTTATCCGGTAACCTATAAAAAATTAAAGTTTTAAATAAATATTCTTACATATATTTTTACTCATCTCTGCTCTAATTGATTTATTCATCCATCAACGAAGTTGCAACAATTATTTCTAAATTCAATTTCTTTGTTTTTTGATTAACCTTTCCAATTTTATAATATTTGAGTATAAGTTTCAAATTCATGTCCACGGTGGCTATCAAATGAAAGTGCCGTTTTGAAATTCAGGAACATTAAATACAAATGTTTCGTCGTTCAATAATTTATATCAAACTCTTGCCTTGTGACATGTTTCTTTGGAATTCGCCAATTTCAACTCATCCCACTGATTTAATATCTGTTTAAGTGCGAAGTCATTAAGCCACGGTTCAACTATTTTTTTTAGTTTACTTAATATAATTTAAATAATCTTTGTTTCAACCTTGTTGGAAACCTTTATGGTTTTCCGCAAGTGGACCGTTACCGGTACTTAAGAGTTGTTAAGCCACTTTTCCAGAAAATAGATATACATTTTTATATCTTTTCATCTTTGGATAATTAAAGTCAGCTTACGGGTACACTTTGTCTAATACTTAGTTATCAAAAATACACCTTTACGAGGTAATATATCCTATAAAACTTGAAGAATTTTCTTGTATAAATATATGTGAATTTAATTTAAATTCTTGTGTTTTTATTTATTTGGTAACCCATTCCTATCTTCGCCGAAGCATTTGTCCTTCGAGAAGAATTCAAAGTTTGAGAGATTCAAGAAGAATTCAGCCCTTTAGAAGGAATAATTTGTAGAAGTCTTTAAACAACACAACAAGGAAAATAGGTCAGTAAATTGATTAAAGCCGACAAAATAATTATTAAGGTGCACAATACACATACGTTCATACTTATATAGATATTAAGTTTATGTGTTTTTTTGTGTACGAGTAATAGACTATTTAAACTTACATCTTTCATCATTTTGGCAAGATGTTAACATCTTCACATATAAAGTCTATATGAAAAAACTCAACAGCTTTACAAGATGTTCACTAGAAAATATACAAGTGTCAAAAATTTATACAATGAGCGGGAAACAATGTAAGTAAATTTTAATTTAACTTTGTTTTGTTTGTGATGTCCTTTTCGGCTTGAGGTCTTTTTTATAATAAAATAATATTAAAATTTTTCTTTTAATGTATATTTATTTCTCCGATATTTCGACCAACTCTGTTGGTCATCTTCAGGGATTACAATTTTCTAAACAAAAAAACAAAAACAATAAACTACTTAATATTAAATTATTTACAACAACAATAATCATAATTACATTTTTATAGTCCTAGTGTAGTCACTTGTTTATTCTTCTAGACTTTGTCACCTACTGTTCACTGGTTTTTTTCTTGTTCTGTGTTTGTTTATTGTATATCTATAGATGTGTGCGCAATTGTCAGTGTCTGATTTATAGTTAATTCTCTTGTCAGCGGGAGTATTTATTATGTGTAGCATCTCTTGCATGTATCTCTTTGTGTTATTCTTCTCTCTTTCCAATATTTTTACTTTGTTTAAGTCTGGTTGGTGTCCAGTTATTGCACAGTGGGCACCAAGTGCAGTTTTTTTGGTCAAAGATTTATTATTATTGTTTAGATCAGATTTATGTCCAGATATTCTAGTCTTTAGTTTTGTTCTTGTCGTGCCAACATATATTTTCTTACATGCTTCGGTGTCGTCTCCATTGCAAGTTATTTCATAAACTAAATTTGATTCGTCCATTGTATTGATTTTTGATTTCATGTTTGTGTATAACTTCCTTGTTGTATTGTTCGTTTTCATTGCTAGTATGTATTTGTCTCTGTTTCTGATAACCCAGGTATGTACTGTACTGATCTATAAATTTTTGTTGGTTTTTCAGTTATTACATTGTAATTGTTTTTTCTCTTCTGGACTTCAATTCTTATTAGTTGGTTAACTACTCTAGTTGGAAAAACGTTTTTCCCCAAAATATTCTTAATTTTTATTATATTATTTTTATGAAACTCAGCGTTGCTGGTGTCTAGTACTCTATTAATAAAATTAGTAGCGGTGTTTAAAATCATATTGCGAGGATGTTTTGAATAGAAATTTATAAGTCTTCCACTGGCTGAAGGTTTTTGATACCAATCTAATTTAATTATGTTGTTCTTTCTCACAATCAAGGCGTCTAAATAGGGTAATTTGTTGTCGGATTCCATTTCCAATGTAAACTTAATTTCTTTATTGAAGTCATTTAAAGCTGCCAGTGCTTCGTCTACTTTGTCGGTTTTTACAATTCCAAATAGGTCGTCAACGTATTTTGTAATTTTCCTTGGCTTAACGTCTATTTTATTTAACACTGATATCAGTAATTCTTCCATTATTGTGTCAGCTACCACTGGAGATGCTGGAGATCCCATCGGCATTCCTTTTTTCTGTTTGTAAAAATTGTCATTATATTTAAAATACCTGCAATCTTTGATACAAAAAGTCAATAATTCCATAAAAAGTGTCTTCGGTATATTTGTGTACTCTTTTAAGAATTCCCACTTATTTTCTATTGTTTGTATTGCAAACTTGATAGGAATGCTTGGGAATAATGAGATGACGTCAAATGAAACCAGGATTTCATCGTCAGCTATTCCTATATTGTTTATTCTAGACTTGAATTCCTTAGCACCTTTCACATTAAATTTCGATTTCTTTGTCAAAATTTTAAGAATATTACTTATATATCTACAAAGTTAATAAAGTAATGGCATATTTTCTTTGTGTATCTTCGGCAGTCCATATATTCTTGGTGCAACAGCTATCCGTGTAGTTAATTTATTTTTATGATAATCATTGATTAATTCCAGTCTGTGCATTTTCTGTACTAAAACATTGTTTTTATTTGGCAGACTTAACGTAGGGTCCTTCTTAATGCGTCTATATGTGCACATATCTCCTAGAATATTTCTTAATTTCATATTGTATATAGTTTTGTCCATAGCTACTGTCTTCTTTCCCTTGTCTGAGTTTAATATAATAATAACGCCGTTTTTTGATAAAAATTCTTTTGTTTGTTCTACTGTATTCAATATAAATATATCTCTCATGTTTCGTTTCATTTTTCTCTTTTGTTCTTCTAGGAGTGTAACAAATTTTATTCTTGATATTTCTTGTTCTTCTTTCTCTTCTATCGTCTGAATACATTGTTCGCCGTCTGTGATGCATCGAAATAATGGAAAATTGTCATCTGTATATGGTAAAGAAAATTGTTCGCCAAGTGATAGCAACCATTCTACGTTAGTCGGAATTGTTTTCTCAGTCCTATTCACGAACCAGTCCTTGTTGAATTTCATGTTGATTTTGTCTGTTTGTTCTCTTTTTAACCTTTCTAATTTCTGATTTAGATTTATGTCGTTCTTGATTTTAATGTTATCAAAAAATGTCTTTTCACTTAACAAAAGTAATCTACTGTCTTCTTCTCTTAAATTATTTACAATGGTTTCTCTTAATTTTTCAAGCATCTGTTTGCGTTTCTGTTGTATCAGCATTCTTAGTATAATATTATGAAAATTGTATATGTGTCTGTTCAAGTTGTTGTCTAATTCCGTTGTTATGTTACCACTATCTAAGAAAATATTTAATATATTTACGGCCCTTTTCACAATGTATGATTAAATCAACGTTAACGAAAAATTAGCTAATTGACACTTCTCTTAACAGGCACTTTTTAACAGATGGTTAATGATTTGCGTTTCACCATCATATAGTTATTTAACCAGTACATTCTGTCTTTAGTATGGCAATATTTGAAGTTTTTGTTTACGAAAAACAGTGTAATGGAAGACTCAAATATATGAATTCTAATTTTTTCATTTGTAAAAAAGGTGGACTTCAGTGTTCCGAATTCAAATTGAAAACACTTCTCTTAGAAATATCTTATATAAACGACTTTTATCATTCACTTTATTTCGAATTTATATTCATTTTTATTTCAACATATAGATATATGTAGTTACATAAGGTTACATCGCGTTTTCGAAAATTCATCGGAACTAATTTCTTCTTCGTCACTTCAACTGAAACTGTGGGGCTGTTTTTCTCACCACAACTGCTTGTGGCGTAAAATCTTAGGGCCATTAACACCATTTGGGTAGTAGATAAAGCATGATTACTTTTAATTAAAGAAACATTATTCAAATATAACGAAGGAACTTACCGGCTTGTACGTGGACTTTATATCATTGCCTATGGCATCGACAATGTACTTTACTGCAGAGTTTGATGATCTAAAGCTTTTTCTAAATTCTTCACTAGACAAAGAAATGATTTCGACGTTCAAGTACAATTTTTTCAGATATTACTCTACTTGAATTATTAATATATAAAAAAAAATATAAGTGCTGATTGTAATATTTGCTCATTTTGTTTTCTTGTTGAAGTGACAATTAACATACTAACCAGAAGAATTTATTCGGTTAAATTTAACAGCAACTTTTCGGTTAACATCTGTCAGTTAAAGTTTAATCATACATTGTGAAACACAATTTCAGCTAACTGCCGGTTAAAGTGTCAATTAAAATTTAATCACACATTGTGAAAAGGGCCGTTAGTGTGGTGTTAGAGATGAATTTTGGTATTATTCCATATTGTCTGCATCCAATTAGAAATATTGTTGATGATTTTAAGTTTGCTATTCGCTTGTTGGTTTTTGAAAATTGTTTTATCACGTCATTTATGTTTTTGTTGTAATTTTGTTTGATATTGTAATATAGTGTCATGTTGATTATTCGGCGTGCCTTCCGTTTTATATGAATATGTTTTGTTGTAGACCTTTTTGAATAAATTTGTTTTGTTTGTGATGTCCTTTTCGGCTTGAGGTCTTTTTTATAATAAAACAATATTAAAATGCCAAAAGGACATCACAAACAAAACAAATTTATTCAAAAAGGTCTACAACAAAACATATTCATTTTAATTTAACTCAAAATAATATGTAATTAAAAATAGTGATACATACAATAAATTTATTTATAGTAAAAAGAAAAAAAATGATTTGTTGTTTGCCTAAACCAAAACATGTGAAGTAATTATTGACGGATGAAAGATGTTGAAAATGTAATGTAATAGCCTATTTACACTTACTCACATTTTTCACCTTTCATCTTTTTGGCAAGATGTTAACATCTTTCCATATAAAGTCTATATGAAAAAAACTCAACATCTTTCAACATCTTTACAAGACGTTCACATCTCATTTTGCTGAACTCAACATCTTTCGATTATTATAGTGTCATCACTAAGGAAAATCTAAAGAAACTTTCAAAAACTCATACCATCACTAGAAAATATACAAGTGTCAAAAATTTATGCAATGAGCGGGGCCGAACAATGTAAGTAAATTTAAATTTAATTCAAAATAATATATAATTAATAATAGTAATACATACAATAAATATATTTATAGTGAAAAAGACAAAATACTTCGTTGTTTGCCCAAACCAAAACACGTGAAGTAATAATTGACATATGAAAGATGTTGAAAATGTAATGTAAACAGGTTTTTTAAATTTTCAACATCTCCCACACACATTTCTAAGATCTAAGTAAGTGTAAATAGGCTATAAACAGTTTTTCTCAATTTTCAGCATCTTCCACACACATCTCTAAGATGTGAATAAGTGTAAATTAAAGCTGGATTCACCCATGGTTTCAGAACGAATTTCACGTTCTGAAACAGTTTGTTTATATGTAGTTGGACGTTTCTGTTTTAGAGAGGGAGAGCAAAAGAGAGTAACGTGTTTCTGAACCTGAATTGGTTTAATTTTAGTTCACGTTCCGAAACATTGCAACTGTGCTGCCAGAGTGTTTAATTTTTAAGTGAGATGCCACAGCATATTATATGTACACATGTATAGTAAAATACAGAACTTGTTTTATACTTTTGTATGTATAACAACACACTTGTTTCGTATTGTTTGTGTATATAATAAAATACGGAGCATTTGTTTTGTATTAAAAAATATATAACTGGTGAATATTGTTATAAATAAAATTAAATAAATAGTGATATTGCCCAATTGTAAAACTCACACACATAGTTTATAAATTTACTTCATATGGTAGCCTTGATGTTCCAGAACAAACGCGCAAAGTGGCTGAATCGCTTCAGAGCATACTCTCAAAAAACTTGAAATGTTGTCGAACGTCAATATCGTTCTGAAACCATGGGTGAATGGTTGATAAAATAAAATTGATCAAATTGAGCGCAAAGATAAAACTGTTCATCATTTAAGTACATTTTGTTATATTAAGTGATCGATACCTTTGCACTTAAAGTTGTGTATGTTTTCTTTTATTTCGCCGGACAGCCATAATAAAGAATTTTTTTTAATAATTATTTATGTAATTAATTTAAATCGGATATCATCGAAATATATTTTTAAAGCGTGCACGTGTTTTATCATTGGAAATTTTCGTGCGGGTCTGTACATACATATCGGGTGTTTTTTATAGAGTGATACAAGTTTAAATCATAATAAAACATAGTAATTTATTTTTGATATGATTAAATTTTATTACATTAATGTTTAAATATAAATTTCATCATTTGACCGCCATGGCTGGCGCGTACAAGGCGCGATCTGGAACACCAATTTTCAGTAACATTCTTACCATCATCGTCTTTGAAGACATACTGGCCAGAGATCGAAATAGTGTACTTTTTTAGCCTTTGCGTACACAAGTTTACATCAACGACATAAAAAAAAAGGACATTGAAAAATGTGTACATGCCACACTTTATAGACAAATACATCTTGAGTGTACAGGACTGTGCATTGAAGACATTGAAAAAATTAAAGACATTGAAAACATTGAAGACTTTGAAAACATTGACGACATTTAAAACATTGCAGACATTGAATTCACTTTATGTTCGTATACACATTTGCGGTGATGATAACATTATATTTGTATCTTTATAAAATTAATGTGTGGGACTATGAGGCGCCAAGAGTTTTTAAATAGAGTCACACATAACAACAACACCACAAAGAAACAGATATACTCATAATAAAAAGGGTCAAATAAAATATATTCGTTTTTCGGGAAAGCAATAACACAAAACAACAGAAACTCGGCTATTTTCCAAGAATTTGGTGCATTTTTCGTATTTTGCAAATGAAATTAAATGTGAAAGAAGTAAGTATACTTTCATAAATACAACGATCCTTATAAAATTGCCAGGAAAACAAATTTCAAAAGATATTATTATTTCCATCACTATAGAGGTTTGCCATTGTGAAATATGGCACCTCCATATACACGGAGATGTACACAATTACAGGTCGAAGGTGTACACAACGAAAAGTGTACACAACGAAAGAAAGGCAATGTTTTCAACGTATTGAGGGCGTGCATTGTACAGCGGGTGTACATTAAATTTTCTTGTACACTATTTCGTTCTCTGATATGGGCCAATGACTCCGCCAGCCCATAAAGCGCACCAAATAGTAGTTTTCTGTGAATGTAATGGTGTTTCGACAAAAGCTTGTGGATTCTCCTCACGCCAAATGCGACCATCCGGTTTATTTACGTACCCATTCAACCAAAAATGAGCTTCATCGGAAAATAAAAATTTGAATGGACGAAGTGCACGATACGTTTGACGAACAGAACCATTATTTTGATTAAAAGTTTCCACAAAGCAAACTAAATAAAAAGCAACTATCCGCTGTTAAATGGGTGGTCAAATAAAGCAGCGATGCCAACTCAAAGTTGGATCACTCTATAAAACACCTTATATATAATCAATACATAAATAAAAAGATTGTTAAGTATTTGCGTTTACATATAGTAACTTTGTGCACAAATTTATTATTTAAGTATATTACATATACATTCAATATATTTATAATTTATGGCATTGTGTTTAATTTGTAAAATAAGCCGTGTTAGAATTAATACAATTAGTATTAAAACAATCCGTATCGTTTTGTTTATACAAGTGCGAACTTTTGTAAATTTGTTTACTTCTTCTTTCCATCAAGTTTCTGGTCACTTTATTGTCGGTCAGTTTGACTAGTTCATCACTACTTACAAAAAACAAGTATTTTAAATTTATATTATATCTAATTTAGTTCAAATTTATTTGGATTTAAGTTTTAGATAAATTTATTTGATTGGTGGTAAAAAATTATACAAATCGAATTTTAATATAAAATGGCATTAAAAATGTGTTAGAGCCACGGTTGTTATCGTCATGTTTGAAGCTTGTTTCAACAAAATTGAGGAGGATAACCATACGACATTTACTCTAGAGCTTCATGACGAAGAATTAGTGGGAGAAAGTCAAATAGATTTATGAAAAGTGCCTTTACGGTTTAAAGTCTCCGAAAGGGGTTGATACATTTGATGACACTGTGACTACTGATGCGGAGGTAATTACAGCTATATATAGACCTGCTTATACCTCACTCTATGGCTTACCCCCCAGTGACGTAAATGTATTTTTTGGTGATTATTTACCTTGACCCATATTTGAGATTTATTTTCCGCTCTATACGTCAACAATTCGAGACTTAGTAATATTGAACGGCTATGTCGCTTGTTACGCAAGACTAACGTTGAGGCAAAGGAAATTGTATCGAAATGCCCATTGCCGAATGAAGATTTCGATATAGCTTTCTTAAACAGTTACGCTGTGGCAACAAAGCATAAAAACAAAACTGCCTTGTCTCTTTGGAAGGACTTAAACATGTTCTTGACAGAACGAATTCAAACACTGGATTGCATACGTAACCTTACTAACTCGGAAAATTAAAAGAAAATTGGCGAGAGGAAAATAAAAGCTCACGTTTCCACTAAGAACTCTATAATTACTTGCATATTATGTCCAAAACAAAATCATGTTTTAAGATTTTGTCAGTTAGTGAGAGATATTCCACTCTAAAGAAATATCATTGTTGTGTCAATTGTTTATCGAAACCTCATGTGGTAAAAGATTGTACAAGTGATCATCTATGTTTTAAGTGCAATCAGAAACATCACACCATGCTTCACCATTATTCTTCAAACACTGTGAGTTTAAATCCTGCTTATCATTCATTTGAAAATAGACCACCGACGTCAACTGCAGCAGCTTCCACAGACTTCAACCGGCAGGTTTTTCATATTGCGCAGAACTCGTCTGCGTTATTAGGAACTGCTATGATATCAATCATGTGCCAGTAAGAGTATTGATTGATCCAGCATTAGAATCTTCCTTTATTTCAGAACACCTGCAAATTGAAATTTACGTCACATTCCACGAATGTAAAGATTTTCAAACATAATTCTAAACGAATTATGTTGTTAGATCTCTCATGGGTCAAAAAACCGTTTTCGCCTAGCTTTGACAGGCCCCACAAATTCAGCAAAAAATAATGCAGTTAATGTTTTTACCACTTCTGTTTTGTTTTCTGACAAAGACAATTTAAACAAAACTTTGTTGAAGTTTTGAGAATTTGAAAAGGTCTCCGGGGGAAATATTATGTGCTGGAGGGTATATTGTGTCATTACCTTTTAAGCTAGAGTTTCCTCGTAATATGAGCTTGGGGATATCGAAATCTAGCGGTATGAGACAATTCTTTCTGTTGAATCGTCTCTCTCTCTCTCTCTCGAAAACCGGAAATAAAGGGCATGTATGATGAAGTCATAATAGAATATTTGAAACTGGGACACATGCGACCCGTTAAATCCGTTAATCAAGCCATCACTATTTCATGCTACTTACCACATCATCCGGTCATTAAGCCTGAACGGATTACTACCAAATTAATTTGTTTTTAATGCATAAAATCGGACTTCTAATTGAAATAGTTTAAACGACTGTTTGTGTGTAGGACCTACTTTACAATCTCATTTAATTACTTGATTCTGCGTTGGCGGTTGTTCGAATTCGTTTTTAATTTCTAAAATGTTTCACCTGCCGAAAACTTCATAACGGAGTATCAGCTGAAAACTGTAACATTTGGGTTAAATTGTGCTTCCTATTTAGTAATCCGAACATTATTACAAATGACAGAGGATTGTGAAGAAACGTTTCCCATGGCAACGAATATTCTCAAAAAAGGAATGTACGTGGATGATGTCTTAATTGGAGCCCATGATATTTCTACTTCTGTGTCTGCAAGGAACCAATTAACTTCTGCGTTATTATCAGCTGGTTTTGAACTTAAAAAATGGACTTCAAAGAAGGTCGGTATTTTAGAGGGATTGCCCTGCGAACATTTAGTCGCTGCAAAACTTTTGTAATTTGAAGAATCTAGTTGTTCCAAAAGCTTTGGGATTTTTTGGGATACTCAGTTAGATTCATTCTTCTTCCAGATACATCCTCTAGAAGTCAAGTTAGGATATACGAAGAGAGAAGTATTGTTTGCTATTGCCAAATTTATCATTATATATTATCACAGCGAAGATTCTTATGCAACGCATTTGGCTTGATAATATTGACTGGGATGAATTTCTTCCAATTTCAACTGAAAATGAATGGACTAAATTTAGCAAATCCTTTAATGAAATTAAGTTTATTAAAATACCTAGATGGGCTAAATATTACAATATACAATTCGAAAGTTGAACTTCATGTTTTTTCGTATACATCTGAAAAGGCCTATGCGGGGGCAATTTATATACGGATTGAAAATGCCAACAGAGAAATAGTTTCAAATTTATTGACAGCTAAGACGAGGGTAGCTGCAATAAAATGTGTTTCATTACCGCGGCTTGAATTGTGTGGTGCAGTCTGAACTTTTATGAAATATAGTAAGAGATATAGAGCTTCCAATTACAAAAATATATTGCTAGACAGATTCTACGATCGTCTTAGCATGGCTACGCAAAACCCCAAATTCTTGGACAATCTTTGTGGCCAACAGAGTATGCTGAATTCAAGAGAGCACAAGAAATCATAACATGAAATTCGATCGGAATACAACCCTGCCAATCTTGGCAGCCGGGGGGTAAATCCGTGTACTTTATCGGAAAGTAATCTCTGGTGGAATGGTCCATCATGGTTGAGCCGAAACAAAAATAATTGGAATACTCACACCCTACGAATTTTCACTACTGACATTGAAAGTTTTTAAACCGTCAAGTAACTCAACTACTTCACTAGTCTCAATGAATCTAAATTCATCCCTTCCTGTTTTTAATTCATCTAACAAAGTTCCAACTCTTAAAGTTGTTTCACCAAAAATCTATATTTGCTCCTCGATTTGCATCCTCTACGACTATCGATGATACTAAACGGTATATGATAGATAAGATTGGCGTCAATATTGAAATGACTATCTTTAAATTTAATTATTCTAACCAAGAAATAAAGCGTCTTTCAAAACAATCATACCTCAAAACTTCTTTGATATAATTGTGCATCAAGATTTTTGGCGGTCTAATGACCTAATGAGTACGAATACAAACTATATAATATATATATGCCCATCACTATTATATATGAAAATGTAAGAGGTCTCAACACTAAATTAACCAATCTTTTTATAAATAGTTTCGATTTTTCATATCATATTATTGTATTTACCGAAACTTGGCTGAGTGATAAAAAATGTGTTCAGTAGAACGAAATCTTATGTTCTAAGTATGAAGTATTTCGATACGACCGTGTGAGGAAACCTGGGGATGGTGTACTGATTGTTGTTCTTTTAATGACGACAGTGGTGAAATTGAATTTATTGGCGTTAAGATTCGTGTTGGTTCTTGGCACCTATATGTCACATGTTCATATATACCGCCCAATTCCTCTTTTGCGATATATAATCAACATTTTTCTACAATTAACTCTGTTTTGGATTAATCAAATACTTCCGATATTTTACTTGTTTAAGGTGACTTTAATATCCCAAACGTAAAATGGATTAAGTCCTGTGATAGCAATTACATGTTACCAAAAACCACGGTGGATTTTATACACTGCCTTCTTGAATGCGGCTTTTTTCAATTAATCATATAAAAAATTAATCCGCAAATATTCTTGATCTTGCTTTCATTAATACTCCTAAGGAATTTTGTCTAGGTAATACATTGCCTGTGACTCATCCTATGGAGCTTTATCATCCTCCCTTTGAAATTAATTTAACCCTATCATATAATAAATATGAAGTAATTAAAAATCAATATATAAACCGTTTTCAACCTTATTGTTTTACTCGCACTAACTATACGGAGCTTAACTCTTTCTTATCTAATGTTAACTGGGATCCTGTGCTGACTTATGATAACCTTGATATTTTATCAAGCATTTATAATATTTTGTCTAATGCTATTAGTATAACTGTGCCAAAAATTAACATACACGGTAAAAATGGAAAAAAAATAAAAATAAATGTGTCGTTAAATATGAGAGAACTGGCACAGTGGATGATTTTCGTAAATATGCTATAGCCAGATCTGAATATAATACTGCTTACAATATTGCATTTAATAATTGCAAAAGTCGTATTAAACACAATATAAGAACAAACCGTAAATCATTCTATAACTTTGTTAATTCTAAACGCCGCTCCTCTGGTTATCCAAAGCATTTGAAGTATGATTTCTTGACTGCTGATGATGATGTTTCAAAAAGCAATATATTTGCGGACTTCTTTTCCACAACTTATTCTACCAAGTCATATGATAGCACAACAACCCTACAAGAACAGTGCCGGTCATATGAGCGGTACTGCTTACAAAATTTCGGTCAGCACCGACAAGGTCAAAATGAAAAACTGACTGAAACTTTTGTGTACGTGCGATATTGCATCCGTCTCTAACTTGTGTATATTATCGCCTGTAGAATATATATTCAAAGTACTTACTCTAATGTTACTGTTCTATATAAATTTTTCACTAACGACTAGTATGGTTTCACTGGTGACCTGTCACCCTTGACGGGTATGGTCTTACTGGTGACCTGTCACCCTTGACGGGTATGGTCTTACTGGTGACCGGTCACCTTTGACGAGTATGGTGTCACCGATGATGGGGTTCTAACAATCCTGACCTAACCAAATTCGATGAAATAAAACGCATTTAATATCATTTCAATTAATTTATAACAAATTTATTATTTCTACATACATACAAGTATGCTCGTTCTATATTTTAACATACACAAAACTTACTGATATCAGTCCATCGACCAAAATAATTAAATAAACCCACGGTAGACAACAAATCCAAAAAACTTAATCTACCAAAAACGCTTGGATCATCGTGATTACCATGTATGGAGTATACCCGTATGGATATATTCAGGTTGAGATCCTCTTAACTAACCGTTTCGTTAATGGCACTGTGAAAATTTCTACTGCCGTCACTTGAAAATTCAACGATCACCAAAAGTATACATTCTAAATAGTTTCATACATCTAAAGATAAATTTTGTTTTATACCTTGTTTTTTTCTTCAAAACTAAAGTTACTTGTGCAATGCATTTTGGCTTGGCACATCATCGTGCAATAAATCACCGCCCAACAAAATGAAATCAACATCTCCCGTACAGCTAAGTCCAACATTTCCTAGAAAGCGAGGAAACTGCCATCAGCTGCAATATAAGAATAAAGTATCATTGCTAAGAATTTCTCAAAATACCATGGACATAATACAAAAGAGAGATTTACCTCTTACAGTGTCCTTTTCTCCGTATCCCAAATGATTATCAGTGGATATCATAATATGCAAGGGTGTCATTAGTATCAATATTCGCTTTCCTAAACATTATTCAAATTTTTCTTATAAATGTATAAAATATATTTCATATACATATATTCAATAATATATTTCGCCACGATCCGCGGGAATGAAAATATGCCACTTTATTTAATTTTCTTTTTTATATAATTTATTTTATTTTTTCTTTAATTTAGAAGCTTTTCTATACAAAAGGTTGACAATTTTATTGTCTTACTCTTGAATACAGTATTCTAGCCTGTAAAAAACAGCGTTGTCGCTCAAACTTCTTTTCTTAGTTACGATATATATATTTTTGACGTTCCCAAAAATCCCTAAATCTCGTGAAACATTTAAAATAACAATTAGAGCAAAATTTAACTAAGTTTTGTTAATTGGTTTAATATATAAACATTTTTGCAACTTCATTGTACTTGTACATACACAAACATACTGAAAAAGTACATATTTGATCAACTAAACACAAATCGTAAAAATTTTGTATGAAAAGTTCAAAAATGGTAACGCTGTTAGTGTAAAATATTTTTAATTGTGTTAGGGAAAATGTTTTTGTGTGTATTAGTTTCAGTCATTAATTTCTTGTAGGGAACTTACCCTTATACTACAACTCATTCTTGTGGGATCTATTTTCCTTTCATAAACATTGACACAGTACTCTCTAACTTAAAGTCACTGAAAATTTCGTTTAGCCCTGGTCCTGATGGTATACCAAGCTGTATCCTTAAAAACTGTGCTGCATCACTGTCCGCAACTCTTATTGTAATGTTTAATAAATCTATTGAATCTTGCTATTTACCATCAGTGTGGAACAAATCGTATATAATTCCAATATTTGAACATGGTTGTAAATCTGATGTATCCAACTATAGAGGTATTGCCAAAATTAATGCAATTCCAAAACTAGTTGAAAAATTCTTACGGATTACTTGACTCATAAAATTTCTTCCATTTTATCGCCTTGCCAACGCGTAATTTCTCGTCGTGGCGATATCAACTGGCCACCAAGATCATGCGATTTGACACCATTAGACTTTTTTTTGTGGTGCTACGAAAAAAACCGTGTAGTTAAACCCTTAACTCTTGAGCACTGAAAAACCAACATTCGTCAAGTTATGGCTGAGATACCGCCCAATATGTGTCAAAAAGTGGTCGAAAATTACCTCAAAAGAATCAATGCTTGCAACACTTCGCGTGGTGGTCATTTAAATGATGTAGTGTTTCACACATAATGTCAACATTAGTAGTATATTTGCGGGGTTTCTGGACCAAATTTTGTATGGTTCGTGCTGATACTGCTGCGAAGTTGTGTTTTTGTATGGAAATTGGTTGTCTATGCTAAGCTGAGTGCTGCCAAGTTGTGTTTTTGTATGAAAAATTGTTGCTCATGCTTACAGTGCTACCAAGTTGTGTTGTAGTGGAGCACTTTATAGAAAATAAGGATTTTTTTGTAACTTTTTTATTTTGGGAGGTTGGCTTGTTGGTGAATACATATATGGATGTATGCTTGTATTATATTGTTTTGTATTTATACATATATAAACATCCAAACACAAATATCCAAACGTGTATGCATAAATATATGTGTATATATGTATGTACATACATTTTTACAGATAAATAACACCATATTAATTCTGACGCACGGTTTTCTATATAGTTTGACATCAAAATGCTGGATACATGAGTGTAATTAAAATATTTAACTTTGACAACGAAATAAACATTTATACATTTTAGTAAAAATTTGCCTAATTTTAATTCAAAATATATACTATTGAAAAATACAAAATTATAAATTTACACTAAATTTTAAACGTTAACTGATAACTGATAATTTTAAACGTTACCTTAGCTGTAGTTGTGAAATTCAAAAACATTTTTTTTTAACTGATAAGAACACATTGTTTTTTAAAGACCATTAAATATATTTTTATTAGTTGTTTTGTTTTAACGCATAATAAAATTACACACCAGATGTGTTTTAAAACGTGTTGTCAGTTTTTTCAATTTTAAATATTACAATATATAAATTCATACATTAGATGTGATTTATACCCTAGATAATGAAATTCATCATTCATATTATAATATTTGTTAAGCAAATATCTATTTTTTAATCTATTCTTCAAAAATAAAATAAATACGAAATGCAGAATATTTTAGAAATACTTAATGGATTGGGAGAAGAAAATATCAAAAAACAATTTTGGTTTAATCGTTGACCTGTTGTATTATAATAATATTCTAGTTTTTTTGTTCGGCTATAGGCCAGGTTTTAAACAATCAATAAACACTAAATATTTTTTGATTATTTAATCTTTATTTAATGTTATTTTTCCCAATATTTCGAATAGCTTCGCTATTCATCTTCAGGGGAACACTGTTGGGTACAAAACAATAAATGATACACATTAAAATTTATTTTTGATTATTTCTAATAAATTTACAATTACATACATGTAAATTAAAAATTAAATAAAATTAGATTTAATTAACATATTTTCAATATGTCGATCGTCTGTAGTCCTTAGCTGCGAAAACTTATTTGTTTATGTTGTTTCTTGTGTTTGTTTATCACACCTCTGTAAATTTGAGCGCATTTCTCTGTGTCTTGTTTATAGTTGTCTTTTCTCTGCAGGAACGTCAATTATGTGTAACATCTCTAAACTAAATCTCCTGGAATAATGGTTTTCTTGTTGTAATATTTTTACATTATCAAAATTTGGCACATGGTTTTCCTTTGCACAGTGGGCCGCAAATGCAGTTTTTTGCTCCATGGGTTTGTTTTTCATTCTTATGTCTGATTTATGAGATGTTAGTCTGGTCTTCAGTTTATTTTTAGTTGTTCCGACGTATTTCTTATTGCATGTGCCTGAGCCGTCACCGTTGCATTTAATACTATATATAACGTTGCATTTGTCTTCTTGCTTTAATTTAGTCTTTGTGTTACTATATAGGCTCTGCATAGTATTTTTCGTCTTAAATGCAAGTTGATATTTCTCAATGTCATATAGATCTGAGTTTTTTAACCTTTCAGAAAAACCTTTTATATATGTTAGTCCTTTATAATACTTTGTATTAGTCTCTCTTCTTATTGTTGTGTCACTCTTTTTATATATTAAATTGTTTATAATAGTTTTCGGAAAATCGTTCATGTCTAAGATTTCTTTTATTTTCCATAAATTTTCCTCATGATACCTATCGTCATTAATGGTCAGTACTCGTCTGATGAGATGAAATTATTTGCTGTGTTTATTGTAATTCTTCTGGTATGTTTGGAATGGAAATTAATCAGACGACCGGATGCAGTGGGTTTTTGATACCAGTTGACTGTCATCATATTTTGGTGTCTACTAACAATTGCATCTAAATATGGTAATTTACTATCTCTTTCCGTTTCCACTGTAAATTGTATTTGTGGGTTAAACGCATTTAAAACATTTAGAACTTCATCTGCCGTATCTCTATTTATGATAGCAAATATGTCATCTACGTATTTTGTTAATAATCTGGGTTTTATTCTTAATTTTGTAAGGGATTGATCCAGTAACCCCTCCATAACAATATCGGAAACAACTGGTGATACAGGTGATCCCATCGGCATTCCCTTACATTGTCCGTAAATTCGTTCTTCATATTTAAAATAACGGCTGCCTTTGATGCAAAACCTTAGTAACTCCACGAAAAGCTATTTTGGTATTTTTGTGTGTTGTTGTAATATGTCCCACTTATATTCTATTATTTGTAGTGCTAAATTTATAGGTATGCTCGGAAATAGCGATACTACGTCATATGATACCATAATTTCATTACTGTCTAATCTCTGATTATTTACCTTTGATTAAAATTCCACTGCGTCTCTTACATTGTAAGCTGAGTTTCTGGTTAAATTTTTTAAAATATGAACTAAATATTTGCAAAGTTCCATATTTAGATGCAATTGTTAGTAGACACCAAAATATGATGACAGTCAACTGGTATCAAAAACCCACTGCATCCGGTCGTCTGATTAATTTCCATTCCAAACATCCCAGAAGAATTATAATAAACACAGCAAATAATTTCATCAGACGAGTACTGACCATTAGTGACGATAGGTATCATGAGGAAAATTTACGGAAAATAAAAGAAATCTTAGACATGAACGATTTTCCGAAAACTATTATAAACAATTTAATATATAAAAGACCAGACTAACATAACATAAATCAGACATAAGAATGAAAAACAAACCCATGGAGCAAAAAACTGCACTTGCTGCCCACTGTGCAAAGGAAAACCATGTGCCAAATTTTGATAATATAAAAATATTACAAGAAAACTATTATTCCAGGAGATTTACTTTAGAGATGTTACACTAAATTGACGTTCCTGCAGAGAAAAGACTTAACTATAAATAAGACACAGAGAATTGCGCTCAAATTTACAGAGGTGTGATAAACAAACACAAGAAACAACATAAACAAATCAGTTTTCGCAGCTAAGGACTACAGACGATCGACATATTGAAAATATGTTAATTAAATCTAATTTTATTTAATTTTTAATTTACATGTATGTAATTGTAAATTTATTAGAAATAATCAAAAATTAATTTTAATGTTTATCATTTATTGTTTTGTACCCAACAGTGTTCCCCTGAAGATGAATAGCGAAGCTATTCGAAATATTGGGAAAAATAACATTAAATAAAGATTAAATAATCAAAAAATATTTAGTGTTTATTGATTGTTAAAAACCTGGCCTATAGCCGAACGAAAAAACAAGAATATTATTAAAAAAACAATTTTGTCTCTAAGAGATTTTCCTCTTAATGAATCAATGAAAATAGATGTGTTAAAAAGCTAACACTATATGGAGTAAGAACTGTGATGGAGTTGGAATGTCAAATTGTATTTTTACCTGAGAAATATAACTATATATCAGATGAAATGATCAACGATATTTCGATGCGAGAATATTATATGAGAAAAGTTCCAGATGGATTCTATTATAAGCTTGTTTTTGAAAGGAAACAAATGGAAAAAATGTTAATTAAATAATACAAAAGATATGTAATATTTATCAAAACTAGTAGTTGTATTATAACAATGAATCAAAAGAGGTTTATGGTAATAAATGTGCAAGGATTTTACATTGTTAATAAATTATTCGGAAAAGAAATTAGCGTTTCTGGGGTTGATTCGAAAATCAAGACGATTCTCGTCCAACCTCCTTTTAAATATTCAGACCTATCAGGTAAGGAAAAGATTACAAATAAATGGTTATATAATCATTTACATTTAATCTGCTGGAATGATGGAAACTCTATATTAGATGAATTTAGAGAGTATATAACAGTAATACTGAAAGATGTAGGAAATATCAATATTTACGTTAAAGGACTTGAAAAAGCTAAATGGCTAAAACAACAGGTTGCGAAAGAAGAAATATGTATACAGTGAAAGCTCTCATAGACGGACACCCTCCGTCGACGAAGATTTTGTCTGCGAGGTGGAGATGTCCGGTTATTGGAACGGAATAAAAAACAATTATATTTATGAAATCGGTTCTGGAGATTTAAGAATTGTCCGTTTTAAAGAGATGTTCGCTTATAAGAGCTGTCCGTAAAGAGAGCTTTCACCGTATTTAATTTACTTGAATATAATTGTCCAAATATAAGAACTTTATATAAAAATAATGAAAATGTAAATATCTGTAACTATCATCATAAAAACAATTCATATCAAATGTGTGCTAAAAAAATCTGTAATTGTATTGAGAAATTGCATTAATTGGAATATGAATAAAGAAAGAAAACATTAAAAACATTTAAAAGTTTTAAACTATTTTTTTTATTTGAGAAAAATAACCTCAAATTATGGAGCACCTAGTAACTAGAATAAAAAAAATCGTAACCACATTTCCGATTTTCACGCAATTTGTGTTTACCACCAACAATTTTGATAAAGCACACATTTCTAATTCTGACGCAATATTTACGGACAGGACATAATAAATTATAGAAATTGCTATAATTTGAAAGTATTAAAATTGTTAACGTTGTGGTGAAAAAAAATCAAGTTCAAACTTCTATTTACATACACGATTTATATAATCAGTTGGTTTTAATTTTTTTAGTTGTGGTAAAAAACAAGTTCAAATTAGAAGCACGTGTAATTCATATAATCAGTTTTTTTTAATTTTTTTGGTTTAAGACTATTTACGTACTCAACCTAAACACCTTTGCTGTAATTATCTAAAATTAAAATTGGAATTAAAGGAAGAAATCCACCAATTTTAGGCTTTTTTTGTAATTTCAATAGCATCACTTATATTAACAGGTTTCTCATTTTCTAAAACTTTCAATGTATATTTTACAGTAGATGAAAACAGTTTTCGATCACATGCTTTTTTCTTTTCTTTTTTCAATTCGCGAGAATTATTTCTCGACATACCTAGTCCAAATTTTACTTTAGCTTTCATTGCATTCGTTACAAACCAAGAGTTTGCTCGTTCTTTTAAATTGCTATCTTTAGATTTTACTCGTTGCCAAACCTTTTCAAGTAGTATTTCTACCGGTAGTTTATTTATTAAATTGTTAACGAATCCTCTTCCAGTCTTTTTCTGATCTCGTTTAT
Organism: Linnaemya vulpina; assembly: GCA_963675445.1. Classification (NCBI taxonomy): domain Eukaryota; kingdom Metazoa; phylum Arthropoda; class Insecta; order Diptera; family Tachinidae; genus Linnaemya; species Linnaemya vulpina. The sequence goes on along the minus strand of OY776281.1, from coordinate 49,417,796 downwards.
AGCTTTTACCACAATTAATAACCACTTTTATTATATTTGCGTCTGATTTAAACTGAAAAACTAATGTGATGATTAGTTTAATAGAAAGTTCTAATGGTCTTGCCTTTAAATATATTTACATTTATTCTAAATCATTATATCAACCAAAGTATATTTAACTAAAAATATTAATTAATCCAATAAAAGAGATAAATTTGTTCACGTTTTCGGAATATGAAAAAGTTCTAAGTCCGACAGAAGCAAAACTACATTCTACAATCTAATACGTGACAATACAAATATGATTATAATATTTAAACAAGATGAAATGAACTTAAGGCATATATATAATGATCATGTTATATGAGATATATCGTTTAAAGAGTTTACAAATATTTGTGGGGAGTGTTGGAGAGATAAATATGGATTTGCAGTTGTAAGCAAGGATGATGCTAAACATAAAGGAAGATATAGAAAAGGTTTTGACGAATTTATACAGATATAGAGTAGATTGTAGACAGATGCAGTGCAGATATAATGCAGATCGTAATCAGATATAAATCAGATCGTAAACAGATACAAACCAGGCTATAACCATATATAAAACCAGATACAAACCAGATACAGACCAAATACAGATCAGATATAAATCAGGTTGTAACCAGATACAGATCAGATATAAAGCAGGTTGTAACCAGATACAGATCAGTTACAGATCAGAAATAAAGAAGATCGTCATCAGATCCATTACAGATTAAAATTAATAGTAAATTGTTAAAAGATATTGTTCAGACAAAACAAATTTTAAAGGAAAAATTGAAAAAAAAAATATTATAATAAATGAAGTAGATAAAAAAAATTTATTAGAAGATTCATTTAAATCCATAACTAAACTTTTGAATATGATAAGTGAAAAAACTGCTGAATATCAGTCAAAAATTTTGTTGAAAGGTGAGATGAAATCTAAAAAAACGTCTAAACTCAAGTTAAAAGAGGAAAAAAATTATAATGATGATCGATTAGATGATTATTAATTAGAACACAATCAAAATATTGAAGATAAAACAGATACAACACTTACACCACTATCAGATGATAATAGTTTCGATGAAAGTTCTGATAATTATGATGATGCTGAAAACTATAATCAAGCTCTTGAAAATGATAATAATAATACTAAAAAAAATATTAAATTGCTTCTAAATAATAATTAAATAGATAAAGTTTATGTCTTCAACATAGACGAAAGAGGAAATTGGCGATATACAAATAACGAACTAAAATTTAATGATGACAATTATTTTCAATTGGGAAGTACAAAGTGGAATATGACACCAGGATTATTTCAATTATAATTTCAACTTACAAACAGATAATGGCAAAGAGTTCTATAATAATCCATTTCAACAATTAATGGAAACATATTCAATTAAACATTATTCAACATATAGTGTTTTGAAAGCATCAATAGAACGATTTAATAGAACATTAAAAATCATGACGTGGAAAGGATTTAGCTATCAAGGATCGTATAAATGGATAAATATATATAAAGAACTCGTTCATAAATATAATAATACATCTCATAGAATAATAAAAATGACACCTAATGAAGTGAATTCATCTAATGAGAAATCTCTATTAGATACGGTCTATAATAATTTAAAAGAAACCAAAGCTTAGAGTTGTTGATGATGTTCGAATAAGTAAATATAAACATGTATTTGAAAAAGGTTGGTGTATAACTGGACTACAGAAATTTTCAAAGTTAAGACTATAAGAAACACACATCCTAAAACATATATTTTAGAAGACTCTCAAAAACATGAAATTAAAGGCGGTTTTTATGAATTTGAGCTAATGAAAACAAAATATCCACCAACATATTTAGTTGAAAAAGCTTTAAGGAGAAAAGGAAGCATGATATATGTTAAATGGTTAGGCTTTTCATCAAAACACAATTCTTGGATTAAGGCTAACGATATATCACTATTAAAGAAATCTAATTAATTTAAAACTGATTTATTCACTCATCGAACGTCAAGATGTCGTTAACATTAACGTTAAACGGACATTCATCATTACTTGCGGCAAACTATTTCCCTCCCATTGTGTTGGATAAGAATTATGTTTGTGGATTAATAAGCTTTGATACCTATAACACAATACCAAATGTTGATGTTGAAAATAATATATTTCATATTGGTGATTACATAATAGAAATTCCTGTGGACTCTTATGAATTTTATGATATAGTTGATTTAATTAAAGACAAATATCAGTCAAATCATGATATTGAATGAAGGTAATCTTTATATTAATGAAAACTTTAATACGTTTGTAACATCTATAAAAAGTACAATAGACCATATCTATTTCAATAAAGAACGATCAATTGGATCTTTGCTTGGTTTTAGTAAGAGAGTATTACGTCAACAAGTGGGACATTTTTCAGATAAAACAATTGATATAACAAATATTAATACAGTAATCATTGAATATAATACTGTGAATGGATCATATATAAATAACGTGTCAGCACATACTATTCATCAGTTTTCACTTGACATTAGTCCAAGATATAAAATAATAGAAAGACCGTCTAATCCAATATATTTACCTGTAAATTCGAGAGAAATATATTCACTGGTTTTAAGAGTTGTCGATCAGGACGGAAACTTAATAAATTTTTGTGGAGAAAAAATATCTATTAGATTACATTTGAAACCTATTAAAGAATGATTATATTCAACAAAAATAGTTTGTATAAGGATTCACCAATCACTCTGTCATCATCCGCAATACAAGACATATCAAGGAGAGTTTCTTCTGGCAAACGAAAGTTGTATAATAAAAAGCTGATAATTTTTTTTTTTATTTATAAATACTATCAGTATCACAATTTAAAAACTTAAATAGTTATATATACCAACAACTTTTGAGATATTACTAAAAAGTATTGCAACAAATAAATAAAACTTATTTTAATAGAATATTCACAGTATAAAGATATTACAATGAAAATGATAGGCAAAAACCTTGTAAGGAATGTTAAGAAATTTGCTTGCATTAATGCTTCATTGAAATTCACTACGAAGTTGAAGAAGCTCTCAATATCACAAATCTCTTATTAAATCAAAATTTGAAAATCTGTTGCGATTTTCGTATCTTTGTGTAATATTACAAATTAGTGATGTAAACAATGGTTGTTTGGAGTTTCTATGTAGTCTGCTGGTTGAATATCGCCTAGGTAATTTATATATGGTTTTTAGGTGCTTATTTTGTATCACCTGAAGTTTTTTGACATATGTTGTAGCACATCTTTTAGACCAAACTTGATAACCATATGTCATAATTGGTTGTATGCACATTCTGTAGAGTAAGATCTTATTTTTGCAATTTGGTTTTGAGTGTCGGTTGAGTAAAGAAAACAAAGCCCTGCCGCAGCGTAAGGCTTTGTCGCATATATTTGTCTAGTATAACTCCGAAGTATTTAGTGGTCTCAGCAATGGGAATTTCCGCTCCATTAACAGCCAAAAAAAAGCTGATATATCAAACAAGCAAACATCAACAAAACACTTTAAGTAAAACTAATCGCAAATTTTTACGAAATTTAGGAATTCAACTAAAGCATGAAAATGAATAGTTTAATTAACATATTAGACAAACCACAATTTGATAATTCAATTATTAAAAAAGAGTATCACAGCTATAATTCATACTAACAATCTTTCAAAAACAAGGATGAAATCCGAAAAGATTTATATGTTTCACCAAGTGAAAGCTTGCTTTATATTGAAGGCTATGCAATAAAAGAAGAATCAACAATCTCTGCAAATATACAGCTATTGAACAATTGTATGGCTCACCTCTTTGATGAGATTCGATATGAATTAAATGGAATAGAAATTGATCGTACACGACATTTGGGAATTGCATCAGGAATTAAAAATTATGTTTCGTTAAATACAACTGAAAGCAATAATTTGATTAATGTTGGATGGGGTCCAATCAATAGTGACAAAAATCTTGTACTTATTAGCGGTTATTTCAATTTTTGTGTGCCATTGAAAAATTTGCTAGGATTTGCTAAAGATTTTAATAAAATAATAATTAATTCGAAACATGAATTAATCTTGTTGAGAGCAAAAGCTGATAAACAAGTTTTTAGATCTAAGGTATTAACTGAAAAAGCTAAGTTAACCATTCTGGATGTTACATGGAAAGTGACACATGTTCAACTTGATGATGTTCACAAATTGGAAATGTTAAAAACAATTAATAACCGCAGGGCACCAAATGTATCTTTTAGAAGTTGGGATATGTATTACTATCCTTCACTTCCAGAAACCACTACTGTATTATGGAATGTTAAGCTTGCTAGTGAAAATTAAAGACCACGTTTCCTGCTTTCAGCGTTTCGCAACAATGATAATAACACATTTCAACATTATAATTTAACGAATATAAAGGTACATCTAAACTCTGACGTATATCCGTATGATGATCTAAACTTGAAATTTTATCGAAATCGGTTTGCATTACTATACGATATGTATCAAAAGTTTCAACAAAGCTACTATTCACGCGATCCACAACCCCTACTATCTCGAGAAGACTTTAAAACAATAGCGCCAATAGTTGTCTTTGATGTAACACATCAAAATGAGACTGTTAAAACTGCACCAGAGATATTCGTATTGAATTGAAAACGCTTAATAATATACCAACCGAAACATCTGCATATTGTTTAATTATACATGATAGAATGTTTGAAATGAAATAAAAAAAACTATTGTAAAAATAATGGAATAAATGATATAAATACTAGAACAATTAACGTTAAAGATTATTCACAAACATTACATATGAGTATTCAGTAATTAACAATATGCTACTAAAAGATATATATGAAATCTTAAAAAATTTCTCCTACATCATTTCCAACGAACATAAACAATAACTTTTCAACATTCAATCATATTTGGAGCATACAAACAATATGAAAATACATTTCGTGAACATTATGAGGATTGTGTTTGGTCTAAAGAAACTACTAGATGTGAATCTGATACCTGTCGCTCTGCGAATTATAGAAGAAACAATTTCGAACTCCAAGAAGAAGCAAGAAAAATAATAAATTTCTATGGTTTATCTAAATGTAAAAATTGTATATATTATAAAGTGTAATAATACATAATACACATATTTTCATTTGCTTAAGATTTAGTTGTAAAATAAAATTTTGAATATATATTTTTATTAAAATTTAAATGTCTTTATTTCATTGTCAAGGGTAAATACATATTTCAATTACACTCGTTTATTTCATTGTCAAGGGTAAATACACTCATGGAAGCATTATAAAAAAATTCGTAAAAATTTATTTAATACCCGTTAAAACACAATGTGTTCTTATCAGTTAAAAACCATATGTTTGAAATTTCACAACTACAGCTAACGCATATGTGTTCTTTCAGTTAACGTAAATTTGTGTTTGTATGTCTTTATAAGAATGTTTGTATGTGTATGAGAATAAATACTGAACAAACATACTACTACTTAATGTTAGTTTACTTATATGTTGTGTATATATTTGATGAACCTTAGATCTAAATACATACATAGAATCATAATATAGCTTTTCCTCTAGTAAACATTTTCTAAAATCACTAAGACTTAATCTAGCTGTCACACTGTTCTTAACACCCTTAATTTTTTTTTTTCACTATCTACTTTATAAATTTTTATTGAATATATTTTAGCTTGTAGACCAATGAATTCCTTAATAATTTTACCATTACATTCTAGATGTGGACCTGATACCTGTCGCTGTGCGAATTATAGAAGCAAGTATTTCGTATTCCAAGAAGAAGCAAGAAAAATAATAAATTTTTATAGTTTATCTAAATGTAAAAAATGGATTTTTTATAAAGTGTAATAATACATAATACACATATATTCATTTGCTTAAGATTTAGTTGTAAAATAAAATTTTGAATACATATTTTTACTAAGATTTAAATGTCTTTATTTTATTGTCAAGGGTAAATATTTCAATTACATTCGTTTATTTCATTATCAAAGGTAATTACACTCATGGAAGCATTATAAAAAAATTGATAAAAGTATATTTAATGCCCTTTAAAAAACAATGTGTTCTTATCAGTTAAAAAAAATTTGCTTGAATTTCACAACTACAACTAACGTATACGTGTTCTTATCAGTTAACGTTTAAGATTTAGTGTAAATTTATAATTTGTATTTTCATTAGTACATATATATTTTAAATTCAAATTATATAAATGTATATGACATTTTTTTAATAAAGTTTGAATTCGTTTATTTCGTTGTCAAGGGTAAATATTTTAATTACACCCATGTATCCAGCATTTCGATGTCAAACTATATAGAAAACCATGCGTCAGAATTAATATGGTGTTATTTATCTGTAAAAATCTATGTACATACATATATACATATGTATTCATGCATACACGTTTTGATATTTGTCTTTGGATGTTTGTATATGTATAAATACAAAACAATATAACACAAACATACATCCATATATGTATTCACCAACCAGCCAACCTCCCAAAATAAAAAAGTAACACAAAAATCCTTATATTCTATAAATGCTCTACTACAACACAACTTGGTAACACTGTCAGCATACAAAAAACACAACTTTGCAACACTCAACTTAGCATAGACAACCATTTTCCATACAAAAACACAACCTGGCAGCACTCAACTTAGCATAGAAAACCACTTTTTATACAGAAAACACAACTTGGCAGCACTGCCAGCATGAACCAACATTTTTCATACAAAATTGGGCTCAGAAACTCTACATATATACTAGTAACGTTCACACTGTATAATAAAAAAGAAATATCATGAAAAAAATTTTTTATATGTTTTTATTTACGTTTACTTTGACGTTTACTTTGAGGGCCAATTCGTTCGAAATTTCTGAAGAACACTTCAAATCTAGGTACAGATTCAATAAATCCACCGTTGAAAAATTATTAAAATGGTTAGGGCGGAAATTCAACTAGACTCAAGAAGTTTTGGTACCTCTGTCGAATTGCAGGTTTTGGTGTCATTACGATGCTAGGGTCGAAGAGACCCCAGTGTCGTACTAATTGTAGTGTCTAGCTTATCGTTATGTACAATTTCAAATTTAAGGTTCAAAATGATACTGCCGAACTTTACGGGTTATCCCAGGCAACAGTATGTAGAATTTCTGTCAAAGTCGCACGTGCATTAGCTCGTTTTGGCAGCAGTAAAACTAAAATACCAGCATCTCGATAAAAAAATAAAGTGAAACATATATATATATATATATATATATATATATATATACTTATATATATCACAATATCGCTATTGAGCAAAACGACCATGTTCCAGGTAAGTATGGAGAATATCTAAACTATAAAAAAGTAGTTCTTGTAGAAAAGCTAATTTCCCTACATAGATATTGTTACCACCGCGGCGCGCCGTCAACAAATATGTAATTTGTAGCGCAGTGTATTTTCGCAATTCTTCAAGAATTCTACTGTTATGTACATACATACATATCTACTTACATTTTTAAAGTTTCTCAAGAATTATTTTTATGTATGTATTTACATATTAACTATATTCTCTATACTATATTTAGTTCTCCTGAAAATAACGGTCCTATCGTGGTTGTCACGTAGGCATAAACTCTTGTTGTTATGTATTATAGGAATAATACATAAAATGCTTATTTAACATGAGTTTGCTCATTCAGATTTTTTCTTTATAAGAATGTTTGTATGTGTATGAGAATAAATACTGAACAAACATACTACTACTTAATGTTAGTTTACTCATATGTTGTGTATATATTTGATGAACCTTAGATCTAAATACATACATAGAATCATAATATAGCTTTTTCTCTAGTAAACATTTTCTAAAATCACTAAGACTTAATCTAGCTGTCACACTGTTCTTAACACCCTTCATTTTTTTTATTTCAATATCTACTTTATACATTTTTATTGAATATATATTAGCTTGTAGACCAATGAATTCCTTAATAATTTTACCATTACATTCTAGATGTGTACCTGATACCTGTCGCTGTGCGAATTATAGAAGCAAGTATTTCGTATTCCAAGAAGAAGCAAGAAAAATAATAAATTTTTATAGTTTATCTAAATGTAAAAAATGTATTTTTTATAAAGTGTAATAATACATAATACACATATATTCATTTGCTTAAGATTTAGTTGTAAAATAAAATTTTGAATACATATTTTTACTAAAATTTAAATGTCTTTATTTTATTGTCAAGGGTAAATATTTCAATTACATTCGTTTATTTCATTATCAAGGGTAAATACACTCATGGAAGCATTATAAAAAAATTGATAAAAATATATTTAATGCCCTTTAAAAAACAATGTGTTCTTATCAGTTTAAAAAAAATTTGCTTGAATTTCACAACTACAACTAACGTATACGTGTTCTTATCAGTTAACGTTTAAGATTTAGTGTAAATTTATAATTTGTATTTTCATTAGTACATATATATTTTAAATTCAAATTATATAAATGTATATTACATTTTTTTAATAAAATTTGAATTCGTTTATTTCGTTGTCAAGGGTAAATATTTTAATTACACCCATGTATCCAGCATTTCGATGTCAAACTATATAGAAAACCATGCATCAGAATTAATATGGTGTTATTTATCTGTAAAAATGTATGTACATACATATATACATATGTATTTATGCATACACGTTTTGATATTTGTCTTTGGATGTTTGTATATGTATAAATACAAAACAATATAACACAAACATACATCCATATATGTATTCACCAACCAGCTAACCTCCCAAAATAAAAAAGTAACACAAAAATCCATTTTTCATACAAAATTTGGCTCAGAAACCCTACATATATACTAGTAACGTTCACACTGTATAATAAAAAAGAAATATCATGAAAAAAATATTTTATATGTGTTTTATTTACGTTTACTTTGAGGGCCAATTCGTTCGAAATTTCTGAAGAACACTTCAAATCTAGGTACAATTTCAAATTTAAGGTTCAAGATGATACTGCCGAACTTTACGGGTTATCCCAGGTAACAGTATGTAGAACTTCTGTTAAAGTCGCACGTGCATTAGCTCGTTTTGGCAGCAGTAAAACTAAAATACCATCATCTCGATAAAAAAATTAAGTGAAACATATATATAGTATATATATATATATATATATATATATATATATATATATATATACTTATATATATCACAATATCGCTATTGAGCAAAACGTCCATATTCCAGGTAAGTATTGAGAATATCTAAACTATAAAAAAGTAGTTCTTGTAGAAAAGCTAATTTCCCTACATAGATATTGTTACCACCGCGGCGCGCCGTCAACAAATATGTAATTTGTAGCGCAGTGTATTTTCGCAATTCTTCAAGAATTCTACTGTTATGTACATACATACATATCTACTTACATTTTTAAAGTTTCTCAAGAATTATTTTTATGTATGTATTTACATATTAACCATATTCTCTATACTATATTTAGTTCTCCTGAAAATAACGGTCCTTTCGTGGTTGTCACGTAGGCATAAACTCTTGTTGTTATGTTAAATTTTAAAGCGCTCGCTCTTGTTCGCTTGCTAACCAATCACTTTTTTTATAATTATTAATAGTTTTGTTAAATATTACTAAGTGGTTTTAGTAAATAAATTAAACTTAAAGAGTGTTCTTATTTGGATTGCACTGTAGTATTATTGTTCGAGTGCTGTAAAAAGTATTTTCTAATAATTTTCACGTTGCTCCAAGCAACAGATATGGTAGTATAGTAATTTGAAAATTAGTACAAAATTGACAATGATATACTGACACAACCATAATGAATCAACATACAATATACTCCTGATTCATTACTTACCCCTACTTTTAAGTTGGTTTAAATTAAGTCATTTTCCTCTTCAATATTTTTCTTGACTACATACGTTTCAATAAAGCTCAAAACATAAAAACGGACAAAATTTCAGCAAAGATATGTGAATATGTTCATTCAATATAGCCATCCATATATTTTATTTTAGTTAAGGCACATACATGATTAAACACTTAACAGAGAACGAAAGAAGAATAACAATATTCAGTCTTTAAAATAAAACAACAATATTAATATATATAGTTTTTTTAAATAAAATAACAATATTCAGTTTTTTTCTAAAATCAATTAACTATATACAGTGTTTAAAAAAAAATAACAGTATTCAGTTTTTTCTAAAATAAATTAACCTATACAGTGTTTTTTAAAATAAAATAATAATATTCAATCTTTTTTTTAAAGTAGATTAATTATATACTTTCTTTTTTAAAATAAAATAATAATATTCAGTATCTTTTTAATATAAATTAATTACATACACTATTTTTTTAAATAAAATAATAATATTCAGTCTTTCATTACGGCATAAGTTGATAAAAATACTGATTGTATTATAAAATTGCAGATGACGATTCCATGACGCATCACCTAAAAGAAACTGAAATAGAAAAAATAATGATTCAAATACAATTCTGCGTGGAAGATCAGCAGCAGTTATTTTAAAAATTTTTATAGAAAAATATACGTATTTAAGCATTAATTCATTTAAACATTAACAAGTTTTAAGGTACTTACATATGCATATGTAAGTATGTGCACATGTACGTACATTATGTATGTACATACACACATATACAGAAGTGTATGCACTTTTATACAAACATTGTATGAACTTATTCTCATGTATGTACATACATATACTTACCTATATGAAAATAAACAATGTGAATAACAATAACATACCTTGTGCTTTTCCATCAAGTTGTTTCACTACAACATTGAATTTCATGTCAAGGTTTCTAGCTTTCTTCTCCTCATTATAAACTTGGAGCTTGTGGAGTTCTTCGTGGCATTTCAAATCAAAGTCTGCGATATGTTTCATGTTTTTGGTAGCCACACGTTCCACTTGATTTTTCTAAACAAAATTTATACATAAATTATTTTAACACAAATATGTGTATGTACATATATGATAGTATGTATCTACATGTGTATGCATAAATGAAAATAAAAGAAAAAAAATTTTTTGCACAGAAATATGTAAGTATGTACATATGTACGTATATACCCTTTTCTCTTTGAGTGCTTATTCAGTTGTTGGTTGCACTGGTTCGATTGCTTCCGTGATTTGTTCGTCATCGATCAACTCTTCAGTTATTTGTGTTTAAATGGTCAAATTGTATTTATATTTTGTTAGGTTGTTATAATAACAAGTTTTATTTCATTTTTTCCCGACGTTTCATCAATTATTTGTTGACTTTATCAAGGGGTTGGGAAAATCTACTTTATTATTAAAACATTTATTTTTAAATTTTACATTTATAAATTTTTTTATTTCTTACTTACAAGCTATGTATATTAAATTTTCATTAATTTATATTATAGTAACAATGAAGTGAAACCTTTATACTAAAAAACACAACTAAATTACATTATTTTAATGATACTTTGTAGCTTGCGCTAGTATTGTCTGTATCTTCCTTTAGATTCATCGTCGTATCTTTTGTTGAATACGTAAGCTTTCTATTGTGTATCTTTCCTTTCCAATATTTTCTCCGTCCAAAATCTTTACTTCTTCAAAATCAGCTGTGTGTCCAAACAGAGTAGTTGTATACTGTATGTGCCAGACACCTATAATTCTCAAATTTCAGCAATTAAAGTTAAACATTTTCAACTTTAATTGTCAAAATTGTCAAATTTTAACAAAATTTTTCAAAACTCTCAAATTTCATCAAAATTTTTTTTTTTGTGTTTTTTATTTTTTCCACGGTTTAATAAGGGAGAGCACATTGTTGTTGTTTTTTTAAATAATGTTGGGTTAGGCGTGGAAATTTATGTCTGTCCATATGTGACCTTGAAAATACATGTCCGTCGATATGTGAGCGTGGGAATTTTTGTGTGTCCATATGTGAGCGTGGAAATTTTTGTCCGTCCAGATGTGAGCGTGGAGAATTTCTGTCTGTCCATATGTGACCTTGAGAATACATGTGCTTCCATATGTGAGCGTGGGAACTTCTGTCCATCCATATGTGAGCGTGAGATTTTCTGTGCCCATTTATGCTGTGTACGCCTTGTGAATAATAAAATTTAAAAGCATTTTTAGGAATTACACTATTTCAAAAGTGTTGTAGTTAGATATGGATGGCCCTAATGCATTTGGCTCGTTTCCTCTTGCTGTAGTTAGATTTCTTCTTTTATATTTTGCTTATTAAAACTTTGCTGTGTTTACTTAAGGTACCAACAGACGACATGTTTTTTACATGTGTTTTTTAAGCTTTCGATTCGTATGTTTTTTTTATGTCTGTCAATGTTGGTTGATTTACATAAGGTTTATAATTTTTGGTCACTAACGTATATCCACGTCGTTTGTTTGACAAATGGCTTGCAGCCGTCGAAATATTTTTGGTTCCGTCGCTGAAGCACTGGCGACGCAAATGTATTTTCTTAATATTATCTTTTTTAAACAAGACGTTGAGGTTGTATCTAAAAATCTATACATTTTTGGACTCATTTTAATAAAAATATATGTGGTTTATTTCTCTTGCAAAATACTTCCTGCAAACGGTTAATGATAGTACACATAATCAACCGCCGACGAATAGGTTCACATGACATAGACATTTGTAGCTGTATGTTTAACATAAGTAAATAGAGCACGCTCTATTTCAAATAATGTATTATGGCTTTTGTCATGTTTTTTACACAAGCAATGTTTTAAAGGTAACACATGACATGTTTCCGTTTTCATATGTAAATTCTCACACATACAATGTGAAAAACATGTCGTCTGTTGGTACCTTTAGGATTTATCGTCCAGCAATTTAGTAGTTTTTGTTAACTTTATTTTTTTCATATTGCATGGAATGTAGGGAATAATTAAATTGTTCTCATCTTGGCGACATTTAAAATTGATTCCCTGTTTATATTTATATTGAATTTGTTCATTTTATGTGTGACGATCATCGATGGAGTTTATGTGGTGTTCTGGATGGCGTGATTTCTATATTTTTCTGTGTGCTATGTTTAAGTGTGAAGTGTGGTTTGTGTGTGTTCTATTGTTTTTAGTGGCGATCGGAATGTTTGTCTGTCAAGCGGAATGTCTGCATGTGTGTCTGACGATTGATGTGACTGTACGACAGTTCACTTTTGCTTTCCTGCTGTACAAACAAAAGCACATATTTTTGAAATAAAAAGACCATTGTTTAAACATACATACATATTTATGTGCATGGCTTTTAGTATTATTAAGCATTTGCAAATGATTTTATAATTTAAAATCTATAAATATAATTGTATGTACTAATTAGTGAGTATAAAATTTTGTTAAACCAAACATTTCTTTAGATTGGAACATAGAATTTCACTTGCATAGCGCAAGTTCCATCCGTGTGATAGTTACAGTAAAAATATTCTGGATATTTTTCTTCCATTTTCTTAAAGTTGATGCAACCAATATCCTCAATGTTGAAAACTTCTTGTTGAATAATTTCTTCCAGCCATTTTTCTTCTCTTCACCTTTAACACATACATACTTGTGATTTCTTATATTAAATTTTAAAAAATTTCGAACGCTTTGAAATGAGACTGATCCATCATCCCAGTTAATATGATAGTTTTTTGTTAACCAAACAGCTTCTCTCTGCTTTCTGACTGATAAGCATTCGAATTTAAAAGGTGGTCTTATGATGAAATGAATATATTCATTTCTATTGAATACGACAGCTAGTTCTTTTACAATAAAATGGTTTGAATTACTTTTGAATCCTTGAACGTCCATAAAAATATTATTAGCCATTTATTAGATTTTGCGAACTTTTCCTTTGATAGGGATATATTCTATTATGCGATCATGAATGAGAACGCAGTAAGCAGATGTTTTTGCTGGAATATTAGTTGCTGTTTCAAATTCAATCTTTATGTCGATTGACTGACATCTACTACAATAATTGGAGCGTTATTTTTAAACTCTTGACCAGTTAGAAGAGGTTGGAGTTGTTTCATGTAGTAGCTTTGTAGGAATCTTAGATACATATTATATAGAATCGCATAGCGCTCATTTTTTAATTTTATATTAAGATCGTCATATGGGTAAGAGGTTGAGTTTAAATATACTTTTAAGTTAGTAAGATCACAATGAACAAACTTGATTTCTTGTTGAAATTTACTTTAATCGGTGACATTTTAATGGTGCGATAAACTTTTTTATTGTATACATTAAGTAAACCTATATATATATATATATATATATATATATTCATATTTATATATATATATATATATATATATATATATATATATATATATACATATATTCATATTTATATATATATATATATATATATATATATATATATATGTATCCAATTATATGAACCATTAAAGCTAAATTCTTTCCGCATCATTCCTTTTAATGTTCTATTCAATCGGTCTACTATTGAGGCTTTCATAGTGCTATATGTTGAGTAGTGATTAATATTGTATTTATTCATCAACTGATTGAAATGTTTATTGAAAAACTCTTTACCATCGTCTGTTTGCAAGTAAGATTTTCGGTACTCGTCCCAATTTGAAAATATTTTTCATTGCCTGGGCTATTGCAAATGCATTCTTTCTTCTCAAAGGTACTGCCCAAGCAAATTTTGATTTCTATTATCTACAGAATAATTTCCCATTTCAACTAAATCAGCTTGCCAAGGATCATCTATTCCTTTCATCGCAACTCTACGACGTACAAAATGTTTTTGAGCCTGCTTATGCAATTCATTTACATTTTATTTTCCAGTCGCTTTTTTAAGTGTGTTGTGATGATACGAACATGTAATTTTCTATTCTATAAATTTTTCCTCGTAGCTCTTCAATTTCCTTATCAAAAAGTGATTTTTTATCATCCATTTTGTTATTAATATCCTACAAATGAGCATTAAGATTTTCTAACTGGAAAACTACTTCTTGTTGCTGTTTTTTGAGTTCACTTTGCAGGAACAATTCACTGACAACATCGTTTTCCTCCAGAGCGTTTGCAACATTTTTTATTCCCTTATATTGGACATCAATGTTTTTGTTTGTATCAATAAAGAAGCCCAAGAACTTAGGTGCTTTTTTTGTTGAAATTACTTCACTTCTATCGTTAATATAATGCCAAAATTTATCAACGGACATGCTTTATATAAAAAATCTATGTATATATATATATATATATATATATATATATATATATATACACATATATATATATATATATATATATATATATATATATATGTATATACTATTATATTAGCTTCACGTAGTTCATCAATAATTAAGATAATTTTGTTGTTGTGATTAGTATGGCCTGCAGACTGTGATGCAAGCAGTAGTCTGAGTCGGTCTACCAGGTCGTTTGGATCATCCCAGTATTTAGAGTTAGGATTATGAGGGTTAAACTGCATCAAACTCCTTCCTAAATAATTAGTTTTTGTTACATCTCACGAGCTTGTATGATTTTCTCCTTTGAAAACTTTTCCAATAATATGTATGTACTTATGCGCTCTACTCCCTTTTATTTGACCATCAGACTTATAGTCTCTCCTGTGCGCATTGGTAGTAAGTAATATTTTTTTCATAGATTTCAAGTTCGAACTCGTCATAGTTTCTTGGTGTTTTATGAAACATTAAAGAAAACAGTCCTGGAGTGAGAGCCCATATTTGTCCACCAACCTGTATCTTATCTTGATGGTGCAATTACCAAATCTCCATTCGTTATTATTATCTTATATATATTATGTGGACCATAGTTATTATCTAGTTCATTTCTTGATTGCAATAGTGATAAGTCTCCTGACTTATCATTATTAGAATTTTGTGAGTAAAAGTCATCTTCATCATAATCACTGCTACTTTTACTATTCGACTGTTTAAACATTTTTTTATGAATGAAACTTTCATTGTCATCAATTCCAGCTTTCTTATCACTCGGTTCTCTTTTAACTCTTTTATTTTGCGTGGTAATGTGTACATTAAAAAGACGGCTGATGACAACATGCTACAAATTGAGGAGATCAAATATCTACATGATTTATTTCCTGAAGCTAACGAGTTGGATGATGCTTAAAGTTAAAGTTGTACTACTGCCTGATATTGTTTATCTTCCTATTAATTTTGTGTTATATTCTTATTTAAAATTTTAGCGTTTTTTAAACTCTTCTTGTACTTTTATATTAAAACTTCCGTATATTCTTCCCCTTTTTATTGCAAGCGTTACTTTAGGACATTTAGTGACTTATGGCCCGGTTAGTTAGTGGTTTCACTGACGATTCCAAAGACAATCTTTGCGATATGATACGCATCTTGTGCAAACAGAGATGCGGTTTGAACATATGCCATATTAACGCGCAGAGCTTAAATAATAAAATGGATGAATTTCGTTTACTTTTTGAGAACTCTGGTGTAGATATTGTTTGTGTTTCAGAAACTTGGTTTGATCCTATAGTTCTTAGCTCAATATTTAATCTGGACAAATATCGTCTTTTTCGATGTGATAGAAGATCTCATGCTGGTGGTACTGCGATTTATGTAAGAAATGGCATATCGTGTAGGAAGTGTTTCAACTCGGAATTAGGTGATCAAATGGAGTATATTTTTGTTGAGGTTTCATCTATACGTGAAAAAGTTTTAATCGGTTGTGTCTATAGGCCTAATCGTTTAATTAAAACTGATAATTTTTTGGAGCAAGTAGGAAATCTGACGCTGAAATATGGGGATATTGTGATATGTGGCGATTTTAATTCTGATTTACTTAATGATTCTCACCTGGTGTATGATATGAATGCTATTGGTCTTTTTCCAATAAATACGTCTATTCCAACCCATTATACCAATACTAGGGATACACTTATTGATATTATCTTTGTGAGTGATAAGGAAAGGGTTTTACTCTATGACCAACTGTCAGCTCCATGTTTTTCGAAACACGATCTGTTATTTATATCATTTAGTTTTCAGCGTAATGCCTATCAGAATACTGCACAATATTATGATTATAGGAATTTGGACTATGAGTTGCTTCGTTATGAAATACAGCGAACTGACTGGGATTTGATTTACTTTATACCATCTGTTGAGGACCAGTTGGACTTCCTCGGGATTAATCTAAGCAACATTTTTGATATATGCGTACCCATAAAGACTGTTTCGTTTGGTAGTAAAAAGAAACCCTGGTTTGATAATGATATAAAGCGTGCAATTGAGAAAAGGGATTTGCTGTATAAGAGGTGGAAAAGATTTAGAACTGAAGAGCTTCATAAGGAGTATAGTATAGTCAGGAAAATTGTGAATAGAAAGATCAAGAATGCAAAGTCATTGTACTATTCTTCTGTCTTTACTTCAGCTATAGGATCTAGGAAAACTTGGAGGGCCATACGGGATATTGGCATTAGTAAGGTAAGTCTTGATCAGGATGATGAAATAGATATTGATGCACTTAATGTGAAATTTACTTCTCTGCCTAATCTTCCTGTAAATCATAATCTCTACCTGAATCAACCGGACCCTACTGGACCGGATTTGTTTAATTTTGATTGTGTGACCCAGGAGGATGTTCTCTCTAGTTGCTTGGCTATTAAATCTAATTCTGCTGGTATTGACGGAATGCAGCCCAGATTTGTTAAGATGTTGCTGCCTTACTTGCTGCCATACATTACTTTTATATTCAACGCTATAATTACTAAGAGCGTTTATCCCAGAAATTGGAAGCATGCGAAAATCATTCCTGTTCCTAAGGCAAGTGGTGATTATCGCCCAATTGCTATATTGCCATATTTGTCAAAAGTGTTTGAAAAGTTGTTGCACCGACAAATGTACAAATATGTAAACGATAGGAAACTTCTTACTGAAAGACAGTCTGGCTTTAGACCTAAACACAGCTGTACAACTGCACTCTTAGATGTGTCGGAAGATATTCGAAGAAGTATCGATAAGGGGGACATTACATTTTTAGTCCTTCTCGATCACTCTAAAGCGTTTGATATGGTGCATCATGATACTCTTTGTTTGAAACTGAGACGTCTGTTTAACTTCTCCCGAGCATCAACCTGTCTGTTATCTTCGTACTTGTCTGGCCGCCATCAATCAGTTTTTACTAAGAACAAGTTTTCGCGTCCTTTACATGTAGCTAAGGGAGTTCCACAGGGTTCAATTCTGGGTCCACTCCTCTTCGCGATTTATATAAATGATTTGATTAGGCACTTTTCGTTTTGTTGTGTTCATCTTTATGCCGATGATGTACAAATATATATCAGTACTGATAAGACTAATATTAGCGAATGTGTGGAAAAGCTAAACGAAGACCTCAAGAATGTGAATGATTGGGCTTGTGCTAATGGCCTGTGTATCAACCCTACTAAATCTAAGTGCTTGGTGATAACTCCTAGGTCTATGATATCTTCCTTGCAGCCTAGGATAATTTTGGATAACCAGCCAATTGAAATTGTTAGGTCGAGTAAAAACCTTGGGATTGTTTTCAATAACAATCTGACATGGACAGATCATGTAAATCACGCCTCGGGAAGAACGTTTGCTATATTAAGGAATTTGTGGAAGACTCAATACTTTACTCCGCTAAAGATACGCATACTTCTTGCTAAAACCTATCTTGTCCCGGTTTTGCTATATGGTTGTGAGGTATTCGCTTCATGTGATAGTGCTAGCTTTAGGAAATTGAGTGTGGCCTTTAACGCGGTAGTGAGATATGTTTATGGATTGTCAAGGTACGACCATGTATCAGCTCTTGGAAAGACGTTATATGGTGTTTCATTTGTTGATCTATTGAAGACAAGAGTTCTATTATTTTTACATAGAATTATCACTACTCGTGAACCAAATTACCTCTTTGAGAGATTGTCATTTATTCGTTCTCAAAGACGGAATGACCTCATTCATTTTAGATATCTGTCTCTTGTATCTGAATGGCAATTTTTCGTTTTTTCTGTTCGTCTTTGGAATTTATTACCAACCGGAGTAAAATTATTAAGAAATGCTTTGCAATTTAAAAGGGCTTTATTTAACTATTTTCCTTGAATATATTGATAATTTTTTTTTTCTTTTTCTCTCATTAATTAAAATAAAAATTTATTTATTTTTTTTCTTTTACTTTTCTTTGAATAACTGGAAGTCAATTAGGTTTTTCATAATTACATATCGTTATTATATTTATTACTATTACTGTGATTATTACATTTTTATAATTTCTTTATTTAATTTTTTTTTTATAATTTCTTTATTAACTTTTATTATTAATTAATTTTGAGCAAATATATATAATTCTGTACTGTAAGCATAAGACCTTAGGTCTTGTTGTATGGAAAATCGCATCAATAAATAAATAAATAAATAAAAAATAAATAAAATAAGTATTCAGAGCTATTGATAAATTCTCTTAATTATTCAGATGTATTTATTTCACCCGTTTTTATACTTCGAAGCTTTTTCTTCCAGATATTTCTTGTAGTCACCAAGTCTTTAAGAATTTGTTCATTCATTTTAGCTATCAGGTCAGTTCGATAGGAAGCAGATCAGTTTGTCAGATCAGGTTTAAGAAAAAATGAAAATGTTTTTAAATATATAAATATATATGATTGTGTTTTATTTAATATCTTTGCTTATTTCATAAAGAAATTTCAAACATAAGTTTTGATATTGATTGTAGTTGTATTCAATATTTCTACCTAAATATTTGATTACTTCTAAAGGAGGTTGTAAATTTCCAAAGCTGTCGAAATATTGTTTTTCATTCTTGTTTTTATAGGATGCTACCCAATGAGTACCTGGGCCTGTTGATAAATCCAAATTGATTATTCCACACTCTACATTCTATGGTCGTTTTGGTAGTGAACCCAACATAAAAAGTCCTCTGAAGTGTTGAATATATTTTGAATATTTTTCAGATCAAATTCTGATAATGGTCAGTTGGGCAGCATATCTAAAAGTGGTTGATCTTTACAAACAAATCCATAACCGTTTTTATATGGTTTAAGGTATAGTCCTTCCCCCAAAGCAATGGGCTCGATTGCTTTGCTGTGTCTAGTGGCTTCCTCAAGTTGTTTTTTTGCATTCTTTGCTGCATTTACAGCTTTAGCTATAGCGGCACCTCCAGTTGCTAGACTACCAAGTGCACCTAGAGCAGTTAGAATCGTTATTATGGACAAAAAGCTACCAATTTTTGGCACATATATAAAACGTGGTGTTGCAACACGACCTTTTTCTCCCTTAAGAAATTTCCTGATAGTTTTACGAGCAATCTTAATGGCTGAATTAATGTCTTCTGGTTTTTCTTCTTCAATATTTTTGTTGCTGATTTAATTGTTTTATGAAACAGTTTTTTGTCATATATACGAATTCGTGGTGATGGTCTTTTCACTGTATTCCTTTTCTTTGCTTCAACACCCATACCAAGTTTAGTTTTTGCTTTCATTGCGTTGGTGACTATACATATATGCAAATGTTTTTTCTGCAAGCTCACTATCTTTTAAAAAAAACTCTTTTCCAATCTTTAATTTGAAGAATTTTGTCAGTTTGATGTCTGCTGTTTAAGTCTTTATTTTTCGAAAAGCTATATCGTGATTTTTGCAAGCAGCATCCAATAAGTTAATTCCTTTATCTCCTATCTAAACGCCTTTGTAATCTTGTGCCAAGTCCACGGTACTGATATCCAGGAAGATGTAATTCAAAAGGCAGAGAATGTATTGCTTTATTTAGTAAACCTTCTACAACGATAGTTTGCTTGTGACTAAAACTTTTGTTATAAAGTACAACCATATTACATTTAACAGAATAAAAGATATAGTTTGCAAATTTCACAAGTAGTTGTTAAAATGCGCTTTGTAAAACATCACAAAAATATTTTAGTTCGTAATGCAGATATTTGTGCAAATGACAGTAAAAAAAATAAGACATAGTTCCCTGTTACCAAATCGTATTCGAGCATTAATAGTTGGTCCTTCAAATTGTGGAAAAACTAACGTAATGATTAGTTTGCTGGAAAGTCCTAATGGTCTCCAGTCTTAAAATATTTAGTTGTACTCAAAATCTTTATATCAACCTAAATATGAATACCTAAAAAAATGTATTTCACCAATTAAAGGAATGGGATACTACACATTCGCGGATAATGAGGACGTTGTTCGTCCTAGTGAAGCCAAAAGCAATTCAATTATGATTTTTGATGATGTTGCATGTGAAAAGCAAAAATATATACTCACATATTTTTGTATGGGTCGTCATAAGAACATAGACTCATATTACTCATGTCAAACTTACACACGTATTCCAAAATACTTGATGAGATATAATGCTAATGTAATTATTATTTTTAAACAAGATGCGACAAATATGAAACATGCATATAATAATCACATTGCTAGCGATATGAACTTTGAAAAGTTCCAACAAATTTGTAGAGAATGTTGGAAAGAAAAATACGAATTTTCGATGATAAGTAAAGATAATGAACTAAACAATGGTCCTTATAGAAAGTCATTTGATTACTTCATTGTAATATAATTTACTGTTCATCAAATGTACCCTTCAGTATTTAATCTGGCTTTAAACTTTAAACATGTGATTATTTTAACTGATCAGATAAGCTGATCTGATACCTGTTAAACTGACCTGATAACCTGATCTGGTACCTGTTAAGCTGACCTGATAAGCTGATCTGATATCTGATAAGCTGATCTGATACTCTTTTGACCAACGCTTCCAAAAACCTTGAGTCATTTGTTGAATGAGTTGTAGACGTGATAACCTTGAAACTGACAAATCGAGTAGACATGGTTCAGGTACAGCATTAAGCCAATTAAGAAATAGGCGGGTGTAATTGCGATGACATCTGTGGGGTCATCAGAAAGAGAGCACAAAGGGCGTAAATTAAGGACCGCTTCGATCTGAGCTAAAAGAGTTGATAGCTCTTCATACGTTAAGACAGTGTCACCAATAACTCTACGCAGATAAAATTTAACCGATTTAACACTGGCTCCCCATTTTCCTCCAAAGTGGGGGGCAGAAGGTGGGTTTAACTTCCATTGAGTACCATCATTAGCCAATATAGTTGTTATTTCGGAAAACTCTTTAGACGATTGTTTAAAAAGACGTTTTAGCTCTGCATCAGCCCCTATAAAATTAGTGTCACAATCACTGGTTAATGTGGAGCAAATACCGCGCCTCGACATGAACTTTTTGAAAGCCGCCAAAAACCCATTAACTGAATAATCCGAAGCTACCTCAAGATGGACTGCGGGTGGTAAAGGGCACACAAAAAGAAATCACGCCCTCGCCATGTCTTAACAAACAACGGGCCTGCATAATCAACACCAGAGTGTAGGAATGGCCTTGAAGGAGTGATTCGATTTGTTGGAAGTTGGCCCATCAGTTGTCGAGCCGTTGCTTTACGGATTTTCGCACAACGAACACATCGACGACAAAACGATTTGACTTGGGTACCACCATGTAGAGTCTTTTCATGTGCTTCTGCTATCAATAAGTTGGTGATTGCTGACTTAGATGGCAGCAGAGTCGGATGCTTTGCATCTGGATTACTTAAAGCATTTCTTAGCCGCCCACCAACACGCAGTAGCCCAAAGGCGTCAATAAATGGCATAAGCTTGCTTAGAAGGTGAGAACTTAACAATTGCTGGCGACCATTGAGAGCTTTAATTTCCGCGTGAAATTAGAAATCTTGAGTAAGTTTTATCCAAAACCTGCATTCACGATCTAGCTCTTCAGGACTCAAAGGATTTCGGACAATCGATTTGGAGCCTTTTATTTGTAAAAGTCTGCAACAAATGGCAGTTACCCTTAACAAACGATTTAGTTTTGAATATTTGTTGACCAAGTTCCAGATTGGGCGTTCTTCTTCACGATGCACTATATTGACAACTCGATGAGATGCTCTCTCTTCCAGATTACTCTTGCATAAATTGATTTCTGTTGACGGCCATGATGATGAGTGTTGCAACAGCCATTGTGGTCCGTGCCACCACAGCGAATGATCAATGAATTGCTGAACTGAGATACCTCTAGACTCACAATCTGAAGGATTAAATTTGCCTGAAATGTGATGCCTTTAAGCTTGAGGTAACATATCCTGAATCTTCTGAACACGGTAAGAAACATAATCCTTCCGACGAGATGGATGTCCTTTAATCCATATTAGAGCCACTGATGAATTAGTCCATAAACAGGTAGAAACATGTTGAAGATTTAAAATAGTTCTTAAATGAGCCACTCTTTTAGTAAGAATAACTACTGCATTGAGTTCCAGGCGTCTGTCTCTTAGTTGGGGCCACTTTTGTTTTTGCCTCTATAAGATGTACGGAAATGGCCTCGAACTCAGTGATGATACGCAAGTAAACAACAGCTGCCATTGCATGCTCAGAGGCATCAGACAAGCCATGGATTTCAATTTCCAACATTGTTGATGATAAGCCTACCCATCGAGGTATTGAAATATTGCTGATGTTTCTTAAATCAGAGATGAACCTTGAGAACTTCATCCCACTCAGCTTTGAAAAGCCAAATGTGCTGCATTAATTTTTAGCTTGAATAGTTATTGGAGAAATCCACCCCAGAGGATCACACAGACGAGCTATGTTGGATAAGATAGAGCGTTTTGTGGCTTTTCCTGTAGATTTTAATTCGAATGGTGATGTAAAATAGAAGAAATCCTCTTCTATTTTCCAGCAAACATCCAATGTAGATATGAATGGGTTTTCTTGGAACTGAACCATATCTTTCACTGCACAATGATCTGATGAAATGCGGGAAAGAATAGACGAATTATTGGCAGCCCACTTATGTAAATGCATGCAGACATTGTTTAATTGATTTACAGCACCCCTAGCTTCCTCTACTTAATCTGCACCCCCAAAAGTGTCATCTACATAAGAAGTGTTTTGAAGAATTTCCACTGCCAAAGGGTATCTAGAGCCTTCAACCGATACAAGCTATTTTAAAACACGATTTGCTAAATACCGTGCAGGTCCGAGACTATAGGTGACTGTTGTGAGGTTATATGAAACTAAGCTTGATGACGGAGATGATATCTACTGAGTTTGTTGGTATGCCCAGTTATGTGAATCGACTTTCACCTGTCGAAACATTTTTTCAATATCGACAGAAAAAACATACCGATGTTGACGCCATCTTGTTAAAACATCGGATAACTCCAGCTGCAGCTTGGGCCCGGTATACAAGATGTCGTTCAGGGACAGTCCGCTCGCTGGTGGTCTTGCATGAACTATTTAATAATACACGTAACTTGGTTGTGGTATTAGATGCTTTAAGAACGCCATGATGTGGAAGAAAATACCCTTTTAAAAGATTATTAGATTCAGATACTGGCACCATATGACCCAATGATTCGTACTCTTTTAGAAAGTCTGAATAAAGCTTGAAAAATTTGATTCGGACTTTTCAAGCATTTTTTATACCATTCGTTCTGCACATTTACGAGAATCCCCAAGCTCATTAGGTGACCTACCGAAAGGCAGTTTTACGATGTATCTGCCTGATGTATCTCGTTGATAATTGGCTTCGAAATGTGCTTCACATTACTGCTCTTCTGAGGCCAAAATCGATGTGTGGTTAACCCCTTCTTCTTGCTTCCAAAAACGTTGTAACAATTCGTCAAGTGTGCAGTCGACACGACACTGCAATTCCTTCAAGATGTGCAGTATTATTCAACTTAATTGTGCAATACGGTAATTGAGTAGTTAATTTTGGTATTACGTATGCAGATACTTGACATTGAAAACTGGATTCGAAATGTGGACTAAGTGCAAAGTGTACCAAACCTTTCGTTGTGCCCGATTGCAGTGCACCTATGCCAATCAAGTTTAAGTTCCCTTTACGTTTTTTCAGATGGAGTCTCTGAGCCAAATCTTTACTGATTATTGTAACTTGTGATCCTTGATCAAGTAAAGTACGAGCAGTAATAGAAACACAAAGAGGCGATCTAATGCGCACTAGCGCCGTAGCTAGCAAGATTTTCGAATGGCAATTAATTTCTGTTAAAGAGGCATGATTGCTAACAGCTGTTGATGTTGGTCGTATCCGATGATTGATTTTCTATGTTAGAGTCTCCAGGTTGGTAACGATAACCGTGAATAGAAGAATGATGACGACCATGACAATGTCTACAGCGTTTTTAACTTTTGCATTGCGCAACGCGATGTGGACCAAGACAATTGTAGCAGAGATTCTTCGAGGCCAGCACATCATATCTCTGCTGTGGTGTTTTAGGGTTATAGGCATCACAGCTCGAAATATAATGATCTGAGCTGGAAATAGAGCAAGAATTAGTTTTTGATTGAAAAGATAACTTCTTTGGAGCCTCAACAGGACGTTTTTGATTCGATGATGTAGCTACGTGTCCATTTGCTGATGGCTTTTGGGCAGACTTTGACGGACCTACCCTGCCTTCCACGGACGATAAGTCACAATAAGAATCGATCATGGATGTAAATAAGTCGTGAAAAGGTCTCCAATCATGATAATTTCCTGAAAACTTGGGTAGAGTGATATTCGGTAAAGAACGCAGATGAGAGGAGCCACTCATGGATTGGTTCACGTTGCTATTATCAAGTGCCTGATTAGTACGAAATTTCTCTATTGAAGTGAGCATTAAAGTTTTAGCATTCACATACGTTTCTTCACAGGCAGCATACATATCCTCAGTAAAATATTTATGTTTCTTTACCTCTTCCGATAGTCGGGTACGAGTTACTTTGTCATAGCAGCCTTTAAACTTTTGCCAATTGGCGTCCAAAGTTGATAACCGAGTTTCCACTTGAGCATGGTTACAATCTTCCTTCGAAAGTGCTTTAAATTTTGTCAAAGCAGATTTGATGTGTGAAAAAGTCATCTCCTGACTTAGAAAAAGATATTCTTGACTCACTCGTTTTGATAAATTTAAAATATTCTAAAGTATATTTGTTTAATCACCAAAGAAATCTTCCTTTTTTTAAATCACTTAACAATTCAACTTCTGCTTGAAACTTTACTTTGATTTGATGAGACAAAAGAAATAATTAACTCTGCACCCAAATAGGCACAATGCGAAAAACGATTAGGTTTTAACAGCAAAACAGGTAGTAGGCAGAATAAAACCGCAACGATAATGAGTCACAGTGACACAAGTATGTATAAAACTACCGTCAGAAATCTATAACAGCAGCAGATTAAAGAGCGTTCTGATATTAGAACCTATCCGGCTCGAAGGACCAACAAAGTCTATATTTTCCGCTGGATGTAATGAATCCACTATTGTATAATTGAATTTATTGAACAAATGATATGATTTACAAGAACTATCGGGTGACAAACTAATGCGGCGAATGCAAGAAAACGACCGACACTTAACTAGAAAAGTGTAAAGGTATTTAGAAAAAATCAGAGTCCACAAAAGAAGTTTGATGGAACTTAGAACTTAGATTTGTACCGTGTTCGACAACAAAATTTTCCGAACAAAGCATGTCCGTTGATAAATTTAGGCATTATATTAACGATAGAAGTGAAGTAATTTCAATCAAAAATGCACCTAAGTTGTTGGGCTTCTTTATGAATACGAACAAAAACCTTCATGTCCAATACAAGGGAATTAAAGATGTTGCAAACGCTCTGGAGGAAAACAATGTTGTCAGCAAATTGTTCTGCAAACTGGACTCAAAAATCAGCAAAAAGAAGTAGTTTTCCAGTTAGAAAATCTTAATGCTCATTTGCAGGATATCAATAACAAAATGGATAATAATAAATTACTTTTTGAGTTGTGATGAAAGGAATAGATGATCTTTGGCAAGCTGATTTAGTTGAACTGGGAAATTATTCCTTAGACAACAGAAATTATCAATTTTCGCTAACTGTAATTCATACATTCTCAAAATTTGCTTGGGCAGTACCTTTGAGAAGAAAGAATGCATTTGAAATAACCCAGACAATGGAGAATATTTTCATATTGGGACGAGTTCCGAAAAATTAACTTGCAAACAGACAATGGTAAAGAATTTTTCAATAAACATTTCAGTCAGTTGATGAATAAATACATTATTAATCACAACTCAACATATAGCACTATGAAATCCTCAATAGTAGAATGATTCAATAGAACATTAAAAGGAATGATGTGGAAAGAGTTTAGCTTTAATAGTTTATATAATTGGATTGATATATATATATATATATATATATATATATATGTTTTTATATATATATATATATATATATATATATATATATAGAGAGAGAGAGAGAGAGATTTACTTGATGCATACAATAAAAAGTTCATCGCACCATTAAAATGTCACCGATTAAAGTAAATTCAACAAATGAAAAACAGCTTTTAAATGCAGTATATAATCATATAAAGATGCATAAAATGTCAGAATATAGTGCAGCTGATCATGTACGCATAACCATATATAAAAACATTTTTGAAAAAGGTTATACTCCGAATTCGACAACAGAAATCTTTACAATTAAAAAGAGTACAAAATACATACCCTACAACATAGCACATATTAGAAGACTATCGCGGAAATCCTATTAAAGGTGGATTCTATGAAGAAGAACTTTTAATAACCAAATATCCAAGTACATATCTAGCTGAAAAGGTTCTCAAAACTTTAGGGGCTGGGCTTTGGTAATGAGCACAATTCTTGGACAACCACAGATGAGATATTGTAAATGGAAGAATACAATAAATAAGCAATAACAATGGCACCCATATTTAATATTAGAATAAAAAAGTAAATAAATACGAAACTGATTCTTATATATCACAATGTGTGTTTAACCTCATTTATTTACAATCAAACAGTCACAATGTCAATAGCATTGACTCTGAGCTCCAATTCATCTGCTAATTATTTTCCTCCTATTGATTTAAACGGAACCTACGAATGTGCTCTAACTGATTTTCATTCATACAACAGTATCCCGAATGTTGATGTCTATAGCAATGTATTTCATATCGGTTAACTTGTAATTGAAATACCGATCGTATCTTATGAATTAAATGATATAGTTGAATGATATACGTAGGAACAATTGAAAATAAATTGAAGACCAGACTAACAGCTCATATATCAGACATAAGAATGAAAAACAAACCCATGGAGCAAAAAACTGCACTTCTGCCCACTGTGCAAAGGAAAATCATGTGCCAAATTTTGATAATGTAAAAATATTACAACAAGAAAACCATTATTCCAGGAGATTTACTTTAGAGATGTTACACATAATTGACGTTCCTACAGAGAAAAGACATAACTATAAACAAGACACAGAGAAATGCGCTCAAATTTACAGAAGTGTGATAAACAAACACAAGAAACAACATAAACAAATCAGTTTTCGCAGGTAAGGACTACAGACGATCGACATATTGAAAATAATTTAATTTAATTTTTAATTTACATGTATGTAATTGTAAATTTATTAGAAATAATCAAAAATTAATTTTAATGTTTATCATTTATATTTTTGTACCCAACAGTGTTCCCCTGAAGATGAATAGCGAAGCTATTCGAAATATTGGGAAAAATAACATCAAATAAAGATTAAATTATCAAAAAATATTTAGCGTTTGTTGATTTTTAGGAACCTGGCCTATAGCCGAACGATAAAACAAGAATATTATTACAATACAACAGGTCAACGATTAAACTAAATATATATACGATTCTATATAATATGTATCTAAGATTCCTACAAAGCTGCTACATGAAACAACCCCAACCTCTTCTAACTGGTCAAGAGTTTAAAAATAACGCTCCAATTATTGTAGTAGATGTCAGTCACCAAAACGAAACGCTCAATACCGGACCAATCGACATAAAGATTGAATTTGAAACAGCAACTAATATTCCAACAAAAACATCTGCTTACTGCGCTCTCATTCATGATCGCATAATAGAATATATCCCTATCAAAGGACAAGTTCGCAAAATCTAATAAATGGCTAATAATGTTTTTATGGACGTTCAAGGATTCAAAAGTAATTCAAACCATTTTATTGTAAAAGAACTAGCTGTCGTATTCAATAGAAATGAATATATTCTTTTCATCATAAGACCACCTTTTTAATTCGAATGCTTATCAATCAGAAAGCAGAGAGAGAAGCTGTTTGGTTAACAAAAAACTATCATATTAACTGGGATGATGGATCAGTCTCATTTCAAAGCGTTCGAAATTTTTTAAAATTTAATATAAGAAATCACTAGTATGTGTTAAAGGTGAAGAGAAGAAAAATGGCTGGATGAAATTATTCAACAAGAAGTTTTCAACATTGAGGATTTTGGTTGCATCAACTTAAAAAAAATTTAAGAAAAATATGCAGAATATTTTTACTGTAACTATCACACGCATGGAACTTGCGCTATGCAAGTGAAATTCTATGTTCCAATCTAAAGAAATGTCTGGTTTAACAAAATTTTATACTCACTAATTAGTACATACAATTATATTTATAGATTTTAAATTATAAAATCATTTGCAAATGCTTAATAATACTAAAAGCCATGCACATAAATATGTAAGTATATTGAAACAATGGCCTTTTTATTTCAAAAATATGTACTTTTGTTTGTACAGCAGGAAAGCAAAAGTGAACTGTCGTACAGTCACATCAATCGTCAGACACACACGCAGACACTCTGCCTGACAGACAAACATTCCGATCGCCACTAAAAACAATAGAACACACACAAACTACACTTCACACTTAAACATAGCACACAGAAAAATACAGAAATCACGCCATCCAGAGCACCACATAAACTCCATCGATGTGTCACAGATAAAGTGAACAAATTCAATATAAATATAAACAGGGAATCAATTTTCAATGTCGCCAAGATCAGAACAATTGAATTATTCCCTACATTCCATACAATATGAAAAAATAAAGTTAACAAAAAAAACTACAGGATTGCGGGACTAAAAATCCTAAGTAAATAAAGCAAAGTTTTAATAAGCAAAAAATAAAAGAAGAAATCTAACCACAGCAAGAAGAAACGAGCCAAATGCATTAGGGCCATCCATATCTAACTACAACACCTTGGAAATAGTGTAATTTCGAAAAATGCTTTTAAGTTTTATTATTCACAACACGTACATAGCATAAATGGACAGACAGAAAATCTCACGCTCACATACTGACGGACATGTATTCTCAAGTTCAAATATGGACGGACACAAATCCCACGCCTAACCCAACATTATTTTGAAAAAACAACAACAATGTGCTCTCCCTTATTAAACCTTAACAATTGCTGGCGACCATTGAGACCTTTAATTTCCGCGTGAAATTAGAAATCTTGAGTAAGTTTTATCCAAAACCTGCATTCACGATCTAGCTCTTCAGGACTCAAAGGATTTCGGACAATCGATTTGGAGCCTTTTATTTGTAAAAGTCTGCAACAAATGGCAGTTACCCTTAACAAACGATTTAGTTTTGAATATTTGTTGACCAAGTTCCAGATTGGGCATTCTTCTTCACGATGCACTATATTGACAACTCGATGAGATGCTCTCTCTTCCAGATTACTCTTGCATAAATTGATTTCTGTTGACGGCCATGATGATGAGTGTTGCAACAGCCATCCTGCCACCACAGCGAATGATCAATGAATTGCTGAACTGAGATACCTCTAGACTCACAATCTGAAGGATTAAATTTGCCTGAAATGTGATGCCTTTAAGCTTGAGGTAACATTTCCTGAATCTTCTGAACACGGTAAGAAACATAATCCTTCCAACGAGATGGATGTCCTTTAATCCATATTAGAGCCACTGATGAATTAGTCCATAAACGGGTAGAAACATGTTGAAGATTTAAAATAGTTCTTAAATGAGCCACTCTTTTAGTAAGAATAACTACTGCATTGAGTTCCAGGCGTGGGATCGTCTGTCTCTTAGTTGGGGCCACTTTTGTTTTTGCCTCTATAAGATGTACGGAAATGGCCTCGAACTCAGTGATGATACGCAAGTAAACAACAGCTGCCATTGCATGCTCAGAGGCATCAGACAAGCCATGGATTTCAATTTCCAACATTGTTGATGATAAGCCTACCCATCGAGGTATTGAAATATTGCTGATGTTTCTTAAATCAGAGATGAACCTTGAGAACTTCATCCCACTCAGCTTTGAAAAGCCAAATGTGCTGCATTAATTTTTAGCTTGAATAGTTATTGGAGAAATCCACCCCAGAGGATCACACAGACGAGCTATGTTGGATAAGATAGAGCGTTTTGTGGCTTTTCCTGTAGATTTTAATTCGAATGGTGATGTAAAATAGAAGAAATCCTCTTCTATTTTCCAGCAAACATCCAATGTAGATATGAATGGGTTTTCTTGGAACTGAACCATATCTTTCACTGCACAATGATCTGATGAAATGCGGGAAAGAATAGACGAATTATTGGCAGCCCACTTATGTAAATGCATGCAGACATTGTTTAATTGATTTACAGCACCCCTAGCTTCCTCTACTTAATCTGCACCCCCAAAAGTGTCATCTACATAAGAAGTGTTTTGAAGAATTTCCACTGCCAAAGGGTATCTAGAGCCTTCAACCGATACAAGCTATTTTAAAACACGATTTGCTAAATACCGTGCAGGTCCGAGACTATAGGTGACTGTTGTGAGGTTATATGAAACTAAGCTTGATGACGGAGATGATATCTACTGAGTTTGTTGGTATGCCCAGTTATGTGAATCGACTTTCACCTGTCGAAACATTTTTTCAATATCGACAGAAAAAACATACCGATGTTGACGCCATCTTGTTAAAACATCGGATAACTCCAGCTGCAGCTTGGGCCCGGTATACAAGATGTCGTTCAGGGACAGTCCGCTCGCTGGTGGTCTTGCATGAGCTATTTAATAATACACGTAACTTGGTTGTGGTATTAGATGCTTTAAGAACGCCATGATGTGGAAGAAAATACCCTTTTAAAAGATTATTAGATTCAGATACTGGCACCATATGACCCAATGATTCGTACTCTTTTAGAAAGTCTGAATAAAGCTTGAAAAATTTGATTCGGACTTTTCAAGCATTTTTGATACCATTCGTTCTGCACATTTACGAGAATCCCCAAGCTCATTAGGTGACCTACCGAAAGGCAGTTTTACGATGTATCTGCCTGATGTATCTCGTTGATAATTGGCTTCGAAATGTGCTTCACATTACTGCTCTTCTGAGGCCAAAATCGATGTGTGGTTAACCCCTTCTTCTTGCTTCCAAAAACGTTGTAACAATTCGTCGAGTGTGCAGTCGAGACGACACTGCAATTCCTTCAAGATGTGCAGTATTATTCAACTTAATTGTGCAATACGGTAATTGAGTAGTTAATTTTGGTATTACGTATGCAGATACTTGACATTGAAAACTGGATTCGAAATGTGGACTAAGTGCAAAGTGTACCAAACCTTTCGTTGTGCCCGATTGCAGTGCACCTATGCCAATCAAGTTTAAGTTCCCTTTACGTTTTTTCAGATGGAGTCTCTGAACCAAATCTTTACTGATTATTGTAACTTGTGATCCTTGATCAAGTAAAGTACGAGCAGTAATAGAAACACAAAGAAGCGATCTAATGCGCACTAGCGCCGTAGCTAGCAAGATTTTCGAATGGCAATTAATTTCTGTTAAAGAGGCATGATTGCTAACAGCTGTTGATGTTGGTCGTATCCGATGATTGATTTTCTATGTTAGAGTCTCCAGGTTGGTAACGATAACCGTGAATAGAAGAATGATGACGACCATGACAATGTCTACAGCGTTTTGAGCTTTTGCATTGCGCAACGCGATGTGGACCAAGACAATTGTAGCAGAGATTCTTCGAGGCCAGCACATCATATCTCTGCTGTGGTGTTTTAGGGTTATAGGCATCACAGCTCGAAATATAATGATCTGAGCTGGAAACAGAGCAAGAATTAGTTTTTGATTGAAAAGATAACTTCTTTGGAGCCTCAACAGGACGTTTTTGATTCGATGGTGTAGCTTCGTGTGCATTTGCTGATGGCTTCTGGGCAGACTTTGACGGACCTACCCTGCCTTCCACGGACGATAAGTCACAATAAGAATCGATCATGGATGTAAATAAGTCGTGAAAAGGTCTCCAATCATGATAATTTCCTGAAAACTTGGGTAGAGTGATATTCGGCAAAGAACGCAGATGAGAGGAGCCACTCATGGATTGGTTCACGTTGCTATTATCAAGTGCCTGATTAGTACGAAATTTCTCTATTGAAGTGAGCATTAAAGTTTTAGCATTCACATACGTTTCTTCACAGGCAGCATACATATCCTCAGTAAAATATTTATGTTTCTTTACCTCTTCCGATAGTCGGGTACGAGTTAGTTTGTCATGGCAGCCTTTAAACTTTTGCCAATTGGCGTCCACAGTTGATAATCGAGTTTCCACTTGAGCATGGTTACAATCTTCTTTCGAAAGTGCTTTAAATTTTGTCAAAGCAGATTTGATGTGTGAAAAAGTCATCTCCTGACTTAGAAAAAGATATTCTTGACTCACTCGTTTTGATAAATTTAAAATATTCTTAAAAATATTTGCTTAATCACCAAAGAAATCTTCCCTTTTTCAAATCACTTAAAAATTCAACTTCTGCTTGAAATTTTACTTTGATTTGATGAGACAAAAGAAATAATTAATTCTGCACCCAAATAGGCACAATGCGGAAAACGATTAGGTTTTAACAGCAAAACAGGTAGTAGGCAGAATAAAACCGCAACGATAATGAGTCACAGTTCACAAGTATGTATGTAACTACCGTCAGAAATCTATAACAGCAGCGGATTAAAGAGCGTTCTGATATTAGAACCTATCCGGCTCGAAGGACCAACAAAGTCTATATTTTCCGTTGGATGTAATGAATCCACTATTGTATAATTGAATTTATTGAACAAATGATATGATTTACAAGAACTATAGGGTGACAAACTAATGCGGCGAATGCAAGAAAACGACCGACACTTAACTAGAAAAGTGTAAAGGTATTTAGAAAAAATCAGAGTCCACAAAAGAAGTTTGATGGAACTTAGAACTTAGATTTGTACCCTGTTCGACAACAAAATTTTCCGAACAAAGCATGTCCGTTGATAAATTTAGGCATTATATTAACGATAGAAGTGAAGTAATTTCAATCAAAAATGCACCTAAGTTGTTGGGCTTCTTTATGAATACGAACAAAAACCTTCATGTCCAATACAAGGGAATTAAAGATGTTGCAAACGCTCTGGAGGAAAACAATGTTGTCAGTAAATTGTTCTGCAAACTGGACTCAAAAATCAGCAAAAAGAAGTAGTTTTCCAGTTAGAAAATCTTAATGCTCATTTGCAGGATATCAATAACAAAATGGATAATAATAAATTACTTTTTGATAAGGATATTGAAGATCTTCGAGAAAAAATTTATAGAATAGAAAATTACATGTTCGTATCAATAGCAGAAAGTACACCAAGTAGATCACAACACACATAAAAAAGTGACTGGAAAAATAAAATGTCTTCAAAAACAAATATTGTAAGTGAATTGCACAAGCAGGCTTGAAAAAGTTTCGTACGTCGTAGAGTTGTGATGAAAGGAATAGATGATCTTTGGCAAGCTGATTTAGTTGAACTGGGAAATTATTCCTTAGACAACAGAAATTATCAATTTTCGCTAACTGTAATTCATACATTCTCAAAATTTGCTTGGGCAGTACCTTTGAGAAGAAAGAATGCATTTGAAATAACTCAGACAATGGAGAATATTTTCATATTGGGACGAGTTCCGAAAAATTATCTTGCAAACAGACAATGGTAAAGAATTTTTCAATAAACATTTCAGTCAGTTGATGAATAAATACATTATTAATCACAACTCAACATATAGCTTCATAGTGCTATATGTCAATAGTAGAATGATTCAATAGAACATTAAAAGGAATGATGTGGAAAGAGTTTAGCTTTAATAGTTTATATAATTGGATTGATATATATATATATATATATATATATATATATATATATGTTTATATATATATATATATATATATATATATATATAGAGAGAGAGATTTACTTGATGCATACAATAAAAAGTTCATCGCACCATTAAAATGTCACCGATTAAATTAAATTCAACAAATGAAAAACAGCTTTTAAATGCAGTATATAATCATATAAAGATGCACAAAATGTCACAATATAGTGCAGCTGATCATGTACGCATAACCATATATAAAAACATTTTTGAAAAAGGTTATACTCCGAATTGGACAACAGAAATCTTTACAATTAAAAAGAGTACAAAATACATACCCTACAACATAGTACATAATAGAAGACTATCGCGGAAATCCTATTAAAGGTGGATTCTATGAAGAAGAACTTTTAATAACCAAATATCCAAGTACATATCTAGCTGAAAAGGTTCTCAAAACTTTAGGGGCTGGGCTTTGGTAATGAGCACAATTCTTGGACAACCACAGATGAGATATTGTAAATGGAAGAATACAATAAATAAGCAATAACAATGGCACCCATATTTAATATTAGAATAAAAAAGTAAATAAATACGAAACTGATTCTTATATATCACAATGTGTGTTTAACCTCATTTATTTACAATCAAACAGTCACAATG
This sequence comes from Linnaemya vulpina, assembly GCA_963675445.1. Classification (NCBI taxonomy): domain Eukaryota; kingdom Metazoa; phylum Arthropoda; class Insecta; order Diptera; family Tachinidae; genus Linnaemya; species Linnaemya vulpina. The sequence continues at coordinate 49,382,000 of OY776281.1, read as the reverse complement.
TCAATAGTATTGACTCTGAGCTCCAATTCATCTGCTAATTATTTTCCTCCTATTGATTTAAACGGAACCTACGAATGTGCTCTAACTGATTTTCATTCATACAACAGTATCCCGAATGTTGATGTCTATAGCAATATATTTCATATCGGTTAACTTGTAATTGAAATACCGATCGTATCTTATGAATTAAATGATATAGTTGAATGATATACGTAGGAACAATTGAAAATAAATTGAAGACCAGACTAACAGCTCATATATCAGACATAAGAATGAAAAACAAACCCATGGAGCAAAAAACTGCACTTCTGCCCACTGTGCAAAGGAAAATCATGTGCCAAATTTTGATAATGTAAAAATATTACAACAAGAAAACCATTATTCCAGGAGATTTACTTTAGAGATGTTACACATAATTGACGTTCCTACAGAGAAAAGACATAACTATAAACAAGACACAGAGAAATGCGCTCAAATTTACAGAAGTGTGATAAACAAACACAAGAAACAACATAAACAAATCAGTTTTCGCAGGTAAGGACTACAGACGATCGACATATTGAAGATAATTTAATTTAATTTTTAATTTACATGTATGTAATTGTAAATTTATTAGAAGTAATCAAAAATTAATTTTAATGTTTATCATTTATATTTTTGTACCCAACAGTGTTCCCCTGAAGATGAATAGCGAAGCTATTCGAAATATTGGGAAAAATAACATCAAATAAAGATTAAATTATCAAAAAATATTTAGCGTTTGTTGATCTTTAGGAACCTGGCCTATAGCCGAACGATAAAACAAGAATATTATTACAATACAACAGGTCAACGATTAAACTAAATATATATACGATTCTATATAATATGTATCTAAGATTCCTACAAAGCTACTACATGAAACAACCCCAACCTCTTCTAACTGGTCAAGAGTTTAAAAATAACGCTCCAATTATTGTAGTAGATGTCAGTCACCAAAACGAAACGCTCAATACCGGACCAATCGACATAAAGATTGAATTTGAAACAGCAACTAATATTCCAACAAAAACATCTGCTTACTGCGCTCTAATTCATGATCGCATAATAGAATATATCCCTATCAAAGGACAAGTTCGCAAAATCTAATAAATGGCTAATAATATTTTTATGGACGTTCAAGGATTCAAAAGTAATTCAAACCATTTTATTGTAAAAGAACTAGCTGTCGTATTCAATAGAAATGAATATATTCTTTTCATCATAAGACCACCTTTTTAATTCGAATGCTTATCAATCAGAAAGCAGAGAGAAGCTGTTTGGTTAACAAAAAACTATCATATTAACTGGGATGATGGATCAGTCTCATTTCAAAGCGTTCGAAATTTTTTAAAATTTAATATAAGAAATCACTAGTATGTGTTAAAGGTGAAGAGAAGAAAAATGGCTGGATGAAATTATTCAACAAGAAGTTTTCAACATTGAGGATTTTGGTTGCATCAACTTAAAAAAAATTTAAGAAAAATATGCAGAATATTTTTACTTTGCGCTATGCAAGTTCAAATTCTATGTTCCAATCTAAAGAAATGTCTGGTTTAACAAAATTTTATACTCACTAATTAGTACATACAATTATATTTATAGATTTTAAATTATAAAATCATTTGCAAGTGCTTAATAATACTAAAAGCCATGCACATAAATATGTAAGTATATTTAAACAATGACCTTTTTATTTCAAAAATATGTACTTTTGTTTGTACAGCAGGAAAGCAAAAGTGAACTGTCGTACAGTCACATCAATCGTCAGACACACACGCAGACACTCTGCCTGACAGACAAACATTCCGATCGCCACTAAAAACAATAGAACACACACAAACTACACTTCACACTTAAACATAGCACACAGAAAAATACAGAAATCACGCCATCCAGAACACCACATAAACTCCATCGATGTGTCACAGATAAAGTGAACAAATTCATTATAAATATAAACAGGGAATCAATTTTCAATGTCGCCAAGATCAGAACAATTGAATTATTCCCTACATTCCATACAATATGGAAAAATAAAGTTAAAAAAAAACTACAGGATTGCGGGACGAAAAATCCTAAGTAAACAAAGCAAAGTTTTAATAAGCAAAAAACAAAAGAAGAAATCCAACCACAGCAAGAAGAAACGAGCCAAATGCATTAGGGCCATCCATATCTAACTACAACACTTTTGAAACAGTGTAATTCCGAAAAATGCTTTTAAGTTTTATTATTCACAACACGTACAAAGCATAAATGGACAGACAGAAAATCTCACGCCCACATACTGACGGACATGTATTCTCAGGTTCAAATATGGACGGACACAAATCCCACGCCTAACCCAACATTATTTTGAAAAAACAACAACAATGTGCTCTCCCTTATTAAACCGTGCAAAAAAAATCACACACACACAAAAAAAATTTTGATGAATTTTGAAAAATGTTGCTGAAATTTGAGAATTTTGACAATTAAAGCTGCAAATTTTTAACTTTAATTGCTGAAATTTGAGAATTATAAGTGTCATGGCACATACAGTATACAACTACTCTGTTTCTAAACAATATACGTCAAAAAAAAAAATTTTCAAATTTTCAATAGTTATCATTCAAAAATGCAATTAACCATAGAAACAAAGAAAAATAATACAATTATCAATTTGGACACCAAAATACATAGAAAAAATATCGGACTAACAACTGACTGGTATGAAAAAGACACCGCTTCCAGCAGAATCATAAATTTTAATTCTTCGCAACCGAAACATCTTATAATTAACACTGCCAAAAACTTAATCTATAGAGTTCTCCATCTTAGTGACAAACTATTCCACGAAAAGAACATAAAACACATCAGGAAAAAATTAACAGAAATCAGTTTCCCTAACCAAAACTTAACAACAATACAATAGATAACAAATACATACCTGAAAAGGAAGAAAGGACATATCACGTCATACGTTACATCCCTGAATTAATTGATAACAAAAATATAAGAATTACATTTAAAAACAAAAATTTCAATTTTGCCTACAAACCAAACACAATAATATATAAAATTTTTTCAAATATAAAAGCGCCAATTAAAAACTACAAGAATGTATTGTAGTCTATGAAATGAAGTACAAAGGTAATGAAAACAACAACTGTTATATGATACATTGGAACCACAAAAAGAAATCTAGAAACCAGAATGGAAGAACACAAGAAAGATATAAAGAAAAGCAAAAAATCAACAGCGCTATCACAGAACTAAAGATTTTGGACAGAGAAAACATTGGAAAGAAAAGATACACAATAGAAAGCTTAAGTATTCAACAAAAGATAGAAAAGACGAGGAATCTAAAGGAAGATACGGACAATATTAGCGCAAGCTACAAAGTATCATTAAAATCATTTAATTTAGTTGTGTTTTTTAGTATTAAGGTTTCACTTCATTGTTACTATAATATAAATTAATGAAAATTTAATATACATAGTTTGTAAGTAAAAAATTTTAAAACAAAACATTTATATAAATGTTTAAAGATAAATGTTTTTTAATAATAAAGTAGATTTCCCCAACCCCTTGATATAGTCAACAAATAACACTGTATAACAATATCAAATTTTTTGCAAAATTACAATGTCCGACCTATAAATTTTGATAGAGGAGACAAAAAAAAATTGACAAGTGTATCGGGCGTTTTTAAAGTTTGCATCTGAATTTCATTTGAGGGGCCATTAAATTTTCCCAGCTCTGGCACATTCTTATTGTTAATCGACATAAGAATCCATGTGATCCTTACATTTTAGGTATAAAATGTGTTCAGCAAATTTATGTAAAATCTTATCCAGAAAATTTTTGTAGAATATGTTAACCCTCTAACTCCTCAAAGTATGTGTATTTTTTGTCCTTCTTTTAAAAGAGAGCAAATTTAACTAAAAATCACCAATATCGCTATTATTTTATCTTTGACAGCAAATATTGATAGGAAGTATACACTAATTACAATTTTTTTAGCTCTGGGCAATTCTACTTCATTATAATATAACAGATCCGCCTTTTAAGTCACAACAGATCCGGCACTTATGGTTTTTATATTTTACGGAGTCCAGTATTAATTTAATAGAACCATAGCTTTCTTTGATTCCATATTGCCTATTCCATAGGCAATAGGAATAGAGTTTTTGGAATTATCGTAATTCAAAAGTACAGCTTTTAGACTCTTCTTACATGAATCAATAAATATACGCCAGTCCTCGTGGTTATACTCATTGCATTCATTATTCCTTTGATATTGTTGCAATAAGCAAACTTATTATCATCGTTTACTGAAAAGAACGGCAGAAAGCTATCTTGACGCTTACGAAAGCAGGTAATATTAACACCAGGTTCGAATAGATGAAGACTTTTTAAGTCTGCAGCTGAGACTACTGATTTGTTTTTAGACATTGAATTTCGTTGACCTTCAGCGAGAATTCAAAAATAAAACTAGTTTTAGAACAAACAAATGAATTACTTTTGGACCAAAAAACTAAGCCGTTATCCCGCTTACCTTTACAGATGTCTTCAACTTTACTATTGAAAAACGTAACTTTATATTCCGGTATAGTATGATTACCGCAGATATAGCAAAACAAATAAAATTTTTGCCAAAGTATATGTTACACGTATAGTTTAATTGTTTACTTTAATTCTTTTATTTTTATACCCTTCACAAAAATGCGAAAGGGTATATTTAGGTTTGTCATTCCGTGTGTAATTTCTTCGATATCAATATGCGACCCCATAAAGTATATATATTTCGGATCCTTATGAATAGCGATGACGATTGAGCGATGTCCGTCTGTCTGTACGTGAAATCGGTTTTCCCAAGCCCCCAGAAGAGCTAGAGACTTTGTTCTTGGACTGATCGATTGGAAGTGAGCTAACTCAGAGTGGTATTGGAATTCAGAAAAATCGGAACTACGGTTACAGAGCTGGGAAGCTTACACCTATTTCTCGACGCAAAATGAACACCAAAAACCGATTATTTTCTTGCGTATTTGAAAATTGAACCTATTTCATGCCTTGGGACTCTTAAATTTTCCGTTTAAAACAAAAAAAAAAAATTCCAGGGATGGGAAATTAAAAATTTTATTTTTGGTACATTAGATATTTTGTGGTACATATCATAACTAAAAAGTTTAAAAATTTTAAGTTTTTCTTAAATAAAACCGTTTTTGGTAACATGAAGATTTGCATGGATGAAAAAATATTTTTAAATTTAAAGTTCCCATCCAGGGTTAGGAAATTCAAATTTTTTTTTTATACAATAAACTAACCAAAAATCAACTGACGTTTTTCCTGGTTAAAATTACTTTTTATTTCGGCAAAACAAAATTGGTATCAAAAATTAAAAACAAAGTCAAAATTTCGATTCCAGGAGATTTACCGAACTGCAATATTTTGTAGTACATGAAAGTAACGAAAGTGGTAACAAATTTTTAATTTTTCTTAAATAAAACCGCTTTATACATCATGAAGACTTCCATTGGTTTCAAATAATTTAAAAAAAATTAAATTTTCGATTCCAGGGATCGGAAATTGAATATTTTTTTTGACACATTCGGTATTTTGTGGTACATATAATAATTAAAATGTTTAAGAATTCTAAGTTTTTATTAAATAAAACCGTTTTATACATCAGGAAGACTTGCATAGATGGAAAAAAAATTTTAAAAATTAAAAATTCTTATACAGGGTTAGGAAATTTTAATATTTTTTGTACATTAAAATAACTAAAAATTAACTAACGTCGTTTTATCCTGGTTAAAATTGTTATTTGTCCTGGTAAAACCGAACTGGTATCAAAAATTAAAAAAAACAAATTTCGATTCCAGGGCTCGAAAACTGATGTATATTGTAGTACATGAATGTGACAGAAATGGTTACAAATTTGTAGTTTTTCTTAAATAAAATCAGTTTATACATCGTGAAGACTTGCATTGGTAAAAAATAATTTTAAAAAGTTTTAATTTTCTCCTCCAGGGATCGGAAATTGAAATATTATTCGGTATTTTGTGGTACATATAATAACTAAAATATATAAATATGTTAAGTTTTTCTTACATAAAAAATTTAAAAATTAAAAATTCTTATACAGGGTTAGGAAATTTTAATATTTTTTGTACATTAAAATAACTAAAAATTAACTAACGTCGTTTTATCCTGGTTAAAATTGTTATTTGTCCTGGTAAAACCGAACTGGTATCAAAAATTAAAAAAAACAAATTTCGATTCCAGGGCTCGAAAACTGATGTATATTGTAGTACATGAATGTGACAGAAATGGTTACAAATTTGTAGTTTTTCTTAAATAAAATCAGTTTATACATCGTGAAGACTTGCATTGGTAAAAAATAATTTTAAAAAGTTTTAATTTTCTCCTCCAGGGATCGGAAATTGAAATATTATTCGGTATTTTGTGGTACATATAATAACTAAAATATATAAATATGTTAAGTTTTTCTTACATAAAACCGTTTTTGGTAACATGAAGACTTGCATGGATGAAAAAATATTTTTAAATTTAAAGTTCCCATCCAGGGATAGGAAATTTGAATTTTTTAATACAATAACATAACCAAAAATCAATTAACGTCGTTTCTTCTTGGTGAAAATAATTTTTTATTCTGGCAAAACAAATTTGTTATCAAAAATTTAAAAAAATCAAAATTTCGCTTCCAGTGTTGGATACTGCAATGGTTTGTAGTACATGAAAGTGACAAAAATTTTTACAAATTTTAGTTCTTCTTATATAAAACCGCTTTATACATCATAAAGACTTGCATTGGTAAAACATTATTTTAAAAAATGTAGTTTTCGTCTCCAGGGGTGGGAATTTTTTTCTTTTTGGCACATTCGGTATTTTGTGGTACATATAGTAACTAAAATGTTTTCTTAAATGAAACCATCGATTCAAGTTAAAATTATTTTTTATTTCGTCAAAACAAAATTGGTATTAAAAATTTAAAAAAAATTAAAATTTCTATTCCAGGGGTGGATACTGCAATATTTTGTATAACATGAAAAACGCAACTGAAGTTGTATTTATTTTTTGCTAACTGAAACTATTTTATAAGTTAGAAAGTAGACGTGCGTTAGTGAAGGGTATATAAGATTCGGCACAGCCGAATATAGCACTTTTACTTGTTTTAAGTAATACACTCAAATCAAAAAAACATATTAAGTGACACGTTTTCATTACAATTAGACATACAGCTCTGGACTTTTGTTTCGATTTTTTTTCCATTGTTTTTGTTGTAATGTAACGGATAATATTTTTGTGAAACATTTTAGCCCCTTAGATCCCCGATTTAATGGTGTTTTTGCTCTTTTTTAAAAGAAGGACAACAAAGACCCATATCTTAAGGAGTTAAAGGGTTAACACATTCTACAAAAATTACTACTTTCTATCCAAATTTGCTATCGAGGGTAAAATAATAAAGATATTAGTGATTTTTATTTAAATTTGCTCTTTTTTAAAGGAAGGACAAAAAGGACCCATACCTTGAGGAGTTAGCGGGTTAACATATTCCACAAAAATATTCTGCATAACATTTTACATAAATTTGCTGCACACATTTTATACCTAAAATTTAAGGATCACATGGATTCTTATGCCGATTAACAATAAGAATGTGCCAGAGCTGGGAAACTTTAATGCCCCCTCAAATGAAGCTCAGATGTAAACTTTAAAAACGCCGATACACGTGTATATTTTTTTGTCTCCTCTATCAAAATTTATAGGTCGGACCTTGTAATTTTTTTTTGTTTTGTACAGTGTAATTGACGAAACGTCGGGAAAAAATTAAAATAAACTTGTTTTTATTGTGAGCCTTAATAGCTTACAACAAAAATCATACAAAATTCTGTTACTTTAATCTTACCTCGATCACAACAACGGAATCGAATTCATTTGCATCTACTACGAAGTCGTTTGGAAGCCAAACACAAAGGTCATCGGCAGATGGCTCCACGTTAACTGGTTGAGTTCCAGTTTTGCTCAGGTATCGGCGATGAGCAGCAGCTTCCTTTTTCGCCTGAACTTTGGCCATACTTTCATTGCGAGTTCAGCTGAGATGAACTATTTTTTATTTATTTATTTTATTCATATTTACATTAATTCCGCAAAGCTTAGAGTTTGTCTGCAGCTATTTGGGATAAATTCGTAATGGGGCTAGAAAAGGGTCCGGCCCGTGATAAAATTTTCCTTGAATCGGGGGATTCTTCTTTTGAAAAGTTCCTGGAGATAGCCAATAACGTGGAGTACACCAAACAACAGTATAATTTAGTCCATGAAATTAAAGAAGAAGGTTTAAATTTTATAAAGAAGAATAAAGGAGGTCCGCAAAAAAAGCAACAACAGCAGCAACAACGTAAAATATTAGCAGAACAATGTAAAGTATGTGGGTACAGCAATCCTAGGAGTGAGATCTGTAAGTTTAAGAATTACAAATGCAATAATTGTAGGCAAAGAGGGCATTTAAAGAAAATGTGTAGTGTAAAAACTATTAGTTTCATTGACAATAGTGATGTAAGTTTATATTCCATTTGTAGCAATGATGATGGTCCTATTAAAATAAAGATTTTTTTAAAAGATAAGCTTTTTGAAATGGAACTTGATACAGGTTCAGAAAATAATGTTGTCTCGGTTAATTTTTACGAAGCATATTTTAAAGAATATAAACTTAGGAAAGTTGACGTGTTATTGAGATCATATGATGGCACAGGTATAACTACTATTGGCGTATGTGATGTTAAAGTCAGGTATGGTGATGGAATAAAAGTAATTCCATTTATGGTAATTAAAAATGGTGGCCCGCCATTACTAGGAAGAAATTTTCTTAAAATGTTTAAAATTGAAATTTGTAAATTAAATTATTGCGCACCCATGCCAATCGCTTGGCAAATTATTAGCAAATTTGGAAGCCTTTTCGATGGTGGTTTGGGAGAGTTTCGAGGTGGTGAGGCAGTTTTGAAAGTAAAAAATGGTACACTACCCAAGTTTTTTAAACCAAGGCCATTACCTGTGGCTATTAGGGACAACGTAGAAAAAGAGATAGATTTTTTAGTGAAAATCGGAGTTCTTCAGCCGGTAAAATACTGTGAATGGGGGACCCCTATTGTTCCAATTGTAAAGAAAAATGGAAATATTAGAATTTGTGGGGATTTTAAGGTCACCCTTAATCCGCATTTGAATTTTGAGAAGTACCCACTTCCTGGAATTGAGGATATATTTTCGAGATTGCATGGGGGAGAAGAATTTACTAAGTTGGATCTGAGCATGGCCTATCAGCAGGTAAAATTAAGCCAGGGATCGAGGAAATATACTACTATTTCAACATCTAAGGGACTTTTTCAATACACTAGGTTGATATATAGGTTGGCTTCGGCACCTGCTATTTTTCAAAAGATAATGGATACCCTTTTAGTAGGTTTGGACGATGTTGTTGTCTTTTTGGATGATATATTAATTAGTGCACCGAACAGAGGGTTGCACATTCAAAGGCTTGAAAAAGTACTTGGCATATTAAATGATGCTGGTTTTAAATTATCAGAGGAAAAGTGTGAATTTTTTTCCAAAAGAATTCAATATTTGGACCATATAATTGACAAAAGTGGGTTACATATGAACCCAGAGAAAATTAAGGAAATATCTAATATTCCATATCCCACAAATGTTAAGCAACTACAATCTTTTTTGGGTGTGGTGAATTTTTATCGACGGTTCCTGCCAGACGTTTCAACCTTATTACGCCCACTGCACAATTTGCTTCGGGTCGATACAAAATTCTTCTGGGACAATAACTGCTCTGCTGCTATGGATCAGCTTAAGTCTCTATTATTGGCAGATAATTGTTTAGCCCATTTTAATGCAGCTTGTAGGACGCGATTGACGGTTGATGCCAGTCCTGTAGGGGTAGGTGCAGTTGTATCACAAATCGATGATCAGGGAGTAGAACGGCCAATAGAATTCGCGTCCAAATCTTTAACAAACACTGAAAAAAGATATTCGCAGTTGGATCGTGAGGCAGTGGCAATCTTATTTGGTGTAAGGAAATTTCATCATTATTTGTATGGTCGTCATTTCACTTTGGTGACTGACAACAAACCGCTACACCACATTTTTAGCCCAAAACGGGGAATTCCACTTATGGCCTCTAGTCGGTTGCAGCGCATTGCTTTAACCTTATCTGGTTATCAGTTTGACATATGTCATATAAAGTCAAAGAGTAATGTAGCGGACTATTTTTCTAGATATCCCAGGGAATGTAATGTTTATGTGGAAAAATTTCCTGACCACGTGTACCTTAACTATTTGCAGAATCGGTTAGAAGAAGATACGTTTTTAGATTTTGAAAGAATAGTTAACGGGACAGAAGAGGACCTGTGGTTGCAGAAAGTCAGAAGAATGATTAGATCTGGATGGCCTGAAGGTTGCCAGGACCCTGAACTATTGCCATATTTTGTAAGACGAAAAGAGTTATCAGAGGAAGGATATTGTATATTTTGGGGGTATCGGGTCGTTATTCCCACTCGGTTAACTGCAGATCTAGTTAAGTTTTTACACGCTTCCCATATGGGTGTGATTAAAATGAAGGCAATGGCTCGTGAGTGTTGCTGGTGGCCCGGACAGAGCAAGCTCTTGGAGGAAGTTACTCGGGCTTGTGAGGCTTGTTTAATGACTCGACCTGGTCTACCCAAACAGATATTGATTCCTGGGCCCAGGCCTAATGAAGTTTGGTTCCGAATACATATCGATTTTTTTGGTCCCTTTTTGAAACGTTGGTGTTTGGTCATAGTGGACAGCAGTAGTAAATGGGTCGAGTGTATTGACATGGGTACGAATACAACAAGTGATAGAGTTATTGCTGTTTTGAGTGAAATTTTTGTCCGTTTTGGGCTACCAAAATATATAGTTTTGGATAATGGCACATCTTTTGTTTCCAATAAGTTTAAAAAATTCTTGGAAATGAATGGAATTAAGCAAATAACCACACCTGTAGAGCATCCATCTACCAATGGCCAGGCAGAAAATGCTGTTAAATTTGTAAAAAATGCATTGAAGCGTAGTTTGAAAAGTGTGCCATCATCAGATTTTAATACGGCGTTATGTCGGTTTTTATTCGATTATAGGAACACGGTACATTCAAGTATTGGAGTTGCTCCAGCCGCCTTAATGTTCAATAAGAGGAAATTAAGGACAAGACTTGATCTTATTAACCCTAAAAGAAAAGTTGAGATTAGAAAAAATAAAATTGTTAAAGAATTCGCTGCAGAAAAACAGAAAAATCAAATAATATATCATAAGGGTTATAAAAATTCAAAGTTTAGGAAAATGAGAGTGTAATGGTAAAAGATTATACCACTCCAGGAAAAGTATCGTGGAAAGAAGGCATAATTTCTATGGTTTTGGGTAGACAAAACTATTTGGTAAAATTGGAATTTAATAGAATATGGAAAAGACATGCAAACCAAATTATCTCTTGCAGCACACCTGAAATGCCGACGACTATATTAGATCCATTTCAAAAAGTTAATCTTAGTACAGGACATGTAAATTTAGAAAAAAATTCTGAAATTACAACTAATGGAAATTCGGGAAATGATACTGAAATTTTAATTAACCAAAACGAAAAAAATTTTGTAAATGAAAATAGTAATAATCCAGTTGATAAAATTGTATGTACAGAAGACAAGATTGTTAGCGAAAGTAATTCTGATACTAAATACAATCTAAGACAAAGAAAATTGAAAATAAAAAAAAAAAAAATAAAAAAAAAATTTTATATGTAAACGTAAAGATTTATGAATTTTTTTTCTCTTCTCTTTAGTAAAAAACGAAAAAAAAAATATATAAGAAGGGGGTATTGTAGTATATGTATGGATTTCATCATAAAATGTTTACATTCTTTTAAAGTTAGAAATGAAGATTATTTGTTTTTTGCTTTATTTTTATAATTGTTATTACATTTACATTGTTAATACTTTCATATTACATACTGTCTGCAATATCTCTTTTAAGTAGAAAACACCTTAATGCCCATGGCAACAAGCAAAAGTTGACCGTTGTTAAATACTGGTTTTATCACGGTTTTCTTTTGTGTATTTGCATACTGCATATCAGTGAGAACTTTTAAGTATTACATATTATTGAAATAATAAGAATTTTTACTCTTTAAGCAACTAGCAATAGAATAAGAAGTTTTTTATTGGAAATAAAAGTGAAAAGCATATTAAAATAAATACATACACTACTGTTGAGTTTATTACAGAAACTAAAAGACCAAACTATTTTTATGAAATGTGACAAAAATACTCTTTACTCACATCTCTTCAAGGTCCGCCCATGCCTTTTTCTTTTTCCGGCTACTCTTTCCTTCACCAGGTACTTTACCAACAACTCTAACAAAACATAAGTTTAAGCAAATAAGAAAATCAACAAAGATAAAAACCTTATCTTCATCCGATCAGTTGGTGGATCTTTTTCTTTTAATTTTTTCTGTCGTATTGTATATGTGAGTTCCAATTTCTTTAGTTTAATGCACTATTTTTTTTTCATGTTGTGGAATTGCCTTTTCAAATAAATCAATGTTATTTAGTGATCTTTAAACATAATTGCTAATAAATTAACTGTTTGACATACTGTCATTTTACTATTATAATATGAAATTTATTTGTTGGGTGGTTAAGCAATGTCTATATGCATTTCATTGGCGCTTTTTACCAAATCGTCAGTAGACTTCAACCACAGTTTTGAAAAGTTTCAAACTTCTCAACTTATTAAAAGACTTTTATAAACCATCTGAGAATTATGTTAATAAATTAACTATAAAAATTCACAAATGGTTTCAAAAAATCACATTATAATAAGCGTAGTAGGCTATGAAAAATATACAAACCAAAACCCAACAAACAACTTTTATTCGATATGACTCTATTTTATTTTTGTACACCTTTATACAATTAGAAATCCTTTGGATAACAATAAAAGTATTTATAAGGCAAAATGAAAAATAAAATTTCAATTTAATTGTTAATAAATTATCTGTTTGACATACTGTCATTGTACTATTATAATATGAAATTTATTTGTTGGGTGGTTAAGCAATGTCTATGTGTGTTTAAAGTCTACTAACGATTTGGTAAAAAGCGCCAATGAAATGCATATAGACATTGCTTAACCACCCAACAAATAAATTTCATATTATTATGTTTAAACATATGTTAACAGTTGAGTATTCAGATACTTGTCGAACTTTAAGAAAACCAAAGATTGGTTTTTACTATAATTTTTAGCTTCTTGTTAATTTACCTTCAATTATCACCACAAAAGCTTTGCTATATATATTTTCTAAGCAATTTCAATAAAATTTTTTATAATTTTTTTCTATTTAAACCCATTACTTAGCTCCTTAGAGGAAGCTGTGTCTAATTAGGGAGTTCCAGATACTGATGTCAGTGTTGAGTTTCACATTTTGGAATCAATGCAATTGGTAAGCCATACTTTTTCAATAGGTCTACTTTCTTGCGGCACATTAATATTTTTCTGTTTACAGGAAAGTGTACCTTCCATCAGTGCCAATGCTGCTGCAGCATCTGTGCCATCAACATCAACAGCTTCTGCGCCATCAACAGCAACAGCTTCTGACCCATAAAAATCGATAGCTTCCGCGACATCAACAGCTTCTGAGACATCAAAATCTTGTTTAAGAAACAAGATATGTTCAGCGCCAAAAAAGAATTTCACCAACCGCGATAAACTGTTTAAAAGGCATACTAGTGACCAAGCCAGAATATTGACAGAATTGTAAAGTTCCATAGCATCAATAAAACGTAGCCTGAGGAAGCCAAAAGATTAAAATTAGAAGTAGAGAGGAGGAACGGTACATAGCCGATATAAAAATTGAAAGAACTGAGCTATCAATTTAAGAAAAGGAGCTTCAATTACTAAATAGCTCAAGCTTATAATATGTATTTCTTTTTTTATTTTTTGTTATGAAATGAATTTTTTGTTAATTGGATTTTTTTTATTATATTTGGTTAATTAGTATTATTTTATTTAGTGTTAAGAATTCTTTTATGAAATTATTTTTTTTATATTTTGTTAATCAGAATTTTTGTTTTAAATTTTGTTATAAGCAAATTGTTATATACAAATTGTTATATACAAATTTGTTATATACTTTTAGATTAAAAAAATTTAATTAATTTTAAGTTAAAATTATTTAATAAAAGTGAATTGAAAAGACTGATTTAAAACTATTGGAAGCTGTTTTTTATTTCTTCTCTTCTTTGATATGCCTCAGTACTTTGTGTACTTTCAAGACCATCATTCCCTTCCATGTCGTTTGAGTAAATTTCCGTTTCTTCATTTGTCATATCCAATCCATATTCAACTCAAATGTTGTGAAGTGCAGCACAAACATTTACAATTTTAATAGCTTTTGCTGGTCTGTATTGAAGTTGACGTGCACCGAGAAGGCAATGAAATTTTTTTTTAAGACACCTATGGCTCTTTCTATTATATTTCGCGCCTTAGCGTGTTTCTAATTGTAAACCGCCTCTGCACTTCCTTCACAAGGGGAGCTGTATATCGTCATCAAATAAGGCTCTAGAGGATATCCAGCATCACCTGATTAAAAAAAGCTAAATTAATATACATATATGTAACATCTAAATTAATATTATAATGTTACCTAAAAGCCACGAATTATGATCATTTTCGTCATAGCGTGTTTTCAAAATTCGTTTTGCATGACTCACGTTCCAAATTAACGAATCATGGCTAGAGTGTGGATATCGTGCGTCCAAAAATCGAATCCGCATTTTGTGATCACAAATCTATGTACATAAATATAAATAAAATTAAAAAAATCACAAACTTACTATCATCGCATATACGCTATATATTCTTTGCGGTTGAAGTATAAATGCTGCTCTTCTTGTTTCAGCGCTACAATTTTGATGTGTGTTCCGTCCATACACTCAATAACACCTGGAAATTGTGTTTTTTCTTTTTTGTCACTGGCTGTGACAATCCCTGGTTTGAAATCACTTCCAACACTAAGCTGGTACGACCCCTGAGCCAAAAATCGCAATGTCGCTGCCAATTTTATGGTATTTGGAACATATGTTGCCCTCGTCTCTTTTTTAAATGAGGCTCTATTATATGTAGGACGTGTTAAAAAGAAGGTTTATTTAACCGAAAATAACTTTCAAATCTTAAAAATGATAAAAAATCCTTTACTTGGGAAATTATTGATTCAATTATGTTACTTGCTTCTCATCGGGCAAGTTAAAAATGCAAGATTTCTGTCTGAGCAGTCTTTCCACTATAAATTTTTTTTACTTTCTTCGTGACTGGAGTCCGAATCGAGAAGAAAAATCATTTTTATTTTAATATACCCACAATTTTTTTATTTACTCAAAAGCACTTTTACCGAAAATAGTAAACTAAATGAATCAGTTGGCTCAAGTATTAGATATGTGTGTTGTATTTATCGATAAATAGTTAACATCGTCATAACACTGGCGGAGAATACAAAATTAGTATTGACGTTGTGTTAAATTGATGTTGCCTCAAAATTGACGATGAAGTTGCCGACGCGAAGTAGAATAAGCGTGATTATTTTCAACAAGGTTGCCAATAGAAAAGAATAAAATGATAAAAATGTTGTATTGCTAATCTAGCGTTATTAAACGTTTTTGAATACACTTTTTTATTGTACCCTTATAAAGCCTAGTACTCTGTTCGAATTTGTGGAAAATGTTAAGCAACATTAATTATGTCACTTGGAAAATATGAAATTTAAAATGTGGTGTCTATCTCACGATTCAGAAAAATTTTAAGTTTTTATTTTTTTTAAGTCTGCTACACTGTTTAAAGAATGTAAACAAAAACCATATGATCACACATTATTAATTTTTCAAATACATTGTTGGCTGCTGCTAATATTTTTAGGTAAAGTTTGTGAAAAACGGGAAAAATTAATAAACAAATAATTTTAACAGCTTGTAATTGCGGCACAAGAATAAGTAAAAATTTTAACAACCGCAAAAGAACGAAAAAGGGAGATTTTCTTCATCAAATAAATATATTTGGAAACTTTTATATACATATGTAAGTATGTATATATTACTTATGAATGTATAGCTAGCAAAAAAGATATTTAAAATGTGTGATCTAGCCGCTTTTCCACTGATAGCAAAGCATTTCATTTCCTTATACATACGGCTATATATAACAGAATTGAATTATAAAATATCCATACATACATATGTATGAATGTTCCTTAATTCGATTTTTGGAAGTTATTAAAATCATTTTTTTACAAGAATGCAAACCATATTTTTCAGCTAGCACTATATATGTATATTTTAAAATCTTTTCGCTGGGTATGCATGTACATACATATGTACCACGTTAATATTCACATTTATGTATATGCATGTGAATATACACTTTTAAAAGCATTATATGTTTTTAGTTTGAGGATATGCTTAAAAATAGCAAAGTTTTTCAAGAAAACGTCCACATGGACAGCTCAACGTCTTCTGATTTGCTAAATAAAGTAGAGCAAATACCGACACTGAAAAGAAATACTCATCCTAATGATGGAATTGCTGCTGTACATAAATTGGCAGTGGTATTAGAGTAAGGATATTTCCGGAATTAATTTTGTTATGGTTATATGTATGTACTTATGTACGTAATCACATTTTTGTATATATATTATCTACATACCATTTTTTAGTTTGTGTATTATTCGATTTTTTTTAAAGATGACCTCTTCTGAAGTTTAATGTTAGGTGGCTATATTATTTCGTGTACCTATTTTAATGATCACATGTGTACATACAAATGTACATATATCTAAATATATATATATATATATATATATATATATATATATATGTATACATATATATATATATATATATATATATATAAATATACATATATCTATATATATATATATATATATATATATATATATATATATATGTATATATATATATATATATGTATATATATATATATATATATATATATATATATATATATATGTATACATATATATATATATATATATATATATATATATAAATATAAAATTTTATTGTGCTTAAAATAAACCTGTGGTTTTAATTTAATATAAAGTAATTTGTACTAGTATTATTAATATGTATATACTGTATTAAGAAATATAACATTACAAAAGAAACCCTTAAGAAGTCGACAAACAATTGATGAAGCTTTGGGAAAAAAATGTAATAAATTTTTTTATTAACATTAAATACGATAGGCCGGATAAGCTTTAAAATAATAAAATAAGAAAAAATTCTTCATATATTGAAACCTTACACTTGGCCAAAAAAATTAAAACAACACTTATATAACATCGGAGAGCTTGAGGAATAACTATTTATCTATTAATTTAATAACACAAAATTAGCTCAATTCATTTGAAATGAGAATTGGGTTAAAATAATAATTCATAGATTAAGATTTAATCATTAATATTACTGCACTATGCAATTTTTGTACGTAGGATTGCAACACAGGTATGTGGAGGAAAAAATCTTACATGTTTTTCTTATAAATTCAGTACTTTTTACTCCAACGAATCAACACGCCTCTGCATGCAAATAAATGGAGCATTAAAGTAAACTTTGACTACATCTCTTCGGCCACTTCTACAGGCAATTTTAACAGTAAAGAGTCCAAATACTTTAGAAAAGAGCTGTTTTTACTTTCTTTGTTATTCTCTTTAGCAAGATTGGCTAATGTTGTCGTAATTTCCATGACCTTGGGAACACCAGCCCTCATTTCATTGAGGCACATATTTTTTGTTAAAGCTGTTAAATTTTTCTGAAAGAATAATACAATAAGTACTTCACCATAAATATGTATAACCAAAGATTATAGAAAAAAGATTAAGAAAATGTATATGCGGGTCGTAATATTACGACCCGCACCGAACATATTCGTCAAACATATATTGTCAAACATATTTCATCTTGTCTTGTGTAGTTATTTGTTCGAATAACACAAAATATTGGTTAGTTTGCCTAGAGCTTTCAACAGTGAAACTTGTGAGGCGGAATGTGTAATTACTTGTTGCAGAAAATTGTTATTGTTTATATGTCCAAAGCGAAAAATACTACTGCGTAAATTAATGTAGTAGAACATAATACTTGTGTTGCTGTTGGATAAATGAAAATGTGTCCATCAGCACCGATGCGATGATGATAAATATTATGATATACATATAATATATACATTTTTTGTATACATATTTTATTTATATATACATATATACATACGTACCTACATACATACATATATATATATATATATATATATATATATATACATATATTATATATTGAAAAATTACATACATAAGTATGGCTGCTATTTATTTATAATAGTTCTTTCTCATACTATTGCAAAGGCCGAAGAAAACTGTCCTTTTATTGTTTTGTTTTTTCCAAATGTACATACATTTTTATTTTCTACAATGTTTAGTCTGTACACACTAAAATTTTTTCTATATAAAATATAAAATGTTTCATATATTTTTCTAAAATATATCGCTATTAATATTTTTAGATAAAAAATATTTTATAATGAAAAATTGTTTATAGTAAAAAATTCATTAATAATAAAAATGTTAGTATAAAAATTTCAGAACAAAAATATTTCTATGAAAAAAAAAAATTCCTTGATTATAAAAAATTTCATAAGCTACATCTTTTTATAAAAAAAATGTAATAAAAATCTTTCAACAGAAAATATTTTATAATGAAGATATTCTTGTAAAATATTTATACAGAAAGAAAATTTTTCATTACAACTCATTTTCTATAAAATATTCCATATCGATAATTTTTATATCGAAAAGTTTGTGTATCAAAAAATTTTCCGTAGAAAAGTTTTTATAAAAAATTTGTTGTACATAGTAAAGAAATGCTTAATCTTTTTATAATAAATTTACTGCGTGAGCATTCTTCATGGAAGATCTATAAGTACATATCATCAAGGGCTCAGAAGGTTAAAATTTTAAATCATTAAAAACTAAACTACTTTTTTATAATATGTTTTATTGCCAATAAAGTGATTTGAATTTAAATACTACGGATATTTTATTTTACGAAGTTGTAAGTAGTCCTTAAGAATTGCATCAAATATTGCACATGTATGTAGGTATTAACACATCGGCACGAGTTGATATTTATTTATTTCTACACAAATAAAATACATACTCTTTACCCTACATTAACACAAACAATTGTTAAGCTCATTTTCTTAATCACATACATATATTAAAAAAAAATAATGCGTTTGAGGTCGTAAAGCAAAAATGCGAAGAGTTATACGAAAAAATTCGCGTGACATTTGCAACTCAATATTTTAGCAGAACTGATATAGCTTCTATTAAAACAATATGCAAAACTACACAATTTAAGAGTTGTTCCGCAGAACTGGCCCTTTCAACAACTCAGTTTGTGAAAAAAATTGGTAAGATCTGCAGTTCAAGTTAACAATGAACCTTAAATTTGTTCAAAACTTTAAGAAATATCTGGATGACGTGGAATTCGTTGACCAGAAAAAGCGTGTTTTCTTTTTAAATAGTATGAAGCTCACCCTTAATTCAGTCTATTTACCGGTTAATGACATTTTAAAAGAAGGGGTGATTTATATTATGTCATGACATAATTACTTAATCAGAACAAGTTAGAAAATATATTTTCTTTACTGCGGCAAAAGGGAGACAACAATAGCAACCCTTCCGTAGCGGAGTTAAATATTATTTTGCCATAAGTTATGTTTACTAAAATTATTCAATCAAGTTTTTCCAGCAACTGTGAAGTCGAAAAAGACCAGATTGACCAAATTGATACCTATGATACCAAAGAGTAATGATTATGACATATATTCTTTAAGTGAACATACTGAAATATGCTCTAATGAAAGGGATGATGTATATGCAGATTACTTTTTAGAAGATAGTTTTCATAATTCTGAGAACATTAACTTAGACTAATAATAA
Source organism: Linnaemya vulpina (assembly GCA_963675445.1). Taxonomy (NCBI): domain Eukaryota; kingdom Metazoa; phylum Arthropoda; class Insecta; order Diptera; family Tachinidae; genus Linnaemya; species Linnaemya vulpina. The sequence continues at coordinate 49,361,893 of OY776281.1, read as the reverse complement.
TAATAAACTTAAAGTAATTTATTACTACTTAAATTTATTATGTATGTATAATTTTTATTCCGTATTTGTACGCTTTAAAACAATTTGTTTTTCACTCGCTCGTTTCTCTTATTAAAAAAGCCCTTAATAATCTAAAGAAATTTCTTTATATAGTAAATGAAAACAATTTAAAAAACCGCTATTAAGCAATTTTGCAATGAGAAAGAAGAGCAAAGCAAACATATATACTTGTAAATATGTGCATTGTTATAACATACATATTCATGTGCAATTTAACATTAAGTAAATAGAAACAGTACAGGTTTTTAAACAACATTAGGGTGGCGGCGGTAATATTCCCCCCTTCGTAAGCGAATTATGGGACCATGAGCTTGCCATCCTGTCTATTACCGACGTCTAGAACAGCTACCTTAGTTACGGGCCTATCTAATGTGGTTGTACTCGTTTTGACTTTAACGCGCCGAACTTGACCATCATTTGCAGTAGTTGTCTCGATTATGACACCCTTAGGCCAGCTATTCCAGGGAAGTGTATCGTCCAAAATAACAACTATATCGCCAACGGATGGCGGTTTCACCTTCTCGAACCGTATTCACGAACCCATCTGCTCCAGAAGTGATTGGCGAATTTTTGTGTTTGATGCCATCGCTAACGGAGATCGTAATTGGTTTCACACAGGGGCTTGTGTCCATCTGCAGAGCCAAGTAGAAGATGATTTGGTGTTAATGCGTCGTTTTCAGCTGAGTCAAGGGCCACAAATGTTAGAGGACGGGGATTTATCATGAACTCGATTTCTCACAAGGCAATTTTCAAAGACTCGTCATTAAATTTGAAAGCAGGACACATGGCGTAAAGTACTGTCTTAACTGTGCGTATCAGTCTCTCCCAGGCACCACCGATATGTGGGGCCGCAGGGAGGTTAAACTTCCATTTGATTTCGTAATGTTTTGTGAAGACCTGGTGTAAGTCAATGTTTTGCTTTTCCTCCCGTAGGACCCTTTCGACTGATTTAAAATTTGTCGATATATATTTCCTTCGGGGAACCACGTCGACTTATAAAATTTTGAATGCACATGATGCACGAACTGGTGTCTAAACTGTGAGCGATTTCAATATGTATCGCACGAACTGTCAAACATGTGAAAACAAGACCCCATCTTTTCTCACTACGTCTACCTACCGCTACATGTAAAGGGCCAAAAAAGTCAATACCGACGTAAGTGAATGGACGCTCAAAAGAACCCAATCTTGCAGCTGGTAGAGATGCCATTAATGGAGGACGTGGAACTACTGACTCGTTCTTACAGCGTTGACATTTCCTTCGCATACTTTTATAACGTGCTCTTAACTTTGGTATATAAAACTGTGATATTATTTTCGAAATGGTTGCTTCATGAAGACAATGATGATAATTTTCGTGATAGCTTCGAACTACTAAAAAGGTTATGTAATGACCATGAGGCAAAATTATGGCGTTGTTACAATTCAGGGACTCGACTCTACCACAGGCACGTATTACTTGGTCTTCATCAAGAAAAATATTTAGTTGCTTAAGTTTGCTTTCAGAAGGCAGCTTCTTATTATTTTTGAGACATCGAATTTCTTCAGCAAATTTGCTGGCTTGAGCATATATAAGCAAAATCTTCTTAGGTTTTTGTATGTGCTCGAAACACATGAGCTGCGGTGTTTCACCTCGGATTCTGGAATTAAATTTCTCCATGTAAAGCAGGAATTGAGAAAGAGCCATGTAAAGCCGCTTCCAGGACGAAAAATATTCTATATTGATTGTGAAACCACTCGTCTTATCGATAATGAGAAGATGATTTCGTACCTCTTCATTATTGACGACGTTGAGTTCTGGACACTTGGGCCACGTATGCCTTTCATCTTTTAGAAATTCAGGACCGCTGAGCCACATATCGTCGTCGGAATTATAAATTTTTGTTGCTCGGTCTACAGGGTTTACTTTGGACGCTACCCAATTCCATTGCGTCACGTTAGTAGTTTCTAAGATTTCTCCAACTCTATACATAACGAATGCTTTGAAATTTTTAGGATCCATTGAGAGCCATTTTAGGACAGTTTTCGAATCGGACCAAAAGAAAATTTCTTCACAGCTGAGACATGTAGCGCTTCGAATTTTCGACGCTATTCTTGAACCAATCAAAGCAGCTTGAAGTTCAAACCTAGGGATCGATATTGGTTTTAAGGGAGTAACCTTCGATTTAGCAGCTACAATTCGCACTTCCACTTCATCATTATACTGTATTCTGAAATAGCTTACTGCAGCATATGCGTTTTCGCCAGCATCGACAAACGTATGTAGTTGCACCTTGTTTGTTATTGTTAAGAGTCTCGAGTAGCACCGAGGGATGCTTACGTAAAAGGTCTTTGGATAATTCGTCATCCCATTTTATTCCTGAGCGCCAAATGTCTTGTAGGAGCATCTTGAGTTCAATCGTATAATTAGACACGAATCCCAAAAGATCAAAAATTGACATGAGGACTTGTAGAACCTCCCTCTAGGTAGGGATCACATGTGGCTGGAATACATCCCTTCGGAGCCTAGAATCTGGAATCATACTGGAAAACATTATTATTAGACTCCCAATACACACCAATTATTTTTTCTATAGCCTTGAATGAGTTTTGCGTTGTTGCGTTTACTGTCAGAGTTGGCCACCCAATTTCTCATGTGGAATCCACGAGATGCATGTATTGTGCGTACTTGAACCGCTAGTTCTATCACGTCTCTTCGGTATCTACGCTGTCAATAAAATCGTCCCTGCAGTGGTAGTGTTGAATTGCTTTAACAGCTCGTGGATACTGGTCACGAAATTCATCTGCATTCTTATTTCGAATATAATGGGCTATACAGGGTGAAAAGCTTATACCAAATGTTAGGGCCTTCATTACGTATTCACATGGCTTATTGTTGTCGTCATTTTCGAACCGCAAAAAACGTTGAGCATGCATGTCCTCGTCTCTAACGTTAATTCGATGAAACATTTCTGCTATATCGCCACATATGGCGATTTGACCCACACGAAATTCTACTAGAATGTTGAAAAGTGACTTAAGTAAGTCAGGACCACAAATAATGAAGTCATTTAAACACTTGTTATGTGACTTTGCAGCTGCATTCCAGACCAGACGAACTTTTCCAGGTTTATTAGGATTAAGGGCGATAAATATAGGCAGATACCATGTACGACCATCATACGATGACCTTTCTGCTTCTTGCACCTTTCTAGCGTATCCTTTAGAAACTAGTTTGTCTATTTCCACTTGCATAGTCTGCCGTAGTTGCGGATCTTTTACAAACTTCTTTTGGAGACACTTTAGGCGATGGCTTGCAACTTGATAGCTCTCGGGCAATATAGGGGCATTATTTTTCCACAGTAGACCAACTTCATATTGATGATTCTTCTTGATGGCTGTAGTTTCAAGTATTTTCAACGCTCTGTTGTTTTCGGGCGACAAAATGGCTTTCTCTTTCGGGGAATCTAGGTTGAAATATTCTTTGACCTCATTGTGCTAGACCCTGTATCGATTTTCGCACTCACAAGTATGGATGTTCAAGGACGAAGCCTGGCTTTGATCGGAGCCACTACCCTGAAGGGTCCATCCCTATCGAGTTTTGTTGCAATGAGCTGATCTCGACCTCCTTCCCTTATGGAAAGGTCTTAGCGTTACTGTACGATTGGACTGGTAAACCTTTGAGATACGGGTAGACTTTCACGATGTCACCAAATTTAATTGACTGTATGGGTAGACCAAGATTGCTCACAGTGCGAACATCGTGAAGTGTAAATCTACTATCATAGTTGGTACCGGATACCTCAATATTAATTTTGCCAGAATTGCTTTCGTATCGTGTAGTATTACCGGTCCATCGTAGCTCTAGGGGTTCTTTTTCACTAGAGAGTCCCAATTCATTAAATAGACTTTACTGCATTAGGGTCTCGGATGAGCCTTCATCTAAAAAGGCAAACGTTTCTAAAGCACCACCCTTGTAAGGTATACGAATGGGGAGTATTCTAAAGCAGGGTTTATTATTGCGGTCGTTGTGTGCATTCACGCTTCCACTGGGAGCAGATGTTGCTACTTGAACTGGGTTTGGATGAGCCGACGTAATATATTTGTGCAACAAAGTATGGTGTTTTGCATTACAATTTGCAATGTCACAAAGTTTTTTCGAAAAACACTTCCGTCGATGGGAATTCAAACACTGGCGGCACAAATTATTTTCTCTCACCACATCCCACTTTGAATCTAAATTTAACGATTGGAACTCACCGCATTTTTGAACCTTATGTCCCGCACTCGTACAACAAACGCAAAACAATTTCCTGGTAGGGGCTTGTTCTGAATGAGTATTGACCGAGGCACCTTTTTTTGAACCGATAGGGGAAACGACCTGGCTGGCAGCAGATGCTATATTGTACATCCAACCGCTGAAGGATTTCACCACTGGAATCCTATCGTCTTTTGCATGCATCGCAATTTGCAATTTGTGATTGTCGGGCAATTTATCGACCAAAGTCTTTACCAGCAACGGGTTGTTTAAATGGGCCATCAAATTACATGCTTCCATTGTTGAGCAAATATTGCGAATAGTAAGTGCATATTCAATAATACTATCGAGCCTATCCTTGAGTGGCGGGATCCTGGTTGCCTTTTCAATCATGCTATCAAGAATATGTTCTGGACGACCAAAACACATCTCCAAAGTCTGGATAATTTCATTTACCATGGATGGGATGAGAAGTTTACTTTTCACGAGCTCCTTTTCTCGGCACTTGAGGCACGACTGCAAGCGCATTAAATTCTCACCATCAGTATATCCAGCGATTTCAGTACTATTTTTTTAGTTGCTGATGAATAGGGGCCAGTCCTCAGGATTACCATCGAAATTCGGTAACTCCTTAGGTATAACCTGTCTGGCTGCGATTTGTGAGGCAGCTGGCTGAGAAGAACTCTGGTTAATAAAGGAATTACAATTTTGAGACATATCACCTTTGGATAGGATACTATATTTTTTCTCCAAATATTTTCTCTGCAATTCCTTCTCCTCTTCCAGCATCTGCAACTGTAGTTGTGTGTGAACCGATAGAGAACCACTTGACGTATTTGAACCACATTTATAATTAGCCTTTTGCATAATTTGTTCACTAGCAGTTGATATGTACTTAGCTGGGGCCATAACTTGCTCACCTTGGATACGTGAGTTGGAACACTCAAATTGTTGTTGTGCTTTTCTATATGCACCATTTCCATGGACAATGTTAGGTTGAGGTGGCTGAACATTTACCCCTTCCGATGGACCGGGCACATCTGAAAAGGGCTTCGGTATATGGCTAGCTGGTGATGAGGCTGCTTGTAGACCCGCACTGAATTCGGCTATGGCATTAATTGATGGCAGTGTATTTGTTCCTCTTGTTGTTGTTGCGACACTATTTTTAATAGCAACGGGCTGATTTTTACAGCATGAGCAATTCCAGCTCACGTTGGCTACAGCGCTATCTACTCTAACACACTCGAAATGGGACCACTTGTCACATAATTCACACCGCGCCATACGTTCGGTGTCTTTTAAATCGCAATTGTTGCAATTAAAGTCTTTTTGAGCCATTTTTTTAGTTATTAGAATCGCGGTTTTAATTAATCGGTTCACAAACACGTGTTGTTCTTTTATTTATAATATATAATTTTTTTTAAAGAACTGTTGGCTTCGAGAAACAAGTTTAATGAAACGCAATTTTCAAGAGCGACAAATAAAAGAACAAAACAGTTAAAGTAATTTATTACTACTTAAATTTATTATGTATGTATAATTTTTTTTTTGTATTTGTACGCTTTAAATCAATTTGTTTTTCACTCGCTCGTTTCTCTTATTAAAAAAGCCCTTAATAATCTAAAGAAATTCCTTTATATAGTAAATGAAAACAATTTAAAAAACCGCTATTAAGCAATTGGGCAATGAGAAAGAAGAGCAAAGCAAACATATATATATATATGTAAATATGTGCATTGTTATAACATACATATTCATGTGCAATTTAACATTAAGCAAATAGAAACAGTACAGGTTTTTAAACAACATTAGGGTGGCGGCGATAACAACTGCTTTCCTCTAGATACTTCGTTGGGTATGTTGCATTTAAATTATTCCAAAATTGCAATGCGAAAAAGGCTGTAATGAGCATAGGAAAATGGATGAAGTTTTAACCGCCCCAAGCGAGCTTTTTTATTCTTTAAGATCTATCAGTCTCTGACAGATTTTGTAAATTTAGCTGCTCCATCAGACAAACTAATGGATGCAAGTAAGAAACATATTTTAATATTTCACAATTTCTTTAAAACTGAACCGGATCGAAATGGTATAAAATTAGTTATTTTTGACTTTTGCAAACGCTCAACCCCAGAATGGTTCAGTGCTGATTGTTCCAACCATAAACAGCAATTATTGGACTTTTTGTTATTGGTCCTCCTTCGAAAACACTGCTCTTGGGCTATAGAAAAAGGTAGTTCTAAGCAAAGAAAAGTGCAGATTTTATCAAATAAGTAAAAATACAAAGGAAAATCTATAAATTAATAAAAAGAAATATAACAAAAAAAGATACAATAATAAAAAATAATAAAATAAACAAAATATTACTTATAAATAATAAAAATTTTTCAATAAATGAAGAATTTTTTATTTCTTTAAAGCTAATCCGTCCTAACGTATTCAAAGTTAATAAAACAATTTATTACATTTTTTACCCAACGTTTCGTCAATTGTCTGTCGACTTCTTCAGGGGTTCTTTTGTGATGTTATAGTTATTACTACATTAAATACATATTGATAATAATACTAGTACAATTTACTTTATATTATATTAAAATCACAGGTTTATTTTAAGCACAATCAAATTTAAAAAGTTGGTATTGCAGTTTGTTTTATTTTATAGCTATAATATAGTCAACAAAATTAAACAACAATAACAATTTGTTTTCTATACAAACATTTTTAAAAAGGTTTGAATCCTTTTTATCAAAATCTCTAAGTCTCTAGTTTTTACTAAAATAAAGGTATCCTTTATGATATTATATTTTACAGAAAACTTAAATGTTTTATCAACTCGTGCCGAAGTGTTAATACCTACATACATGTGCAATATCTGATGCAATTCTTGAGGACTACTTACAACTTCGTAAAACAAAATATCCGTAGTATTTAAATTCAAGTTACTTTATTGGCAATAAAACATATTATAAAAAAGTAGTTTCTTTTTAATGATTTCAAATTTTAGCCTTCTGAGCACTTGATAATATGTACTTATAGATCTCCCATGAAGAATGCTCACGCAGTAAATCTATTATAAAAAGATTAAGCATTTCTTTACTATGTACAACAAATTTTTTATAAAAACTTTTCTACGGGAAATTTTTTGATACACAAACTTTTCGATATAAAAATTATCGATATGGAATATTTTATAGAAAATGAATATAAATATATATATATATATATATATATATATATATATATACATATATATATATATATATATATATATATATATACATATATATATATATATATATATATATATATACATATATATATATATATATATATATATATATATATGCATATATATATATATATATATATATATATATATATATATTTGTATGTATATATAAATAAAAAATTTTATTTTATATATTTATAATATACATGGCATCATAGCATCCCTTTTATCCAACAACAACACATGTATTATTTACCCTACATTAACATACGCGTTAATATTTTTCGCTTCGGACAAAGGATCTATTCTATGCAACATAAAAGTACGTGAACAATAACAATTTTCTGCAACAAATAATAACACATTCCGCCTCACGAGTTTCATTATTGAATGCTCTAGGCAAACTAACCAATTTTTGTGTTATTCGAACAAATAACTACACAAGACAAGATGAAATATGTTTGATGAATATGTTCGATGCATATAAATTTTTTCATGGTTGTCATGCACTACCTTATATACATAATCTCTGGTTTTACATAAATATATGTATGTGTGTATACATTTTTATTTACCAGGTTTGCCGATTTCCTTAGAAATTTCATGCCAAGAAGCTTTCATAGCATTTCTATTACTATGCATCTTTTGGGACTTATCTCAAATGATATTTCTTTCTTTGACGGCTGAAATAAGTTGCCTCTTCTCCACTTCACTAAACTGAACATTTTCATTATTTGAAATTTTTTATTATTTAAACACTTTATAAGAGTTTTTTTTTATTAATTTGTTGTTTTTATTATTAATGTGTTGCCAGACATATTTCATATGTTTTTCCACGAGAAAACACAGTACTACTCTTGCAACACTTTGTCATGAATTTTCCACTAAAATTTTTATACATGATTTTGATATAATTCCCCACGAAATTTTGAACAGAGTACCAAGCTTAACTCAAAACCTGTTTAATAACTTTTACATAGCTTAATACTGAAATAACAAATTTTTGTGAATTAGACCGTCAATATACTACGCATAATTATCATTAGTTCTTAATGACTCATTTTATAATTACTATCTAGATGCAACTTATTTATTGTTGCAAGGTGGCCGGCAATATCTAAGTACGAAGACATTAAACCAAGGTTCTACTGTTTTTTTTTTTTTTTTTTTTGTTTACTGAATCTAATTTAAAAAATTCCTTTGTGCCTAGGAATATTTATCATCATGTCCTTCTGAGATTTTAACTAAGAATAATTAGCCTATATAAATATTAATAGAGCTTAAATAATTTTTGTTTTAACCTTTTTGGAAACCTTTATAGTTTTCAGTAAGTGGGCCGTGTTGTGGACTTAAGAGCTGTTGCGGCACTTTCACAGAAAATAGATATATATTTTTTATATCTTTTCATCTTTGGATAACTAAAGTCACCTTATGGGTACAATTTGTCATAAGGCTCAATTCGCCAAACGCTGCGCAAACGTATCAGCTGATCCAATCTGTTACAAAGCAAATTGTGAAAATGCTTATTCGAACGCTGAAAAGCGCAACACAGCGCAGCCAACCTACAGAAAATAGAATTGTACGCAGAGTGAAGGCATGTATTTAAGTTGAATGAGAGTACGGCACAAACGATTTTTTTTGTAGTTCTTGTTTGGTTTGATATTTGAACATTTAGTTGATACATATGTAGGCATATTTAATAAACTAATTTGCCATATAACTTGTTTTACTTCATAAAATCACAAAAGACTGTAAATATATATTGTACAATAATAGGTTAATGTCATACATACGTATGTATATGCAGATATATGAACGCATGGGCATAATTTTATGTGGTACCAATTTTACTACATATGTTATTTATGTATGTACATGCTGGCAGATGTGTCGATAATGTTTAGCGATCAGTGCTATGCTATTGAGACAACCCGATAACAATAAACACTATCTTGCACTAATGCATGTCAGAAAAATTCGAAACCATATTCATGACTGAGGGCGAAGTCAATCTCGGGATCTAAGGCATCGTAGTCTTGTGTTCACTACTTCAGCCAGTAGCACCCTTATAAAATAAATGTATTAATAAAATTATGATTTAGCTATACATATAATGAAGACATTACATCGATCACAAGTTTAAAATAATATATTGTACTATTTATACAATTTCGTACATTTTCTGTACAAACGAAAAAAGGAAAGTGCCATCACTGTTTCAAGCACCTGTTTTGATTTTTTGTTTTTAAATGATAAACAGCACAAGCTAAACAGTATTCTGTGACATTTTACACAAACGTAAAAAGTTTAAACAAATAAATATATATTTTCCATATCCATTTTACAATATACATACATACATATCTTCTTATTTAATATTACCACTCAAAATAACTTTAATACTACAATTTGTTGTATATACATATATATATATATATATATATATATATATATATATCTATTGTGCATACACAATTTTTTTCTATACAAACATATGGTGCGTTTTTAAGCATTCTATAAGCGGAGCTGCGTTAGGATTTGCGCTGCGTTACGTTTGCGATTTCAGCGTCTTGCTAATGGGGCCTTAACAAGTGCGTTTGAGTTCAAGTGTTGTACCGGTGATTGCTAATCAGACGGTCTATGAGACGACTTATAGTTAAGTGTAAGATGAAAATGGACAGTTAACGATCAGTTTATATGATTTAATAAAAGAATTATGTTCAAAATTAATTATCGCTAGATTTTCCTTAAGTATGGCAGATATTGAGCGCATAAGAGCTATTCTGAAAGAAATCGATTCAGATCCAGATTCTGATGTGGAAAGTGGTACTTAATACGAAGATAATATTGATGTGTATGGCGCAAACACTGATACTGAATAAGAAGACTCCGAGGAAAGAGATGTTGAAGATTCACAGGACGCTGAATCGAGTCACAATCACTTTTATATTGGAAAGGTCAAAAGGGTGGATGAAGAGCTTTAATAACAAAGCTCTCTGTTGTGTTTCGTGAATAATTTTTTTTTTTTATATTAGGTCTAAGATCGAAAATGCCAAAGTATTGTGAGGTTTATTATTTTATTAGTTTGTTAAGTATGCCCACTGCACAGGTTTTGAAAATTTTAGAATAGTTTTGAGATACCGAGGAATACTTGAAGTCGGTCTGCGAGACCAAGAAATGTAAATATGTCGTACAAAAATGAAAATACTCAGGAAGGTTAATACTAACAGAACTTCTGCAACGAGCAACCACACACAGACATGCGATATTTCAATGAGAATAAAACATTTGTTAAGAAAGGTAAACATACAAAATACTTATTTCATGTCTTTATACATATTTAAGCATATAAAAAGAGAAATAAGCACCAAAAATGTCTTTGTGCCCCATTCTCATTGAACATACACTGTGTTACAACTGTCACGTAACCTTAGAATGAAATTCTATTTTCTGGATCATCTGATACATGTAGTTAACATATACAATGCTGGCGTTCGGCTAGAGGATTGTGGACTAAATATTAAAACTAAGGCCAAATATCTATCAATATTGCAGGGTGCATAAGTGTAACATTTGAGGACTTTCGGGTACACTCCCGTTTTTTTTTATTAATTATAATAAAGTTAATTAATTTTAAGTTATTTTTACTAAAAAAAGCAATAAAATGTATAGTTTACATATAATTTAAAACTATTTATCTACATAAACCTAGAGAATAACATGCCATGTTACATTTTTTCTCGTCAGGTTCATGCAGGCAAATGTGTCGATAATGTTTAGCGACCAGTGCTATGCCATACATATAATGAAGATATTACATCGATCACAAAATTAAAATAATATATTGTACTATTTATAAAATTTCGTACGTTTTCTGTACAAATGCAAAAAAGAAAATAGCATCACTGTTTCAAACAGTTGTAATGATTTTTGTTTTAATGTAAATGATAAACACCACAATCTAAACAGTATTCTGTGACATTTTGCACAAACGTAAAAAGTTTAAAAATATTGTTACAAAGATTAGAAATAGATTTAAATAAAACGACAATGTGGCTATATGTACTTGGCAGCACTGCCAATTAATCTATAGTTGTCAAAATGTTACAACCCTGGTCAACACAATATAGATAATATTCAAATTAACGGAAATGGAATACCAATAATAAGTGTAAACAACAACAAACCTAGCAACATAAATGCTAAGAGATGTTATTCTTAATGATCTTGTATGCAAGTATTCGCTGCTAATAAAGCTAACCAGGTTCACAAGTATACACAACCATATACACATAGCAGAAGAAGAAACAAAACCACAGAACACAGAACAACCATCCAGACAACCACTCATAGTTACCATAGGCAAAACACACAGAACACTCATACATACAACCACACATAGTTACCATAAGCAAAACAAACAAGTCAGCATTGTCATGTATACAAACACACGTATATAGCTCCATGTCAAGTAAAATACAACCACCATGCCCAGAAGTTTCGAGAGGTTACCAGACGACGTCATTTTTGCTATATAAAGGCGCTGCCAGAGCTCAGTGAGTTAGTGTGATTTCAAATATAGACGTGTTAACATCGCTAAGTGTTGAGTAGTACAAATACTCGTGTAAATAAAGTAATAAATAAAGTGTTGCCGCATTATACTTCTCAAATTAATTTGTCCGTGTTTTAATTTGATGCAATAAAATTAATCCCTGAAGGACAAATAATAAAACCGTTTTTACGAAAAGGTCTAAAAACGTAACAATTGGTGTCAGAACTGGGATTGCAAAAATAATTAAAAGGACATTGCAATTTAAGGAAAAAAAGGACCTTAAAAAAAATTAAAATAAATAATCATGAAATTTGATGAGCTAAAAGTTGAACAGCTGAAAAAGGAGCTCAGTAAGCTGGAATTGCCAACTACAGGTAACAAGGCTGAACTACAGAAGAAGCTGATAGATGAGTTTAATAATCGCGGCATGGACATCGGGACATATAAGTTTGGGGACAAAGACGATGTGCAGGTATGCCCTCCTGCCTCTTCCAGCAGCACGGACATAAATTCAATGTTCGCTGCTATGATGAACGAAATGAAACAGAACTCTCAGCAGATAAAAGCAATCAGTGATGCACAAACTGCATCAAAAATCAGCAGTGACAAGCTTGTAGCCGAAATAACTGAAATAAAACAGAACTCTCAGCAGATACAGGAGTCAAATAAGCCCACGAAAGATATCCTGGTAGAGGTTTCTGAAGCCATCAACAGGAGGATGGATTCTATTGAGAATAAATTCTCAGAGCTGGCGGATAGAGTCCAACATCTAGAAAGTGGTGGCCTGAAAAAGCATGCAAAGCAGTTCGAAGAGAAATTGCATGCTCTAGAGGACAAAGTGCATAGCCTGGAGTGTAGTGGCGGGCCAGTACGAGCAGTTGCGGAGGTTTCTGCACGGGTAAAAGCGCCATGCTTCGACGGCAGCGTGCCATTAGGCATCTTCAAATTCCAGTTCGAGACGGTTGCTAGCAGAAATGGATGGGATGCTGAAGAAAAGGCCATAGAGTTGATTTTGTCCTTAAAGGGTACAGCCGCAGAGGTACTTGATACTGTGCCAGTAAGCAGCAGAAACAACTACAATGAAACAATGGCAGCATTGCAGCGCAAGTATGGTGGTGAGCACAAGCGCGATTTATACAGAATGGAATTGAGATGTAGAGTTCAGAAGCATAACGAATCTCTATAAGATTTCACAATGGAAATCGAGCGTTTATTGCAGCTCACATATCCAGGCGAGACTCACCCGTTCCTGGACTACTTTAAAACTGAAGCTTTCGTTAACGGCATTCGCGACTCTGATGTTAAACTGGCGGTGTGCGCTACGCAGAAATCCACTTTCGCTGAAACTGTTTCATTTGCGCTGGCTCAAGAGACTGCAAGGATGGTTTTCAAGCCACAAATATGTAAAGTGCGGAGTGTGGAGGTTTTGTCTGAGGAGGATAACAACCTAGTTGCTAGCGTTGAGGAGGCAATGCGACAACTGCTGGCAGAAAATGCTATCAAAGAAAAGCCTAAGTGCTTTAACTGCGGAAAGATCGGTCATTTTCAGCGCAGCTGCAAAGCACCAAAGAAGAGGGGTAGAGTGCGGAATGTGGAGGTTTTATCTGAGGAGGATAACAACCTACTTGCTAGCGTCAAGGAGACAATGCGATAACTGGTGGCAGAAAATGCTGTCAAAGAAAAGCCTAAGTGCTTTAACTGCGGAAAAATCGGTCATTTTCAGCGCAGCTGCAAAGCACCAAGGAAGAGAGGTAGATCTGTTTCGCCACCAAGAAACAGCAAACGGGTAAACCAAACAACATCACAAGAGTCCCCGTTAAACTAAAACGAGCTAGCACTAAGGGGCAAGAGCTAGCTCTCACAAACGAGGGCCCCACAATCTCCATATCAGTGATGCAGCAGAAAAATAGCAACCTCACTGCGTCCGGACACATCAACGGGGAAAAGCACGTGCTTACCATAGACACAGGGGCATCGCAGTCAATAATAAGGCCCGATATAGTAAAGGGGAAATGCGAGCGGTTAAGCAATATACGGCTACGTACAGCTACTGGAGAGCCTGCCACTGTCTATGGTAAGATTGAAGTGAAGGTGACTATAGCCAACATCAACGTGAGACATGTGTTTATTGTTGGCGATATTGTCGATGAGGTTATTATTGGAGCCGATTTTATGATTAATCATGGCATTAATCTACATATGGGACAACAGCGTAATGTGGAAATACCCCTTGATGTTGGATATGACAACAAACCGCAAGTAACAAGAGTATTTGCTATTGAGAGTCAGAAGTTACCGCCGCAGTCTGAAACAGTCATATGGGCGCGGATGAAGGGAGATTGTGAGGACAATCGGTTGTGGGTTGTAGAACCAGCAGATCTAAAGAAAGAGCTTATAACAGCGAAAGCTCTTGTGAAAACTAGTAAAAGAGGAATAGTCCTTTTAAGAGTGCTTAACTTGTCAGACCATGAAAAAGTCATCAAAGAAAATTCCGATGTTGGTCAGTGTACTCCAGCAGAGGCAATAATAAACTTCGAGAAGAAGATAGAGCCTACTAATTTGTCCGCAGAAGAACGTGAACAATTTGAGGAATACGTAGAGAAATAGGTAGCAGGTCTATCAGCGACAGATAAGAATAAAGCCAAACAATTACTAAAAAGGCATGCCAGTATCTTCGCCATGGGAAGCCAAAGCCAGGGTAGAACTACATTGGTTAAACATAAAATTAACACAGGCGAAGCTAGGCCGATTAAACAGCCACCCAGAAGCGTACCCCTAGCAAAGCGAGATAAAGTAAAAGAGCTTGTAAGTGAAATGGAGCGTGATGGCGTAATTAAGCCATCTTCTGGTCCTGGGAGTTCGCCTGTAGTCTTAGTTAAAAAGAAAGATGGCAGTACTAGATTCTGCGTAGACTACAGGACATAACAAAGAAGGACAGTTATCCGCTCCCCAGAATCGATGACACTTTGGACACGCTAGCTGGTACCAAATGGTTCTCTACGCTGGACTTGCGAAGCGGATATTGGCAAGAGGAAATTGAAGAGAAAGACAAGGAGAAAAGTGCCTTGAGTGTCGGTAACGGATTATGGCAGTTCGAAGTCATGCCATTTGGTCTCTGTAATGCTCCGGCCACATTTGAACGCCTAATGGAGAAGGTACTGATAGGACTTCACTGGAAGACATGCTTGGTATATCTAGATGACATAATCGTGATGGGAAAAACTTTTGATGAACACCTCAAAAACATGGCAGAAGTTCTTCAACGGATATAATCAGCCGGATTGAAACTCAGCTTGAAGAAATGTGCATTGTTCTAGAAAGAAGTAAAGTATTTGGGGCATCGTATTACAGCAGACGGAATCCCAACAGATGAAGATAAAATAAAAGCAGTAGGGACTGGCATCATCCTAAAAATCTTCATGAATTGCGCAGCTTTGTGGGCCTTTGTACATACTACAGACGTTTTGTGCCGAATTTTTCCAGTGTAGCCGCAAGCCTGCATGAGCTGATAAAGAAGTGGAGGCCATACCATTGGGGCGAGCCACAGGTAAATGCATTCCAGAAACTCAAAGAATTATTATGTACGTCACCAGTGCTAGCGTATCCCATAGCTGGAGAAAAATTTGTGCTGGATACTGATGCGAGCGGTTATGGCTTAGGGGGTGTGCTATCCCAAGTAATTAATGGCACTGAGAAGGTCATAGAGTACTATAGCCGTGTACTCTCAAAATCTGAGAGGAACTACTGTATGACACGACGTGAGCTTCTGTCGGTACTGGAATGCATTAAACATTACCATAAGTACCTGTATGGTCAACACTTTACATTAAGGACCGATCATTCTTCACTGAAATGGCTATTGCAGTTTAAAAATCCTGAAGGGCAACTGGCAAGGTGAATTGAGCGCCTGCAGAGCTACGACTTCAGCATTGACCATAGAAGGGGCACAAAGCATAGCAATGCGGATGTTCTTTCGAGAAGACCCTGCTGTTTGGAGTGTAAACATTGTGTTAGAACCGAGCAAAAGGAAGACGTTGTGGATGTTCGGCTAATGCACATCGGCCCTGATGAAAACTAGTCAGCGGCACAGAGGGACGACGGCATACTAAGGAAAATTGTAGCGGCCAAAGAAGAGGACAGACGACTGTCCCAGAATGAAATTTCGGCTGAAAGCCCACTTGCCAAATCTTATTGGGCTTAGTGGAACAGCCTCAAGGTAATAAAAGGGTGTTTATACCGCGTATGGGAAAGTGTACACTTGAGAAACTGAAGCAGCGTTTTTATTGGGTTGGATGTCAACAAGCCGTAGCCGACTGGATAGCAAACTACCCACAGTGCATAGCAGACAAAGGCCCAGTAAGAAGAAGCCGGGGACAGCTACAACAAATACAACTCAGGAGCACCATTCGAGCGGATGGCAATGGATGTAGCAGGTCCCTTTCCCGTCACCGAAGCCGGAAATCGTTATGTAATTGTGGTAATGGACTATTTCAGTAAATGGCCAGAGGTATATGCTATATCTAACCAGGAAGCAAAGGCAATTGTAAACGCATTCCTCAACAACTGGGTATGTCGCTATGGTGTCCCAATAGAATTACATTCCGACCAAGGAAGGAATTTCGAGTCTGCCATATTCAGGGAAATGTGCGAGTTATATGGGATAAAGAAAACCAGAACGACGTCGTTGCATCCATAGTCTGATGGCATGGTAGAAAGATTCAATCGCACCTTAGAAGAGTACCTGCGAAAAGTAGTAAGCAAACATCAGAGGTATTGGGACGAGCACATCCACAAATTTTTGATGGCATATAGGTCAGCTGTACACGACTCAACATCGAGAACGTCAGCTAAAATTAGCTTCGGGGTGGAATTAAAACTACCTGGTGATTTGGAATTTGGTGTTAAGCCAACTGTAGAAGAAGGAGCAATTACGTCCCAAGAGAAGGAAGACTTAAACTAACTGCATGAGTTCGTGCGTAATAGAATCAAGATGGTCAGTGACAAGATGAAGGCTAGGTATGACCGCGCAGCAAACTCGGAGGGATGAGGTGAGGGAAGAGGTGATTGTATGCATATTCGGGTCGAACAGGCTTAAGTGGGCGGCAATGTTACACAGATTATAAATAGATTTAAATAAAACGACAATGTGGCTGTATGTACTTGGCAGCACTGCCCATTAATCTATAGTTGTCAAAATGTTACAACCCTGGTCAACACAATATAGATAATATTCAAATTAACGGAAATCGAATAATCCAGAATATACAAGATCAATCGAACCTGTGCTAATAATAAGTGTAAACAACAACAACGAAAAACCTAGCAACATAAATGCTAAGAGATGTTATTCTTAATGATCTTGTATCCAAGTATTCGTTGCTAATAAAGTTAAATAGGTTCACAAGTATACACAACCATATACACATAGCAGAAGAAGAAACAAAACCACACAACACACAGAACACTCATCCATACAACCACTCATAGTTACCATAGGCAAAACACACAGAGCACTCATACATACAACCACACATAGTTACCATAAGCAAAACAAACAAGTCAGCATTGTCATGTATACAAACACACGTATATAGCTCCATGTCAAGTAAAATACAACCACCATGCCCAGAAGTTTCGCGAGGTTACCAGACGACGTAATTTTTGCTATATAAAGGCGCTGCCAGAGCTCAGTGAGTTAGTGTGATTTCAAATATAGACGTGTTAACATCGCTAAGGGTTGAGTAGCACAAATACTCGTGTAAATAAAGTGTTGCCGCATTATACTTCTAAAATTAATTTGTCCGTGTTTTAGTTTGATGAAATAAAACGAATCCTTGAAGGACGAATAATAAAACCGTTTTTACGAAAAGGTCTAAAAACGTAACAATATATATCTTCTTTTTTAATATAACCATTTAAAATAACTTTAAACACTACAATTTGTTGTATGTACATATATATACATACACAATTTTTTCCTGTAAAAATATATGGTGCGTTTATAAGCATTCTTTAAGTGCAGCTGCGTTAGCACTTGCGCTGCGTCAGTACTTGCGTTTGCGTTTTCAATTTTAGCGTTTGGCTAAATACGCCTTAATACTTAGTTATGAAACATACACCTTTACGAGTTAATTTCTCCCATAAAACTTGAAGAATTTTCTTCTAAAAATATATATGAATATCATTATAATTCTTGTGTTTTATTTTCTTTGGTAATTCATTAGGATATACGCCGAAACATATGATTGAAGCTTAAGTTTCAACAGACAGCCATCTCGAATTGGAAGTTCATATAATTTTTAGTGGCACCTTTAAAGAAGAAAACAAAAACCTTAATATACATACATATGTATGTATGTATGTATGTATTTATACAAACCTCCCCATTTAATTATTCCTATCAGTCGCAAAGCAGCTCTGAGTCAGTCAACAACAAGCATCGTTGGCATACATTTTAAGTGCAACCAGACCACTAATTGTTTAAGGTCCAACTATAATATGCGTAGGCTAGCTTTGGCTACTGTCAAAACTCGACGAAAAGACTGTCAAATGCGTAAGGCAAATTTAACAAGAATTTACGTGGCTATATTATACTTATTGAGTTTAAGTACTTACTACACTCAGTTGCAAAAAAATGTAATTTATGAAACATTAATTTATTATATATACATAAGATATAAATGCATATATATATATATATATATATATATATATATATATATGAGTTCAACTTATAAATGTATATATTGTCATAAGCAAGTTAATTAATTTCAATTAAGAAAGCAATTATAGATTAAATTGGAAAAGTAATAAACAATCCAACGGTGTGTGCAAGTGGGTCATTAATTGAAGAAAAATACACAAATACATTTTGCCATATATACATATGTATATACCAGAACAAAGAGAGATAATATATAATACTTTTTATTCACTTTTCTGCAATATCTTTCCACGCCTTTTCCTTTATTTTTCGATTATAATAAAAGGCATTCCTTTTATCATAAAGGCACTTATAAGTTTTCACATTATTTATTAAATTTCCTATAAAATTATTTTCGGCGTCCATTGCGACTTCTTTTGTGCATGTATCACAGTCTACGGTTTGTGTGTATCTAATAACTATTTTCAATTTTTCCTTAAAGAAAATGCGATCAGTTTCGCTCTATGCTTAGAAAAATAAAATTTAATGAAACTTGCCGAAAAGTTAGCAAAGCAAATTATGGTCGCACACATTTGATTGTATGTATTCGCAAATTCGCCCGCGCTAGCGTACGCATATTATAGTTGGACTTTTACTCTCTTTCGAGAGTTTTGCGTTTCACTCGCACTAGTTAATCTCGACGCCTCAACTAACTGTATTGATTTACAGTTCTTCTGAGCGATTTTCCGTAGTTAGCTACGTTGCTACTTACTATGTGAAGGCATAGGTCGTGTACAGTCAGTCACAAAAACGGATAAAATAAGGGTTAACAACATCGCCGGTATATGGTCTCAGTCACTCACTGGCATCTGTGCACCAAATGCTTTACAAATTTACTATGTAAAGTATTTTATATACAAATACAAATAATTGTTCGTATACATGTTTATACAAAATTTGACGGTTAGAGGTTTTAGAACCAGTTGTACGTTTCATAATCACTTTAGTTTCTTCCATTCATCACATTTGTATGCAGAGAAATGTGGAAATAATTTTGTTTTTTATTTGGCTAAAATAGGATATAAAAAGCCATAAAATATTGTACCACTTTTAAATTTTTCTTTACCCTAAATTTTTGTAAATAAAACATAAGTTAGTTCGTCTATTAAAATACTATAAACACCACTTTTTACATCTTTAGAAACATCTGTATTGAAGTGAGGACCCAGCAGTCTCAGCGACGAACAGTCGAATTGGCTTTTGCAAAGGTTTGTCAACAGGTGCAACGAAACTATGCACAGCCATATATAAATAAATTTAATTTCGCCTCCTGCTGCTGGAGTTTGTAGCAAACTTTTTAAAAGGGATGGGATTGTTTTTAATTATACTCATAGCATTTTGATATTTTCTTATTTCTGCGTGTTACTGTAAGCTACAAATTTTGTGAAACAATATCGCATTTGCAAATGTCGAGTGTTTCTTGCATCCATTATTTTAACTTTGTATGCTTGGGCCAATCATGACGAAACTTTTACGAATATGCTTTACTCATTTTATGGTTTTCATGTATTTTCTCTTAAATGTTTAATTGTTGATATTTTTTTCTTTTTTAAAACACTTATATTTGGTAGTTCATGTTTTAGTGTTACCATATTAAGCCATAACATTGTTGCATTGTTCAGGTTTTTTTCTTTGATCTATTCGAAATTGCCAAGTTCTGTCTTCAAATTTTTTACACACTCATAAATTTTTTATTAATACATGCTTTTTAAATTTAATCCGAACATGCTTATACATTTGCTTTTCAGCTGAGTGTTTAATTTTCAGGCAAGAAAACAGGTGATAAAATATTAAATGGGCAAATCTGTTGTTTTTCTTCTCCAGGGTTCTGTTTGGTTTATTGAAAATAATGGTTAAACGGATTTATGATTATTATAAAAGTTAAATGAAGAAAGTTAAAAGAAGTCGTGTGCCGAAATGTAAGGAATTTGAAAAAAACTATAGAAGAATTGCTTGATGGTGTGGTTTTTAGTCATATTCGTATGTAAATTTCGATGTTTAAGGTAATAACTAGTTTATAATAACATACTATGTAGCATATCTGGGCACAGAGTAATATTACATATAGTCTCAGAGATTGTACGATATACTTACGGTGACCATATTTTTGAAACCAAAATACAGAACAGGGATAAGATTTCATAATAACAATTAAAAAGTACAAACAACCTTAAATGCACATTCAAGACCAATTTATTATAGATATTTTTTTAACAAATACAAATCAAAACTTAAAAAAAAACATAATCACACTCTGATGTAAAAAAGAAAATAGAGCTTGACTGTTTCCGAGATCATTGCATATATAAGTATATTTGTAAGAACTATAAAATAAAGATTAATTTGTACTCAGTACATATCATCAATGACAAAAATGTTTTGATTCTTAAGTAAAATGGGTTAATAGAGAAATTTTAGGCGTTAATATGTATATGTACTATGTATTGTTGGCGGCGGCAGTAGTTGAAAAATTTTTAATATTTTGAATATCACTTTCAGGCATGAAAATACAGAACAGTAAATGAAATACAGAACATTTTAGCGTTTTTCGCAGATCAATAATTTATACAGAACACGGCTCTGAAATACAGAACTGTTCTGTATAATACAGAACGGATGGTCACCGTAGATATACTATACCCCTTGTAGAAAGCTTCTGTTACTAGCCGTCTCAGCACTTCACTGAACCGATTCAATATCGCTCGTGGTATTGTTTATAGAGAATTTTTAAAGCTATATGCCTAACTAGACAATCGAAAAGCAAGGTAATTAAGTTTCCTTCTAGTGAATTATAACCAGAAAGAACTATGCCGAGGTTTGAGGAGAACCGTTCACACCCATTCCAACTTGTGCTGGCTTGCATTGAATGCACCAATATGTAGATAATTAAACCGAAGAAAGATAGCAGTAATTCGCCATATATTATATCTTATCTTGTTATTAAGGCCGCCGTCAATAGCGAAATGATATTTAAGGATATTTTTGTCGGTTATTTCGGTCGACCATTTACCCCACGATGGAACCACCAGATGAAGCAAAAACCACGGAATTAAACTAGAAACATTATTATGTGTATAAAAATTTATATTTATTATTAAAATAAAGTTAACAAAACAAACATATAAATTCACGGATATATGTAATTTTATATCACTAACTTAAATAAATAACTTCAAGGTACACAAAAAAAAAATCCTATTAAAGTAGACAAAATATTTTAATTAGTACCACTTCGGTTCAAAAGCTCAATAAGACTTCACGCAACTTTTTAATTTCCTATATTTGTTTTTAAATGTTCAAAATTTCCTCTTGTGGGCTCTTTGCGGCGACGCATAGTGGACCATTTCGCGAGAAGGCGGCCAAACTAATTTTTTTAACTATCACCAATTGTAAAATGTAAAAGTTCATTTGAAAGTAAACACTTGTATACCTCGGGAACCAAAAAATTGAAACTTTATTTTAACTGTATCACCGTGAACAGGGTGATTCAAAATGGGCATTTTCATAATTTTGCTGAAATGAGAAATTTCTTAACAAGTTTTCAATTTTTAAGCAATTATAACTTTTTGTTTTAAGAGATTTCTAAACCAAATAAATTTTGTATAAATGCCTAGCTTGTTAGCTAAGCTTGTAGCAAAAAAAAAAATGTTCAAAACTTTTTGAAATTTATTTAAAAAAAAAATTTTTTAAGGTCCAAATTTTCCTAAATCCTCCCACTTAATAGAGCATAACTTCTAAAGTTCGTAAAAGTTCGCTTAGAGACTAGTACTATCTTATATTCTGAACTCTCCTCTATACCCGGCACGATCCGACCGTGAGCACCAGAACAATTTTTCTAACGTAAGATCAAATATTTTTAGAGTAAAAACTGTATATCCTGTTATGCTCAATTTTGAATTATATTTTTATCAAATGGTTTTTATGAAAAACGGATTTCAGATGGAAAATTATTTTGTTTTTTAATTTACCCACATTAGAAAGGTATAAAAAATAAAAAATATTAGAAAGGTATAGTTTCTAAATGGGGATGTGATGGGTCCTCTGGTCAAAGACAATACAAGCAATGTAACGTCGAATCAGATGCTGACTTATTTATGGTATCTTTCGTTCCATAACAAAAAGTTATACCGGGTTAGAGCCATCAACCAGCAGAGCAACAGAAATTGATGTACTGAAATAGAAATGCCCTCATCAACAAAGTATTGCAGACCAATAAAATTTACATTTAAAAAAGAAACAAAAGAGGTCATAATTGAAGAAGTCCAAAAATAAAAGATCAAATTGATGCCTTTCAACCTGCTGTGTTTACAGTTGACGACCAGGAAATCGAAGTAAATTTAAAAATGTGTATTACAATGATTGATGGAAAAGTTGCACAAACTTTGACTGATACAAAAGCATTGTCAAGCTACATTATATGCCAAAAGACATCAAGTCAATTAAGGCGTCCCATTCCAGAAGATGATAGTTTTAAGGCAGCATACGAATTCGGATTGTCCCCTTTTCATGCGAGAATAAGTTTTATGGAACATGGAAGGAAACACAAAATATGGAAATACTGCAAGGAGATTTTTCTTTAGATCCAGAAACCGCAGCATGTATCACAGGTGTAGATTTGGAACTAATAAGGCGATTCAACATTATATTACAATTTCTAGCATGCAGCAGAAAGATAAATGCCAAAAAATTTGGAGAATACGCAAAACAAATAGCTATAGTTTATAGTGAAAAATACTCATGGATGTCTATGTCACCAACTGTCCATAAAATTTTGTACCATGGGGAGCAAATAATTAAACACGATATGCTGTCAATAGAGATCTATCGGATGAAGCACAAGAAAAAAGGAGAAAGATTTTTTCGCAAGCACAACATAAGAAATATTTCCAGAAGTTGTACGAATGCAGATCTGACCCCTCTATGTCCAATATTCGACAAAAACGGAAAACCAAATCTATTGAATTAGATATAGAATTTAAATTATTTCTAGAAGATTCAAATCAAGGCTACTTAGCAGAAATATTAACTAAAATGTTTTTAAAAATAATTATATCGCAAATAAATCGTTATATTTATCATTTTAAGATTTCAAACATACATAATTCACAATTTTAAATTTACAAATTTCAAATAAAAGTTTACATATAATGTCCATTTTAAACTTATAAAATATAGAAACAAAACCTTTTTATCTAAAGTAAATTTAATCAATGTTTTTTATTGTTTATTCTACTTAATGAACTAAATTTTAATTTAAAATTGTTCAAAACATGAGCCTTCAATTTCACAGGGACCAAAGTTTGGCACTTTCTGACAAAATTTAAATTTTTTAATATATAAGTTGTAAACGTGACTTAGAATATCATGTTATGTGTAAAACAAATTTTTATAACAAGTTTCAATACTTCACTTTTGTACCAAAAATAGCAAAAAAACTAAAATGCGTTTTAAATCCATCATAACTATTTTTCTAACAACTCGATTTTAAATGTTTTTACCTTTGCTTAAAGCCTATAATCTCTATAAAAAAAACGCGTATCAAAATTCTAATCCGTTCAAAAGTTATATATTTTTGACCGCCTTCTCGCGAAATGGTCCACTGTGCGACGGAGGCGGTCAGTGAATCCCTGTTTCCTGATAGTAAGCATTCCAATGAGCTTGCTAAGAAGTTTTGAGGAACTGCGACATCACTACGAGTGCCGTACACTTCGTACATAACTTCAAAAAACTCCTAAGACGTCAATCACTCTCCAGATGTTCCATTCCTCTCTTTATGCGCTTGATGATACCATAAAGTTCAAATATTTGCATGTAAGGTCGTCCTTATTGAAAAGAAATTTATGATCAACAGTTTTAATTTCGCCCAGCACTTCCCTTAAAACTTGACGCTTTTCCTTCTTTAGACAAAATCATGTTCGTCATGAAGACGTTTTTATAGTAAAAGCTTTCGAAGTTCCACTTCTTTTCTCTAATAGTTGATAGTAATATTTTATGGGAAATAAACAAACTTACGTTTCGAATATGAAAAACACCACTGATGTATGTTAAAGTATATGTCAACAACCCTACAAGAAATGAATGACCGAAACCAATACACACACAATATACATATTTACCTACACATTTACACAAACTTTTTCTATACAAAACATATGGTTATCACTGTTGATGGAGTGTTACATCAACGCTGGCACATGTATGTTTCGAAGTTTTATGTTTCACATTTTTATATAATTTTTCATTTATGGTGCAATATAAAAGAGAATTTAATAGTTCTTAAATTTAAATATCATACTACTAAGGGTTATTATTACAACATGGCGACAAAGTTGGTGGTAGTAAATGCCAACGTTAGCATAACAAGTCGATAAAGTGGCCGGTAAAAACTTTTCATATTACAACTTGCCGGTAATATTAAATGTATATTTCTTATTGCGTGGCAATACCGCTAGCAATTACCGACTACTTTTGAAAGATTATTTAGATCGCGAAAAATTCTAGTGGCAACGACGCACATGTTTTTACGTTTTGAAAATATTTGTAGGTTTTGTTTGTGAAAATATAAGTTTGTTTTATAAAGTAATATATTTCAGCATCTAAGGATACAATCGTGCGAGCTGTGAGAAGACGGGCAAAAAACTTTTCATGTGAAGAAGACCTATATTTGGTGCTACCATATTAAAAAATAAAATATGGTAATATAAACATAAATCCTCCTGGTAAAACTTATCACAAAGTCCAACTTGCCTTTAATTTATCGCACATGTTTAGATTAAAGTAAAGTTTTAATAATAAAAATGTATTTATCCGACTGATAAAATCTCACTTTAAGATAACATCAAGTTGTAATAATGGCCTTAAGTATTATACAATATACTACGTAAATACTTGTAGGTATAATCTATATGTAATATAAAGAATTATAGAACGTGAGAGGTGACAAAAGTAATAAGAAATGTGTATTAAGCAGGAACCGTTGCGGGAGAAGCAGACTACCACTAAACAAAAAGGATATTTTGATCAACTCGGAGATAATTGTGAGTACAAAACAAGTAAAAGTGCTATATTCGGCTGTGCCGAATCTTATATACCCTTCACCAATGTACGTCGGCCATTACACATATTTTTAAGTACCAATTTTGTACTTTCTAATTTATAAGCGCAATAAAAACAACTTCAGTTGCATATTTTGGTTACTTTTATAAATAAAAAAATATTAAAAATATCCCACGCCTGGAAACGAAATTTTATTTTTCAATATTTTTTTTACCAATACAAGTCTTCATAATGTGTAAACCGGTTTTATTTAAGCAAAACTACAAATTTTTAGCTATTTCGATAACTTTCATGTTATACAAAATATTGGAATCAAAATATAGATTTTTTTAAGTACTTGATATTAATTTTGTCTCTTCCTGAATTAAAACATGGTTTTAATTAATAAAAAAACTGCGTTAATTGCCCTTTGATTTTTATAAAATTTCAACTTCCCACCCCTGGAAGCGAAACTTTTTTTCATTAATGCAAATCTTCATGATGTATAAAACGGTTTTATTTAAGAAAAACTTGACATTTTTAAACAGTGTAGTTATTATATGTACCACGAAATACCGAATGTACAAAAAAAATCCATTTTCCGATCCCTGGAAGCGAAAATTAATTTTTTTTTAAATTATTTTTTACCAATGGAAGTCTTTACCACTTTCGTTACTTTCATGTACTACAAAATATTGCAGTATCGAGCCCTGGAATCGAAATTATGATTTTTTTAAATTTTAGATGCCAATTTTGTTTTGCCAGAATAGAAAATAATTTTAACCAGGAAGAAGTGAAGTTAGTTCATTTCTGGTTATGTTAATGTATGAAAAGCTTAAACTTCCTAACCCTGTATGAGAATTTTTAACTTAAATTTTTTTTTCATCTAAGCAAATCTTCCTGATGTATAAAACGGTTTTATTTAAGAAAAACTTAAAATTTTTAAACATTGTAATTATTATATGTACCACGAAATAACGAATGTGCAAAAAAAAAAAAAGTTTCCGATCCCTGGAAGCGAAAATTTATTTTTTTAAATTATTTTTTACCAATGGAAATCTTCATGATGTATAAAGCGGTTTTATTTAAGAAAAACTACAAATTTGTAACCATTTTCGTTACTTTCATGTAGTACATTCCAGGGTATCGAACCCTCGAATCGAAATTTTTATTTTTGATACCAATTTTGTTTTTCCGAAATAAAAAATAAATTTTTACCAGGAAAAAACGACGTCAGTTGATTTTTTTGTTAGCTTATTGTATAAAAAAATTTGAAATTTCCTAACCCTGGATGGGAACTTTAAATTTTCAAATTTTTTTTTTTCATCTATGCAAATCTTCATTACACCAAAGACGGTTTTATTTAAGAAAAACTTAAAATTTTTAGAAATTTTAGCTATTATATGTACCACAAAATACCGAATGTGCAAAAAAAAAAATTTTTATTTCCCATCCCCAGAAAAAAATTTTTTTTTTTAGTTTCAAATGGACAATTGACGAGTGCCAAAGCATGAAATAGGTTCAATTTTCAAATAAACAAAAAAATAATCGGTTTTTGGTGTTAATTTTGCGTCGAGAAATAGGTGTAAGCTTCCCAGCTCTGGATCCGTCCTTCCGATTTTTCTGAATTTCAATACCACTCTAAGTTAGCTCACTTCCAATCGATCAGTCCAAGAATGAAGTCTCTAGCTCTTCTGGGGCTTGGGAAACCCGATTTCACGTACAGACAGACGGACATCGCTCAATCGTCATCGCTATTCATAAGGATCCAGAATATATATACTTTATGGGGTCGCATATTGATATCGAAGAAATTACACACGGAATAACAACCCTGAATATACCCTTTCACATTTTTGTGAAGGGTATAAAAAAAGTGATATTTGCTTGTCATTTGTATTCAAATCTTTGACATTTAGCAGGTCACATCAAAACACTGATAACACTGATATATATATATATATATATATATATATATATGTATGTATATTGTTAATAAATTAACCATTTGACATACTGTCATTGTACTATTATAATATGAAATTTATTTGTTAAGTGGTTAAGCAATGTCTATAATAATATAATTTGAAACTTCAAAATTAGGTTGAAGTCTACTGACGATTTGGTAAAAAGCGCCAATGAAATGCATATAGACATTGCTTAACCACCCAACAAATAAATTAATATATATATATATATATATATTTATATATATATGTATATGTATATATATATATACATATATATATATATATATATATATATATATGTATATATATATATATATATATATATATATATATATTGTTTGTATATGTTAAAATGAAAGCAATAATAAATTTAATGTCAATAAAATAATGAAATTGAAATCATACATGTTTTATGTATTTCATGTTAGGTTAGGATTGTTAGCAATCCCATCTTTGGTGATACCATACCCATCAAGTGTGACCAGTCACCAGTGACACCATACCCGTCAAGGGAGAGCAGTCACCAGGGACACCAAACAAGTCATTAGTGAAAAATGTATATAGAACAGCAACAGTAGCTTAAACAGTTTGAATATATACATATTCTACAGGCATTATTATTCACAAGTTAGAGAAGGATGCAAAATCACACGTACACAAAGTTTTTATAATATTTCTCGCATTATCTCGTATCTCGATAGATACTTTGTTCTACGTGCTGATAGAAATGTTTTCACGAGTGACAGGCATATGACCGGTCAAATGACCACCACTGTTCCTTTAGGGAATGTATCATCAAATAAAATGATGTGCAGTTTGCAAATTTGGAATAAATATAAGGTGGCATTACTACTCCATATGAATATATTTTGCTCAAGAATTATTTGGCTGCAATGAAATCAAGTTCTTATGAACAAGAAGTAGTCGTTGTGTTTGTTAATGTCAGCAATGTTTGCAACTGCGCATGTGTGCAGTATTTCAATGTATTTTGTTGCTAAAAATTTTTGATTTGGGCCATGAATTTTAAAAAACAACAATTACTTTCGCTGTTGTAATGTTATATGTGTAGTCTTAATGCCCAACTATAATGCGCTTAGGCTAGCGCAGGTGAATTTACGAATACATACAATCAAATGTGAATAACCATAATTTGCTTTGCTAACATTTCGTTACATTTAATTTTCCTACGCATAGAGCGAAACTAATCGCACTTTCCTTAAGTGGCCAACTGTTTGTTCGTTTTTATTGAAAATTATTTTTGGATACACCCATACATAAATTAATTTCATAGAAAATTTAATAAGTAATGTTAAAAACCATAAGTGCTTTTACGATAAAAGGGATGGTTTTTGTTATAATCGTAATGTTAAAGAGATGGCGTTAAAAGAAATTTGGGAAAAGTGCATAAAAAGTTGTAAGTAAATATGCATTTCATAAATAGCAAGTGTTTATTTATTTTTGCATTTTTGTTAAGTGGAAGATAGCATGCACAGGTAAAGAAGATGGAAGCTTCATCAGGTAGCGGCATGTAGTACTTGGAAAAGTGGATATATTTTATTTATATTTTTTAATTTATTTAATTTAAGTTTAATATTCTTACAGATTATTGGGGTATTTACACTTTGTGCTATTTAGTCATATTGTCATAAAGTCAAAATTTTAGACCAGTTTAAAAAAGTCGTTTTTGTGCTGCATATAAAAAAGCCATAAAATAATAGCACTCTTTCAGGTATGTTTTTGTGTTGTCATAAAATGCTCTAGAGATCTGAGTCGAACGGCCATTATTTATATATACGATTCACGACTAAAAAATTTTTCATACCTATATTTCTGTATATTAAATCACATATTTATAACATAAGAAATATTAAAAGAGCCCTAAATCGAAAAAACTAAATATATACAAGGGAACAATAAGTCTGTCTGCGTACTTTTCCAACAGCAAATACTCAGTAACTTTTTTTGGGAGAGTAATACCGATTTTACTCCGTCGGCTGAGAATATTTCAAAAAGTACGCAGACAGCTTCCAGTGAAGTTTTGCAAGAAAACAGCTGATCGGTGTGTAAACAATTGAAATAACAAAATAAAAGAACTTTAGCTTATGTGTATAAAAAGTGAATTTTCGCGGAAAATTAAAACATTATTAAAGTGAAGCTTAAGAAGCATATTAAAAACTTGTTTATTAGCTTATTATTTAGTTTATTATTATTTTGGTAAGTTCAATTTCTTCTTAGTTTTTAGTTTTATTTGTCGGGGTTTTTATAAAACTTCTTTTGGGTACATTGCCCAACATAGTGTCAGCTTAGCAATGGAAAAAGACAACTCCAAAATGTCCGACACAGTGCCCTCCAACAGTTTGACGGCGGAGAAAAACAGTTTGGAAGTGAAATGCTCGCCAGGAACGTTTAAAAGGGTTGAAGATGGTAAGTATAATGAAATTACAACTTAAGTATTTGAAAATATATTTTATGCTTGCAGACGAAGAATGTAGACAAGCTCTGGCAGCCCAAATGGCGGGCTGTAACTGGGCACTATTTGTTCCATGTACAGCTTTACACAATTTCTTTGCTTTTGCTTTATAAGAAAAGGCTTTAGACCAGAATACATGTCATTGCCTATGCATCCATTTACTATTATATTTAAAAGCGGCTCTGAATCGTGTTCTTCACTTTTGGACGACGAAGAATCCAGTACCATCATAGCAGTAACAATTACGTGCTTTCTTATGTCACTGTTTCCACGACGAACGCACTGTTTCTTTGGAGGATTCTAACATTGAAAATAAAGTACTGTTAATAATACTTTGATTACACTAACATATAACACAATTTCATATACTCGCCTCTTCAACTGCAAAGTTTGTCCCACAAACTTCCGCTGATTCTATTGGTTCTGCCATCTCCAATCCACTTAAATCACAGTGATTCTGCATATATGGACGTTTCTAGCATAAAGTAATATGTTTTGTTAATTATAATTTATTATAAATGTTAAAAATCAATACAATTCTAACTACTTACCTCTGCCATTGCTAAATTTCAATTGTAATTTTTATTTCACAAAAATTTTTTTCATTTAAACAGTAAATAAAAACAGCTGTTCGCACTAGTCGCAAAATCTTGCAAGAAGAAATTTCTCCAGTAACATTTTGCAAGTTCTCTAACTTCGAACTGTCAAAAAATTCTCTTTTTGGCTCTCTCCCTGCAAGAGATTTGGAGTACGCGGACAACATTTTGCAACATTTTACAACATTTTGCACAAAATGATGCAAAATATGTGTACGCAGACAGACCTAATTTTTCTCGTTTAACTTACGTAGCTGGCAGCCACTGAACGTTTTTCCATATGCCACCGCAAAAAAAAAGTTTATTCAGCTCATATAAAAGCAGCAGCTGTTAGAGTTTATATATACAAATTTATTTAGCAGACTAATGCCCAATAAATCAGTGTCATTTAACTTTAAATGTCATTTAAATACCAAATTTCGTTTTTCACCGCAAACTTAAATAAGATTTAAATGCCCGTCAATGGCCATTTAAATGTAATTTAAATCGAGCGCAGAAGACATATGTATAATTTAAATTTTTTTTCTCTTAACAAAAAAAAAAACATTGTGATGTTGAGAAAAATTTGCTAAGAAAATCTGAAAAAGTTACGTAAATAAAGTTAATTATCAATGAAATAAAGTTAAAAATCAATAAAATAATATTTATTGTACAAATGGACTCTTAACACAATTAAAAAACTTCAAATAATTACATGCACAACACTTGGAATATTTTGAATCATAAGCAAAACACATGTTTTCTGAACAATGACGACTTTTGTTTACATATTTCATGGTGCTACCACATTCTTCGCATAAGTTAATTGAAGTTTTTAAGTCTGACTGTAAAACTGAAAGCGTACATATTTAAATAGACTTTAAATATTCATCAAAATTAACGAATTGTACATTTAAATAGCAACTGATTTATTGGGCATATATTATGACGGGTTGTTCACACTCGTCATATTTTTCGTGATATTATCTTATGACGTGACTATGACTACAGTGTGAATCCCCATATGTGTACATGTATATATGAAATAAGCAAACGCAGAAAGTACAATAATTCCCTTAGCGTTTTCTTTTTTAATTCAAATATTTTGTGTTTAGCGTTTTTTATGTTGTTGGTATGGCAAAGTATATTTGTGTATCTTCCTACAATTACCCGCTTGTCCGCGGATACATTACATAAGTTATTATTTCATTATGCACAAAGCAATGACCTGTACTTACTCGGCAATACCTACGCAGTGCATGGGGATGGCATTGGAAGTATATAATTGCCAGTGCCTCGCTTATATTCATCATAGCTTTCATTCACAAAAATACTACACTGAGGCCTGATGAACTACCACGTTGCTCTTAAATAATGAACGTTTTCGTTATTGTTGGATAATGAACTACTTCCTAAATGCTCAGTTATGATATAATAAAAATGTCTTTAATGGTTTATGGTTTTCTAAATTTATATATTTTTAATTCACAGCGTCTTATAAAACTAACATTAAAAATAGAACAACAACTTTAATTCATACAAAAAAAAACAATGTCGTACTAAATGTAGATGTAAAAAGCAAAAGAAAGCAAAAAAGATGAATTTACATGAAAACAAAAAAAGAAAACATTAATTTACATCTACAGTTCTTTTAGCTTTCCTCTTCAGCAACATGTTTTTGAATATGCGCCTCTTCCGCATTTTTACCGATTTTCTCATGTGTTCATCCGCTAGCCCAACACTGTTAATATTTTACATTGAGACCGCTTCTGAAATGGTTAAAATTTTATTTTCAATTTACATTCAGTCCAAATATTAAGTGGTTTTTTACCTGAAAGTACTGATACAAAATTTTTGTGTTCTTTAAAACTCTTCTAGGTTAAAATGACATCGTCACCCAAAATATGTCTTAAATTCTTTTGCACACCGGCAGGTTCAAGTATGCACCTCATTGCTTTAATCTAAAAATTTAATTGAAAACATTACTCATATTTATTTCAATATTAAAAGAACAAGAGTATCTTGCAATTGTTTCATTTTCGTTACCTTTATTTTATACAAAAAAAGACTAAAGATTTATTTAAAAATTAACTTTTCTCCACGAAAAACTAAACAAACACTATTTTTTATTCCACAATTTTCAACTTCACACTTGTTGATCAAAACACAGCCTAAGAATTTTTCAACCCCTGAATGATGCCGACACATCAATTAGCGTTTAGCGACAAGTACAAATAATTGGTCGTGTTTGACGTCGGTTGTGCTTCGGCTAGAAACATTTTTCCTTTCAAGGTAAACAATAGAAAGAATATGACAGAAAAAGAATTTTGCACGCTTGCTTACATACGATCAGCGAATTCATACCATATATTGGTACACCAAGTAAGTACTGGCAATTGTGAATGACAAATTTATTACTGAAAAGCCATCTATAGCTGTCTTTCCGAACAAGCGGGTAATGACAACTATATATATATATATATATATATATATATATATATATATATATATGTATATATATATATATATATATATATATATATATATATGTATATATATATATATATATATATATATATATATATATATATATGTATATATATATATATATATATATATATATATGTATATATATATATATATATATATATATATATATATATTTGTATATATATATATATATATATATATATATATATTGTTACGTTTTTTAGACCTTTTCGTAAAAACGGTTTTATTACTTATCCTTCAAGGATTCGTTTTATTGCATCAAATTAAAACACGGACAAATTAATTTAGAAATATAGTGCGGCAACAATTTATTTATTACTTTATTTACACGAGTACTTGTACTACTCAACACTTAGCGATGTTAACACGTCTATGTCTGATATCACACTGATTATTGCTGAGTTCTGGCAGCGCCTTTATATAGCAAAAATGACGTCGTCTGGTAACCACGCGAAAGTTCTGGGTATGGTGGTTGTATTTTACTTGGCATGTGTGTGTTTGTATGACAATGCTGACTTGTTTGGTTTGCTTATGGTAACTATGTGTGTTTGAATGTATGAGTGTTCTGTGTGTTTTGCCTATGGTAACTATGAGTGGTTGTATGAATGAGTGTGTGGTTTTGTTTCTTCTACGTGTATATGGCTGTGTATACTTGTGAATCTATTTAGCTTTATTAGCAGCGAATACTTGCATACAAGATCATTAAGAATAACATCTCTTAGCATTTATGGTGCTATGTTTGTTGTTGTTGTGGTTTACTCTTATTGGCACAGCCTTGAATGATCTTGTATATTCTGGAGTATTCCATTTCCGTTAATTTGAATATTATCTATATAGTGTTTGTAACATTTTGACAACTATAGATAAAATTGCCAGTGCTCCCAAGTACATATAGCCACATTGTCGTTTTATTTAAATCTATTTCTAATCTTTGTAACACTGCCGCCCACTTAAGCCTGTTCGTCCCGAATAGGCATACAATCACCTCTTCCATAGTGCGCCAATCGTTCGAGATGTACTATCTTCATTTTCGACCTTGGGCTATTGTGCTTCTGTATCCGGTATACAACGTCATTCACTCTCTTAATCACTTTATACGGGCCATCCCAGTGAGTCTGTAATTTTGGGGACAATCCTTTCTTTCGTTGTGGGTTATACAGTAAAACCAATTGTCCTTCCATAAATCCCTCCGAGTTTGCTGCGCGGTCATACCTAGCCTTCATCTTGTCACTGACCATCTTGATTCTATTGCGCACGAACTCATGCAGTTCGTTTAAATCCTCCTTCTCCTGGGACGTAATAGCTCCTTCCTCTACAGTTGGCTTAACACCAAATTCCAAATCACCAGGTAGTTTTAATTCCGTCCCGAAGATAGTTTTGGCTGGCGTTGTCGATGTTGAGTCGTGTACAGCTGACCTATATGCCATTAAAAATTTGGGGATGTGCTCGTCCCAATCCCTCTGATGGGTGCTTACTACTTTTCGTAGGTACTCTTCTAAGGTGCGATTGAACCTTTCCACCATGCCATCAGACTGTGGATGCAGCGGCGTCGTTCTGGTTTTCTTTATCCCATACAACTCGCACATTTCCCTGAATATGGCAGACTCGAAATTCCTTCCTTGGTCGGAATGTAATTCTATTGGGACACCATAGCGACATACCCAGTTGTTGACGAAAGCATTTACAATTATCTTTGCTTCCTGGTTAGGTATAGCATATACCTCTGGCCATTTACTGAAATAGTCCATTACCACAAGTACATAACGAT
Organism: Linnaemya vulpina; assembly: GCA_963675445.1. Classification (NCBI taxonomy): domain Eukaryota; kingdom Metazoa; phylum Arthropoda; class Insecta; order Diptera; family Tachinidae; genus Linnaemya; species Linnaemya vulpina. Next base: position 49,326,786 of record OY776281.1, on the reverse strand, counting down.
TTCCGGCTTCGGTGACGGGAAAAGGACCTGCTACATCCATTGCGATCCGCTCGAATGGTGCTCCTGAGTTATATTGTTGCAGCTGTCCCCGGCTTCTTCTTACTGGGCCTTTGGCTGCTATGCACTGTGGGCACTTTGCTATCCAGTCAGCTACGGCTTGTTGACATCCAACCCAATAAAATCGATGCTTCAGTTTCTCAAGTGTTTTTGTTACTCCAAGATGACCGCCACTGGGTCCATTATGAAACTCCTGTAAGACTTTACTTATCTTGGAGTATGGCACAACTATTAAATTTAAGTTGTTTTGCCATCTACACTTTCCCATACGCGGTATAAACACCCTTTTATTACCTTAAGGCTGTTCCACTGAGCCCAATAAGATTTGGCGAGTGGGCTTTCAGCCGAAATTTCATTCCGGGATGGTCGTCTGTCCTCTTCTTTGGCCGCTATAATTTTCCTTAGTATATCGTCGTCCCTCTGTGCCGCTGACCAGTCCTCATCAGGGCCGATGTGCATTAGCCGAACATCCACAACGCCTTCCTTTTGCTCGGTTCTAACACAATGTTTACACTCTAAACAGCATGGTCTTCTCGAAAGAGCATCAGCATTGTTATGCTTTGAGCCCCTTCTATGCTCAATGCTGAAGTCGTAGCTCTGCAGGTGCTCAATCCACCTTGCCAGTTGCCCTTCAGGATTTTTAAACTGCAATAGCCATCTCAGTGCAGAATGATCGGTCCTTAATGTAAAGTGTTGACCATACAGGTACTTATGGTAATGTTTAATGCATTCCAATACCGCCAGAAGCTCACGTCGTGTCACACAGTAGTTCCTCTCAGGTTTTGAGAGTACACGGCTATAGTACCCTATGACCTTCTCAGTGCCATTTACTACTTGGGATAGCACACCCCCTATGCCATAGCCGCTCGCATCAGTATCCAGCACAAATTTTTGTCCAGCTATGGGATACGCTAGCACTGGTGACGTACATAATAATTCTTTGAGTTTCTGGAAGGATTTTTCCTGTGGCTCGCCCCAATGGTATGGTCTTGACTTCTTTGTCAGCTCATGCAAGCTTGAAGCTACACTGGCAAAATTCGGCACAAAACGTCTGTAGTATGTGCAAAGGCCCACAAAGCTGCGCAATTCATGAAGATTTTTAGGTTGATGCCAGTCCCTTACTGCTTTTATTTTATCTTCATCTGTTGAGATTCCGTCTGCTGTAACACGATGCCCCAAATATTTTACTTCTTTCTGGAACAATGCAGATTTCTTCAAGCTGAGTTTCAATCCAGCTGATGATATTCGTTCAAGAACTTCTGCCATGTTTTTGAGGTGTTCATCAAAAGTTTTCCCCATCACGATTATGTCATCGAGATATACCAAGCATGTCTTCCAGTGAAGTGCTATCAGTACCTTCTCCATTAGGCGTTCAAATGTGGCCGGAGCATTGCAGAGACCAAATGGCATGACTTTGAACTGCCATAATCCGTTGCCGACACTGAAGGCAGTTTTCTCCTTGTCTTTCTCTGCGATCTCCACTTGCCAATATCCGCTTCGCAAGTCCAGCGTAGAGAACCATTTGGTACCAGCTAGCGTGTCCAAAGTGTCATCGATCTTGGGGAGCGGATAACTGTCCTTTTTGGTTATGTCATTGAGCTTCCTGTAGTCTACGCAGAATCTAGTACTGCCATCTTTCTTTTTAACTAAGACTACAGGCGAACTCCAAGGAGCAGAAGATAGCTCAATTACGCCATCACGCTCCATTTCACTTTCAAGCTCTTTTACTTTATCTCGCTTTGCTAGGGGTACGCTTCTGGGTGGCTGTTTAATCGGCCTAGCTTCGCCTGTGTTAATTTCATGTTTAACCAATGCAGTTCTACCCTGGCTTTGGCTTCCCATGGCGAAGATATTGGCATGCCTTTTTAGTAACTGCTTGGCTTTATTTTTATCTGTCGCTGATAAACCTGCTACCCATTTCTCTACGTATTCCTCAAATTGTTCACGTTCTTTTGTGGACAAATTAGTAGGCTCTATCTTCTTCTCGCAGTTTATTATTGCCTCTGCTGGAGTACACTGGCCAACATCGGAATTTTCTTTGATGACTTTTTCATGGTCTGACAAGTTAAGCACTCTGAAAAGGACTATTCCTCCTTTACTAGTTTTCACTAGAGCTTTCGCTGTTATAAGCTCTCTCTTCAGATCTGCCGGTTCTACAACACACAACCGATTGTCCTCACAATCTCCCTTCATCCGCGCCCATATGACTGTTTCAGACTGCGGCGGTATTGTCTGACTCTCAATAGCAAATACTATTATTACTTGCGGTTTGGTGTCATATCCAACATCAAGGGGTATTTCCACATTACGCCAAATCATCAGCTGTTGTCCCATATGTAGATTAATGCCATGATTAATCATAAAATCGGCTCCAATAATAACCTCATCGACAATATCGGTAACAATAAACACATGTCTCACGTTGATGTTGGCTATAGTCACCTTCACTTCAATCTTACCATAGACAGTGGCAGGCTCTCCAGTAGCTGTACGTAGCCGTATATTGCTTAACCGCTCGCATTTCCCCTTTACTATATCGGGCCTTATTATTGACTGCGATGCCCCTGTTTCTATGGTAAGTACATGCTTTTCCCCGTTGATGTGTCCGGACGCAGTGAGGTTGCTATTTTTCTGCTGCATCACTGATATGGAGATTGTGGGGCCCTCGTTTGTGAGAGCTAGCTCTTGCCCCTTAGTGCTAGCTCGTTTTAGTTTAACGGGGACTCTTGGGATGTTGTTTGGTTCACCCGTTTGCTGTTTTTTGGTGGCGAAACAGATCTACCTCTCTTCCTTTGTGCTTTGCAGCTGCTCTGAAAATGACCGATCTTTCCGCAGTTAAAGCACTTAGGCTTTTTTTTGATAGCCTTCTCTGCCAGCAGTTGTCGCATTGCCTCCTTAACGCTAGCCGCTAGCTTGTTATCCTCCTCAGACAAAACCTCCACATTCCGCACTTTACATATCTGTGGCTTGAAAACCATCCTGGCAATCTCTTGAGCCAGTGCAAATGACACAGTTTCAGCGAAAGTGGATTTCTGCGTAGCGCACACCGCCAGTTTAACATCAGAGTCGCGAATGCCGTTAAAGAAAGCCTCAGTTTTAAAATGGTCCAGGAACGGGTGACTCTCGCCTGGATATGTGAGCTGCACTAAACGCTCGATTTCCATTGCGAAATCTTGTAGAGATTCGTTAGGCTTCTGAACTCTACATCGCAATTCCATTCTGTATAAATCGCGCTTGTGCTCACCACCATACTTGCGCTGCAATGCTGCCATTATTTCATTGTAGTTGTTTCTGCTGCTTACTGGCACAGTCTCAAGTACCTCTGCGGCTCTACCCTTTAAGGACAAGATCAACTCTATGGCCTTTTCTTCAGCATCCCATCCATTTCTGCTAGCCACCGTCTCAAACTGGAATTTGAAGATGCCTAATGGTCCGCTGCCGTCGAAGCATGGCGGTTTTTTCCGCGCAGAAACCTCCGCAACTGCTCGCACTGGCCCGCCGCTACACTCCAGATTATGCACTTTGTCCTCTAGAGCATGCAATTTTTCTTCGAACTCCTTTGCATGCTGTTCCAGGCCACCGCATTCTAGATGTTGGACTCTATCCGCCAGCTCTGAGAATTTATTCTCAATAGAATCCATCCTCCTGTTGATGGCTTCAGAAACCTCTACCAGGATATCGTTCGTGGCCTTATTTGACTCCTGTATCTGCTGAGAGTTCTGTTTTATTTCAGTTATTTCGGCAACAAGCTTGTCCTGCATCTGCTCAGAGTTTTGTTTTATTTCACTTATTTCGGCTACAAGCTTGTCACTGCTGATCCTTGATGCCTCATGCATCTGCTGAGAGTTTTATCTCACTTATTTCGGCTACAAGCTTTTCACTGCTGATCCTTGATGCCTCATGCATCTGCCTAGAGTTTTGTTTTATATCACTTATTTCGGCTACAAGCTTTTCACTGCTGATCCTTGATGCCTCCTGCATCTGCTGAGAGTTTCTTTTCATTTCGATCATCATAGCAGCGAACATTGAATTTATGTCCATGCTGCTGGTTGTGGCAGAAGGGCATACCTGCACATCGTCTTTGTCCTCAAACTCGTATGTACCGATGTCCATGCCGCGATTCTTAAACTCATTTATCAGTCTCTTCTGCAGTTCAGCCTTGTTACCTGTAGTTGGCAATTCCAGCTTACTGAGCTCCTTTTTCAGCTGTTCAACTTTTAGCTCATCAAATTTCATGATTATTTATTTTAGTTTTATAATGTCCTTTTTATTTTTTTTTTCCTTAAATTGCAATGTCCTTTTAATTATTTTTGCAATCCCACTTCTGACACCAATTGTTACGTTTTTTAGACCTTTTCGTAAAAACGGTTTTATTACTTATCCTTCAAGGATTCGTTTTATTGCATCAAATTAAAACACGGACAAATTAATTTAGAAATATAATGCGGCAACAATTTATTTATTACTTTATTTACACGAGTACTTGTACTACTCAACACTTAGCGATGTTAACACGTCTATGTCTGATATCACACTGATTATTGCTGAGTTCTGGCAGCGCCTTTATATAGCAAAAATGACGTCGTCTGGTAACCTCGCGAAAGTTCTGGCTATGGGGTTGTATTTTACTTGGCATGTGTGTGTTTGTATGACAATGCTGACTTGTTTGGTTTGCTTATGGTAACTATGTGTGTTTGAATGTATGAGTGTTCTGTGTGTTTTGCCTATGGTAACTATGAGTGGTTGTATGAATGAGTGTGTGGTTTTGTTTCTTCTACGTGTATATGGCTGTGTATACTTGTGAATCTATTTAGCTTTATTAGCAGCGAATACTTGCATACAAGATCATTAAGAATAACATCTCTTAGCATTTATGGTGCTATGTTTGTTGTTGTTGTGGTTTACTCTTATTGGCACAGCCTTGAATGATCTTGTATATTCTGGAGTATTCCATTTCCGTTAATTTGAATATTATCTATATAGTGTTTGTAACATTTTGACAACTATAGATAAAATTGCCAGTGCTCCCAAGTACATATAGCCACATTGTCGTTTTATTTAAATCTATTTCTAATCTTTGTAACAATATATATATATATATATATATATATATATATATATATATATATATGCTATAAGTTGAACACGTATATATATATGCAATTATATTTTATTTATATAAAATAAATAAATTTTTGCTAAAGTACATTTTTTTACAACTAAGGGCCACTTTTTGACTTTGAGATTAGAGATGAAATTAATCTTAATCAACATTTATGATTTTTGAGTAGTAGATTATATGGTTTTTTTCCTAGTTTAAGTGACCAATAGTCACGCTCTAATCTTAAACTACAACTGTCAATATACACATGTTTAACATAAACAGCTGTTGAATATATAAAAAATCAAATAAAAATGGATAATTCTAGTGGAGAAGAAGAATTTAGTGATTCCGAAATATATAAAAACCTTAATAAAACAATTACGAGCAAACCAAGAACTATAAGAACGCGACCAAATCACCGGTTGTCCAAACATTCAGCGTAAATAATTGTTAATTATATAGGAATAACGCTATATCAGAATAACAAATGTTATTAATAACTTTGCGAGTATATGCAACTGGGGGCATGTTAATGACAATAGGAGACGTAAATGGAGTTTCAGAATCTACGGTCTCAACAGTCGTTGCGCGTGTAAGTCATAGTCATAGCAATGTTGAAAGACCATTTCATAAAATTTCCACAATCGAATGAGAACATTTTTAACGCAAAAAAAGGTTTTTTCCGAATTGCAAAATTTTCTAAGGTTATTGCTGCTATTGACTGCACCCACGTAAAAATTATTTCTCCAGGAGGTAACAATGCTGAAATTTATCGAAATAGGAAGGGATTTCTGTCCTTAAATGTCCAAACTACTTGCGACGCAAACTTAAATATTACAAATATTGTTGCTCGTGGGCCAGGTTCAGCACATGATTCAAATATCCTTAGAAATTCTAAAATTTACTCAAAATTGGAGAGTGGTGAATTTTGCAGTGCATTAATAGTCGGAGATAGTGGATATCCCAATAAGAAATATATAATGACCCCATTGTTAAGTCCAGCCGAAGAAACTTTGTATAATGAGTCGCAGATAAGAACTCGGTCCTGTGTTGAACGTAGCTACGGTATCTGGAAAAGAGGATTCTCAATACTTTCTTTAGGAATTCGTTTAAATATTAAAAAAGTCCAAAGTATTATTGTGGTCACACCTGTGCTTCACAACATTAGTTGTATAAATAATGAAACTGAATCTCCCAGTTTGCCAGAACATTTGCAACAAGCTGTTGATTTTGTTACATCGGTCCCTAATAATAGGCAAAACAGTCAGGATTACAACAACTTTGTGTGGCGCGCTTTGATAAAAGATTATTTAGGAAAGATGTTGTAAAAAACTAATAAAATTAAACAAAAATAAAACATATTCATATAAAAGTACTTCTGTTTATTTTTATGTTTTTACGAACGAAAAAACCATATATGTACATTCATATTCAATTCAAAACTTAGCAAAAAAAAAAAAAAAAAACACAATAACTTCCTATAGCGGAAAGCAAAAAAAGGTAACCAAGCCACCACACATATAAAAACTAAACTAAACTAAAGAGATCATATAGACTATAGACTCTATAGTACAGAGTAACAGACTTATTTATAAAAATTATTAAGACTTTATGAATGGTTTTGTTTATACTGTTTCAATGGTATGAACAAATAAAAATATGATGCCAATTATACAAAAAATTCTAAGATATATGAAAATAAAAAATTCACTATCTGCCAGTTCGTAGAAGCCATGTAAAAATTCTCGCCTGGCTATTTAAATTGGAAACAAACTTCAACTCTTCTATTTCTAACTCCAACTTTGTTTTTCTAAGCTGGGACTCTTCTTCGATTACTTTAATTTCAAACTCGTATTTTTTTAATTTCCTTTTAGCAACATCGGTCCATATATCTCTGGTGCTCTCATATCTCATTTGTGCTTTGGGCTTTCTTCAATAAAAGAACTTTCTGATGATTTTTATTATAAAAGATGAAAAAAGTGCAATGAGTATTTATTTAAGAATACATAAAATTAATATTGGCTTTCCAAAACGTTCATCGATAATAAAACGCCCATTCTCATCCTCATCTAAAATTTTCTGGTGGTACTTACTGTCACCTTCAACTTGTTCCTCACCCACTTTGTAAAATTCTTTTTTATATAGCGCATAATTTTTCTCTATATTTTTCTTCATATTGTCATATTTGACTTTAAGTGTTTTCTGAGACCAAACTGAGAGTTAGAATCATCAAGGATTTCTAGCTAGCAAAATTTTTTTTTCAGCAGGAGTGGTTCTATCTTTTTTCTTTTGCATTCAGTGGTTTGCTTCCTGTCGTTGACCAGTTTAACGATATATACATTCATATCAATTGCACAAATAATTAATTTTTTTTGCCACTTTAAAATTTTTTAGCTTGTAAATATCAAATTCGGGCATTTTCTCCTTCTTCAAAAAAAAAATTTAAATTGTTGCATTGATAATAAATTTGACATTTGCAAAAAAATTATGGCATTTCTTGTTATTTAATATGGTAACACTACAAGGTTTAAACCACCACCCAAAAACATACCTGAAAGCCCCAATACACACAAGACTAATTATGGTGGCATAACTTGGAATTTTCGTTGAGGGGAGTGGTTTTTGGTTAGCACAATTTTTTAACCAGCTTCAACCCCGCATTAGCGGAACAAAACTAATACATACGCAGTTATGAAAACAAAGAAAACACAGGTTCTGCGTTTTCTATTTTATGGAACGTTTTTAGTCTTCAGATGTCCATCGTTGTGTAAATATGAATATGAATACAGAAGATCGAGGCAACAAACAGTAGAGCTAATAAAAGAAACTCATAAAAGTTTTTGCCGTAATTTTTAGTAATTAGTTAAAGTTATTTCAGTAAGCCTTAACAAGTTTTGGTTACTGAAAATTTCAGCAAAATTTTACTGGTCTCATGAATAAGTAACAACTCCTACTGGTTTTTGAATAGTCTTGTTAATTTTATGTGAGAAAGTAATCTTTTTCATGTTTGTGTGAATTGTACTACATATTTTTTTTGTTTATTGGTCTTAAAATACAATTATATTTAACCTATGCCTAATGTTAACAATATAAATAATGTTTCGTACATATACACACTGTCTTTTAAACGAGCTCTCTAGTATATTTAATATGGTTCTAGTTGATTTTTATAACATGTGATTTAGGCTTTATTTATTTACATGAAAATATACTATTTATATTGAAACTAGAAATTCCTCCTAAGATTATTGCCAATTCCTCGTCACTTATTTCAGTCATATTTCCGCTAAGTTTTTCAAAACGTATGTGTACAGCGAACGAAAAGCAAACCATAGACTAACAATTAGACATGACAACTATGTTTGTAGTGGGAATGTTTTCGACCGATGTTGCCAGAGGGACGGCAAACTTCTTTGCCTGCTATCTCTTTTCTTTTCCTTGTCGATAAATAAAAATTTGAAATTGGTAATTTATGGATGAAACATAATCGACTCCTTCGACCACGAATTACCAATAGTGTGAATTGCCAAAAAAGCACAGAAAAACAATAAAATCGGTGGTGGTAGCATCGGAAATAAATTTAAATATATCTAAAATTCTTTTATTTTTCAGGAGCCAACGATATGCAAATGGTATGGAGAGGAGAAAAACTTCATTTACTTCCGAATTATACGGCCAGGTAAGTAAATATGATGTATAAAACCGTATTCAACAATCTTTAGCAACAGCTAAAATAAAAGTTTATAAAAAGGAATGGTACAAAAGAAAATATGTGCCTTCCATGCTCAGCTTAAAAAACAACACCTATACTTTGTGTGATGTGTATAATATATATATGTTAGTGCGGTGAAGTTATTCTTCCTTTCCACCAGTGATCAAGTGAATATGGAAGAAAGAATACGGAAGTGTTTTTTAAATTAATTAAAGTGAGAGAAATGTAATATATATGAATATATGTATCGGAACATTAGGTAATACTCTAAGTTCGTGTGCTTTTAAGTAGGAAATATGGGGAAGCCAGCCATTTAAAAAAATTGGCAACGCACTAAGTGTAGTACCGCTATGGTAGTGCGGAAACCTACACAATATCAACAAGACTTGTTAATAAATAAATAAAATTTAGTATTACATTTCAAAGAAGTTGAATTTTTATTGAGAGTAAAACAAATTTAAAAACATTACAGCATGGTTTATAATAAATACTTTTTTATACGTATAAATTTGTAATCTTAAACCATCACAATTGCACTTACTTTAACAATTTTCGATTCTAATGTTCTCCAGCTACTTTCAGGTTTTTTTCCAATAACTTTTTTCATCGGCCAATTCTTTGTAAGCACTGTGACCCTGAAAGAAATATAGAAATTTCGATATTTCTAAATTAGGTTTAATGCCTAATTAATCTGATGAAGATTACATTTACAAGTTTCACATTTTTTATAACAGAACAATACTTACATTTTATACGCTCTTGCTTGTTTCAATACAATCCTTTCTTTTATTTGATATGCAGTTCACTAATTATTTTTAGATCTTTATGCAAGTTATCAAAACGGTATAACATTCATTCAGCAGGTTTTCCATGACTTGTGTTATGTATAACCAAAAATTGATTTTCATAATGTTGGTTTCCAATTTTCTTATTTGCTACTGAAATTGACAAAATTTGGAAAAATACCATTTCATAAACGGTAAAAGAAAATTGTTCTTATTTGTTTTTAATAAATAAATATTTTGACAAATATAAATACCTTGAAATCTGTACAGCAATTTTTCAGTTAAAATATAATATATTTAGAAGGACTGGGAAAACATTGATCACTAACATCGGGGTGTAGAATAGGCAGATGGGTCTATTGGAAATTATCAGTAGTTTTGTCCACTTCCAAATGTTCATTGAAGTCAACACAATGCCTAGTACGGAAATATATGGTATAATTGATTTTTTTGAATCGATCTTCTGTGACTTGAATGAAAATCTCATTCCCGGCAAAATTTATAGATTAAGATTTTCATTACACCCATGAGAATGTCTTTTTAGCGCATTAGCAATCTAGTAGCATGCACTAAGCAGTTGTTTTGCCAACGACAGTTCCATTTAAAATATGTATCCAGATTGATTACGTGATGATCATTGCGACGATTTACATTTTCTAAACATATAACATTTTCTTAACAATTAATTATTACTTTTTGAATACTAATATGGATTGAAAACAAAATTAATTTGATAGAATTTCAATTATTTGCGAAACTTGGCTCATTTTTATGTTGATTTCTTTACAGTATTGACCGCCAGCCACAAGTTAGGAGCTTTGGTATTTTCTTTTACTGTTTATAAACAGTTTGATATTTTGTTGAGATTACTTAACACTTATTTTTATTATTTATTTCACAATTTATCTCCCACACCAAATTTTTGTTTTATTTTCAACCACCATTATTTGCTTAAATTGTAAAACATGCGTTTCGAGATGCCCATTTCTTCTAACATACGTATTCAGCATTGTGTATACATATATATTTTGTACTCGTTTGCACTATCGTTAGGCAAAAGCTGATACGGGCCAAAATTAACTGTCACTTTTCAGTTTTCACTCTTAAGCTGGATTCACCGATGGTTTCAGAACGAATTTTACGTTCGGAAACATGTTTTTTTATATGTAGTTTGACGTTTCTGTTTTAGAGAGTGTGTGAGAGAGACAGAGAGAGAGCGAAAGAGAGTAACGTGTTTCGGAACCTGAATTGGTTTAATTTTAATTCACGTTCCCAAACATTGCATCTGTGCTGCCAGAAAGTTTAATTTCTTAAGTGAAGTAGAACTGAGATGCCACAGCATATTATATGTACATATATATAGTAAAGAACAGAACTTGTTTTATACCTTTGTATGTATAACAACACACTTGTTTCTTATTGTTTGTGTATATAATAAAATACGGAGCATTTGTTTTGTATTAAAAATATATAACTGGTTAATATTGTTATAAATAAAATTAAATAAATAGTGATATTGCTTAGTTGTAAAACTCACACACATAGTTTACAAAATTATTTCACATGGTAGCCTTGATGTTGCAGAACAAATGCGCGAAGTGGGTGAAACGCTTCAGAGCATACTCTCAAAAAACTAGAAATGTTGTCGAACGTCAATATCGTTCTGAAACCATGAGTGAATCCAGCTTTATGCTTATGTCTATTATGTTTAGATAACGTTTGAGAAAAAAAAACCAAATTCTGTAAAAGAGAAACAAAAAAAAGGAACAAACACAAATACTACTCAATTTTCTGAGTGCCAAACAACTCTTTGCACATCAGTTGGTTTATGTGTTATTTTTTTATGAATGTTTGGTTGCTTGATTTTGATATTTTAAAAATCATTCGGTGTGCAGTTTTAGAATTACGCAGTTTATTTAATAATTTTTGTGTTAAAAAATGCTGGGAAAACGCGTAACCTGCGATTTAATTCAGTTTATTTACTACAACCATCAATTAGGAGCAAGTGCTCAGGAGCTGTCCTTCAACGTGCTGAAAAGGAGGGTAGGTTAGAATTAAAACGTGGAGGAAGGCCTTACGCCTAAAATAAATACACGCACAGAACGTGTACTTCTAAGAACAATAAACCAGAACCCAAAACTTTCCTTAAGAGAACTTGCGTAGCAGCTAGAAGATGAGTGTGATATTGTTGTCTCTCATGAAACTGTTCGGCAGACTTTATTAAAAAATAAATATCCTTAAAGATGTGCCCGCAAAAAAACACTACTTTCTGCTTTAAATATAGAGAAACGGCTAGCTTTCGCTATGCAGAACATTTTGCAAGCAGTAGATTATTGGGATGATGTGATATTCTGTGATAAAAACAATATAATGTTATATTACAACGACGGAGCAACTAGAATGTGGCGCAAGCCGTTAGCATCACTGAAAAATCGCAACATCATTCCAATAGTCAAATTTGGAAAAATGTCAATAATGGTTTGTGGTTGCATTTCGAGCAAAGGGGTGGGTGATCTGGTTTTCATTGAGACTACGTTGGATGCCCAACAATATCTCAGCATTTTAAAAACTAGTTCCTCAGAGACAATAAGCCGCAATTTAAATTTTACCAAGACAATGACCCGAAACACAAGTCGCTCATGGTAAGAGTGTGGCTACTTTACAACTGCAGTAAAGTCCTAGATACACCCGCCCAAAGCCCAGATTTAAATCCGATACAAAATTTGTGGGTGTATTTAAAAAAGAAGGTCGCCAAGCGTCATCCTACTAACATGACGGCTCTAAAGGCCACAATATCGGAGGAGTGGCGAAACATTCCAGCCCACTACGACTTACAGAAGTTAATTTACTCCATGAAAAACGAAAAAGGAGGCCATTTCGAGTATTGAAGCTAAAAACCCTTTCTTATATAATAATATTTAGTATAAGTTATAGATCGCAATAATTGTGCAAGTAGTTTCTTGACACCAAAAATATAGAGTAATAATTATTTTGTTTGTTTTAAATCAATGTATACAATGTAAATATTTAGAATGAATTTAAAAAAATTAAGTTATAATGAAAAGAAATTTTTTTTCATAAAACATAAAGTAAAAACGTGTATTTTTCTGTAATGTGCAAACTCATTATTGACTTACTGTATATATAGGTTTTTACTCTCAAATTAACGATTTTTTTAAACAAATTAAATTATTTTCAAATCAAACTCAAATTTTTTTAAAGTGAATTAAATTTTATTCAAAGCAAATAAAACTTTTTTCAAAACAAATTCAACTTTGTTCAACTTATATACAAACTATTTTATTACATATTCACTTTGTTTAAATTTAAATTAAGTTTTTCTTTTTCAAATTAAATATTTTTTAAACCAAGCTTAATTCTTTTAGTGAACTAAATAAATATTTTTTTATTTCATCTACATATGTATATACATAATACTATGGTTTAGTTTTAAAAATTTTTATTTTTGAATTTCAAACAAAAACTGTCATAAAAAAATAGGAGAAACAATTTTGTTCTAAGACTCTTTTATATGATTCTCATAAATATATGTACATATTTTATTTAAGTCTTATTATACATATAGCAATTTTTTTAATGTAAGGGTTCTCCAGATGCAGCTAATGGCAGATTCATTGTCATGTCGACGTAATAATTGTTACAATCTGAGAGTGTTACAGATTCTACAATAATTGTAATACCATACTATATAATTGTAACCACGTCAATATTATGTTCTGGATCCGACAGCAAATTTCGAGCACAGAGTTTAGTTTTCGAAAAAACTTTTTCTATGGGATTAAGCATAGGAGAGTAAGGAGGGAGAAAGACTAACATATGACCAGACTCCGTAGTTTTATCCTTCACTTCTTGCATTTTGTGTATCTGTACATTATCTAATATAAGCCAAGAATCAGTGATATTTGATTCAACTAATTTGTTGAAAAGCTCGTCAAGGAAACATACAAAAATACTAGTATTAACTGCAGAATTTACAATTACTTTTTGATGTAAAACACCATGTTCATAGCTGCAATGAGAGAAACATTTCGTCCTCTGATAGTAGCAACTATGATATGTGCTGCAGTATTTATTTTTGATCTTGCCTTATTTCTCCGAGGTGGTAATTGAAGCCTGACTCGTCAATAAATATTATTTTTTCTCTTGTTTCCGGTGCATTTTGAGCAAAATTAACTGCATACGATATGCGTCGTTGAATTGTAGATTCACTATTAATTCTGTCTATTTTAATTGTTGCAGTTTTTAATGTGATTTTCAAAGTTTTTAGTGCATTGTGTATATTTGTTGCACGTAATTTCAAATTGTGTATGTCTTCAATGTTTTCACAGATACCTTTTAGTGTAATACTAGGGTTGCTCTCAATTATATATTCGGTTCCATCCAATATATCTGGTGTCAATTTGGAATGACGACGACCACCACGGTTTTTTTTACAACGCATCCATCCTTCTTATAACGGTTTATAATTTATGTAGCAGTATTTTTATTAATCCCAGCTATTTCTGTCGAATCAACAATGCTTCTTCCCTCATTATAAAATTTTATCAAAATATTATTTTTGTCTAGACTTACGTGGTCGTATTTCCCACGTCTGGTACCACGTGCACGTGCTGATGTCTCTGATGAGCTTTCTTCGGAAGAACAATCTTCTAAAATTCGAATACGACGATAGTTTCGTGAAGCCGCTGCCTCAGAATCTGGGCTAAAATTACTTTCTGTGATGGATGACATATGTATCTATGTATTTTAAAATTTATATTGAAATTAGATTTTTTTAAAATCACACGATTATAACGCTTCAGCCACGTGTTTACAATAAACTCAACTGGAATTTAACACAAAGTGACCAATTCAACTTGTTTTTCACTGGAACTAACGACCTTCAATTGATCTGTAATCAAAACAAACAATGACATTTAAAAAATTTAATGGATGATAATTTTAATAGAAGGTTTTTAATATTAAATCTCTCGCAGTCTTAACGGTAAACTGGAGTGTGCTAAATAAGAGCAGATTTTAATGTGAGAATAGGAGACTAGGAGAAAAGTGATCTGAAATTAAAAAAAGTTTAATTTGTTTGTTCCTTTACACCTAGCTATACTCAAAATGTTCGTTTAAGATTTGTAAAAACTGGTAATTACGAGAAGAAACGTATTATTTCTACAGCTTTAATATTTAAACAAATATTAAAATAAAAAAATTTAATTGAAAATGTAAAAGATTTAATATCAAATGAACAAAATTTAATTTGTTTTAAATATAATTTAATTGATTTTGAAAATAATTTAATTTGTTTAGAAGAAAATTGAATTTAATATAAAAAACTTTTCACTTGATCTGAAAAAACACTAATTTGAAAGTAAAAACCTATATTTTATCACGAGCAAGTACTTGATTATAATCAGGTACTACGAAGTACTAAAAAGTAAAAGAATGTGTGAAAGTGAGTGGTAACATACCATTAATTGCAAGGAAATACACAAACACACTATAATGATCATTGGATTAACATCGAAATGGTGTGGAAAATGAGAAATTATCAAAAAACTGTTCCAGACTCGCAAAAGTGTAGTGATTTTGAATAGTGGACCAGTCTGTGAAGGTGCAGTTCTTCAATTTGTTCAACCTTTGCTGAAAAACTCATGGCAGCAAGACGAATTATAGTTAGAAGTAGTTAGCCACTTTGCTAATGATGTTGTTTATCTGCCATAGGTGAAAACGGCAAGAGAATACTTATGGTGCAGTTGCTAAACTTGGAAAAGATGCAGGCTAACAAACCATTGATTCAGAGATTCATTTGTTGTTGGATATGCAGGAAGTATGAAAAATATATTGCTAAAATATGCATATTCCTTAATATTTAAAATCTCGTTATTTACAGACAGTCGGCTTAGGTCCAGTAATAGTCCATCAAACGCTACAAACAATCCTTCAAGAGGACATTGATTCAAAGAATCTACTAGTTTTCGTTATAGCGCCCTATGTATTTGAAATGTAAAGTGAAGCATGAATTTCTGTACCCATCGTGAAGAAATTTTGTCCTAAACAGAAAATATCTTTGAAAAGTGGTTTTTGTTTCTTAAAAGTGTTATTATAGCAAAGTGTTTTACAAAATTAATGTCAAAAAAAACTAGTTATAAAAATTTATATTCATTGCTCTTAAAGTTATTTAATGTCTTTGTAATTCCTTCCTTAAAAAATAATAATAAAATAATACTAGAATTATTTATTTAAAATGTTAAACTTATTTTAAATTTTCTTTTTATCTAAAAATTCTATACAAATCTATGTGGCAAAATGATTGCAAAATAAGATACATGCAATATAAGCAAAGATTTGAGCAATCACTTCAACAAAATTTCTTATATATATAATATTTGTAGCAATAAAAAAAATCTCTTTTTTTAATTTGTGGTCCTGAAAAGGTGCTGTGGTTTTCAAAGATGGTTACAACATCTTGTAGGATGGTAGTAGTGGTAATTATGGTCATCATCCATTTAATTGAAAGTTGTTCTCCACAAATCCGTCTGGCCAACAGTATATCTTTTGACGTAATAGTGTCACGCTTAGCACAATGGATCCAAAATTGGTATTAAGGAAGAGACTAACAATATAAACTTCACTGTCTTCCTCAAGAGCCATCTCAGTGGTGCTATGGGAACGCAATTTTTATAATCTTTAGCAATTTCACAAACAAAATGTTGAAAGGGAATTTGCGGATCAACAATTCACTACTTTTCTCATAGCGACGAATTTCATGTGAAACTACTGTGCCAGGACGAAAACGATGTGGTCTCGTACCACCGCAGGTAGCAGGGGCGCCTTTAGGAACTGCCTTGTTTGCTGATAAAGTAAAGGGAATAAAAAAGAAATTGTTTTAATAAAGGCGAAAAATTAAAAGCAAAATAAAAACATTACCTGAAATCACTAAATATATTCCACTACTACTTTTTTCCCAAACTATATTCATTTGACTTCCATCTACTCTTTGGCAGAGCACTGCTTTCACGAACTTATTCTAATGTTTTGTATTTTGTAGCCAGTATTAGAGGATATGACAGCATTTTGAAACACTGATGCAAAGTCCCATTGATTTACTTGAGGCTGTCCATATTAATGCATCTGCCGATCATACCATTGTTCTTGTGCACTTGGAAATGCTGTTGGGTTGGTTTTCATAATTTCGGTACAGACAAACATACAAACACATATTTTGTGTGAATGTTTAAAAACATAATCACCCCTATTCTGCGTTTCGATTAAGTCTCCGCATTCAGTTCCGTTGCGATCGAAAATTGATATTCTGAAGAAAAACGGAATCGAAAGAAAAAGAAGAAGACAACAATGTTTACAAAATTAATAGCATCACTGTGGATGTGGAAATGAAATAGCAAAATAAACAAGTTTGTTATCATTTTCATAAACAAAATGTCAAATTTAATACAAAAAGTTGTATGTACACATAATTAAAAATAAGTTCTTGATAAAGTTTAATAAAAAAATTGTTAAATAAAATAAAAAAATATAAAAACAAAATAAAATTAGTTGTTCATAAACGTATTACAGTGCAAAGAATCTTGATCGCTGGTGGTATCCGCATGCAATGTCTGCTTTAGACGCCATTAAATTTGCCAATTTTTCATACTGCTCTGGTGACCTGTATACATAAAAAAACACATCAGATTCGGGTACAAAAATTAACAATTTAGTTTTTTTCAATCGTTTCTGAACATTTTATCTCATTTTCTACTTACATTTTTTTCTATTTTAAACTTTTTAACTAAAAAACACGGATAAAGAAAAACCCTCCGTTAACAAAAAAACAACTGAGAAAAACGGAGCTCCGATCGTAATGCAGAATACATACAATCGAAAGAAACTGAGCGGAATCGTAACGCAGAATACCAAAGCTGCCAGACGGAGAAAATTTCGATTCGAATCGAAACGCAGAATAACCCCAAATATAAAATTTGGGGCTCCTGAAATAAAGGTTTTTTTATTTTGCTTCATAAATTTTACCATAATTAATGCTTACATTATTTCTAAAATTTTGTCAGCACAGGTTATATTTGTAGAAAAATGCCACCTAAAAAGCTAGGATTATCTATATATATATATAAAAATAAGTTGCATTGTGTTAGTAATTGATGTTCTCCGGAGTGCATGAACCGATTTTGTTTCTTCAAAATTTATATGAATGGTGACATCAATACCAAGGTTTTTATGTACATATGTTTTCTGTATGTGTATTGGTTCATGAGTTATATCCATTTTAGTGCAAACCATTAATTTAGTCAAACCATTAATTTAATTTATATACTTAGTTATTCTAAGTCACAACTTTGGGGATCTATGAAATAAATTACATACCAATAAATCACTAAACACCTAAATATTTAAATACATTATGCACAGCCCACGTCATATGCATGGGTACGCGCAGGATTCAATGACTTATGTGCGTCATTACGGTTGACCAGATTTATTTATAACATTTACGTGTAATCCGCAATGGAGTGACGTTAAAGATGATATATTCGCTGGCCAAAGTCCTACCGACCGCCATGATATCACTTCCCGTATTTTTAAGCAGATATTGAAAGCGCTTATGGGTTTTAGCGTGATATCTAAAGTGTTTGGTGAAGTGAAGTGCTGGCTGTATTCTGAGGAGTGGCAAAAGCTTAGTTTGCCACAAGCTCACATTTCAATATGGTTGGTGAATAAAATCACATCGCATGAAGTTGACAATGTTATATGTTCTGAAATTCCAGATCAAATAAGTGATTCTGAATTATATGATGTTGTTGTGCAAAATATGATACACGGTCCATGCACAGCCCAAGTCGTATGCATGAGTACGCGAATAAGTAATCTGTTGAAGCTTTGGAAAGAACAATGAAAGATCTCCGAGACAACTCAGAGTTGTTTGGTGGTGCGTTGATTTTATTGTTAGGCGATTTTAGGCAAACATTGCGGTTCATTCTTAGATCGACATCTGCCGATGAAATTAACGCTTGCTTAAAGTCTTCATATATATGGAGATTTGTTAAAATATTGAAACTCACTACCAACGTTCGTGTTCAGTTGTAGAATGATCTATCTGCTGATAAGTTCTCTAAGCAATTGCTGAAAATTAAGAATGGTGCAATGCCTATTGATAAGACTGAGTTGATAACATTTCCAAATAATTTTTGCCGTTTCGTACAGTCAAAAGAGGAATTAATTGAATGTGTTTACAATATACATGCCATTCATGGTTGAGTGCCAGAGCAATTTTAGCGGCAGAGAACAAAGATGTTACTGAAT
>OY776281.1:49282801-49300301 GCA_963675445.1 Linnaemya vulpina | reverse complement strand
TTTTTGTCCAAGGCTGAAAGTATAATCAACAAAAATCATTATCAAGATTTAAAACAAATATTCATTTGAAGATGAAAACATACGTTTAACAGCCAATTTGCATTTGGTTTCTACTACGCTAATGGAGTTTGTAGCTGTGCATGTATAGACTCCCTCATCTTCTGGAAAAACTTCGTGAATCTTTAAAGTGGCTATACCGGTTTTATATTTAAGGTCCATTATGTCAGATGAGGCAATTGATTTGCCATTTTTGCACCAAGTAATTTGCAGCTCTGGATCACCTTTGACATGGCAGGTCAATACCAATTGATCACCATCACGTATGATCAAATCTTGTAAAGGTATTGTAAATTCCGGCTTACACATTAAAGAATCATCTGGTGGTACTGGATATATATATATATATAAATAAATAAATAAATACATATATATATATATATATATATATATATATATATGTATATATATATATATATATATATATATATATATATTAGTTATGTGTATGTGCATATATATGTATCAAGGTACATATAGTACTACATTGATATTTCTATAAGTACATGCATATAAGAAAATTTTCAGACTGATTACTTACGTATCAATTCTTTTGTGGCACTACGCGATCTTGAGGGACTTCCCGGTGTTTGAAGGCCTGCGGCGTACTTCTTTTTACTTGATATGCTGTTATTTGTCGTTGAATAGGAACTTGTGTTGTTAACAGTCTAAAAGGAAAAGTATATAACACACATAGCCATGAACATTTTTACCAGGTTGAAAGAACCATGCAATTTTCCGTATACGAAGTATATACTTTCGAGTTTACCATTTAGTGGTTTCAAAACTTCGATTCTAGCAATGCTCTCAGCTGTTAAACACCTGTCATCTCAGGTATTATGTCATACACGACATGTTTTTTACAACTGGCTTGGTAGATTTTTAACTCATATGTAATTGTACATGTCGGTAAAAAATTACAATGTACATGTTAATTGATTTTGATATCATTTCTCGTTTTTTGTGATTTGGTTGCAAATTTATTGAAATGAACTTTTTTGTTGAAAACGATTGTTAAAAATGATCCCGTAAACTGTATTTTGTGAGTAATGGCAAGAAACAAAATTTTCACAGAAATCATAGCTTATTATGTGTGTGTTTTACTGAACTTTACTTTTGACACTCGAATGTACCGAATTTATAATTTTTTTTTGAGCCCCTAACTTATTTATGCTGTTGGAAGAATAGTTTTGAATAGCTGATGAGTAACTGGAAGATGTGTCATTCTGTCTAGTCGATGATAAATTTAAGTTTGTATTATTATACCCAGATGAACTAAATTGTGTCCTTGTTATTATTGGTGGTGGCACTGGTTTTAGTGGATGTTGAATATATTGTTGCGATCTAAATAAACATATTTAAACGATCTAAATAAACATGTTTAAACGAATAAGAAATCTGTTGTGTCTTTGGAAAGAACAATGAAAGATCTCCGAGACAACTCAAAGTTGTTTGGTGGTGCGTTGATTTTATTGTTAGGCGATTTTAGGCAAACACTGCGGTTCATTCTTAATTGAATGTGCTTTCACTAACATAGCACAACAATATACATGCCATTCATGGTTGAGTGCCAGAGCAATTTTAACGGCAGAGAACAAAGATGTTACTGAATTAAACATGGCTATACAATCAAAGATTCCTGGCGAAATTGTGTTGTACAAGTCAGTCGATACTGTTACCAATGAAGGAGATGTTGTGAATTATCCAACAGAATTTTTGAATTCGTTGGACTTACCAGGATTGCCTCCGCATAATCTCCAAAGAAAGTTGAAGCCACTATTATTATGCTTCGTAATATAAATCGACCCCGTTTGTGTAATGGTACAAGACTTGCTATTAAAAGGTTGATGGCTTATGTAATTGAAACTACTGTTTTAACTGGAAAATTAAAAGGCGAAGATGTATACATTCCACGTATCCCAATGATTCCGTCTGATATACCATTTGAATTTAACAACTCCAGTTTCCTTTTCGCCTTGCGTTTGTGATTACCATTAACTAGGCGCAAGGCCAATCTTTAGAAATTTGTGGAGTGAATTTAGTGAATCCAGTCTTCTCACATGGACAGTTCTATGTAGCGTGTCCGCGCGTTGGCAAACTATCGGTTTTGTATATTTACACCGAAAATAGAAAAACAACAAATGTTGTTTACCACAGAACATAACAATAAAAGCAGTTTATCACTGATTTAAATGAATTCGAATTAATTTTTTTAATTTCTTTTCTGCACTACGAAGTGTGCATGGGGTTCGCTAGTACTCCATAAAATACACCCATAAATTTTTAACGTTTAACCGGCTAATTGAAGAGAGATAGAAATATGAAAAGCGATATCTTACTGTCCTTCACTAAATGAGGGGTTAAAAGGGTATTGCCATTAGGGATGCCATTATGAAAATACGATCTGGCCGGATTTTCGTGTCCTATCTGTATAGCTTGTGGAAGCTACGATCGTCACGCAGAATACATACAATCGAATAAAATGCAGGGAACGGAACGCAGAATACCAAAGTTGCCAAACGGAGAAACTTACGATCCTAATCGAAACGCAGAATAAGGGTGATTATACCATTTTTCCCTCCATAATCAATACTAGAATTATAAAAGAAACGTTTTATTTTTATACATACATATGGTTGCATGTGTATACAACATTTTTATTTTTTATGCACAATACGCAAAAGAATATACAACGTCATTAATACTCGTTTTATATTGAGGGTGAGCTAAAGCATTTTAATTTTGAAATTAGGAGTTGTTTTGTTTGGCTTTGTCATTCACTTGATATATGTATATATATATATATATATATATATATATATACATATATATATATATATATATATATATATATATATATATACATATATATATATATATATATATATATATATGTACATATATATATATATATATATATATATATATATATATATATACACACATATATATACATATATATGTATGAATATATATATATATATATATATATATATATATATATTTATATATATATATATATATATATATATATATATATATATACATATATATATATATATATATATATATATATGTGGAGACCTGGCAACACTGTTTGCTAGTCATACGATTTTGGAGTTCTTGCAACGCCGTTATATTGGGCAGTTAGTTATGTGACAGTTCTATTTGTGAAATTGTTGAGTTTGTGTTAAACAATTAATTTAATTAATAAAAAGTAAATTGGTTAATTTCGGAAAATAAACATTACTGTGTTCTTATTGAATTAGCAAAGTTGTTACATTGGCGACGAAGGTAAAAAAAAAGAAGTGAAGATTCAATTTGTGGAAAGGAAAAGAAGTAAAATTATTCAAGTGGCGGCATGACAAAATATACATATCATGTACACATGTATGTGTGGATGTATGTGCATACAGCGTTTTGTCAAGTTGTTTGTTTTAAATTTAAAAACAAAACAAATCATGCTACTGGAGTTACATTTAATTGTAACAGATTAAGAAGATATTTAATTGTTTTTCAGGTTTGATAGAGAAAAAGTGGGAAACATCACGTAAAGCTGGCCGAAAAGGAAATACATTAAATTGTATAAAATACATTAAATTGTATGAAATACATTAAATTGTTTGAAATATATTAAATTGTACTAAAAACCTACGTTGAATTGTAAAGTGGTAAGAAAGCAAACATAAATTTACTTGAATGTTTCTTTAATTTATGTATGGTTGTCATTAAATTGTTCAACAGGGAAGTCATTAAATTGATTTGCATCAGATTGCCAGGTAGAAATCAAATTGGTGACGGAGAAGATGAGTACTCCAAGTATAACACCTTTCCTTTGCGACGTTATAGATAAATCGCTCCTTCGATCGGAGTGGTAAAGATGGCTTCGCGCGTTTTCCATTTATCTTGATGCTGAAGAAATCAAATACCCAAATAAGAAGAAAAATAAATTACTTTATTTAGGTGGTACACAACTTCAAGAAGTTGTTTATACTATTCCTGGGGCCCTTTTGGAGCCTGAAAAACCTGGTGAAGGAGTGGACGTATACAAAAATCGTGTTCAGAAGCTTAATAAACACTTTTCTCCAGAAAGGAATTCCACCTTTGAGAGGCATTTGTTTCGTACGTTAAAACCTGAAGAGGGGGAGAGCTTGAATAAATTTTTGGTGAGATTACGCAACCAAGCTGCCAAGTGTCAATTCGGAGAGACCAAGGACGAAATATTAGCTATTAATCTAAAATATAAACTTATAGATGTTTGGGCGCCAGATGACCTTAGGAAACGATTATTAGAGAAAGAGTACTCTTTGCAGGAAGCCATAGAAATGTGTCATATACATGAACAAATAAATAATCAGTCCGAGACTATGAGATTGCCAAATATGTCATTAGATATAAACAACGTAGAAGTTAAAAATCAAATCTCCGAATGTGGCAGATGTGGCCAACGGGGACATTCTGGAAATAGTGTCAGTTGTCCCACAAAATCTTCAAAATGCAACAAATGCGGTTTCATAGGCCATTTTGCTCACGAATGTAAAACAAAAGGAGTTAAGCGAAAATATTCTAGTTTCGGAAATATGGACAAAAAGAAACGAAGAGAGACCTATTCGAATGTTCAGTTTGTTTCGGATAACCATGCGGAAGTTGTCGATACACACAATAAGGACAATGAACATAATTGCTTCCAAATAACAGATGGACTTAACAATCACATGAGTGAAATAATTGAGTGCTATGTAGGGGGTAGTCGAATTTCAATGTTGATTGATTCTGGGTCACAACATAATTTGTTAAGTGAAAAAGATTGGGAGTATCTCAGCAGGAAACAAGCCACTTTATGGAATATTAGGACTGAATCTGAGAATCAGTTTCGTGCTTATGCTGGAAACGATCTGCTCAAGATTAAAGCGGTTTTTGAGGCGGTTATTGGTCTTGATGTAGTTTCGAACCTAATTTCCACATTCTATGTTATTGAAAATGAGGGTCAATCTCTGCTGGGCAGAGATACTGGTATTAAATTAAACGTTTTGAAACTAGGTCGAGAAATCAATAATATTGAAAATTGCAAATATTTCCCAAAATTAAAGGAATCAATATTTCACTATCGGTTGATAAGTCCGTGAAGCCCATTCAACAAATATTACGTAGGGTGCCTTCCGCTTTAGAGGAAAAGGTGGAACACAAGTTAATGGAAGCAGTTAAACAGGACATCATAGAACCTGTAGAGGGGCCCAGTCGTTGGATATCTCCAGTGGTTATAGTATTTAAAGACAATGGTGACATTCGGTTATGCATCGATATGAGACGTGCTAATGCAGCTATATTGAGAGAAAACTACCCGCTGCCAACTTTCGATTCCTTTGTACCAAAACTACAAGGAGCCAAATATTTTTCCAGACTTGACCTAAAGAACGCGTATCACCAATTAGAGCTTAACGTAGAAAGTCGTAAAATAACTACATTCATTACGTCCAAAGGATTATATCGGTACAAAAGATTATTATTTGGTGTAAATTCAGCCCCGGAAATTTTCCAAAGAACTATGGAAAGTATACTGGCACCTTGTAACTGTCTTAAACTATTTGGACGATGTTATTGTTTTTGAACGTTCTGAGTTGAAACATGATAAAAATTTGGAAGAGGTTTTGGCAATTTTAAAGGAATATAATGTTTTGCTTAATGATGAAAAATGTATCTTTAAAACGAAGAAATTGGCTTTCTTAGGACATATTTTGTCTAGTGAAGGAATAAATCCTGATCCTGAAAAAATCGACACCATCATGAATTTTCGACCACCGAGAAACAAGGAAGAATTAAGAAGCTTCTTAGGCATGGTAACATATCTTGGAAAATTTATTCCAGACCTGGCTGATTTAACCGAACCTCTCAGAGTTTTGACCGAGAAAGATACGAAGTTTATTTGGGGCCAACAACAAGATCAAGCCTTCCACAAATTAAAGGGGCAGTTGACCAAAATGCCTACGTTGTCATATTTTAACCCGAAAAGTCGTACTCGCCTAATAGCAGACGAAGTCTAGTAGCGTTAGGGGCGGTTCTTCTCCAATTTGAAAATAACGTCCCTAAAGTGATAACATTTGCTAATAAAAGTCTTTCTCAAACCGAACGAAGATATTCTCAAACAGAGAAGGAAAGTCCCGCATTAGTATGGGCGGTAGAGCGATTTTACTATTACTTAATGGGAATAGAGTTCGAGCTCGTGACGGATCATAAACCGTTAGAAACTATTTTTAAGCCGACGTCTAAGCCACCAGCCCGTATAGAACGATGGGTTCTTCGCCTTCAATCTTTTAAATTTAAAGTAATCTATCAGCCGGGAAAATATAACATAGCAGATTCTCTGTCCAGACTTTGCAAGATTAAAAATTGCGCGTCCTTCGCTCAACAAGCAGAAATCAACATATGTGCGATTATAAAGGAAACGGTACCTCGAGCTCTCGCGATTCTCGAAATTGTCGAGAATAATAAGTTGGATCCAGAACTGATGGAAGCGGTAGAATGTTTGAAAAACGATTCGTGGCAACCAAATACTTCGAACAGATTTTTCCCATTTCGGTTGGAGTTATGTACATTGGGTAATATCCTACTTCGTGGAACGAAAATTTTTATACCAATTCTTTTAAGACCTAGAGTCTTGGCTATAGCACATGAAGGTCATCCGGGTGAGACTGTAAAGAAACGTCGTGTTCGATCTAAAATATGGTGACCGCTAATCGACCGAGATGTCGAGAAATACGTTAAAACCTGTCGTGACTGTTTACTGGTGTCAAGACCCACGAACCCGGCCCCAATGAACCTACGAGCGTTGCCAAAAGAGCCATGGCAACGTCTAGCAATGGATCTACTGGGACCATTACCAAATCATGATTTCCTATTTGTGGTAATCGATTATTATTCAAGATACCAGGAGGTTCAGTTTTTAAAGAAAATAACATCAAACGCCATAATTAATTTCTTGGGATGAAATCTTCTCAAGACTAGATTTCCCGAAGTCCATTACCACTGATAATGGTCGCCAGTTTGTCAGTGACGAATTTAAAAACTTCTGTGCGGATAAAAATATCGAAATTTTAACGTTCCCGCCATACTGGCCGCAGGCTAATGGCGAGGTAGAAAACATGAATAGATCTCTCGTTAAACGTTTACGAATAGCACATAGTAATGGAACAGATTACCAAAAAGAAATTCAAAAATTTTTGTTGATGTACAATGTCACTCCCCATGGAACAACTGGGAAGGCCCCAACAGAATTGCTTTTCAATTCGTGACAAGTTGCCGTCAATATACGTCGTCGGTGAAAACATTTTAGATACGGAGGCAAGAGATTTGGACATGCTTAACAAAGAAAAAGGGAGAAAGAGAGCAGACAGAGATCGCAATGCAAGAGATACCGACATAAATGTCGGGGACAAAGTATTACTTCAGAATGTTGTTTTTCCAAATAAATTGACACCAACTTTGGGATCAGAAGAGTATGAAGTAGTTGAGCGAAAGGGTAATGATGTTACGGTGCGCAATGATGACAAAATCTTTAGGCGAAACATCAGCCATTTAAAGAAGCTGCCAGCAACAACGGAGCCTAACAGTAATCCTAGTTCAGAGTTGTTGGAGACACAATCCGAGTCTGAGATTCCTAAGCCGAGGTTGACACTGAAGCTTAAAAATATTGGAGGGATGTGGAGACCTGGCAACACTATTGGCTAGTCATGCGATTTTGGAGTTCTGGCAACGCGGTTATATTGGGCAGTTAGTTATGTGACAGTTCTATTTGTGAAATTGTTGAGTTTGTGTTAAACAATTAATTTAATTAATAAAAAGTAAATTGGTTAATTTCGGAAAATAAACATTACTGTGTTCTTATTGAATTAGCAAGTTGTTACAATATATATATATATATATATATATATATATACATATAAATACATATTTCATTTTATTATTGCGTTTATAGATAGAGTATCGTTACTTAGAGTTGGAAATGGATGCCGCTGCAAGACCAAACAAGATTTCATCATATTATAATCAAAGGACATGAGTTTTAGTTCCAAAAAGAGCCAGCAATTAGTACATATTTTAATTGATTTCGTAGCCTAATAATATACATATATAAAATTTATAATACATAAGTAATAAGAACTTAATACAATAAATATATATTTATACATATATATATATATATGTAAACACGCTACAATGTTACATCGATTGTTCCGCTTTAATTTCCATTCTTGGTCGGTGAGAATAAGAAGAGGAGAAGTAAGTTTTCTGAGGTCCATATAAGTAGTCAGTTGTCGGTGTAAAAGTTGAAAGTTGAGAGAATAAAGAAACAGCTAAATTTGTGCAGTAAAAATAATAAAAGGAATTTTTGCTAATGTTTTAATTAATAAGAATCTTTGAAAATCAAAAATAGAATATGTCTTTGTGAACAATAAATGAATTAAAATATTACTTTGTGAAAAACAATTAAATTAAAATACTACTTGTATTTATTACATTATAAATTATAAATTTATCATAAAATATAAAATAAGAAATATAAACAATTTTAATAAATTATAACAATTAAATATTGATTTTTCTTGCTATTTTTAAAAAAAATAAATTACCTTACCACTTAAAAAATTACATTTGGGGGCTCAACCGTGGGCCACGTACTTATATATATTTGTTGTGTTTGATAAAAATTACATTTGGTTCAACCGTTGTTGAATGTTTTGAAACGAGATCGAAACTGTACATCAATATAAATAATTTTTTTGTGTAATGATAAAAACTTGTTGCTCTTGAAATAAGGTACTTAAATGAAAAGAAATAGCGGTATCAAAGAAAAAAAAACCTACATAACAAGGGCAAGAGCAAAAAGTACAAAAGACGAAAGTGATAAAAATAATCCAGAACAGTTAAACAACATCGAACGCAAAATAGATAATTTAGAGAAAGATAAGGCGGAAAATAGCAAAAATTTTAGCGAAGAAAATCGAACAATAACTAAAACATTTATCAATACAATAGAACAAGAGAACATTAAAAACTTAAATCCAAGAAATTACGAATTTAGTAAACAAAACAAAACAATGGCAACTAACGAATTAAATGATTTAATAAAAACCCTTACTGTGAAAATAGAAAAACAAATCGAAGAAAATGATACAGCAAATATAACAATATAAACTTTCGTAAGTGATTATCAAACCTTAAAAACAATTTTAATTGATGAATTTAACAGAAAATATAATAGTGGCGAAGTGCATAAAATGTTATGTGAACGTAAAAAGAAACATATGGAATCGTTTTATGAGTACATGCTTAATATGAAGAAAATTGCTTTATTAGCTAAAATTTATGAATTTACTACTATTAGATATATTGTAGATGGATTAAACATAAAAAGTGTGTTTAAACAAAATTTATATACGGCTAAAACATTTAAAGAATTACGAGAATTATATAATATTTACGAACATACCTGTCAAAGTAGTAACACGGATATGCGAAGAGGACAATATCGGAAACCGGTTGATAATACGGTAATAAATAAATTGCATTGTTTGAATTGTGGATCAACAGAACATAAGAAAAATGAGTGTAAAAACCAAGTTAAGTGCTTTAAATGCAAGCAGTTTGGCCATATAGCTAAAAACTGTACGGGTAGAAACGCCAATATGGATGGAACTATTAATATAATTACTAAAGACTATCGGTATAAAATGATTAAATTTGATGGTGTGAATATTAATTGCCTAGTTGATACAGTAGCGGATGTATCCATAATGAAAAAAATTTTTTCGAAAATAAATTTAAAAAACTGAAATTGTTGCATAGTAACACAATGCTGTCGGGTCTCGGTACTAACAAAATAAATCCTATCGGTGTAGTACAAGCAAATGTAAGTGTGGACGATGTGGAAAAATATCATGAATTCTTAATTGTTCCAGACAGTACATTAAAAGTAGAAATGATTCTCGGTTTTGACTTTATTAAAGATTTTGTACTGTGTTACGATAATGGCTATAAATTTCAAAATAAGAATAACACAATTGAAAATAAGGAACTGTGTGTTTATAATGTTGATACGCATGAAATAGATGTTGTCGTAAAGTATGAAAATGTCGTCAAAGATATGATTAACTCATACAAGTCTTCGGAGGTGAAAAAAAAATGTCCGGTTGTAATACACATAATTCCAAATGAAAATATGCATTCCTTTCGGCATTCGCCAAGTCGGTTACCGATTCAAGAAGAAGTCGCTTTGAATAGTCAAGTGGAGGAATGGTTAAAAAGTGGTGTAATAAGAAAGTCATATTCTGATGTTGCAAGTCGTGTTGTTGTGGTTAAAAAGAAATGTGGAGATTACAGAATATGCATAGATTTTGGTCAGCTCAATGGTATGGTTCTCAAAGATGCGTTTCCTGTTCCAATTATTGATGATGTATTACTGAAATTAACATATGCAAAATTTTTTGTAACTTTGGACTTAGAAAATGGATTTTTTCATGTCCCGATCGCAGAAAAGAGCAAAAAATTTACTGCATTTATAACTAAAAAAGGTTCTTTTTGAATTTAATAAAGCACCTTTCGGATTCTGTAATTCACCTGCAAATTTTGTCAGGTATGTAAATTTCATATTTCAAGATTTGGTCAATGCAGATGTTATGGAGATGTATATTGATGATATTGTGGTTTACGGCAAGTCTCCGGAAGAATGCCTTAACAAGTTTCAGTTGGTTTTGTCAAAGGCAGCTGAATACAATTTGACATTTAAATGGGTAAAATGTAAATTTATGAAAACGCAGATTGATTTTTTAGGCCACTGTGTCGAAGACGGAAGAATTTATCCCAGTAAACTGAAAACAAGAGCAGTAGAAAAATTTCCTATTCCAAAAACCATTAAAGATGTTCAATCGTTTTTAGGATTAACTGGTTATTTCAGAAAATTTATTCAAAATTATTCTCAAATAGCAAAACCACTTACAGAACTATTAAAAAAAGATATTAAATTTAAAAAAGCTAATGAAGAAATCAACGCTATAAATATGCTGAAGCAAGCATTAGTAAAAGATCCAGTTTTACGCATTTACTCTAGAGAGAGGGAAACAGAACTGCATACAGACGCGTCGAAAGAAGGCTTTGGAGCAACCTTATTGCAAAAATTTGAAAATAAATGGCATCCAGTTTTCTACTGGAGTAAGAAAGCATCCGTACAAGAAAGTGGGTTACACAGTTATATTTTAGAAGTTAAATCCGCTTATTTAGCGTTTAAAAAATTCAGAATTTATATTTTGGGCATACATTTCAAACTAGTAACTGATTGTTCAGCATTCAAACAAACAATAGCCAAAAAAGATTTGCCAAGAGATGTGTCGCAGTGGATAATGTACATTCAAGACTTCACATATTCAGTCGAACATCGTTCTGGTAATAGAATTAAACATGTGGATGCATTAAGCAGATATCCCGTCGGTATATTTATTGTTTCTTCTGAAATAAGTGCAAGAATACTTAAGCTACAGCAAGAAGACGAAACTATAAGAGCCATATCAACTGTTTTAAAAACACGCTCATATGAAAATTTTAAGGAAAAAGCAGGTTTATTATACAAAACGGTGGACGGACAAGATTTGCTGTTCGTACCAAAAGTCATAGAAGCTGAAATTATTAAGGAGGCTCACGAAAAAAATCATTTTGCTCTACAGGCAACAATGCATGCAATCAAGCAGCAGTTTTACATACCACACTTAGAAAAAAAAGTTACGCGCATTATTGACAACTGTATCAAGTGTATAATACACAATAAGAAGGTGGGTAAAAAAGATGGTTTTATGCATTATGTGGAAAAAGGTGTCGTTCCACTACACACCCTACACATCGACCATTTAGGACCAATGGACGCTACTACGAAGCAATACAAATATATTTTTGCTATGGTTGATGCGTTCTCTAAGTTTATATGGTTATACACAACAAAAACAACCGGCGTAGATGAAGTTGTAAGAAATTTAAAGATTTGGTCGGATATTTTTGGATATCCATTTCGAATCATAAGTGATAGAGGTTCCGCCTTCACGTCGCAACAGTTTAAAGATTTTTTCTGCAGAATAACATCACACATATATTGACAACAACGGGCGTACCAAGGGGTAATGGTCAGATAGAAAGAGTCAATCGCACAATTTTATCAGTTATAGCGAAACTCTCATCAGGTGATACGTCAAAATGGTATAAGTATGTAGGACAAGTACAACAAGCAGTAAATTCTTCGGTGCATACTTCTATAAAGACTTCCCCTTTTGAAGTTATGTTTGGAATAAAAATGAGGACAAATGGTGGCAATGAAATTATCGAACTGTTACAAGACGAGCTGCTACAACGCTTTGATGAAGATAGGCAGCAGTTACGCAACGAAGCTAAGCAGCAAATTTTAAAAGCTCATCATAATCAAAAAAGAAATTTTGATAAAAATAGGAAAGCGGCGAGTGCCTATGCAGTGGGTGATCTCGTAGCAATAAAGCAGACCCAGCTTGTGTCGGGTAAAAAGTTGGCAAGCGACTATATTGGTCCTTATTCGATTATTAATGTAAAACGTAACGACAGATACAACGTTAAAAAAGTGGCAGATTTTGAGGGGCCAGCACACACATCCACCAGTTCGGATTTTATGAAGCCGTGGAAAGATGCAGAATCTTATGAGTACGAGCTATCATCTGAGACAGATGATTTTCAGGATGGCCGCATGTAAACACGCTACAATGTTACATTGATTGTTCCGCTTTAATTAACATTCTTGGTCGGTGAGAATAAGAAGAGGAGAAGTAAGTTGTCTGAGGTCCATATAAGTAGTCAGTTGTCGGTGTAAAAGTTGAAAGTTGAGAGAATAAAGAAACAACTAAATTTGTGCAGTAAAAATAATAAAAGGAATTTTTGCTAATGTTTTAATTAATAAGAATCTTTGAAAATCAAAAATAGAATATGTCTTTGTGAACAATAAATGAATTAAAATATTACTTTGTGAAAAACAATTAAATTAAAATACTACTTGTATTTATTACATTATAAATTATAAATTTATCATAAAATATAAAATAAGAAATATAAACAATTTTAATAAATTATAACAATTAAATATTGATTTTTCTTGCTATTTAAAAAAAAAATAAATTACCTTACCATTTAAAAAATTACATATATATATATATATATATATATATATATATGTATATATATATATGAGCATATATATGAACATCGGTATGTAAGTTGTCTCAATATATAAAAAGAAAAAAATATAACATATAACATATATATATATATATATATATATATATATGTATATAAATACATATATATATATATATATATATATATATATATATATAAATATATATATATATATATATATATATATATATATTTATATATATATATATATATATATATATATATATTTTATATATATATATATATATATATATATAAACATATATATATGTATATATATATATATATATATATATATATATATATATATAAACATATATATATATATATATATATATATATATATACATATATATACATATATATATATATATATATATATATATATATGTGGCACCCTATGTTAGAGTAGCCAACTAGTTACTAATTATTTTAATCAAATACTCACTTCAAAAAATGTTTCATGATTTTTTGCATCACTGCAAAACACTCTCTATAATTTTTTCTTTCCGCCAATACAGACGCGTTTGCCGAATTATAAAATTAATTTCCATAATGTAGATTTAAGTAAACCTTTAGCAAATAAAGGCTGAAGTGCCTAAATAAAATACAAGGTTTAATTATTTATTGGTAAAATAAACCAAAGTGGTGACCCCGAAAAGTTACTGTTTTTGGCAAAAAGGATTTTTTCCGATTCTACGTCATTTTAACAACTGCGAATCGAACGCCATTTTTTTTCGGAATCAAAAATGGAACCAAAACGTGACCACGATACCTCGACGACAACTAATAGCGCTGTTGAACCATCTCGAAATCCATCGCCTGCACAAAACGTGTCTGCTGTCTACGCCAGACTGGCAGTCCCGCAAATATCCGACACAAACATTGAAGCTTGGTTCACTACAATGGATTTTTGGTTCGTAGCCTCGGGCATCGTGGCCGACAAACAAAAAACGGCAACCGTATTGGCGGCGCTCCATCCTAACGTCATTTCGCAGCTGGCTGACGTAATAGCATAAAATCGAAAATTATAGAGCACTTTGCCGACAGCGAGCATCCCTACGACGGTCCATACCACGTCTTCGTCCGCAACGCCTCGATATGGCCTTCGGTTACGCATCCCTACGACGGTCCATACCACGTCTTCGTCCGCAACGACTCGATACGGCCTTCGCTCACGCATCCCTACGACGATCCATATCGCGTCTTCGTCCGCAACGACTCGATAAGGCCTTCGCTTACGCATCCCTACGACGGTCCATACCACGTCTTCGTCCGCAACGACTCGATACGACCTTCGCTTACGCATCCCTACGACGATCCATACCACGTCTTCGTCCGCAACGACTCGATACGGCCTTCGCTTACGCATCCCTACAACGGTTCCTCTGAGGTTCAGATGAACCTCCTCCAGCGGAAGGATTGATGTGGCACCCTATGTTAGAGTAGCCAACCAGTTACTAATTATTTTAATCAAATACTCACTTCAAAAAATGTTTCATGATATTTTGCATCACTGCAAAACACTCTCTATAATTTTTTCTTTCCGCCAATACAGATGCGTTTGCCGAATTATAAAATTAATTTCCATAATGTAGATTTAAGTAAACCTTTAGCAAATAAAGGCTGAAGTGCCTAAATAAAATACAAGGTTTAATTATTTATTGGTAAAATAAACCAAATATATGTATATATATATATATATATATATATATATATATATATATTTTATATACATATATATATATATATATATATATATATATTTATATCTATAGATATATATATATATATATATATATATATATATATATATGCATATATATATATATATATATATATATATATATAAGCATGTATATATATATATATATATATATACTTTTTTCAGAAAATATGTGAGAGCGATATGGTTAGGGTTTTGTGGAGCTACACTAAATAGCCAAGAGAAATGCGTAAGTTGGGAAGTATATACGTATGTATATGTAGTCGGAGTGTAGCTTTATTTAAATACTTGAGAGTTGGCTCAAAGCACCGTTATTTTCTCTTGTTTGTGCTTCTATAATTGTTTAATATATGTCCGTGTATTTACAATTACAATAAAATTAATAATAATAATAGTGTTACCAATATTCGTTATTTGTTTATTTTATGATTCGGTATTAAATACGTTAATAGAGAAAGCGGCATATGTTTCTCCCTTTTTCCCGATTGCCTTAGCCTGATATTGTCCAACGTCATCCATTGAGCATTTTTTAATGCTGAAGGTGTATCGGTTACCGTTCTCTTTCGTAAAGGCGTATTGTGAGCTAGATTCGTTAACTTGTTTACCGTCTTTAAGCCATGTCATTTGCAAAGGCTCCTCTTTTGTTTCACAATCAAACTTGGCATTTTCACCTTCTTGAACGGTCACTGATATAGGGAATTTTACAAATGACGGCTGTTTTAGTTCCTCTCCTGGTATAATGACATTAATTGTGCAGGTGCTGTATGATTCGCCAGTGTCATTAAAAGCCTCACATGTATATGTACCGGCATCTTCAGGGAAGATTTCTTTATTATTGTGCAACCATATAACATCGAACTTCTCAGCACCTATAATACGACATGCCAACGTCACCATATCACCATCATTTACAAACCGCGATTCTAAATGGCTAACAATTCTAGACGGTTTGTCACTACTAACTAAACGTTTAGTTGAGTTTTTGTCCAAGGCTGAAAGTATAATCAACAAAAATCATTATCAAGATTTAAAACAAATATTCATTTGAAGATGAAAACATACGTTTAACAGCCAATTTGCATTTGGTTTCTACTACGCTAATGGAGTTTGTAGCTGTGCATGTATAGACTCCCTCATCTTCTGGAAAAACTTCGTGAATCTTCAAAGTGGCTATACCGTTTTTATATTTAAGGTCCATTATGTCAGATGAGGCAATTGATTTGCCATTTTTGCACCAAGTAATTTGCAGCTCTGGATCACCTTTGACATGGCAGGTCAATACCAATTGATCACCATCACGTATGATCAAATCTTGTAAAGGTATTGTAAATTCCGGCTTACACATTAAAGAATCATCTGGTGGTACTGGATATATATATATATATATAAATAAATAAATAAAAACATATATATATATATATATATATATATATATATGTATATATATATATATATATATATATATATATATATATTAGTTATGTGTATGTGCATATATATCTATCAAGGTACATATAGTACTACATTGATATTTCTATAAGTACATACATATAAGAAAATTTTCAGACTGATTACTTACGTATCAATTCTTTTGTGGCACTACGCGATCTTGAGGGACTTCCCGGTGTTTGAAGGCCTGCGGCGTACTTCTTTTTACTTGATATGCTGTTATTTGTCGTTGAATAGGAACTTGTGTTGTTAACAGTCTAAAAGGAAAAATATATAACACACATAGCCATGAACATTTTTACCAGGTTGAAAGAACCATGCAATTTTCCGTATACGAAGTATATACTTTCGAGTTTACCATTTAGTGGTTTCAAAACTGCGATTCTAGCAATGCTCTCAGCTGTTAAACACCTGTCATCTCAGGTATTATGTCATACACGACATGTTTTTTACAACTGGCTTGGTAGATTTTTAACTCATATGTAATTGTACATGTCGGTAAAAAATTACAATGTACATGTTAATTGATTTTGATATCATTTCTCGTTTTTTGTGATTTGGTTGCAAATTTATTGAAATGAACTTTTTTGTTGAAAACGATTGTTAAAAATGATCCCGTAAACTGTATTTTGTGAGTAATGGCAAGAAACAAAATTTTCACAGAAATCATAGCTTATTATGTGTGTGTTTTACTGAACTTTACTTTTGACACTCGAATGTACCGAATTTATAATTTTTTTTTGAGCCCCTAACTTATTTATGCTGTTGGAAGAATAGTTTTGAATAGCTGATGAGTAACTGGAAGATGTGTCATTCTGTCTAGTCGATGATAAATTTAAGTTTGTATTATTATACCCAGATGAACTAAATTGTGTCCTTGTTATTATTGGTGGTGGCACTGGTTTTAGTGGATGTTGAATATATTGTTGCGATCTAAATAAACATATTTAAACGATCTAAATAAACATGTTTAAACGAATAAGAAATCTGTTGTGTCTTTGGAAAGAACAATGAAAGATCTCCGAGACAACT
>OY776281.1:49232801-49277801 GCA_963675445.1 Linnaemya vulpina | reverse complement strand
AGAAGAAAATAGAACACCGTTAAACTCAAATTGGCTCGGTAAGTTTTACAAAGGCAATGTTTTAAACGTAACACATCATATATAAGTAGTTTGCAATTTGATATTTGACATGTCGTTTTAGGTAGTCTTTAGTGAGAGCTTTTTAATTGCTCATATGACACGTTTAACAAACAAAATATTGTCGAGTATACGACATTATATACTTATAGTATTTTATGGACCATTATGCCCTATTTCGAATTTGATAATTTTTCGAACAATATTATCTTTAGTTCTTTCAGATCGACTGTTACAAGCAAGCATGGAGGTCATTAAAGTGGCATTGTATTTTGTGAGTAATGGCAAGAAACACAATTTTTACAGAAATCATAGCTTATTATGTGTGTGTTTTACTGAACTTTACTTTTGACACTCGAATGTACCGAATTTATAATTTTTTTTTTTGAGCCCCTACCTTATTTATGCTGTTGGAAGAATAGTTTTGAATAACTGATGAGTAACTGGAAGATGTGTCATTCTGTCTAGTCGATGATAAATTTAAGT
This sequence comes from Linnaemya vulpina, assembly GCA_963675445.1. Classification (NCBI taxonomy): domain Eukaryota; kingdom Metazoa; phylum Arthropoda; class Insecta; order Diptera; family Tachinidae; genus Linnaemya; species Linnaemya vulpina. The sequence continues at coordinate 49,277,258 of OY776281.1, read as the reverse complement.
TTGTATTATTATACCCAGATGAACTAAATTGTGTCCTTGTTATTATTGGTGGTGGCACTGGTTTTAGTGGATGTTCAATATATTTGCGATCTAAATAAAGATATTTAATGAAAGCGAAACCAACATTTTAAGTCAAGTATAAATACTAGAATTGTCTTTGGGAATTTAGATGCTTGGAATTTATTTTTAGATATTCATGCACAGGCTATGATATTTATTTGAAACAATATGTTAATACGTGCATTTACATACTCTTACATATTTATTATGGTTTATTTTGCTTTTAGTACATTTAAATTAGTTTTGCTATATTAAATAGAATATCTTAAATAATACAAATGTTGTTATGAAAAATAAAGATAGTTATAAACAAAACATGATTTATACTATTAGGAAGAAGGCACAACTCCAGTGAAGCATTGTTTAAATCTTAATCAAGTGAATACATGAATACATAATTTGTATTTTCTTTACCAGCAACTAATCATAAATGTATCATTTTCTATCAGAAAGGCGAATTTTGTATTATGGGTGGTGCTATTATTTTATAACTTATATGACTAGCTTACATCCCCGAAATATGTAATAACTTACTTTTGTTATTTCATACTGTTTCCATTAGTTGCGAGTTCTTTGACATAATATTATTATCATTATATTCTTATGAAGAATATAATTCTTAAATTAACTTGAACTACCAACTTCGGGAGAAAGAGAGTCTCCAGTAGAAAACTTTCAAGGATAGAAAGGAGGAGGATAATCTTTTATCTCTATTTGGGAACAACTATCTCGCTTAGGGATACTACAGAATATAAGACGATGGAGACCGAAAAACATGCGTAAGCTGCAAGTCCGGAGTAATAATGGAATGGTTTCATAATATATAAATATGTATATGTATATATGACTATGCACTCTTTGATTCTTATGTATTTATGTAGGCATGTGTATATAATAATACTATTTTAAAATGCATGCGACGTTCAACTACTTACTAACGATTGGATCCGCAAATATATACATACATATGTATATTTATTTATGTACAGTTGTGTGTATTAGTACATTTTTGTTATAATTAATATTCTTTTGGTTAATAACGCATTTACATATATCTCTGGTTCATTAATTAAAAACGGAAGTTAAAATGTTATACATACATACATATATTAAAAACAATAATTTTGTTTTCATTTAAAATATCTTTACCTCCGGAATATAAGAAATTATGAGCAAGTTCTGCTTGCTCAGGCGTAACCCATTCTCCTATTCAAAAAAGAATTGAATAAAAATAAAACAGAATTAAAAGAGGATATCATAGTCAGTCAGACAATATAACACACATACGCTATTGATTATTAATCAAAAATAAAAAGATGAAATTCGTAATAATGTAGTAGCAAACGTTTGAATTGAACTAATAAGAAAAAATCTTTGTTGAACACCACAGAAGAAAACTAAATGGAAATTCATGTCTGGCGCAAGCTACACTATATATACATATTTAAGTAACTGATCAAGTATATGTTATTTAAATTTTTAAATAACCTTTTTTAAACTTCTAGTTATGTTTTATACATATTTTAGGTCTTTGATTTCATTTTTGCTCAATTTATCCAAACTAAAATTTAAAATGCTATCGGGGTTTAGATTATTTTTCATGTAGAAAATAGTCTTGCCCTATATATATATAAATATATATATATATATATATATATATATATATATATGCAAATATAAGTCTTAGCTTTAACCTAATCAATTTAGTGATACCGGCTGGTTGACTGAGACCATATGTCGGCTATGTCTTTAACCCGTAATTTTATTATTCCCAGTGACTACACAAGTAGTCACTACAATTCAGTAGTAGAAATGTATTTAACCACAGACAATTTCTCGGAAGAACCGTGTGACTGAAACGTTGTGAACTCGGTGCTTTTTTAGGATATCGTTTTCACAGGGACAATTTACTATGAAAACGTCGTTTTGATTTTCTTCTAAAATTTTAGTTTATAATAAGCAAGCGAAAAAGTCCAACTATTCGATGAAAAACGAAGATCCAAGTCTGCAATCACACTGTACTGTTTTACCTGTGCGGAAACAGTGATTCATTTAAATTCTCTGTTTATATTTTGGACATTTTTTAGTAGTTCAGGTATATTTTTTTTTGTATTTTCTATATAAAATACTTTGCAAAGTAAATTTGTAAAGAATTTGGTGCACAGGTGCCAGTGGGTGACTGAGATCATTTACAGGCGAAGTTGTTAACCCTTATTTTACCGGTTTCTGTGACTGAATGTACACGACCTATGCCTTCACATAGGAAGTAGCAACGTAGTTAACCACAGAAAATTCCTCAGAAGAACTGTATATGAATACAGTTAGTAAGACGCAAAACTTTCGAAAGAGAGTAAACAATCAGTGGTCTGGTTGCACTTAAAATATAATTGCCAACGAGGCTTGATGTTGACTGACTTAGAGCTGCTTTGCAACTGTGTTCAGGTATAAATATTTTGCAATATATTTAAATAATTTTCGTTTTTTTTTTTTGGAAAAATTACGTGCATATTTCTTTGTTGCAGTGCTTTTCGGAATTAAAACGTTGACACCGATCTTTGCAAACAAACCTGTCACGCTATTTGTGTGACACAGGTTGTACCACAATAAAATTAAAAGAATGTGGCGCTTTGAGACTACTTTCATGGTTGCAGTTAAAAATAGTTGCCAGCGAGGCTTAATGTTAACTGACTTATGGCTTCTTTGTGACTCACCGTAGTGTCGTTGAAACCATGTCGGTTTTGATGTTTCTCGGACTTGAAAACCAATATTGGTTTCAGTTGGTGTCACGAAACCAAGTTGGTTTTATTATCTTCGAATGCAAATAAAACCAATATTCGAATCAGCTGTTTTATATTTACTGAATTGTTTACTAATTTTTAAAGCAACATTTTTAGTTTGAAATTTTAACAAATTGTGGTATTTGGGATAAAATGTTAACAAAACTAGTGTTTTTATCTAAAAAAAACTAATTATAGAAGAGAATATAAGATGTAGGAGATAAATTATAAAATTTTGATGTTTGCATTTGTGCAACCTTACCGTTTTGTGATAATATAAAGGAAATCTATAAGTATATATATAAAAAAATTGCTGCCAAAACGAATTAAAATTAATTTTGTATAAAACAAAAACAAAGCAGTGCTGTTCTTGCATATGTGCTGCTAGGGGCTGATGGCACAGTATAGATCCGAAGAAGGCATTTGCGAGACTGCATCAGCTCGCTGAAACTGCCAGAGACAGCGGAAATACATGTGTTATTATAATTTGCATCCATTCTGCTGATTAGGCTTTAACAGTTTAAACAAATACGCTTTCTGTATGGTATTAGACACAACGAAAGACTGCCTTTCACGTTTTAAGATTGCTGAAACTTGCAGCTTCTTTTGATTTTAAGCAGAAAAGTTGTATCAAACCCCTTTTACAAAGGACATATATCTGGGTTGATGTAGTGTATTAATTATTCTAGATCACGAAGTCATAGTTATGGAGCGCTTTCTTCGTCCATACTGGGTGCAACTGAGTATGAACTTTAACGAGAAGCATCGGTAGAGAAATAATTTTCACAATTAGTACAAAATTTAATAAACAATATTTTTGTGTAATTTTTTTACTTTGGTTTTCTTGCATTTTCAATTGAATCAACCAATTGAAAATAAAATAAAAAACAGCTTTTTAATATTTCCATAAATAAAACGACAGCTGTAAGCTGATCGGATTATTTCCAATAACAAAACCAATAACATTGCTTTCTGTGACACCTAAAACCTACATTAATTCTAATTTGAATATAAAAGCAATAATTTTGGATTCCATGACATCAAAGTATTTTTTTTGTCGGTTTCAAAACCAATTCAATAATATTGGTTTCTATGACAACCCGGAATATATAACTTTCTAAATAATATTTTCTGTAAATCCTAGAAACATTTTAGGCTATATAATCTTGGATTAGTTCAAAATATTATAAAAGATTGATCTTCAAAAATACTCTTATTTTGTATATTGCGGAGAATACATATATGATTATTGTGTTTATATTGTATAGTTTAAGAAAATTCTCATAAATTTTTCTAAGTCGCACGACTTGCCATACTTTACCATCATGTCAGATCGCGCAATATTGAGACAATCTTTAATAGGAATGAAAATATCGGCGATTATGTCGGTCGCATACCACACATATAGTTAATTTCGAAAGATTTCCTTAGCATTTGAATGTATTGCCAACTGGTTGAGTTTTATGTTTATATGTCACGATCTTTATGCGTATGTCTCGTTTCACATTGTCATATCCCTTGATTCCAAAATAAGTACATATGTATAAGCTAACTATACTCTACATACAGTTATTTTACGAAGTTTAATTGTACATACAAACGTCAGTTACTGGTAATATCCGGAACCATCAGTCAAATTTTTGAAATTCGCTTAACAAATGTGGAATGAAACTTCTTAGCATACATATAATATGTATATGCCATATTTCATATGTGAACCTAGATTGACTTATGACATTGTTGCAGAAATAATTAATATTATTATGTGTCATAACTCAAATAATGTCATTATACTTGATAACACAAAGGAATATATATATATATATATATATATATATATATATTTGTATATATATATATATATATATATATATATATATATATGTATATATATATATATATATATATATATATATATAAATATATATGTATATATATATATATATATATATATATATATGTATATATATATATATACATATATATATATATATATATATATATATATATATATATATATATGTATATATATATATATATATATATATATATATATATTTGTATATTTATATATATATATATATATATATATATATATATATTTATATATTTATATATATATATATATATATATATATATATATATAAATTTTGAGTTTTATTGTTGTTTTTAATTCACACAGTTAGAAGAATGATTAATATACATAAATGAAATAAAAAACTAATGAATAAAATAAAAAAATAAAAACCTAGATCTGCTCATAAAAATGTTTGCAGTATTTAAGTATGTATTTTTTTTCTTTAATTCCATTAGACCTTTTTTCTTGCTCTCAGATATTTGAGGTTTTGTATGCACGTGTCAGATTTATATCCTTGCTTTGTTTTCCTATTAACATTGTTTACCGACTGGAACTTCACTTGGTTGTACGATGTTTTAAAAAGGATTGTGTTTGGTAAATCTCTCTCAAATCGCAAGGCAACAACACTGGAAAGTTTTATTTGGGGCATATTTCGTAATCCCATTTGCTTTAAGGTCAAAAAAATCTTCAAAACCACAATGAATTTATTTTTTTCCTGACCGGCACAGTAATGAAATATTACGTCTTCTTCTCCTGCAGCAACTCTTTCCTTTAAAAATCTGAGTACGCACGAGCCCAATTCATTACTTCCTCTGTGTCCATTTGATTCATCCCAAATAAAACATCGACATTCGTTAGTCTTGAGACTGTATATATTAAAATTAAACGCATTTAACTTAGATTTAGGAATTTGCATAACGGCTTGTAAATCATACACTAATACTCTGACGTTTACCTCTCCCTTATCACTCTCCTTTTCCTTTCTGGATAATTCTTTCTTCACGATAAGCTTATTATAATATTCTTCTAATTTATGTTTCCCTTCGCCCTCAGCATTATCATAAGCACAACACGTTTCACAAAAGTCTTTTTTTTTTTTGGAGTGAAGAATAATATATTAAAATCTTGTGTAAAAATAAAACATTATATAGTTCACAAATTCTGTCGATAAAATCTTTTAGACCTTACGTAAAAAATCATAAATTTTCTCTTGTTGTTAATAACTTTGAGTTTTTTTGTTTGTTTAGTATTAAAAAGAAAAAAAACCTCTCAATAGAATTAATCCGTACCTCCTTTTTACGTTTTTATTTTTCCCACATTTTCGCGTAAGAATTACCACGTTCGCATAACTAATAGCTAAATTAAAGCAAAATATTTGTTTACACGTGATAAATTAAATAACTAGACAGACGTTGAAGAAATTTAATATCTGTTTGGCCTTGACTGTCAGTAAAAATAATTTTCTTATTTAATTCACCAGCCACACGGTTATGAAATCCAGCATCACTTTTCTGCTAACGGTGGGGAAATAATTAGTGCAGCAAAAGTGTGAATGATTTCCAGCCTAAGATTCTTCATTTTATGTTTTAAAAATTTAAAATATTATTAATTGCCTTGCAATTTTTTTTATTAATTATGAAACCAATTGTTTACATCTTTTTTACATTTTGTATTTGTAAATTTTGTATTTGTAATTTCTTCTTTAAATACTATAAGCTTTCAATAAAATTTGTAATTAAACTTTTGTCATTCATCAAGCCAACATCGTGTTATTGAAATTTTTAACGAATTCTTTTACATTGTTATTGTGTACCACTTGAACAACTCAGTTGAACACTGAATTATCCTTGTGAACTACTAGGATAATAAGCCCCTAAATGTCTTAATAATTTGGTGAGCCACCAAGTTATCCCATTCATATAAGGTTGAACGAGGCAAACGAGCCTACGCTTAATGTTAACATTTTGGCGACCGTAAAAGGACGTCAAGTTTTCCTAAACCGTGTCCTTCAAGTGAACAACTCAATTCCAATACCCCAGCGATCAACCACAAACTACTGGTGACCAATCACAGACAACGTTGCATCACAAGCAACAAGCAGCCTACTACAATTCTCAAATAACCTCCCAAAAGTCATCAACAAATCAATATGCGATCCGCAGAGGAGCTTCTTCACCAACTGAAGGAGACCGGCGAGCGTATCGCCACCATTATCAGCAACTTTATCAAGGACCCAGTTAGCCGCAAAACCCCAGCGTACTACAAAGAACGATTGTCCCGGCTGACTACAGCTGACTCTACATGATATCAATTTGGAAGATGAATACTTCACTGCAGACCACTATAATCAAATCCAGTCAATGGCATCCAAATATATAGCTCTGATGGAACACGAACTCACTTACCAAGGCAATGGAGCAATCGCCAAAAACCCAAATGATCCACCGTCAAAAGGGGGCGACCAGCCCAAAATTTTTAAAAACCCCCCATCCACGAGATCACAACCTAAATGTGGCCGCGATGGTTTAATTAGCCGCTCCCTAGGAAAGATGGCAGTTCTGAATAGACAGCTAGAAGGCCTTCAGTTTGCAGTCGGGCCAGGATGGGCCTTATTACGATGTTAAAAAGGCCGCCAGCCCCAAATTATGGCAGCAGGTAGAACTACTTAACGATGAAGTGTTTGATATATATCCCGATCCAGAACTCGCTGGTTATGACATAAGTATATACATCTACCTCGAACAAGCCGCTCAGTTAGCGATTGTTGTTAGCTTCCACGGCTAACAACAATAACCACTCATCCACAGAGGCTATGGCTAGACCATTTACCCTACCATTACCCACAATCACTATCCCTAAATTTGAAGGTAATTATATGAAATGGACATCGTTTTCTTACTTATTTAAGAAAACTGTTCATGAGAAACAGATGTCACACGCTCACAAAATATATTATCTAAAGACCAACGTTGCTAGTGAAGCAGCGAAGCTTATTAATCATCTCGCTGTTACTGCAGACAACTACAAAGCCGCATGGCAGTTACTACAGGATCGGTATGATAATAAACGACTAATATTGGCAACAGCGGTTCAGAGACTGCTATACCAACCACCCGGTGCATCGACATTAACGGCCGTTAAGCGACAGCACGATACAACGAGAGAATGTCTGGCAGCACTTTCTAATATGGGGCTCGAAATCTTAACATGGGATCCACTCCTACTACACCTTCTGGTAAAAAAGTTGAAACAAAATTGTCTACACTTAATATGTATTAATCGATCAACAACCCAAAAGAAATGCAACCAGTCAGCCAATTTCATACCTTTCTGGAGAACTACTTCCACACTCTGGAGGCAATGGGACACAAGGAGAAGATATTTTCTCCTGCTAGCAAAACATGCACGCTTACGGCACATCCTCGCCATGAGAACCAAAGATACCCAGTTTGCAAACAAGAATGGTTTGGAAACTGAATGCAAGGCAATCCTTGATTCAGGATCACAAGTCAATTTGATTAAAGAACAACTAGTCAACCGGCTTGGACTCCCAGTAAGGACTACTCCTGTTTTAATCAACGTTATTGGAAAAAACCGCACCAAAGTTCAACACCGAGTCAACATTACGCTACAATCTCGGCTCAACAATTTTTCAGCACGCCTTGAAGCATTCGTATTGCCGCAAGTTATTTCCCTCAACCCGCTCAATCGTTTACAATCGATAAGTGGTCAATTCCCAGCAATGTAGCATTCGCGGACCCAACCTTCAACCGTCCAGAAAAAATCGATATTTTATTAGGGGCGGAATATTATTATCAACTGCTCGCGATCGGACAAATCAAATTAGGCAAGGACCTTCCTTTGCTAAAAATACAACTTTCGGATGGATCGTGTCGCGAAAGGTATCTGGTGAACAGCTTTCATCAGCAATCTGCGGAGTCTTAACTGAAGAAGATAAAATGAATACAGCTATTGACCGATTTTGGAAACTTGAGGAGGTTGAAGGAAGAAAGCAAAATATATCACTCAATGATGCATAGTGCGGAGCACATTTTAATCAGCATGCCATACGTGACAATGAAGGTCAGTTCATAGGACGACTGCCATTTTGTGCTGAAACATCGTTATTAGGGTTCTCACACAGTATTGCATTCAACCGGTTCCTCGCGATATCAAAGGACGTCGATTATCAAAGGACGCTTTATTGAAGGAACAATATGCGCTATTTATGAAAGACTACGATGCAATGGGGCACCTGTCGAAAATCAATATAGACGAAGTAATGGGGCATAAGTACTTTATTCCTTACCACGGCATTTTGTGACCCGAAAGTAGTACAACTAAATTCAGAGTAGTCTTCGATGCGTCAGCAAAAATGTCCTCAGGGAAATCCTTAAATGGTATTCTGCACACTGGACTATCACTACAAAGTGATCTATTTACGGTTCTATTGCGATTTCGGCTGCCGCGTTTCGTATTCACAACAGATATCGAGAAAATGTACCGCCAAATATATATCCACCCCAAGAATCGACAGTACCAGATAATCCTCTGTCGAAATCATGCCTCTGAGCCCATTTGTTATTTCCAGGTAAATACCGCTACCTATGGTATTAGACCAGCACCATATCTGGCAATCAAATGTGTAAAGGAAACAATCAAGGATAATAAAGAGCAAGCTCTTTTAGCAGAAAGTTTCTTGGAAAAGAACTTTTATCTTGACGACGGGCTTGAATACAGTCGATAGCTTGAATACAGCCCTAGAAACTCAGCGCCAGCTGCAAATCATCTTGGCTAAGTATGGGTTCCATCTACGAAAATGGTGCGCTAATCATGCCCAGTTGCTCCGCAACATTCCCAGTTATGACCAAGAAGTCAGTCTTGATTTCTCAGACGACACTGATTACACGAAAACACTGGGATTGGTATGGGTACCTAAAGATGACTTACTAAAGATCAAGGTCAACATTCAAACAATTAAAACCGTGACTAAAAGAACAGTCACGTCAGACTTGACGCGTACCTTTGATCCTCTAGGTATCATGGCGCCAGTAGTGGCCCGAGCCAAAGTGCTTATCCAGGAATTATGGACCTTGAACCTTGCACAGGACGAGGCTGTTGCTTCAAAATTTGACTCACACTGGCAAACCTTTCGAAGCAACCTAAGTGAACTTGAAAGCTTTCAAGTGCATCGGCATATCTATAAAGAAGCTCTACATAGCAAAACTCAACTTAATGTTTTTACTGATGCCTCCGAAAAGGCGTATAGCGCTGCAATATATTTGAGAACAATTCTACCAAAAAATGCAATAAGAGCATACTCGCTATGTGCGAAATCACGGATAACTCCACTCAAGCAGCAAACGCTGCCTAGACTGGAACTATGTGCCCCATAATTTGGTACTAACTTAGCTGCAAAGGTGAAACTAGACTTGGATATGAATACAACGCCAACATTCAAATATAGTTTTATCGTGGATAAATTCAAGATCTTCTTCATTTCATACATTTGTAGCAAATCGAATGGCTTCAATTAAAGAAAACTCGCTACCTGAGCAATGGCGACATGTGAGTTATAAAGACAACCCAGCGGACATCATATCAAGAGGATTGGATCCGCAACAATAAAAGCATACACCCCAAATGGGCCATTTTTTCTTCATGGAGACGAGAAACATTGGCCTCCCAGTTTTGGTCTAGATCCTAATTTGCCGACCCCAGAATAGAGCAAGGATCTTACAACTCTGTCAATGCTGTCGATAGTGAAATCTTTTTGCACAGCATCAACCACCGAAATTTACTAAAAAGGCTCTAACGTATCATAGGATACATTTTGAGATTCATTACAACCTCCAGAACTTTCAAGCCTGAGCGATAAACCCAAAAAACTCTCACACCTCTTGAACTTCACAAAGCACTTGTCATCATTGTTCGAACCACCCAACCATGCACGTTCACAGAAGACATTCAACAGAAAAAGGAACTTAAAGGATCGAGTAGAATAAAATGCTTATCCCCATTCTTAGATGAATATAACATACTAAGAGTCGGAGGCAGATTAGAAGCATCTAAGTTATCGTTCAATGCCAAACATCCAATGTTGCTTCCTTATAATGACACAATAAGTAAGCTAATATTTGAGTAGATACATAGAGAAAACAAACATTGTGGCCCTGGAGCACTTCTAGCAATCGTAAGACAACGTTTTTGGCCCATTAAAGGCAAACATTTGGCTCGGGAAACTGTGCATAGATGTGTACAATGTGCACGAGCGCAACCGAGACTTCTGCAGCAAGTATTGGGAAACTTGCCAGAGCAAGAGTAATACCAGCAAGACCCTTTATTAATGCAGGAGTTGAGTACTGTGGTCCAATCTGGGTTCGCTTCAAAACCTAAGAAAAGCGACCCCAAAAGTCGTATATCGCAGTATTCTGTTGCTTCTCGACAAAGGCAGTTCATCTGGAGCTTGTAATAGAACTTACAACTGACGCCTGCATTGGAGCGCTCAAAAGATTCATCGACCGAAGGGGTCACTGTCAGCATCTCTTCTGTAACAACGCAACAAACTTTGTTGCAGCTCGCAATCAATTAGAAGAGTTGTCAACTACTCTTTTTGCCACAGCTGCTCAAGAAAGAATTCTACAAGAGTCTGCTAGCAAAGGCATCAGTTTTCATTTCATATCTCCACGATCCCCGCACTTCGGCGGACTATGGGAGGCCGGAGTCAAGTACGCCAAAAAATTACTTGATAAAGAATTGGCAAACGCGTCTTTGACCTATGAAGAAATGGAAACCGTGATCATAGAAGTCGAAGCAATCCTTAATTCGAGACCGATTGCACCATTATCGAATAATCCGAATGATGAAGCTGCATAATACCAGGCCACTTTTTGATTGGTGAGCCTCTTATAGCACAAGTGGGTACAACTGCCAGGTCAACTTCAACAACTCTTACAAAACCATGGAAGTCAGTATCACAAATAAAACATAAATTTTGTAAACGGTGGTCGCAGGAATACCTCAAAATTTGCAACGAGGTGCCATAGTTATAATTAAGGACAACACACCAGTTACGAAATGGCGTCTTGGAAAAGTAACTGAAATATAACCCGGTTCAGACGGACTCGTCAGAACAGCTGATGTAAGAACATCTGGTGGTAATATTAAGCGAGCAATTCACTTGCAGGCTCCTCTTCCTGTGGAGCCATCAGGAACAAATGTTAGGGATGAAACAACAGATGAGAAACTAACACGAAAAAGAGACAGTTCACCCAAGAGCACAACCATAAATGAACCACCCTTAAAACGTTGTACTCTAAACGCAACAGGTCTACTAATACTCGTAGCATTATTTCTGCCTCTAATCCTATGTCAACAAGTGACGTACACCCAAATGAACAGCAACCCTGGATTACATTTCGAAAATATTGGCCAAGTTAAACCTGTCATCGTTGAATGGAAATCCTTATTTATTTTTAACTGACACCGTTCTATAACGAATTAGAGCTTTTAATGAATGGTACATCTGCGCTGAAAAGGGCCTGCGACTACTCATTTCTTAATCATCAATGCAACGGACTTCTATCCCATTTTCAAGATCTCAGGGATGAAATGGAGCACTTTTTGGAAAATCTTATAAGAAGAAAGCGACGAGGAGCATTGGACATCGTTGGAAATATAGAAACTCCTTGTTTGGCGTTCTAGACTTCAAATATGCAGCAGAAATGAACGATACTATTAATAGTATGAAAACCAACGAAGCCCACTAGCAGAGCCTTCTGCGGAATCAAACATCATTTCTCGACTTGACCCTCAATATTATGAAGCAGTCTGAGCAAAGCACGAAGGATAACTTCGAAAAAATGAACGGTAAAATAAACAAACTACTCTACCTCAAAATAAATGACAGCTACCATTGATCGGATGTCATTTTATGACTAAGTGTCCAGTTACTTACAATTGCTAATAATTTGCGAAAAATGCTCACATCTATGTTCACGTTGTTAGCAGACACTTATCATGGTCGAATTAGTCCGGTTCTGCTGACCCCACAACAATTTTCGGGTGAAGTCGATAACATAAAAGCGAACCTCCCTACAGATCAAACACTACCAGTTGCAGACATTATTCATTTGTATGGTGTAGTCATCGTTCACGCAGCAATCTCAACTCAGCACATTATTTGCACCTTGTTCATCCCTCTAGCTCATCAAGGGCAATATGACCTACTTTTTATTACTCCAGTACCACAGCTAATGAACAACTCCCTAGTGGCTATCATAACAACAACTAAAATAATGGCTCCCAACGCTCATCGTGACGAATATTTCACTCTAGATGACTTGAAGCTAAGTACCTGCAATAGACTAGAGCAAAACATTTTCTTATGCTCACACACTCAAGCTGAATATCATAGAGGCTCTCCAATTTGTCGCTGTGAAATACATTTATTCAACAATGAATCCAACTCAAGCTGCAACATGGAGTTGATAAGCAGCAATCACGTATGGCACCAACTTTATAACAAGAACCAGTGCCTGCTCGCAACTCAACCTAAGCACAGTATGCAAGGGTGAAAGCAGTTCTTAATTGCTGGAAGGTACCGGGTTGTGGACGCTTCCAGCAGGATGTGCAATGAAAAATGATGTTATTACCATATACGGGCATCAAACCATCCATCAAACTTGCATTCATCATATACAAGCAATGGGATGTCATTCCTTCACCTCCAAGAAAACGTAAACAATATGATACAACCCCTGTCATATACTTCGACAATTGAAAAGATTACCCATCTGCAGGAAGAGGTCAGACCACAACGTGACCCGCTCTCCTAAGCACCACAACCGTCTCCACGATCCAACTGGAATGTTGCATTGGAAACAAAATACTAAGACCCACTTCAAAATAAATTGCCGGAGATAGATCATTGGCACTTTCCAATCCCCTTAGGGCCGCAATATATTAATTTCTTTGTGTTTTTTTTAGTATTAAAAAGAAAAAAACCTCCCAATAGAATTAATCCGTACCTTTTTTTTACGTTTTTGTTTTTCCCACATTTTGGCGTGAGAATTACCGCGGTTGCATAATTCATAGCTAAATTAAAACAAAGTATTTATTCACACGTGCCAAATTAAAGAACTAGACAGACGTTGAAGAAATTTAATATCTGTTTGGCCTAGACTGTCAGTAGAAAATCATTTTCTTATTTAATTCACCAGCCACACGGTTATAAATTCCAATATCTTTTTCTTCTAACGGTGGGAAAATAATTAGTGCAGCAAAAGAGTGAATGATTTCCAGCATAAAATTCTTCATTTTATGTTCTAAAAATTTGAAATATTATTAATTGCGTTGCAGTTTTTTTTATTAATTATGAAACCAATTGTTTACTTCTTTTTTACATTTTGTATTTGTAAATTTGTCATTCTTTCATTATTTGTATTTGTAATTTCTTCTTTAAATACAATAAGCTTTCAATAAAATTTGTGATTGAACTATTGTCATTCATCAAGCCTTATTGTTGAAATTTTTGACGATTTCTTTTACATTGTTCTTGTGTACCACTTGAACAACTCAGTTGAACACTGAATTATCCTTGTGAACTACTAGGATAAAAAACCCCTAAAATCTCTTAATAATTTGGTGAACCACCAAGTTATCCCATTCATATAAGGTTGAACGAGGCAAACGAGCCTACGCTTAACAGTTTTTTTCCCGTAGCTCACCCTCCAGTAAAACATGTGCATTGTTATTGCATGGTTTTAATAGGCCGGTCGTTAATATGTTAGGTCTTTTTATAAAATGTCTTACAAACTCGAACTCTTTCACCATTGTGAAAGAAATAGAAAGCATTATTGTGTTCCCTTTTCTTTCGTGTGCAGCCTTCACGTACATACAGATATGTAGGATAAGTGGGTTCCATACAACTCTGAATATATATTCGTTGTAAGTATTCCAAATCCCAATATGAATTAAAATAAATATGTCATCCGCTCCTTCTCTGTAAAATTACACTCACACTGCTCTGTATATGGTAGTTCCAATTTTCTTTCTCTTCGAACCCTTTTTGATCGCATTATACATTATTTTCCACTATTTCTGTGATTTTTATTATAAGCTCCTTTCCAATTATTTTTATTTTTTGTTTGTTTTATATTTTCGTTTCTTTTTCAAAATTGACGTTCCAAAATTGTTAGCCTCACAACTATCGGATACGAAATATTCTTAATCGTGCATATTTTGTATTTTGGTTACAGGGTGGAATGTATGTGCTATCATCTTCGGAAAAAAAATTTAAGCTTGATGTATCCGATATTTTTGTAGCGTTAGCAGGCTCCATGTTTTTCCTGTTTATTAAGATACATTTTTATGAATTCTTACGCTTCTGCAACTTAGAAATATACTTACCAAGTTTGATGAATATTATTAAAAGAAAGTTTTTTTCGATATCTTTATGGTATTGACAATACAAATTTCGCGCACTTCAACAGTTACATGTTTTTCTTTTTATATTTTCTTTCTTTTTCTTTTTTGCTGTTGTAACGTTTTGTCAATTGAAGTTTTAATAAAACTGGGAATTTTATACATAATGTGCAATAAATATTTTATACAAAATTAGAAAAAAAGAGTTTAAGAAACTATCTAACCATTCTGTGAAATTGCAATATATTTTTAAAACCACGATATATTATATATGATATATTTTCCCATAATTCATAGTAAAATCAATAATATATATCAAATTCTTTGCAATAGTAGCTATTATATTAGTATTTTCGTTTACTATTGCTATATAAAAATTTTATTTGCAATAATGTCTCAAAGGAAGATAATACCAAAAATAAGTTTTTTCTATTCTGCAACAGCGTATTAATTTAAAATATTTTTTTTAACTTCAAAAATTTTTTAAATGCATAACGTTATAATTTAAAAAAGTTCACTATTGTACAGAATATAACAATACTTTTCAAACAAATGCCTACGCATATCTAAAACAATACTTTATTGCAAATACAAAACAATGGGTTATGCTTTTATGACAATATGAATATTTCATGGTACCCTGTAGTATATTCAAGAATCTTACAAAACATTTTTTTCAGATAATAAAATACATTATTTACTATTCACTGGTGATATTGACTCCAAATTTAATTTTTTGAGTTATGACGTTGTTGCAGCAAGTTAGCGATATATTATTGCCAAAATTGCATTCAATGACCAACACATAATATACACTGAATGTTAGTTATGTGGTTTTGCATTTCAGATGACGTTATGTATATTAAAATGTTATAAAGATGTAAAGTTCGTATGTTTGTTAGAGGTAATCACTAGAATCAGCACTAAAATACTTTTAGCAAAAAATAAAATTATGTCATTGAAATTATTGAAATAGGTCTGAGGGCGATGGGCAGTAAGCTCAAAAAACCAGAACATATTTATTATCGTTCAGGATAGATTTACTAAGGCACATGTAAAAAAGTAACTGAAGAAGCCACGTCATTTCTTCAAAAAGAAGGAAGAGAAGAGGGGCACATTAGCTCCTTTTTGAACGCATTCGAAATCTCTATAAAAGCAAAATATTTTACATTTTTATATGCTATTGCGATTCGGTATTATATGACAATATCTGCCTCCCCAAATATGTTCAACCGATTTTGATGAAGATTATATTAAGATGTATATATTGGCAGGTTGCCTATGAGCTAAGCCCGTTGAATTTTTTACTACTTAGTTCTGATTTAAACAAGGTCTTAGAGTACCATAATCTAAACAGTAAGAGATTGACTGATTTAATTTTAAATTCTTTCCTCACTTATCGTCCTTCTATAAAATATGTCTACGCATTTGTACTTTTTCTGAAACATAATATATAGTTAGTCAAAAATAATTCCATGTAGGCAACGGCGTGGGCACAGCTGGTATATAAAAAAAATATGGTTGTATGTAATTAAATGAAGGTCTTGACCGTCAACAGGCCGTATATATTTTTATTTAAAAATTTAAAAGATAAAATTATTTACCTTCAACAATGACAACACATTCAGTTTCATCGGTTCCATGGCAATTTGTAGCCTTACATGTGTATTTACCAGAATCTGAAGGTTTGCAGTCAATTATCTCCATTGTGACTACACCATCTGAATGGGTCATAGAGTAATCATATTTATTTAGTTCGCGGCCGTCCTTGTACCATTTAACGCTTGGCACTGGTTTCCCACTTAAACAGCAAAGAAGTTTACAGGTATCACGTGCCTGCATTACACGGGGACGTAACAGGAATGTAAAACTAGGAACCGATTCGGATTCCTCTTGCCAGAACGTATATGGCAAAAGTTCACGGCGACGAACAGGAGTTGATTCATGGATATATCTTGGTTGTTCCTTCGGTAGTGGTTGAACGTTTAGGAAGACAACTTCTTCACGTGACCCGTAGTGATTTTCAGCGCGGATTATATACTCGCCACGATCTTCTAGTTTGACACGATTGATAATAAAGTAGTAATCATCGCAGATATATCTCTTCATAAACTTAACACTCTGTCGCAACTCAACATTGTTGTGGCTCCATGTGAGTGTAGGTGTAGCAATGGCTATACATCTGCAGTAAAACTTAACGCTTTGGCCTTCGTAACAAAACTGGGATGTGGGACGAATTACAAAGCGAGGAGCAGCTTGACGACGGTCAAATGAAGTGTCATATATTTTATATTTCTCCATAAGAAGTTTTCGTAATGATGAGTATTCTGATAGACGGCCAATAGGCAAGATATATTTTACAAAATCTTCATACTTCTTGCGAAGTTTATCGCGGAATGCAAGGTAACGATCGCGTGAAATTTGCTCCGTTAATTTACTATGATCACCGGTAAGCCATGGATGTAATAGACACTCATGGGCAGTCATACGTTTTTCCTTATTACTCACAAGAAGTTTGCGAATAAAGTCTTTACCCTCCTCGGAAATATGGCGGAAAGCCTGTTCATCAAAATCCCAATCACAAGCCTTCACATTTTTAAGAGTCTGGATATCATTATCTCCAGCAAATGGTGAAAGACCACTTAGCAAGACGTACGTTAACACACCAGCTGCCCACATATCAGTGTAGAAGCCAACAGGTTCGCGATTAACTATTTCGGGTGCTGCAAACTCGGCTGTTCCTGTTGTAATTTTTACGACGTCATTAGGGTCTAGTCTTGTTGCCAGACCAAAATCAATTAGTTTAACATTTGTGCTAGTGCGAGTTTGACACATAATATTTTCAGGTTTTAGATCCAAATGAATTATATTCTTTTCATGCATGTGTCGTATACCTTCACAAATTTGCCTCATATAGTTAATAACTTCAGCTTCTGTCATGCGATAACCCTCAGTTGTAATACGCTCGAAAAGCTCTCCACCAGACAAGCTATATACATACAGAGTATTGAAAATTAAGTATTAAATTTTGTTATACATGTCTCAAACTAAAAGTACAACAGCGTCCATTAAAAAATTTCTAAGATCTAGTTGTCATATTATCCAATTCTACTATGAAAATATAGTTTTCTTTGAAAACTTTATTTCTGTGTTAAGTATATAAAAGTAGGCAGAATCATTTTGTTACGATATAAAAAATTGCAGCACATCTGTTCAAATGTTCGAAGTGATTTGGAGACGATCCGATTATTCATAAGAACCACATCAGGACCCATATCTTAATCTTTTTTAGTTTCACTCATTAATAAGAAAACAAAATTCCGAAGAATTTATATGACTTTTAAATTACTTGACTACATAATTCTTTTGATTTTTACAAGAGTTATGGATCAAACATTTTGATATATGTCTAATATTCTATGGTTGAATTTTTAACTCTATTCCTTTAAGTAATAAAAGTTATAATTCTACCCTATACTATAAATAACACAGCCGAAAAAAAGTCTCATTCTATTAATTTTCATAACAACATAAAAATCGATAAACGATAAGTAGAAGAAACACATTTCTTTACAACATAGTCAGTTGCATAACTTAATGTGTATGTATTTTTTTGCATTTGGCTGGAAATCTTTATCTTCTTTTATCATTGTGTGTGGAGTACTTCGAGATATATAACAATACTTACAATTCCAAAATTAAAACCATTTCGTCGTCATCTTCGAATGCGTCATGCAAATTAATCAATTTCTGATGATGGAGTTGATTCATTATATCAATTTCTCGCCGAATCAAGTCTTTTTCTATAGCATGTGAAACGGGTATAAATTTAGCTGCGAAAATATTTCCTGTGCTACGTTCTCTACACCTATGCACAACGCCAAAAGCCCCAGTGCCGATTTCTTCCAGGATGTCATATTTATCGTAGACACTGTGGTGTGAAATTTCTACTGGCTGTGGTATGTATTTGGAGTATATATCAAAGACATATGAGTCATAGTCTTTAATGGGTCCGTCAGCTTTTCCGCGTACTCTTTTACCGTTTGCGTCCACTTCCCACTGTCGTTCTCTAGGCTTCTTTTTGATTGCATCTTTCGTTTTAGCTATTGTGCGTATAGCAGAAGGATCTGAGCGTCCATATATATTGTCAGCATAAATTCGAAGTTCATACTCCTTGCCAGGTGTTAGGCCAGTAACGGCCATGGCAGTAAAACGAGTATTTCCAACACGTAACCAAGATGACAATGGATGTTCCCGTTTTTCTACCAAATAGTTTGTTATATTGCTTCCTCCATCCCATACTGGAGGCTTCCAGCTAAGCGATAAAGAGTCAATTCCAATATTATCAACAGTTGGAAATCTTGGAGGATCTGGACGGTCGCTAATTTGTATTTTTAGAATGGCAGTATCAGAACCTAGCTCGTTTTCGGCAGTTATTCTATAAGGTCCTGAATCCATACGAGATCCATCACGAATCGTTAAAATGGCATGTCGGTCTTTGGTTTCAACATGATAATGACCCCCAGACTCGATATTTTCACCATCACGTACCCAATGAATACGGGGTTTCGGAAAGCCCGTGAAAGGAATTTTGACAATAACGTTTTCACCTTTATCAAAGTAAGCTGTATCGCGGAATCTGGGTGGAACATTCAATTTTGGTGCAGCTTAAAAAAAATAAATAAAATTCCATGACATGAGGTCATATATTAACAATTAGTTTATTAAGACTTACTTGCAATTGCTAGAGCAGCGCGTGTTGACTTAGCGCCGGCTTTGTTAACGGCTCGGCAGACATATTCATCGGCGTCCTCACCAAAGACATCATTAATATTTAAATAGTAGTTATCACCTTCAGCATACATGTAATAGCGGGCACCATTTGTGATCTCACGTGCTCCTTTATACCATGTGATAGCTGGCCTAGGTATCCCAGTAATGACACAGCTGAATTGAGCGTTATGATTTTGTATGCATTGGGCATCGCGTAGCGGTTTCACAATCACAGGCGCTGTGGCAGCCTTTGGATCAATAATTTTTACAGGGGTTGAAGCAGTAGACTCCTTAGAGATACCAGCTTCATTCTGTGCGAAAACACGGAATTCATATTGACGTCCCTCAATCAGGTTGGGACAATTAATTTGGGAGGAAGCACAAATGGTAATGTTTACACGTTGCCAAGTACTACTACCAACCTCTCGTTTATCTATCCAATAGCCTTGAATGTGAGCACCGCCATCCGATTCGGGTTTATCCCATTCCAAATGCACAAAGTCCTCGCCAATTTCATGAATCTTAGGTATTCCAGGGGGAGATGGCGGATCGATTGGAGCCTTCGCTTTAACTGGGTTAAGTCCTTCCAATGGTCGACCCATACCATTTTCATTTACAGCCATAACACGGAACACATATTCCTGATTTTCAATAAGACCTTGAACATTGAATGATGTATCCCTGCAGAAACTAGACACGGTTATCCAATGGGGTGACGAAACATCTTTGCGCTCGACGACGTAATGAGTGACTCGGAGACCACCATCATATGTGGGTGGACGCCAAGTCAAAGTACAAGAATGCTTATTGATGTGAGAAATTCCCATAGGTCCAACAGGTGCTGAAGGTAAGCCGGTGATACGAGCATCAAACTGTCCCAAAGCTGTGCCTGATTCATTAGAAAATTCAACTTGATACAAGCCAACATCAGATTTTACGATATCACGTATGAAAATAGCTATATAGTCATCAAACAAAGTATATTTAAAGCGTGAGTCACCGTCTGTAATTGGCTCTTTATTACGAGTAATCTTGACATTCATTGGTTGATCACCACCATAGAAGATTTTAACTTTAGTGTTATCACCCTCTGGCCAAAATAGTTCTGTTGGGCATCTATTAATAACAGGAGGTGAACCAATTTTCAAATAAGCGGAGGTATGTACAAAGCCGAGAGAGTTAACAGCTTCGCATGTGTAATCGGCTTCATCTCCGCTTTGAACATTTGAGATGTGTAAACTGAAGATACCGTCCTTACTACTACATGTGTAGCGACCAGATCCCATTTGAATTTCTTTGCCGTTGCGCAACCATCTAGAAGTCGGTTCGGGTTTACCAGCAGCTTGACATTGCAAAATGTAATCTTTCCCAAATGGTGCAACACGGTCTTGTAAACGCGTAAGCCATTCTGGTTTCTCGCCTCCTAATACTTCGCAAACTTTAATGGGCATGGTATACAAACTTGGTTCGGAACGTCCAGCTGCATTTACAGCGAACACTCGGAATTCATAGTCTCCCATTTCAATCAGATTTATAACGGTATATTCGGTATCCATAACATTGTAATCATTACATTTAACCCATATTGCGCCTCCAATGTCACGCCGCTCTACAATGTAACCAGTGATGTGTGATCCACCGTCGCTATGAGGTTTTTCCCATTTAAGGTCGACATAGTTTTTGCCTACTTTTACGACCTGTGGTGTACCAGGTGGTGATGGAACTGTAAACTTGCCCTTAAGTTTGAATCTACTAGAAGGTGATGAAGGCTTACTAAATCCAGCTGCATTTTTAGCTTTTACTCTAAACTCATATTCACAACCATTTGTTAGGTTATACAACTGGTACCTTGTGTCTTTTATTAAATATTCATAAGTGTTCCAAGATGAGTCGCTGGCAATGTCGCGATATTCAATTTGGTAGCCTTGGATACGAGAGCCACCATCACTTCCTGGACGAATCCACATTAAGGTGACATTACCAGAGTCCCAGTCGATTACTTTGGGCTGACCAGGTGGATCAGGAACAGTGAACTGATATCTAGCTGTAATGGGTTCTCCCATTTCTAATGGTTCAGAGAGGCCATATTGATTTTCAGCACGAACACGGAAGTGATACTTGTGATTTGGTTCTAGTCCCATAACATCGTAGTGAATGTTTCGTACAAAACTGCTTACCTTCACCCAAGATCCACTGTTGTCAAGTCTCTCAACCACATAATTTGTAATCGGCGAACCACCATCGTCTAATGGAGTTTTCCAGGACAGTGTGCATGTATCGGGTGTTATGTCTGATGCTATTAAAGGTCCTTGAGGAATGCTGGGTTTATCGACAATAGTAACATAGCAAGAAGCTGAATCTGAGCCCTTGTTATTGGCCAAAGATATCGTATAAGAACCAGTTTCTGCGCGCTTTGCACATCTGTTATGATATATCGTGCTGTAGTCATTAGTTTCGAATTTGATTCGATCATCTTGCAAAATTTCTTGGTTGTTTAAAGTCCATGATGGGGTTGGACGTGGATTAGCATGATATGGAACAGTAATACGGAACTCTTCACCAGCAATGGCTGTCATATCACGAATTGAAATATCTGAAGTAATTTTGGGAGCGTGTGGTGGTCGACGACAATATATAGGGTCACTAGATGCGCTATATTGCGACTGTCCGGCTGCATTTACTGCAGCTATTCTGAACTCATATTCTGCATTTTCAATAAGGTTAGGTATTTTGCAAGTAAGACTAGGACATAGCGACTGTACGGCTTTTGTCCACTTTTCTTCACTTATCAAGCGTTTTTCTACGATGTATCCCGTGATGGGAGATCCACCATCATGCCTGGGCTTAGACCAAGAGATTGTAATGCTATCTTCTGTAGAATCTATGCTGCGCGGAACTCCTGGAGCATTGGGAACATCGAATGGATGTCTGGCGCGAATGTGATGATCTGTTGTAGCTGGATCAGATTGCCCGTACTTATTTTCAGCAGTAACACGGAAATCATATTCCCTGCCAGTAGATAGATTGCGTATACGAACAAATGGCACAGTACAATAGCTGCTAACCTTAGTCCATGTCGATGAATTGGCCTCTTTCTTTTCAATTATATAATTCGTAACGGATGAACCTCCATCATCTTTAGGGGGAGACCAGTATAGTGTAAGGGCATCACCAGCGAACTCGTCAGCACACAAATTAGTTGGTGGTTTGGGCCAATCAAGAACTTTAACATTAATTGTAGCCGTATCAAATCCAGATGGATTCTTCAGTTGCAATCGATATTGTCCAGAATCGGAGCGTTTAGAGTTCTTAACAATAAATGAAGCGGAATCATCTGTTAGACGTTGGAACATACGCTGTCCATCATCTTCAAGTACAATATCATTAGCATACCAATGCGCCATTGGTTTGGGAAAACCAACATATGGAACATGGATGCTGAAATCTTCCCCTGCACGGCAAACAATGTCGCGCACACCCCACAAGTTCATACATGGTTTATTAGCCTGTTCTTCAATAACAATTGGTTGAGATGGTTTCGATGGATCTGAGCGTCCAACTTCATTAACAGCCGAAACTCTGAACGTATATTCCTGACACTCTTTTAGGTTTGGTATTGTATGTACGGTGTTGTGAATGGGTAGTTCATTAACAGGCTCCCAATTTTTTGAATTCTTTGGCCTTATTTCTAAGAAATAACCCTTTATCTTTGACTTTCCGTCATTTCTAGAAGGCCGCCAAGAAAGAGTTATACCATCTTTTGTTATGCGATCAGGTTTGGGAGGCTCTGGTGGATCAGGTTTATATCTTTGCAGTTCGGCAGTTATTGCCTCTGAAGGTTTAGAAGGCTTACCAGGGCCAGCTTCATTTACAGCTAAAATGCGGAACTCATAGCGACCGCCTTCATGTAGATCAGGTACGGTATAGCTGGTGTTAGGTGTAGGATAATTATTACATTTTATCCATTCACCTCCACGTTCACGACGTTCAACAATATAGCCAGTGATTGGCTTACCCCCACAATACTCTGGAGGGTGCCATTCTAAGGCGACAGATGATGGTGAATAAGCAACAACATTTGGCTGGCTAGGTGCATCTGGAGGGTCAAATGGAGATTTAGCAATGACCGGTTTGCCTTCTAGCGGCTCAGATAATCCATATATATTCTCAGCTCTGATACGGAATACATATTGCTTCCCCTCCACAAGACCTTTTATGGTATAGCTAGTTTTGAGACAATATCCTGGAACTAATCGCCAGTTATCAACACCAAATTCACTTGCTTCAATTACATAGCCAGTAATATCACTTCCCCCGTTATCTTTTGGAGGGTTCCAAGAAAGTGATATATGGTCAGGGGCAGTTTCTGTATAAGTTAATGGTCCTTCAGGTGGAGTAGGCTTATCGACAACAATGATCTCTATATCTGCACTATCCTTTCCAAATTCGTTTGATACAGTTATGGAATAAACACCAACGTCATCTCTAGTGGTGTCATCAATGCGGAATATAGTCCGTTCTGAGTTTGTATTAAAAGATAAGCGGTTATTTTCTGGAATTGTAAGAGAACCACGCTTCCATTCAACAGTTGGTGTAGGAGCACCTGAAATTGGTATATTAATATTAACAGGTTCACCGGCACGCACCTTAACTTTACGACCTATCAGGCCATCTAAGTGCAAGCGTGGCTTTTCACGCATAGATTTTGCTGTCAATATATTACATGGTTCTGAATTTTTACCGTTTCCTGCAGCATTAACGGCAGATACACGGTATTGATATTGATGATCAGCGGTAACGCGATCATCTGTATAAGTGGTATTTGGAACTGGCTCTGAATTAACCTTTATCCAGCGACCAGTAATAACATCTCTTCGTTCAATATCATATCCAATGATAGGAGAGCCACCGTTACTAATAGGAGCTTCCCAATTTAAAGAGATATGATCTTTTTCGCTTTCTGTGAGTTCAGGCTTACTAGGAGCTCCAGGTGCTGTGTATTGGTTCTTAGCAACCACCGGTTCCTCTGATTTAAGTGGCTCAGACCGACCTTGTAGGTTTTCAGCCATCACTCTGAACTCATATTGTGTTCCTTCTAAGAGACGTGGCACTACAGCATGATTGTACTTAGCATTTACATATGTCACAGCTGGAACCCATCCGCCACCGTGAGTCAAATCTCGTTTTTCAATCGCATAAGCTGATATTTCAGAACCTCCATTATCTTTTGGTGGCTTCCAAGATATTGTAACAGAGTTTGCTGTTATCTCTTCATATTCTAGTGGTCCTATTGGAGGGCCAGGACGATCTAGAATGACTAATTCGAAGCTACCTTCATCAATACCAGAGTCATTTCGCAAGAGCAAGTGATAAAATCCAGAATCAGTACGTTGGCAATTTACGGTATGAACAACTGTGTGATAACCGATAGAAGTTATGGTTGATCGCTCATTGTTGCTAAGTAGCTTATTATTTAGATTCCAAATCACTTCTGGGGCTGGCTCACCAATAAAATTAATATCAATGTGGAAAATTAGGCCAGCTTTAATACGTATATCGTGCAGGGGTGTAATAATTTTTGGAGCCAAGTATCTAGCATTTGCTAGGATCATATCCGAGGGATCTGATGGATCTGACTGCCCAGCTTGATTGACAGCAATAACACGGAACACATATTCCTGTCCTTCAGCCAAATTCGGAACAGTTGCCGTAGTTTTATTTGGAGGAACATGTAAAACGTTGACCCAATAGGGACTACCTTTTTCCTTCTTTTGGATAATGTACTCAATAATTGGAGAGCCCCCATTAGATTTAGGTTCAGCCCATTGCAAATCGACGTGATCACGATCCCAATCAGTAGCAAAAGGTTTTCCAGGCGCATCAGGCTCGTCGAATTCGTTTTTGGCAATTATACTCTTGACAGCTTCTAAAGATTCAGACTCACCTATAGCATTTACTGCTTTGACACGGAACAAATATTCTTTTCGGTGTGTAAGACGAGTTACATCATGTACAGGATGTGTACTCATGCCAGCATCTGACCACGTTCCTCGTGAAAGATCCATTTTTTCAACAATGTAGTGCAAAATCGGTGATCCACCATCATCTACTGGAACTTGCCATGTGAGGTGGCAGCCATCACGAGTAATTTTAGTTATATCCAATGGACCAATTGGTGAGCTGGGACGATCTAAGACTGTTGCATGAGCTGTTTCATCATATGATCCATGTTCGTTTCTTAGAATTAGGGTATATCTGCCCTCATCTGAGCGCAAAGAGCTCGATATTTCGAAAGTTAATTCGCTTTGGAACAAGTTCATATCGATGCGTGATGACGGCTCTATTTCTTTTCCATTAAACAGCCATTGAATCGTAGGTCTTGGTGATGCCTCAATAGGTAAAGTCCAACCAAGACTCTTACCCGCGTGTACAATAATATCATTCATCAATGACTTATTAAAGTAGGGCACTAAGAAGCGGGGCTTGCAAATTATGGGAATAGTGGAATCAGAAGGATCGCTGTAGCCTCCCCGGTTGACAGCAATCACACGAAATTCGTATTCTTGGCCTTCCGTTAAGTCCAGAATATGCGCTTTAGTTTCTCCTCCAGGTACTTCTAAAGCCTTCTCCCATTGTCCGAATTTGGGTCGCTTCTCTATGATGTAGCTAGTTATTGGGGACCCGCCATCCCGCTTAGAAGCCGGCCACTCAAGATCGACAAAGTTTTTGCCCCAATCAACAGCTTGAGGTTGGCCTGGTTTGTCAGGCCGTGAGAAGGGATCCTTAGCAGTAATAGCTTGGGTAGTAACTAATGGTTGTGACTGTCCTTGTTTGTTGACGGCACGTACACGGAAGTTATAGTCATGCCCTTCAATTAGATTTTCAGCGCGAATAGAACAATCAGCACACTCACCTACTGGTATCCATCTCATAGCATCAGTATCCATTTTTTCTACAATATAATGCGTGATCTCAGATCCACCATCATCTTTTGGTGGCCGCCATCTTAGTGCAATAGAGCTCTTAGTGATTTCATCGAGACGAAGAGGCCCTTCAGGAGCTGATGGTACATCCAAAACCGTAACTTTAACCGAAGCTCTGTCGATACCATTAACATTGCGAGCTAACAAAGTATATTCGCCAGTATCAGCACGCTTAGCATCAACTATGCGCAGTTTTGTACGATAGGCTTCACTTACGAGCTTAAGACGATCTGTGTTGATAACGATATTGCCTTCATGAGACCATTCTTTGGTGGGAGCTGGTTCACCTATAATAGGTACATCAAACTCAAAAGTATTTCCTGCACGTACTTTAACGTCTAACATGAAGTTACGATCAATCTTGGGTGGTAGATTTTTGGGGCGAGCAACATGTGTTACTGAAGCATCACTTGGTTCTCCTGAGCCAGCTTTATTAACGGCCCGTACACGAAATTCGTATTTGACTCCTTCAACCAAATCCGGTACATGACCAGCGGTAACATCACCCTCCACTTCCGCACAAGGTTCC
The DNA here is from genome assembly GCA_963675445.1 of Linnaemya vulpina. Lineage (NCBI taxonomy): Eukaryota > Metazoa > Arthropoda > Insecta > Diptera > Tachinidae > Linnaemya > Linnaemya vulpina. The sequence goes on along the minus strand of OY776281.1, from coordinate 49,249,852 downwards.
CAATTTGGAGAGTATTTATCACGCTTCTCGATAATATAGCGTACAATCGGTGAGCCCCCATCGCTTTCTGGACGAGACCATTCTAAATCAACGAAGTCTGTGTCAAAGTCTTTAATTTCGGGTGTTCCTGGTTTCGTTGGTTCACCATACGGATTTTTTGCTTCAGTTGAATGGGGGGTTGTCAATGGATCTGATGTGCCTTGGCGATTCTTCGCACGCACTCTAAATTTATATATGTGACCTGGAGTTAGTCCTTTCACATCAATGCTAGTAGTAGGACCTTCGGTTTCCCCAGCTGGTACCCAGCGACCAGTGATTTCATCCAACTTTTCTATAACATAGTTTTCAATTGGTTGTCCTCCGTCATCATCTGGAGGATTCCACTGCAAAGAACAACCTTCGGCATGAACATTACCTACCCTTAATGGTCCATTTGGTGGAGACGGTTTGTCAATGACTATCACCTTGACATCAGCACTATCTTCGCCATTCATGTTCTCAGCATGTACGATATATATCCCTGAGTCACCACGTGTAGCATTCGATACCTTCAGTTTTGTATTATAGTCAACATGAGTTACTTTAACGTTATCCTTAGTATAGACTTCACGTTTTTTTAGTAGCCATTTGGATTTTGGTGCAGGTTCTCCTGATATCCTACAATCGAATGAAAAACTTTGACCTGCTTTGACACGAACTTCGATGAGGTTAGTACGATCAATGAGAGGAGCTTTATTGCGAGGCTTAGCTAGAACTGGTTGAGTAGCGTCAGATGGTTCACCGGGACCAGCAGCATTAACAGCTGAAACACGGAACTCATAAGCTTGACCTTCAATCAAATCAGGCACTGTGGCTTTAGTTTGATCGCCTGGTACTTCAATTGCTTTCTCCCATTTACCATATTTATCCTTTTTCTCAATGATATATCCAATAATGGGAGATCCACCATCATTCAATGGTGCTGTCCAAGATAAGTCAATATGATCCCTATCCCAATCAGTTGGTATGAGATTCTCCGGTTTTCTGGGCTCATCGAATGGATTTTTGGCAATAATTGATTCATCTCCAACCAACGGTGTTGATTCGCCTTCGGTATTGACAGCAGAGACTCGAAATTTATATTCACCTCCGGGGTTAAGGCCGGTAACATCAGCCTGAAGTTCGGACGAGCGGCAGCATGGAACCCAGCATCCACTTTCTAGGTCTAGTTTGTCAATTTGGAAGTATTCAACTGGAATGCCACCATCATCTTCTGGTCGCTTCCACTTCAGATGACACCCTTCCTTGTGTATGTCGGAAATTTGAAGAGGACCCTTAGGTGGACTTGGTTTATCTGTTACTATAACGTTAATTTGCACCGCGTCTTTGCCGGAACTATTTGTTGCTGTTACAACATATTCACCGGAATCGCTACGTTGAGCAAGACGTATAACCAATTTGGTATAATAATCAGGTGACTCAATTGTAACGTTTTTGCCTGTTTGTATTGGGCAGTTTGAAAATCTCCAATCCACTTTTGGAGCTGGCTCACCAACTATGTTTGCATCTAATTTCAGAGTCGATCCTGCTGATAATGTAATATCTCTTAAGTTGCGTCGGTCAATTTTAGGTGCCAAGTAGCGGGGTTTGGCAACAAATGTCTTTCCGCTGTCAGAAGCTTCTGACTGACCTGCTTTGTTTACTGCGATAACACGGAATTGGTATTCGTTTCCTTCGATAAGACCATTTATTATAGCTACGGGGCTTGCAGTCTCTGTTTCAAGTGCCTTTTCCCACATCGGACTATATTTATCTTTCTTCTCAATAATATATCCGGTAATGGGAGATCCACCATTACTAGCGGGTTCTGACCAAGCCAAATCAACCTTATTCGCTGTCCAGTCAGTGGGTTCAGGTGCTCCTGGTTTTGAAGGTGTAGTAAAGGGATCCTTGGCAAGGATTGTACCAAACGTTTCTAAGGGTTCCGATTCACCTTCCTTGTTTACTGCCTTAACACGGAATTTATATTCGTGACCTGGAGTCAAGTCATCTACTTCAAACTCTGGAATATCACTCTTTCCACATAGCAACCAAATGCCAGTATCAGGGTCAAATTTTTCGATTACATAACCATCAATAGGTTGACCCCCATCATTCTTTGGTTTCTTCCATTTCAGTTTACACCCTTCTTTATGAATGTTGGAAACTTCTAAAGGACCCTCTGGTTTTGCTGGTTTTGCTATCATATAAATTAAAGTAATACAAAAGAAGTTTTATGTATATTATGATGTCAAATTGACTTACTTATTATGTTTATTTGAAACTCCACTTGGTCTTGACCATACTTGTTGGTGGCAACAATCTTATAGAGACCAGTATCTTTTCGTTCTGGATTAGTATTGATATATTTCGTATTATATGGTATGTTATCTATATGACGGGAGGATATCTGTTGAATAGATTTTCCATTTTGTGTCCAAACTACATCTGGAGCTGGTTCACCAATTACTTGAATGTCCAAACATATTGACTCTCCGGCTTTTATTTTATAAGTACAAATATTGCGACGATCGATTTTGGGTGGGACTACAACAATAGAAAATTTTTATTATTATACTTAAATTATTTGTCATTGCTTCAAACTTACGCTTACGCGGTTTAGTGATAACGGACTTGCTGGCATCTGAATGACTACCAGGTCCAGCTGCGTTTATAGCCCTAACTCTGAATTCATATTCACAATTTTCATCTAAGTTCGATACAGTGGCTCTACACTCATCACCAAGCAAAGAAGCTGAAACTTCAGCGGCCTTAATCCATTTATCTGTCCCCTTTTCACGTTTTTCTATCGTATATCCCGTAATTGGAGATCCTCCATCGTTAAGTGGTGGTTTCCAAATAAGATCTACATGATCCTTATCCCAATCGACTGCTTCTGGTGTCCCAGGCTTGCCGGGTTCGTCGAATGGATTTTTGGCAATTATTGATTTGTCACCATTTAAAGGTTCCGATTCACCTTCGGTATTTACAGCCAACACACGGAATTTGTATTCTTGGCCTGGTACTAAGTTATTTAACTCCGCGAATGGTTCTTTAAAACGACCTGAAGGCAGCCAGCGCCCGGTTTCTACGTCCATTTTTTCTACAATATAATATTCAATAGGTATTCCGCCATCATCCACAGGAGGATTCCATTTAAGTTTGCACCCTTCTTTATGAACATCTGATATACGAAGTGGACCTTCTGGCTGTCCAGGGCGGTCCAGAACGGTAATTTCAAAAGAAGCTTCATCACGACCGGAATCATTTTCGGCCTTGAGGGTATATTTTCCGGTGTGGGCACGTTTAGAAATTGGTATAGCTAATTTAGTTCTGTAGGATTCTAAGTCAATCGTAACTTCATCACGTTCTAAGCGCGCCTTGTTGTGAAACCAGGTTTTATTGGCTGGCGGTTCTCCTGACACCTTAATATCATAACGAATGTGATTACCTGCTTTAACAGTGATATCTTTAATATTAGTACGATCAATTTTTGGCGGAGCAAATCGATCTTTTGCAGTCATTTGATCAGAAGGTTCTGAAGGTTTGCTTTGACCTGCTTTGTTGACGGCTTTTACTCGGAATTGATACTTTGTCCCCTCAATCAAATCAGTTGTTCGAGCTTTAGGTTCTGGTGTATTTGTTTCCAATACCTTTTGCCACTTGCCGGTGTTATTGTCTTTCTTTTCAACAATATAACCCGTAATGGGTGCTCCACCATCATCGTCTGGAACACGCCACTTTAAGTCGACATGACTACTGGACCAATCCAAGATTTGTGGCTTACCCGGGGTATCAGCAGGATCGTACGGGTTCTTAGCTGTTGTGGGAGCATCAGTTACTAAAGGTGCAGATTCACCTTCCCCATTAACAGCCTTTACACGGAAAAAATATTCCTTTCCTTCAGTAAGACCCGTTACATCAGCTTCTGGAGATTTCGTGGTCAATACAGGAACCCAGCGACCAGTTTCAGTGTCCATACGTTCCACAACATAATGTTCAATGGGATCGCCCCCATCGTCATCCGGTTTATTCCATTTCAAATGTACACTATCTGATGTGACATCAGAAACAGCCAACGGACCTTTCGGTTTACTTGGTTTACATAAAACTTCCAACTCAACTTCAACAGTGTCAGTGCCAGAATCATTTGTAGCTGTAACAATATAAACGCCCTTGTCAGAACGATTCACTTTAGGCATAATTAATGTAGTCTTATAATCCTCATTTTCAATTTTGATTCCATCTATAGTTTTCAGCACTTGTCCATTATATTTCCAAATTACCTTTGCTGGTGGTTCACCTTTAACAGTGGCTTCAATGTGCAACATTTGTCCGCTCCGTAGAGTCTTTTTTTGTAAATTTTTTCGGTCGATATGTGGTTTGAGGAACCGCGGTTTGACTACTACAGACTTTGATAGGTCACTAGGTTCACTTGGGCCGGCTTTATTAACTGCCACAATACGAAATTCGTATTCATTAGCTTCTTCGACGTTGGTTACTGTACCTTTGGTATAATCACCAGGTACAGTAGCAGCATCAACCCAAGCCCTACCTGATTTATTTCGCATTTGTATAATATATTTTTGAATGGGAGCACCTCCATCACTGTTTGGTGGATCCCAGGCCAAGTCGACAAAGTCTTTGTCCCAGTTAGTTGGCTCTGGACGACCAGGTTTATCTGGTTCGTCGAAGGGATTTTTGGCAATAATAGGTTTTTCAGTTTCCAAATCTTCTGATTCCCCTTCCTTGTTTACAGCTCGAACACGAAATTTGTATGGCTTACCTTCACTTAAACCAATCACTTTAGCCTCAGATTCAGTGCTCTTACCACAAGGTAGCCATTGACCAGTGTGAGGATCAAGTTTTTCAATTTCATAGTAATCGATAGGAGCACCGCCGTCATCTTCAGGCTTTTCCCATTTGAGCTTACAGCTATGCTTAGTAATATCATTGACCTGTAGTGGACCTTTTGGTTTACCAGGTTTACCTAATACATTGATATCCAGTTCAGCTACATCTTCGCCAACTTCGTTGTTAGCCTTAATGATGTATTTGCCGGACATGAAACGCTTAGCTCGCATAACAAACAGCTTTGTATTATAATCAACATTATCTATTTTAACTCCTTCCTCGTCTGATATCAATGGTTGGTCTTTGAAAAACCATTCTACTTTAGGTGATGGTTCACCTTTAATATTAATATCTAAACTTATGGAAAGGCCTACTTTCACTGTTACTGTCTTGAGATTGGTGCGATCTATATGAGGTTTAACTGCAAAGAAAAACAGTTATTATGCATTTTTAGTTTAATAAAAGAAAACTTACGAAAACGTGGTTTGGCAATATGCCAGTTCGTTTGCTCGGAAGGCTCCGACTGTCCAGCTTTGTTCACTGCCCTAACCCGAAATTTATATTGTTGACCTTCTTCTAATTTCTTGACAACTCCTTTACATATGGGACTGTCAGTTTCGGCGGCCTTGACAAACTCCCCAGAATCCTTATCCATGACTTCAATTATATAGCTGGTGATAGGGGCGCCCCCATCGCGAATGGGAGGTTCCCACTTTAGTTTAACATGATGCTCATCCCAATCCTCAAACTCTGGAAGACCAGGTGCAGCTGCAACATCAAATGGATTTTTTGCAACTATGGCTGAATCAGTTTCTAATGGCTCAGATTCTCCTTCTTCATTTACAGCTTTCACACGGAACTGATATCTGTGATTTGGCTCTAAACCCTTAATTTCCTGTTCAGTCTTCTCTGGATCCACTGTACCTGCAGGTACCCAACGGCCTACAGCAGTATCTAGCTTTTCAATGACATACCCCGCAAGAGGCACTCCACCATCATCCTTAGGTTTCTTCCATTTCAGCTTACATCCTTCCTTGTGAATATCAATAATTTCTAAAGGTCCTTCTGGGTGGGACGGTTTATCTAATACAATAACTTCTACTTCAGCTTCATCAAAACCATTTATATTTTCAGCTTTAAGCTTGTAAACACCACTGACTTTCCGGGAACTGTCAACTATAGTAAGCTTTGTGTTATACTCCTCGTTTTCAAGGCGCGATGGTCCAGTCACAATTAAATCATGGTCCTTAAAGAACCAAGTCAATTCAGGAGCAGGTTCACCTTTAACATCAACATCAAACTTCACAGTTTGCCCAGCGCGCACCTTTATAGGTTTCATTTTTTCACGATTGATGCTTGGTTTCACTTTGTATTAAAATTTAATGTATTTAACGTTAATGAAAGGAGTTAAATATTAAAACATTGGAAAAATTGTATATGACAAATATTAGAAAAGAAATTAAACATTAGAGAATAGGCTATGCTTTGTTTAACTTAAGGCCGCAGCTCGCATTTGTACATGACTCTAATTTGTTAAAGGTTTTGCATATATTGCATAAAGCGTTTTGCATAAAATATAAAAGAAAATGATAGCATCAATTATCTTACAATTTCTCGGTTTCGCAAGATGTGGTTCAGTTGCGTCGCTGGGATCGCTAAGACCGGCTTTATTTATAGCCCTGACGCGGAACTGATACAAGTTGCCTTCATTCAAACCTTCAACAGTGGCTTCAGGAAGAGCACTCTACATAGGATTATTTAAAAAATATGTAAAAAGGATATAAACACAAAGGAACATATATATATATATATATATATATATATATTTATATATATATGTATATATATATATATATATATATATATATATAAATATATATATATATATATATATATATATATATATATAAATATATATATATATATAAATGTATATATATAAATATATATATATATATATAAATATATATATATATATATATATATATATATAAATATATATATATATATATATATATATATATTTATATAATATATATCTATATATATATATATATATATATATATACATATATATATATATATATATATATATATATATATATATACATATATATATATATATATATATATATATATACATATATATATATATATATATATATATATATATATATACATATATATATATATATATATATATATATATATATGTGGTTTTTTTTATTTCATATGGAAAAAAATTTGTTCTAGTAAGGATCTTACATCTGTTGTTACAACTTCGTCCCAGATTGGAGAATATTTGTCTTTCTTTTCAATTATATATCCTGTTATAGGTGCACCACCATTGTCCTTGGGAGGTTCCCAGATAAGTTTAACCATATTTTCACTGTAGTTGTCAACTTTAGGTGTACCAGGCTTACTGGCAGCATCATAAGGGTTTTTAGCCATGATGCTGCCATCGGTCTCTAATGGTTCAGATTCACCTTCTTCATTGATGGCTTTGACCCGGAATTGATATTCATGGCCTTCTTGAAGACCTTTGACATCGATTTCAGTATCATTGCCAGAGGTGCGACCTACTGGTACCCAGCGTCCTTGCTTCTTATCGCACTTTTCAACTTGATATGCAGTAATGGGCTTACCACCGTCATCGTCAGGTTTTTTCCATTTAAGTTTACAACCATATTTTGTGACGTTACTGACTTCAAGGGGTCCCTTCGGTTTTCCTGGAGGCCCTAACACATTAACTTCAACTGTAGCCTCATCCTCACCATATTCGTTCACTGCTCGGATTTTATATGTACCGGTATGTTGACGTATAGTGTTAATAATTAATATTTTGGTATTGTAGGGTATATTTCTTATTTCAAAATTGTTCAGCAATTCTTCAGGTTTTAGTTCCTTGTCATTAAGGTACCATGCTATTATTGGAGCAGGCTCACCACGTACATTAACATCATACTTAATAGGTTTTCCAGCGCGAAGAAGTAAGGGTTTGAGATTTGTGCGGTCAATGCGTGGTTTAACTGTAATTTTTAAGTATTCATTGAAAACTTTTCTAAAACTTGTATGACAGAAACTACTTACGTTTTTTATACTTGACAATTTGCATATTACTGGGATCTGATGGTGGTGATAGACCCGCTTTATTGACTGCTACTACACGGAATTGATATTCTCTATATTCTCGGAGATCAGAGACAGTGGCTTCTAGCTGGTCACCAGAAACCTCTCGAGCCTTTTCCCAGTCTGGCTTATTTTTCTCTTTCTTTTCAATAATGTATTTTTCAATTACGGCACCCCCATCATTGATTGGGGCTGTCCATTTGAGGGACACACTCTGATTATCGTAGTCGGTTATTTCAGGAGTACCTGGCTTAGTTGGTTCATCGTAAGGATCTTTAGCAACGACACCAACCAAAGTCGTAAGCGGCTCTGATTCGCCTTCCTCATTAACAGCAGAAACACGGAACATATATTCAGAGCCCGGATTCAGGCCAGTCACATCAAAACTGGGAGGTTCTTTTTCTCCAGGAGACCGACCAACGCGCACCCACTTGCCGGTAGCTGTATCCATTTTTTCGACAACGTATTCCTTAATTGGTACACCACCGTCATCTTCTGGCTTCTTCCATTGAAGTTTGCATCCAGAAGCTGTAACATCGCTGACGGTAAGTGGACCCTTTGGTGAGCTAGGTTTACCCAAAACTAAAAGCTCAACTGTTTCCGTATCCACACCATTACGATTCTCTGCTGTCAGAGTATACATACCACTATCCTTGCGAACCAAGTTGGAGATGAAGAAATCAGTATGGTAATCGATATTCTCAATTTTAATACGATCACCTGTGTTCAATGGGATATTATCTCGCCAACTCCAATTCAACATAGGAACTGGCTCACCGATAACATCCACCGACCATTTATGGGTGCGACCAGTCTTGATTGTGACGCGCTTGAATGTTGACCGATCGATTTGTGGTTTTACTATTATATATTTCAAAAGGTTTGTGGGGTAAGAATAATTATAATAAATATATATGGTGCTTACACAATTGTGCATGGAAAGCTAAAGCGCAACGGTAATACTTAAAATAGCTAATTTTTAAGAACAAACAAAAAAATTGCTTACTGATAAGGTTTTAATGCTATCATATAAGAGATATGGCACCAAATAGATCTTTGACGTTTACCTTTCTTGATAGTACTTTTGACAAAATTGAGACCAAAAGCATAGCAAAGCAAGCTGTTTAATGGAATATATATATATATATATATATATATATATATATATACATATATATATATATATATATATATATATATATATATATATTATTGATTTTTTTGAAAGACTTACGATTTTTATGTTTACACAAATGGTTATCAGTGGGTTCTGATGGCGATGAGGCTCCTGCTTTATTAACAGCACGCACGCGGAATTGATATACCATCCTTTCCTTTAAGCCTTCGAGTACGCATGTGGGAGAAGCATTTTCTGTTTTAGCGACCTCTGCCCAAGTAGGTGAAAACTTATCTTTTTGCTCAATAACGTAATGTAAAATTGGACGGCCTCCATCGGACGGCGGAATTTTCCATTTCAGAGTGACACTCTTATTATCGTAGTCATCTATAATAGGCTTTCCAGGTGAACTTGGAGGATCGTAAGGATTCTTCGCCAAAATAGCATCACTAGTTTCCAAGGGTTCTGATTCGCCTTCTTTATTAATGGCTTTTACACGAAATTTATATTTTTTTCCTGGTGTAAGCCCTTTAAAATTGAACGATGTTTCATTAGGACCAACTTCTCCAGCAGGAATCCAACGTCCAGTTTCTTCATCCATACGCTCCAGTGCGTAGCCTGTTATTTCGCAACCACCATCATCTTCAGGACGCTTCCACTTCATCTTAATGTGATCAGCGCGTACTTCTTCAGCCTCAAATGGTCCACCGGGAGGTAGAGGGTGGTCCAATACAATTACTTGGGCCTCTGACTCAATTGTTCCAGAGCTATTAGATAGAACTAGTTTATATTTTCCTGTATCTTTCCGTGCTGCCTTTTTTATTGTAATTGAAGAGTTTCTTTCCATTTGATCCAAGAAAACACGCTGCTTGTCGAAAACTAACTCTTTGTCACCCTTTAACCAAATTGCTTTTGGTTCAGGTTCACCGTCGTATTTTATATCGAATTGAACTGTTTGACCTTTCTTTAGTGTTATATTCATTAGACCATCACCAACAAGGAATGGCTTAACGAATCGGCATTTTGCTGTAATAGCCTTGGTCTTGTCGCTGGGCTCACCAGGACCGGCCCTATTGACAGCACGGACTCGGAATTCGTACTGTTGTCCTTCTTTCAGACCATCTACAGTGCCATTACGAGCATCTCCTGGTACTTCCCTACCAGTCACCCAGTCGTTGGAGAACTTTTCTTTGTACTCAATAATGTAAGAAGTTATGGGATCACCACCATCACTTTCAGGCGCTTCCCATTTAAGGTCGGCATGATCTCTATCCCAGTCTGTTAAATCTACATTTTTCGGTTTTCCGGGCTCGTCCCATGGATCTTTGGCAAGAATTGTATTTTTGAATGTAGCTGGATCTGAATGACCGATTTTATTTATAGCACGAATACGGAATCTGTATTGTTTTTTAGGCACCAGGTCTTGAACACTTTTTGAACATGGTTCACCTTGCTTAACTTCGGCTATATGTTCCCATCCTTCTTTTTTACTTAAATCTTGCCTTTCAACAATGTATTTTAGAATTGGAGAACCACCATCATCCTCTGGTGGCTTGAAAACAACTTTGCACATTGTTTGAAATATTTCAATTATATCGACATCTCTAGGCGGCTGCGGTACATCTTGACAAATTACTTTAACGTTCTTTATATCATCACCTTGTCTATTGGATAATTTAATTTGGTACGGACCAGACATATCGCGCGTTGGCTTCTTAATTTTATATATAATTTTATCATCGGTAACGGCAACTTCCACATCCTTCACTGCCAAAGGTTTTCCATCTTTTAAAAGCTTAGCTTCAACAGGTGTCTGCTTAGTACCGATGACTAACAAATTTATATTTTTAAATATTTGTATATATTTTGAAAGAAAGTTTAAAATGTATATAGTCCTTTGCCTTTATTTAAAGACTTCTATTGTATGTTGCCACTACAACGATTTAGCTTAACTTACCTTTGTATGGTACTTCTATTATAAGTGGTGCACTAACTGGACCTGAGAACTCATCAGGGCAATCAATGTTAGGCTTGCTTTCACCCTTAGAAACGTTGAGTTTGCAAGATGATTTCAGCTGACCAGATTCACATGAAAGTTCACCTGCATCTGTAAGTTCTAAATTATTGAAGATAAGTTGATGCTTGCCACCACCTAAATTCTTTATCTCAATACGATCGCTAGGTACAATCGGTTCCCCATTGAATTTCCAGTCACATGGTGCTGTTTGATCTTGTAATTCAACATCAAAGACTAACTTCTCACGCTCCACAGCATCTGTATCCTTTAGTTTCTTGTTGAAGCGATTTTGATCTGATATGTATTAATATATCAATTGACTTGTTAACAAAATTTCAAACAGCAAAAAAAAATCTATGAAAAGTCTACTTACAATTAATAATGATTTCAGCTTCAGTCTTGTCCGCATTGGTGGTGCATTTAAACATACCAGCATCGGTTACTTTGCAATCCTTAATTATAAGTTTACGCTTACGGCCATCATTAACAATTTGAATACGTTTATCCGGCTTAACTTCCTCACCATTACGCCACCATTGCACCTCTCCTTGAGCATCGTCGATTTCGCAGGCCAAGGTTATTGTATCCTTCTCAGTACATTGTTGTGATTTCAAAACTTTTACGAACTTATATGGGTATTCGAGCACTTTCAATTTGCATTCAGTCTTATCAGGCTGTCTATCCAATTGACATGTGTAAAGACCAGTATCCTCTAGAATAGATTCTTTAATGATCAGCTTCAGATTACCATTTATATCTTTTGAGATAAGATAACGAGGATCATCAGATTCGATCTTTTTACCATCCTTAAGCCATGTTACGTTGGCCATGCTGCTGCTAACAGAGCATTCTAATGTTGTTTCGTGTTGCGTGTATCCTTCAAGTTTCTTTTTTAACGGTTTTGTAAAGGTATAGCTGGGATCAGCTTCCTCCACATTTAGAAATCCTGTGCTCGAAACACCGCCTATTTCTATTGTATACTTGCCTGTATCCTCCACTTTTGGTACGGTAATAATCAGTTGATATGTATCGTTTTCATTTTTAAATTTATATTTACTGCCCGGGAAACATTCCTTTCAAATAGTAACGAATATGAAGAAGTTTTTTAATATGGCACTTAATTAACACTTATTTTCTTTATTTATTTAGTAATTTTTTTTACGAACTCAACTTGTATATTCTGCTATACAAATTGTTTAGAATACAAATATAATATCAAAATTAGTAATCAAAATAAATTAATACGTTGGTTAGTATTTTAAATGCTTTGTATAGAAGTAGCTTTGAACTACTTATTTATTATATTATATTTATAAATTTTTTATTTTCATAGAAATACTTATGGGTTTGCTGTGTATATAAAAATTTTCACTCGCCCGTATATAGCTTTCTACTAATTAAAAAACGTTAAGTACATTTTTTTAAATCAAGTATAGCTGGTGCTACAAAACAATCCCAAATGGTTTTTCGTTAAAATCATTAGATGAGCAATTTTAACTTTCGAAGTGCTATTATTGTTGTTAATTATAATTATTTAGTGAATATTATTTATTGAGCTTTTCCGCCGTCGGAAATAAAATGAGCAAAGCAAGAAAATGAAAGGTATAGTCTTGTTTAAGTTAGTTTTACATTCCACGACTTAAGAAAGCATAGCTGATTGCTATCGGGTTGTGGATAGTGAAAATCTCAATAGATATTCAGAGCAGCTACCATGGCAGCCACTTGCAATCAACATCATCTAGCCGAGAGTATTGGAATGGCTGCTAACAAGTTCTGAGTGGTGGCCACGATAATTGGGAAGTTATGACGGGTAATTAGCGCTTATAAAGAAGCAATAACCAACAACTACCAGCAACTGTTCCTCATGTAGAGGCGGATGAAAGCTACTGCCGTAGCTTGTAACAAGCGGCTCGCTATGAAGACCATGCTGGGAGCATATATATATATATATATATATATATATATATATATATATATGTATATATATAGTTAATAAATTAACTATTTGACATATTTTCGTTGTGTTATTATAATATGAATCTTATTTATTGGGTGGTTAAGCAATGTCTATATGCATCTAGTGGGCTATAAAACTTATACAAACCAAAACCCAACAAACAACTTTTATTCGATATGACTCTATTTTATTTTTCTGCACCTTTATACAATTAGAAATCCTTTGGATAACAATGAAATTATTTATAAGGCAAAAGAGAAATAAAATCTCAATTTAATTGTTAATAAATTAACTATTTGACATACTGTCATTGTACTATTATAATATGAAATATTTTGGTTGAGTGGTTAAGCAATGTCTATATATGATTTTTTGAAATCATTTGTGAATTTTTATAGTTATTTTATTAAAATTATTCTCAGATGGTTTTTTTTGTATATATATATATATATATATATATATATATATATATTTTTTTTATGTATATATATATATATATATATATATATATATATATTTATATATATATATATATATATATATATATATATATAAATTTTGCAGTAAGCTGAAGTAGTGAACGCAAGACTACAAAGCCTATAACTATATTAATTTCATTTGTCAATATGTAAGATTTTATTTTGTGTAGGGTACCAAATAATTGTTATACTTACATCCTTACGAAACAACCATTTAGGTTTGCAGTTAGGCTTGCTGAAACGTGCTTCAAAGACAACCTTTTTATCCTTTCCTTCTTTGGCGAACTGATCAATCAATGGACTTAAGAACGACTCTTGTTTCTAAGGATGGTAAACGGGAGCCAGATGAAAAGCAGCATAAGGTGGTACGTCGATTGATTAATTTGTTGCAGATGATCGACGTTGATTTTTAGTATACGCGTTTTTGTATTCAATAATATTTCATATTGAAATATTTATATACAGAGAAAGGTTAAAAATTGTTTAGTTCGGTTTGCGTTGTCAAAAATGGGAAAAGAGTTTTTTCGATATTTTTCTAATTTCGTTTTCATTTAACAAACTGAAATATTCATACGCCTATGCGATACATTCTTAAATACTATTTTGGAATGTCAATTTCAGAAATTGCAAAAAATAAAAGATTTAGCTTTGTATCGCATACGACTTTACTTCTAATGGTTTTGGCTTATAAAATCACTGAAAAAGCATTATTTTTTTAAGAAAAAATGTTGTGGTGGGTGCGAGAAGCAAGCTCAATACAAAAACAAAATATTTAATAAGTTAGGAAAAAAACAAAAACCATTTGCATGCCTTACTTAATATTTACAAGAATCAAAACATGTAAGAAAAATGTGCATATAATTAATTCCATAAATCAATAAATTAGACCTATAATACATAAAAGACAAAAGAGCACTTACAATAATAGAGTTTATTTAAAAAAAATAAATAAATGCATAAATTTACTTGTGTATAACAATATATAACTCATATGTACATATATTTATGCGGAGCAACAACCACTGCTATAGCCAAACATCATTATTTCAATTGTCAGTAACTTTAGCTGACATTATTGCATGTTTTGACTTTGTCTTAAGTCCGACGGGCGTATTTATACCTTCTCCACAAGTGTTATGGTAAATATGTATGTACCAAGGCGAATCAATTCTCCTTGGTATGTACAATGCATAATATAAAAAAGACATTTTGATACAAATTTATATTAAATCATATAATAAACATCGAAATCGGAGAGCTTGATTTGTTCTCGCAAATACGTGTAAAATGAGACAGCAAGCTATCCTTGGGGTGGCTGGCGCCTTCTATATATCAATGGTTTAGGTTTCTCACAGAAAGTAGGGTAATATCCAACGTCTAGACCTACTTTCATGGAAATATATGTACATACATAGAATGTAAATTGATTAAAAATGCAAAATACTACTTGCATGGGTTTTTTCATTACTTCAAAAATTAATCTGCTACCGATAAAATATATAAACATTTTTAAACCAAAATTTTATCAAGTTGAGCTGTGACGAACAGAAAAAATCAAAATCTACCATAAAAACAGGAATGAACGACGTAGTGTGGTGTGTCCATTTCAAATAGCTGAACAATTTACATAAAATAAGTACATAAAATAAAAATCATCTGAGAACCTTTTCTCAAAGTAAAACTAACAGCTATGGGCCACATACATATGTAGAAAGAGGCAATAATAATCTAGTACTAGTAGATGAAAAGTAAAGATAACTAATAAGCAAAATAAATTAGGCAAACGGTTTGACAAACACAAACACGAGATGTTTGTTGCAAACACGCAATGATACATTTCGTAATTTAACTCGTTAATCTTCAAAAACGAAGATGCGTAACATATATGAAAACTAATTTCGAGGAAAAAGTGGCACAAGGCCGATTAATAGTATAATTTAATTAAAATCAATTGTTACTTGTCCACTTTTTTATTCTTGAAAAATATTTCGCACTAGAAGCAAAAACAGTTTGACAAAATTTTTTATTTTCGTACAAATAATTAAACTTTCCCATAAAAAACGTACAATGTTTATGCAAATGTAAAACGTTCGCTTGTTTATCAAACCGATTGTGTAGGTTATTTAGCCCTTAGGAGAAAAGAGAGACAAAGCTAGAGTGTATAAAATACAAAAAAATTTGAAAGATCACTTATAGAGTTATAAAGATCAAAAGTTGAAAGTAGTGAGACAGAAAAAGCTTGCAGAATTGTGTTGCACTGAACGAATCGAACCTCTTCTCGACGAAACGGATGTAACGTTGGCCAATCTGGAATCAACTCAGCTAGAGATGGTCTGCGTATTGTGCTTGCCGTCTAATTATGTTAAAAAAAATTTTTATGTACATTAATGTTTAGTGCTTAAAAATTTATTTATATTTCAGTAGTTTTCATTGTTGTTTTGTTAATAGGAAATTTAAGTTTGTAGTATCACTTGTTTCTTGTGCCTCGAAAGCAATTTTTATTCAGTTTTGTTTTACTGTTTGTTTTTTTATAAAGAAATAGTGCTTTTAGCAACAGTGATCGCAATGGGAGTATTCATAAAATGTACCTGTTACGCTCAACTGTTGGCTACTGTTTAGGCCGATATTTAAATTTAAGAACGCATAAATGGAGTAACCGTATTCGATCAGGTTTCCAGGCTTAACACATATCGACTATAGGTTGCGAACAAATTTAATAATTTTAAGAGGAATCAGTTGAGCAACTGTTTCTAACAGCGAACCTCTTCAAAGATGCAAGAATGAAAACTTAAAAGTAAAGATGAATGTGAGCAGTTTTGAGTATACAGGAGGAGAAAAGCGTATTATTAAAGATCGGGCCAAACATCGAGAACTAAAGGCCATGTCAGATAAAACTTTTGCTTTGCGTTGAGTTATAGGATCTGTTTTAACATCTAAGATGAAACGTACATACCTATATGAAAAAAGCCACGTAAAGCCCTTTTAACACAGCGCAAATCGAAAAGTTCGGCAACTCTCTTCTTTTTGTGCGCATTGATAATTAACTGATATAATTTCATATAAATTTTTCCCAAACTAAAGTTTTGGCAATCCTATATAAAAATATATAACAACATTATAAACCTTTATTTATTTGTTTTTATTGTTTTTATTATTTTTATTACTATTATTATTATTGTTATTATTATTATTATTAATATTCTTATTTGTTCGTTCGGCTATAGGTCAGGTTTTAAAAAATCAATAAAATTTCAATCAACAAAATTTGGCACATGATTTTCCTTTGCACAGTGGGCCGCAAGTGCAGTTTTTTGCTCCATGGGTTTGTTTTTCATTCTTACGTCTGATTTATCAGATGTTAGTCTGGTCTTCCGTTTATTTTTAGATGTTCCTACGTATTTTTTATTGCATGTGCCTGAGCCTGAGCACATGCAATAAAAAATACGTAGGAACATCTAAAAATAAACGGAAGACCAGACT
>OY776281.1:49217801-49225301 GCA_963675445.1 Linnaemya vulpina | reverse complement strand
TCTAGGTATATATAACTGTTGATATCTTGATAGTTTGATCTTAACATCAAATTAAACAAAAGCGAAATTTCATACAAACAAAATACAACTTACAAAAATACTCAAGTATTTTAGTAAGTGGTTTGAGAACTGCTTGTCTTAACTCCAAATATGCGCATGTGCTGTTTTTATTTTGCTCACTTCTTACCATGCTTGAAAACTTGCTTTATTCATTTGGTACAGCAACAATATTTATTGTGTTTGTTTCTTATAAAAGAGAACAGAAATTTGCTTTTCAAAGAGAAGGTATAATAAAGCAAATACACGAAAAAAGGAATGTATTTAAGTATTTGTTTTTTGTACTTTTGCAAAAGGCCTAGTATGTCACTACTAAAATATTTTCTGACGTATAGTCTATCGAATACTTTTCTGAAAATATAGTCTGTGGAATCTTTTGAATACACAATAAACGGTTGCAGAAAATCAGTAAAAGAGAAAATAACGTCCTTGCGCATTTTTTGTATTTGAAAAACTACATATACATACAACACTATTGCCGAATAAGCAGGTCGATCGTTAAGGGTCGCCATATATATATATATATATATATATATATATATATATATATACATATATATATATATATATATATATATATATATATATATATACATATATATATATATATATATATATATATATATATATATAAATATTTTTTTTTTGTTATTTGAAAAATTTTATCACTGAACCTACAGTTATCACACAATTTACAAAGTTTTAGTAATTATACTAACTTTTCATCTATAAAATCATATTCAGTTTATAAGAGGATTTTTGTAATAAATATATTACTTCAGAGGAAAATAGTATTATTATAAAAATCTCTGATCTGATAGATTAATATAAATGAAGAATGTCTGTAATAATCATATACACTCATACACACATGTATATAATTATAAGTCATATATACACATTTAAGTATATATGTAATACACACATGTATGTATGGTGATATAATCAAATAAATAAATTGGTCTTTTTAATAAAGGCCAGAAATTAGTGGGTTACTAGACATGCTACAAGATATCTTGAAGCGTTCTGATAAAAAATATATTTTTTCAATAATTAATTTTATATTATTTTCTTCGTGGAGATCTTTGGTGGAGAAATGCCATGGTAAATTAAGCATCATCTTTAATAGCTTATTTTGACAGATTTTAATTTTTTTAATATGAGATTTTGCTTAAACGCCACAAACTGGACAAGCATACAAAATTATAGATTGAAAGATTACTTTAGACAGAATTATTTTATTATCACGGCTTAAAAATGATTAAACCCGATTAGGGGATATAACATTGCTTTTGCTAAATTTAAGATTGTTTCTTAATATGCAGTTCAAATATTAGTTTTTTGTCTAGTAATACACCCAAATATTTAGCATTATCACTCCATTGCACATTGATACCTTCGACTTTGAGTTGATTTGTTGGATAAAAGCATAAATTTCTTTTGCGAGTGAAAAATATTGCATTCGTTTTGCTTTCATTAATTCTAATTTTCCATCTGTGAAAATAAGCAATAAGCTGATCTAAAGCTTGCCGATGAGGCGCATATAAACAAGTGTCATCTGCATATGCTGCGCATTCTACTCTCCTGGGTTACGGCATATCGGAACAGTACAAATTATAGAGCAATGGTTCTAAAACTGACCCCTGTGGAACTCCAGCTGGTATTTCAACAAGATCAGAGCATATATCATTTAGACTCACACAAAAATATCTTTTTTTCAAAAATGACTCAATGATTTTAGTAAAGTACGGTGGAAAATTATATTGAATAATTTTATATAATAAGCCGTTATACCACACGGAGTCAAAAGCTTTCTCAATATCCAGCGTAACCAATACAGTTTAGTTTCCGTTTGCAAACTCGGAATTAATGTAATTACATATACGTTTTATTTGATGAACAGTGCTATGGAAAGGGGTAAAACCAAATTGAGTTAGTGGTAATATATCATAGAGATCCATAAAATTAGAAAGTTTTATTTTGACAACTTTTTGTAGAATCTTACTGAGACTGTTAAAAGACTTATCGGACGATAACTCTGTACTGAATTAGGAGGTTTATTAGGTTTCAAAATAGGTTAAACTTTTGCTGTTTTCCATCCTTGTGGAAAATATTGTAGTTTTAGGCAACAATTAATAATAAAGCATAAATATGTAATGGCGGAAGTAGGCAGTTGCTTGAGCATAATATATTTAACACCATCTAACCCTGAAGCTTTTCTAGTCTTTAAATCTTTTATAATTGCAACAATTTCATTATTATTTACATATTTGCAGGAGTCTGTGTTAATGTTAAATCGGGAAAATCGTTCGTTAACAGTATCAATTAGATGGATGTGGGACTGGTTACTTAAAATTTCAGAAACTCTGTGATTTTCTAAGATATTATTGGCAAGTTGATTTACTTTTTCTTTGTCTGTATAGTAAGTAGTAGAATTTTTTTTCAAAGGTGGCATAAATATACGCTTCTTTCTTAAACACTTAGCTATTCTCCAAAACGGTTTTGAGGCTTTATCTAGATTTTGAATTTTGGTGTTCCTTGTTTTATTTCTAAATTTTTATATTTCATAACGAATTATACTATTATAGTTGTTCATAAATTCAAAATCAGATGCATTTCGATACCTTAGGCAATTGCGCCGCTGAAAGTTACGAATACTTAACAACTGTTTAATGGAAGGTGGTAATACTTGTTTGTTGAAATCATTACTTACTCTAGAAGTTGCAATTTCAATAGCTTCGATCAGGCTTTTTGTGAAATAATCTACACTTACATCAATAACATCCTTTCTCATCACAGTGCCTAAATCACAAGGTAAATGGGAAACAGATTTGTCTAACAAATGCCTATAATGATTCCAATTGATCTTATTGTAGTTATAGACTAAATGTCTGGAGCACAAAGAATTATATTTAGTTTAAATAACACTGGAGGGTGGTCCAAGGTCATTGATTGTTGTAGGTTGGGTTATACATTGTGGAATATTTGAGACAATCAAGTCAATAACAGAAGGTGTGTGATTTATATTTGTGGGAATGTAAGTTGGAGAGCCCGAGTGTAAGATAGTGTCCGGAAGAACAGACACTGTATCATAGAGGATATTTCTCCAAACAATTGCACGATTGCAATTCCATGACCTATGTCGACTATTTAGGTCTCCACAAACGATAACATTAC
This sequence comes from Linnaemya vulpina, assembly GCA_963675445.1. NCBI lineage: Eukaryota > Metazoa > Arthropoda > Insecta > Diptera > Tachinidae > Linnaemya > Linnaemya vulpina. Next base: position 49,222,067 of record OY776281.1, on the reverse strand, counting down.
TATCAACTGCAAGGAGTTTTCTAATATCTTTTTTAAATATTCCTTTAGTTTCCGAATTTGCAACAAGCCCAGGGAGATATACGGCGAAAAAATTGATTTGCATATTAGCAGCTGTTGTTATACCAATTCCAACATTTTCAATATGTTTAGTTTCGACGAAAATTGGTTTGATATTTTCTATTTCTTTTTTAACAAGAATTGCTACCCCTCCACCAACACGATCAGTTCGATCACGTCGAATGCAATAGTAAACCATTTGAGGTATATTAACAGAACTTGATAACCAGGTTTCTGATAAAAAGCATAAGTCTACATTCTTATTATTTAAAAAATCATAAATTTCTAAGTATTTATTTCTGATGCTTCTACAATTCCAGAAAATAATATTTAGTTGTTGGGCCATTATGAAAATTATTTACTATATAAATATTTAATAGCATGAAATTGTTCCTCTTTAGAATTACATTTTCTTAGTTTATTTAAAACATCACGTGTAAGCTGACTTATCTCTTCAGCAGTAAAGAGTTCTTTTGAATTTTTGAGTATTGCTTCTATGAACATTAGGATTTTGAGAGGCTGACCATACATTTGTGATCACTTCACATCTATTGCTTGGCTGAGGTAAATTTGGAAAATAGTTTTTATCAAATATTGGCACAGGGCTGCTTTTATTGTATGATCTTTAACTATTTGAAAGACGATTATTTTTTCTTTGGATATTTTCCCTTAGATTTAAATACGATTCTCTTACTGGACAATTGGTATTTGTTGCAGCGAGATCTTCATTGCAGTTTGCACATTTAACCTTTTCTTTGTTACAATCTGATGTTTTGTGCCTGCCTGAGCAGAGAGCACATTTTCTTTTAATTGAACAACCTTTTTCTCCGTGACCACACAATTGGCAATGTTTATTTTTAATTCTTCTTTGATAATCCCATTTGATTACCATATGAAAGAGAGTTTTTAGATTCTGTTTTAAGTCGTTTAATTTTACCGAGTTGTTCTCGAAATATACTATGTAAAGAGTATCAACGTACTCATTGTACTTTAATTCTATTTTTTTTTAACGTATGTACACTTATATTTTTTAAATCATTTCTTGTTTTACTTCTTCAGCAGTTTTGTTGTCTAAGCCCTACAAGACAAATTTAAATGGTTTATCATATTTAGATGTTTTTGTGAATTGTCGTTTTAACTCTTAAACTTTTATTTTCATGCTGATTCTTTTTTCCCAAAATTTATTTATTAAAATTCAAAGTGATCAGTGAATTCAAGTTATTACTTTGATGTTTGTTGTCAACACTCTAAATAAATTGTTTTTACATTAAAGCAATTATTAGTTGTTGTTGTTGTTCTTTATTTCTCTTACAACTACAATTAGAGTCGGAAAAAAGCCAACCAATTGTAGAATGAAATAAAAACGTAAGAAATTAAAAAGGCAAAGTGATCAGTGAGTTTTTGTTACGACTTTGATGTTTGTTTAAGCTTCCCATTAATTAATGTGGAGGTTTGAAATAGATATCTCTAGTTATTCTAAGAAATGTTGGGTAAAGGTTCCCTGATGATCTGCATTAGCCCCAGTGAAATACGCATAAGAACTAGCTAAGACCCGTCAATTAATCACTTTGAATTTTAATAAATAAACTAAAGAATCAGCACGAAAATAAAAGTTTATCATATTTAGATTCATGTATAAAAAACTGACAGTTATGTTCTTTTAATATTGTAATAATTAAAATTAATTTAATTAATTAATAATTAAAAAAATTTTCTTCACAGAAGATTTTAATACCAATAGATTTTTTTAAATAAAATATTCTGTAATACCAGAGTTTTTAAAAATTTGATGAAACCGTTCACTGCTGTGCGTAAGCACTTTAATAGGTGAAATAAATTCTTTAACATTTGGAATTTGCACGGGAGTGTCTATGTTTTCAGCATTGTCATCGGTGTTCAAAGCTTTCAACGGAGTAAAAAATTATATCGGCTCATTTTTAAGCCTGAGGTATTAACCGTGGACCTTAAGTCCTCCGGTTTGATGTTAGACCGCCTTTTAGAAATCTTTAATAATTTTAATAATCACAAAATAAATTTTTACAGAGCGCAGAGATAAAGAGACGTCAATCACTGTCGATAATCGTGAGAGCAATGTCATATATATTTCCACATACCTAAAAGGTTTGTATATATTAGGCCGCCGTTATATATATTTTATTAAAATTTTATCGGTGTTATTTTACTAAGCTGTTTATACGTACATATTTAATTCGAGAATCTTGTGCGGTAATACAAATATTTTAAAGATTTTCAGATAAGGTTTTATTTTCAATGTTTACACACATTTTAATATCTTTCTTTTTTGAAAGCAAATAATTGCATGTCTTATTATCTATCAACTGATCGAATTTTCATATAACTCACATCAGTTTCATATTTTTGTGCTAATATTTTATGACGTATGACTTCATGATAACCACATATTTGAATAATTAGTATAATAATTTTATCATGCTCCTTATGTTAAGTTTATATTCAATAGTATGAATACCAACCAAATCAATATATGTACATACATATCCTTGAAATCATAGGCGGCCTATATGTTATACATATATTTAGTAGCAAAGTTACATTTAAAATGAAGCTTGAATAAAAATTGTATGATTTTATTATTTTATTTATTTATTTCATCATAGCATTTTGCATTCCAAAAAAAAAATTATTCAGTACAATATGTATGGCAAGCAAGTATGTATGCATATCGCTAACATAAAAGGAAGCATTGTTTAAAATTTTTTCAAAGAGGTGCTAAAAATTAATTTTAATATTATTTTTGAAAAACCATTTAAGTAACTATAAAGTTAGATTATTCTATTTTTTTTAATAAAATTAAGTATCTTATTTTAAATTTTAACAGCTCTAATACAATTAAAGCGTCATACACACGTGCATGTTATTGCATGCATAGAATTGTATGTTTGTGTGTATGTTCTAATATTCAAAAGCCAACATTGTTGTAACAGTCCTTTTTGAACTATCCGATTCGCGCAAAGACCAAACTATAACGTGCTTGTTCTAGCATAAGCGAATGTGCGAATATATACAATCTTATGTGTATAACCATAACATACTTTACTAACTTTTAGTTAAGTTTCGAATATATTCAATTTTCCTACGCGTAGGGCGAAACGGATCGCACTTTGCTAAAGCGGCCAGTTTTTTTTGTTTTTCCAAAAAAATTACATTGTAATAAGTGTAGTAGGTTTGTATAAGTTTCATAGCCTACTACACATATTATAATGTGATTTTTCAAAATCATTTGTAAATTTTTATAGTTAATTTATTAACAGAATTCTCAGATGGTTTATAGAAGTCTTTTAATAAGTTGCGAAGTTTGAAACATTTCAAAACTGTGGTTAAAGTCTACTGACGATTTGGTATAAAGCGCCAATGAAATGCATATAGATATTGCTTAACCACCCAACAAATAAATTTCATATTATATATATATATATATATATATATATATATATATTAAAATATTAATTAAGCTTATGGTCGTTTTTCATTATATTATATTTAGTCTAATTTTTATTCGATATTTCGTTAACAGCTTGTTAACGTCTTCAGGAAATATACATAAATTATTAAAATTATATAGACAAATGGTTTTGAAACATGACATAAAAAACTATTCACAATATTTGTTTTTCAAATTCAATACATATAAAATATTTTTTCAACATTAACAATTTATAGTACAACAAACTTTTTCAACATGTACATATATAACTACATACACATCCACACACATATACATGTATATACACCGACATACACATAGGCAATAATTGTAACAATTAATATAAGTTTATATATAATAACAATAATACAATAAATTATCCCTAGCAAATAATAGTTAATATTAACAATTATATTATGTAAATCTGCAATTCTTACTAACTAAACGTCTATAATTCTGTGCTAATTTGTCTGTATCTATTTTAAAATTTATTCTGTGCAATGAAGATACGTTTATTATTTCTAACATTAGTCTACGTTTATAGTTATTTTCTGTATTTAATTATGAAACATTTTCAAAATCTGCAAAATGATATGATTTATAACAATGGGAAGATAAAGCTGTATTTTGTAATTTATATCCCTATATTTTTGATCTGATTTGTGACCTGCTATCCTAGTCTTTAATTTATTCTTGGTTGTACCTATGTACACTTTATTACAATTCTCTATATCATTACCCTT
>OY776281.1:49205301-49212801 GCA_963675445.1 Linnaemya vulpina | reverse complement strand
GTACGCAGACTTTTTATAGTAAGTGTATATACAATAAACAAACGCTAAGCAGATAATATATCGACTTTTTTACATTATTTATTTAATTTGCTATTAAATTGATTTCGGCGTCCATTGCGCTTTTGTGCATCCTAAAATAATTTTCAATAACAAGGAACAAACAGCTGGCCGCTTAAGGAAAATGCGGTCAGTTTCGCTCTATGCGTGGGAAATTACATTTAACGAAACTTAACAAGAAGTCAGTTAAGTAAATTATGGTTACATACATTTGATTGTATTCGCGAATTCGCCTACGCTAGCCTAAGCCCATTATGGGGTCTTAACATTTCTGGTGCTTTCATTGGAGTATAGGTTATATATGGTTGTAATATCTCCGGTTTTACCAACTTAATTAAATGTATAGAGCACTTGTTTTAGTAGATAGAAAAGAAAATAGTTATAAGAAAATGTTTGTGCGAATTGAGGTACGTTCGCACTCGGCAAATATTTGCCAAAAGTAGCTTAACCACTAAATACTATTCTACTTGTAGAAGAGGGTAACGCTATTGAGTTGAATTTTATTTGGAAAATGTATTTGTTTGGACAAAGACGTTACAATTTACAAAATATCATATTTTTCGCGGCGGATTGGGCTGTCTTAGTAATACACGCTAACGATGTAGTGGGTAGTGTTTTCACTCTGATACATACTTATTAAATAAAACAGGCACATTCATAACTAACATAATCTGTCAAGGAATCTTTTTTTTTTACTTAGACCGGCGACTATCCCTTCATATGTGATGCAATGTGAGAGAACTAAGAAACTTTGTTATGGGAAGGATGACAGCGGGTTTACTGTTTGTGGACGTTCGATTTGAACTTCCGCAATTTAAACGTAGCGGGAAAGGCCGTTGAAAGAATTTTATTCTGCATACAAACCGTTTAGCCAAATAACTAACTCTTTCTGCAACCATTAGTGCGGTTCACTGCCAACTGGTCCATAAAGGGCGTGTAGCCCACGAAAACCGTAGATTTTCGGGTAAGTAAAACAGTGAAACATAGTCGACGTTGCGTCAATACTCCAGTGAGTCAATAGAGTTGCCATCCTTGAAAGAATAAATAGGGTTGGAAGTTTGACATAGAAAGTCCTTCAGAAAGATAAGAAAAAGATTAGGGGATAGAAGCATTGGAAACTGTTTAACACAATAAACACTTATTGAATTAAAAACCTTTCAAAAGTATTTAATGGTTACGCTTTTTAGCTTATATACATATTTTAGAAAAAAAATATTTCTAAAAGATATTATCCATAGTAGCGACATATTTGAAGATTTATGTTTAAAGTCTTATGACTTCAAATCAAGTGGAGCTAATAACCTGAAATATTTTATATATAATAGATGCAAATGTAAAAATAAATTTTTTTGTCATATAAATTTATATTATATTAACATACATATCGCTCATTTACTGCAGTACTATCATACCTCAAACTACAAATTTCTACATATCGTTCTTGTGTATAAAATTATTTCAATATCTTATATGCTTTATTCCTGAGTGAAAAATTTATTTTTAGTCTTAAAACTATCAAGGCGTTTTAGGCAAAGCATGTTTTTGAGTTATGAAACTATTAAAGTACATGAGAGCCATGCACTAACTTGAGTGTATCGCGTTGGAATAAATATTATTTTATGAAGCTTTCAAAAGAAATAGTTACACCAATAAAAAATTGACCACAAGGTATTCAAAGCATATTTAGAAACTATAATGGTTTAGCAAGAACTATTTAACGAAGTTTTGTGTGCAGATAATTTATAATTAAATTCTGGCGGCATATTTGTATATGTATGTATTTCGTTTTTATTTTATTGTGTAAAAAAAATAAGCTTTGAGATTGTTTAGTAACAAAAATTATTTGCTAAGAGGTGTTTACTTGTATGCATTTTGCTCTTCGTTGGCTGATATTTAATTTAATTGATTAAATAGTTACATACATATGTACATATATATTATGTTTATACACCTACAAATTCATACTTGTACATATATTTATGTATGCTTAAAATGTACATACATACATATATGAATGTTATAATATTATGAGTATATGCAGTATATAAGCCATTTTTTGTTTCTTTTGTTTCTTATACATGTTTGGAAGTAGTTTTTAGTTAATAGAGGAGGATGTCTTACCCTTTCAACTTTCTTAAGAGCAGGCATTGGTTTCTCAGTTTCTTTAAGTTCACCCCAATTGGGATCTTCTTGATCTTTGTCCCATTTTTGATAACGACGTTTCTTTAACATGGCACGGAAATCCATGCCGCTTGAATCGGATACAAACAATTGCATTTCGGCTGAATCCTCGCCATGTATATTCGATACCACAACTTTATATTTTCCCTCATCATTAGGCTTGCACTTACGCATGCATAATGTTATTGTATTTGTTTGGCCATCGGTTAAAAATTTAAACCGACCGCCTTCGAGAATTTCACTAATACCTTTGTAGAACTTAAACGTTGGCGCTGGATTACCTTCTACACCTACAGTCATGTAGGCAGTCGAATCTGTTTATGATTTTTATAAAGTTTTCGTGTAAAGATTTTCGTTACAATAACAACAATAACAATTAATAAATATAAATTTACAGCATAAAAAGAACAAATAAAAGACAAAGATTTTAAAACAGTGGCAAAGATAGAGAATGGAAAAGAGAGATTTTAGCAGAAAAAGGAAATTGAATAATGGAATCTCACCTTCAACGACAGAATATGATTCTTGTACATCGATAATTTGTGGTGGACCCCCATCGCCGATTTCACGCAACGGCGTTGATGGTTTATTGATGAGCTCTTCAAGATCTTGCACACTTGGTCGACGCACATCGATTGAAGTTCTACGTCTCTGTTTTTGTACATGACACATACACGAAAATTGACACATAACGAATGTTGAAGACAGCACACAATGGAAACAAAAATAATTTATATTAGTTTTGTAAATTTATAATATTAAAACATTGATAACATTAAGTATGTAATAGAAGGATAAAACAACAAAAATACTCATTATACAAAATCAACAAGAACACACTAAAAACTCAGTAACTTATGAAAACTCAATCACGTTGAATTGCTGTTTTTTTATTTTCCTATAATTTTCTTTTTATGCTCAAAATTTTTATCATAAGCAATCACTAAAAATGTCGGAAGGTATCTTTCAATCCCATTTGTAAGATTTAAAGCAAAACTTATTTTTAAAATTTCCTTGTTATTGGTGATTGAACGATACCTTACGGCAGCGTTGAAAACGCAGTACATAATTTTATATGGGTACATACACACTTATGTACATGTATTTTCAGAAATTTTAAATGAGGTTATGACGAGAAGAGTTTTCATAAATCGTAAGGCTTTAAATGAAAATCAACTCAAAAATCAACAATTCTACACTACAAACATTTCAGCTAAAGTTTCTACATGTTTACATATATTAAATGGATTTTTTTAGTTACAACTATGAAATATTACATGGAATCTTAAAGCTAATGAAATTAATTATAAATTATGTATGATACCAACGCTTCCTTATAATTTATGTATATGAAATGTTTACACAATATATTGTTATAATATTATGAAGTATATAAGACCCTTTTACATTTTGGACTGATTAATACGTTATTTATATTTGGGGCTACCATATTAAAAAATAAGAATATATGGTAATATAAACATAAATCCTCCTGGTAAAACTTATCGCCAAGTCGAACTTGTCTTTATTTAGATTAAAGGAAATTTGTAATAATAAAAATGTATTTATCCGACCGATAAAATCTCACTTTAAGATAACATCAAGTTCTAGTAATGGCTCTTAGAAGTCTTTATTTCCCACCTCCCAACTGAACTTCCAGATTTTAAAGTTTTTGATTAGGATAAGAGAACAGAATTCGTCTGCTTTTCTGTCATAATGAAATGAAATTTGAATCACTAACCGTATGCGTGTTCTCCTTGATAAGCAACAAAAAGTAAATATGTTATATTATTATATGAAAACATTAAGCTACTTATGTTATGAATTCGGTACTAATATTTGCTAATAAGAACAAAAAAATCCGTTTTACTTTTCGTGATTTTGCAAAAGTTTATTATTGTTTAGCTTGTGCCATTGAGGCGAAAAGTGCAAAACAAACACCAAGGTATGTAAACCTTTTCAAAAGAGAGGCTTTTGTCAGCACGTTAGAATCCATGTTTTATACAATTTGCTTTTGCATCGGTTTCAAAGATAGTTTGATGCTGACCTTTGAAATTGTGGACACTTTTTATCGGCTTTAATGTGTACGCAAACGAGATTATGAAGATTTCATATGAAATTTTTAATTTAGCAGAAGTGAACTAAAAATTTTCGAATATTACTTGTAATATCCGTACCAGCTAACATTGTTTCAGATATTCCGTATCTACTAATAGCAAAAATTGACTTTCGGCACATTACCATCGCATTCATCCATGTATGTATGTATTTAAATGGTATATTGAGAAACGTAATAAACTCAAAAATATGTTAAGTGGCATTTTTAATAGCCAATTGACAGATATACTTGTTAGCTTATATATATATATATATATATATATATATATATATATATATGTACATAAGTATGATAATGTCATAAGATAATTGGGATATTCACACTGTAGTTATAAAGTCATGTCATAAAATAGTAGCAAGAAAAGTATGACTAGTGTGAACAACCCGTCACAACTTGGTCTGCTAAATAAACTATGACAACAGCTGCGTTGTTATGAGTTGAATGCATATATTTTGCGGCGGTATACTGAAAAACGTTCAGTGGCTGCCAGCTACGTAAGTTAAACGAGAAAAATTTTTCACTTGTATATATTTAGTTTTTGCGATTTAGTACTCTTTTAACTTATTTTTATGTTATCAAAATGTAATTTAATGTACGGACATATAGGTATAAAAAAATCTTTTAACGGTTTTTTAGTCGTGAATCATATATAACTAACGGCGGCAAACATATCTATCTCGCCTAAAGATTTTCAGCCGTTCGACTCAGATCTCTAGAGCATTTTATGACAACAAAAACATACCTAAAAGAGTGCTATTATATTATGACAGCACAACAACAACTTTTTTAAACTGGTCTAATATTTTATGACTTTATGGCAAAATGAAGCACGAAGTGTGAATACTCCAAATGTAAGTATATGTACAATGAAAACGTTGTTGCTTATATACATAGTAAATCTAACGTCACAACCTTAAATGCAAACCAATCTTATTGTTAACACCAACCGCTTTTTGGTTTAAGGTTGTGGCTAAGTCACATCTAATATTACTTCTGATTTACGCATAGATTAGACATAACTTTTATATTAGACATAACACCATACTCGAAAACCAAAATTCTCTTGGTTTCTATGGTTGTGGTCATGTAAATTATAATTCCAACCAGTGTTGCCCATAGGATTCGTTCGAGATGCATTACCATTTCTGGTTGATGGTGGAGTTATGGTTATGTCCTGCCTAATTTGAGCTATACGGTTAAAGGTAAAAGGGTCTTACCATAATACTACATAAGCAGCCACATAAAAATAGATTTACCACAAAAAAAAGTTCATATAAAACAGGCAAGTTGCAGAGAGCAACTCAAAAAAAATTGTTTAGAAACCACATGCACTTTATTTGAGTTATTAGTTACACATTATAGCTCTGTTCATTTGCTTTTCTATCACTTTCCATCCACGAGAGAGTAAGAAGGAATTTTGTGAAATTCCTCTCTACAATAACCATAATACTACATAAGCAGCCACATAAAAATAGATTTACCACAAAAAAAAGTTCATATAAAACAGGCAAGTTGCAGAGAGCAACTCAAAAAAAATTGTTTAGAAACCACATGCACTTTATTTGAGTTATTAGTTACACATTATAGCTCTGTTCATTTGCTTTTCTATCACTTTCCATCCACGAGAGAGTAAGAAGGAATTTTGTGAAATTCCTCTCTACAATAACAGAGATTAAAGGAACACTTTTCAATCCAGAATTATTAACTTAAAATAGTAATGTGTTAAGTAGGTATAAGCGAGTACTCAGTATTTACTCCAATGTTTGAGAAAATCTTATACATTAATATAAAAATAATGTGATTTTAGTATATATTTCTTTCTTTTCAATAAAATTAATAAATAATTGCTTTTTATATCTAGCAGTCGTAGAAGAACACAGACAATAATAAAAATTTATCTACACAAATTTAGTAACACTAGCAAAATGTATAATTTTTATTATAAAAACATATCAAAGCACAGGTACAAGTATATTTTGTGGAATTTTGAACTATTGCAGTGAAAGAAATATCCATATAAGAATATTTTTCGATCTTAACCGATTATCTTATCTTGTTATTGATTTTACTATGATTTTGTGTCAAATCGCGGTGCCTCTATTTCAATGTGATATCTCGTCGCACCAACAAAACGTTTGTTTTTTATTTGTAATTATGTGCTAGTTCTTTTTTCCTAAAATCTTATTTAAAAATTCAAATTAATCATTTGAGGGGTTTTAGCTAGTCCCTATGCACATTTCACTGCGGCTAATGCAGATCATCAGGAAACCTTTACCCAACATTTCTTAGAATAACTAGAGACCTTTATTTCATACTTCCACTTTACTAAGTGAGAAGCTTTGAAATCAAATATCAAAGTCACAACAAGAACTCACTGATCAATTTTCTTTTTTTATTTTCTTACGTTTTGTTCTACAACTGGTTGCTTTTTTGCCGACACAAATTGTAGGTGTAAGAGAAATAAAGAACAACAACCAATAATTATTTTAATATAAAAACAATTTATTTAGAGTGTTGACAACAGAATTTGTTTTATTTTGCACAAGCACTTGCATATTTAAATTAGTTTAAATTTTGGGGGTTTGTTATTCTCTGAAATGCAAAATAAGTCAAAATATGTATCATTATTGCATATACTTTTGTTAGATTTGGATAATAACCAACATATTATTCTATGGATCACCCTACAACAATGTATATCATCCCAATCGTAATGATAATTTCTTCTGCAGAAGCCACACACTATGTAGAGCCAAAAACTTATTTTGAGCGAGCGTACATTATATAAAATATTTGAATTTTTGAAAATCATTTATATATTAAGCAAATGCATATCTAAAATTATTCGATTATCTCGTGCTGTGAGAAGTATCAAGTATCTAGTACTTATAGTTTTTACAATCACTTGATGTATCGAATAATAGCAAACAGGTTGCTAACATTTCACTATTGCTCAAATTACGAATTAGCTGTTAAACATTTAAAATATGATTAATTTTTATATGAGCAATACGTTAGTATACAGGAATCACCTCCATTCGCTGCAGAATCATGTGTCCCTGATGTACTAGGTGTTATGCTACTTAACACATTTCCTTTATAAATGATATTTGGTTGCTGCTGATTCTAAGTTTAACAGAAAT
>OY776281.1:49092801-49200301 GCA_963675445.1 Linnaemya vulpina | reverse complement strand
ATGAAAGTTTTATATACATCATGTCTTATAATGGCTATATTACGTGAATTAATAAACATTGCTGTTAGGATTTTTAGAAACTAAATATTTAAAAATCATTGAATTTTTCCTTGTGCAGGTACGAGTAGTTGTGGGAATTTGCACCGTAAGTTCACATGAAACCTTTTACTATTTACACTTATAGAATAATACTCAAGGATTATTTACATTTTATGCTGCTAAATTATTATACATGTCATGAATTTAAAAAAAAATATATTAACTTTCTTAAGCTAAATCTATTTAAAAAAAAAATATTGAACCTGTTTAGTATCACCCATTTCACCGGGACGTGGTTTGTTTTTCTAATTTCAGTTTTTCGTTTTATCATAAAATCACAAAATAAAATAAAGAGAGAATAAATCAGTAAGTAAGAGTTAATACTAAACTAAAACTTATAAATTAATTAGGCGTTATATATAATATATTATATTTCGTAGAGTATATACATAAATATGCTATGATTAGGTAGAATGCATTATGTAAGCAGAATTGAGCTTGAGTCTTTTACCATGTTTTTGTACAGGGAGATTCTGTATGTTGTAAACATAATTTTTCTGTCTTCAATCAGCTCCGTTCCTCAATAATTTTAACTAAACAAACTAAAATGCTTTCATGCAACTATATTTTGTCTACGAGTGGTGTTGTGTATTTAAGTACCATTATAAGCTCAAAAAATCCAATGTGTAACAAATCATTTTTCCTCTCACCGCATATTATTTTCCTAGTTTCAGAATAGAAATATTTCTGTATACAACATTCATACATGTCGCTTATGTTTTGCAAAGACTTCCTTATATTTTTAAGGAAAAAAAGACATTCTCTGAAGATTTCCTAGCAAATATATGTCGCAAATATATGTATGTGATAATTCTGTACAGAAGATGAAGAACTATGTTACGACAGTGAATGAGCGATATGTATGAAGTTGTTAAAATACTTTATTCTGCATATACATATGTACATAAATTTATTGATAAATTTTATGTACGAAGCACATATATATATATACATATATATATATATATATATATATATATATACATATATATACATATATATGTATATATATATATATATATATATATATGTATATATATATATATATATATATATATATATATGTATATATATATATATATATATATATATATATTATAAACATATACATATATATATATATATATATATATATATATACATATGTATATATATATATATATATATATATATATATATACATATTTATATATATATATATATATATATATATATATATACATATTTATATACATATATATATATATATATATATATATATACATGTATATATTTCACCCCTCTCACACAAAATCAGAATTGACGTAGCAAAAGTATCATAATGTGGGACGGAACTTCGTAGCAATAATCCTACAATCCATGCAGTCTACAAAATTATCAGGCGTTTAACATTTTAATCTGCTTTCAATTTATGGAAATAATTATTATATTATGTGGTATCTTACAAGTCCCTCATACATAAATAATTCATTACCAAATTACAAGTTGGCTGTCATTTTCTGTTCACAAAATTAACTGCATGCAATTTCCTAAAACTTAGAAGAAGAGGAATGCCTCGTTTCCTCACTGGCTTTTACGCCCTGCTTGACTTGTCAGTAAATCACCAAGAATTTGACATATTGAATTAATTGGCGTACGAAAATTTCTAATTCATATGTATACATATGTAACACTTAATATAATTAATTAATTGTGTTTTAGTTTGTTTCATGGTTAAAATTGACACAAAAAAATTAATTTAAATTAATTTTGGGTAAATCTAACTTTTCTACTTAAAAACCAAAGCTATTGACATATATGTGTTTATTTAACAACCAAAGCTTTATAAATTAAAATTATTTAAATAGAAATAATTTGTGAGTAGATGGTCTTTAATATATATTAACTATAAGTTTTAGGACAAAAACAAACACGTGTTTTTTTTTTGCTCGAGAATTTCAGAGTTTCTCACCTGTCCGTCACCAACTTCTCCAGGTCGCAATAACTGCAAAATTTTTCCATTTTAAGCAAAATAAACATGAAAATTGTTAGCACATTTACTCTTTTCACAAAAAAAAAGATCTTTCTGATGTAATGGATTTAAAATATATTGTATTGACCTACTTATATATATATATATATATATATATATACATATACATATATATATATATATATATATATATATATATATACATATATATATATAGATATATATATATATATATATATATATATATATAAATATATATGTGTTAAACATATAACGAATATAATTTTAGTAATACCTTCGGTTAATGTTACACTTGAATTATTTAATTAATTGTTTAATTAATAGAAACGTATATAACTAATTGTAACTTTTAAGACATATTTTTATATTTATTTAAATATAAATTTAGTTAAATCTGCGTCGTCAAACTATAGCACAACAAAATTCACGATAGATTTGTGTATGCATGTAAAAGAGGTTATTAAAATGCCCACTTTTATACATATACACATATATATGTCATATGTACTTATACATGTTGTACATATATAAATAAATTAATATGTGTTGTAATATGATTTTTCTATAAATGCGTTGATAGATAAAAGTCCTTAGAAGGTAATGCTCTGAATGCTAGTCAAAATAAAACTAATTTGTATGCTTTAATAATATATTTAAATATTCTCTAATTTATAACGATTGCATATTATTTGGTGTGTTGTTGCCAACTGCATGCTACTAAAAACAAAGAGAGGAACAAATAAATACCAACAACATACATTCATATGGTGCTTATGTAGACATACATATGTATTGATGTACATGAAATTGGGGTTAGGCCCATGCCAAGGAAAATGTTATTAAGGCCCCAGGCATTTAAATATTTCATTATAGCATAATGATATTTTGCAAATAATATATCGTGCTTTTGTATACCATATAAGTAATATCAAAATGTTGTGGACCATAATTACCTGCAGCCAAACATACACACACATGCATACACACACATGTATAAGCAGTGTGCATGCATTTATATCAGTATACAGCTAATTCTTAAAAATAACCTACTTTTCTACGTACTTTTTTGTCGAATGTATTTTTGTTGTATGTATGTACACAATTTGAACGAAGAACTTCATAATATATGGAAGATATTTTTGACATTTATATTTTAATTCCCTTAAAATTACACACACAGACGATTGTAAGGCATAATATAACATTAATAGAACTGAAATACATTCTGACGAGTTTAAACAAGAAAGCTGTTCGTAAATACATTCATGTTGTACTGATATGAGGAAACTTAATTTTAATAAAACTTTGCTGATGATCTTTGGTCATACTTGTTCTGATACACAGGACATGTAAAACAATTCGTGTTTGCATTCCAGAACAATTGTGCTATTTTAATTTAACGTCATTCATCATTTAGGTGAATAAATTATGAACATATATATATTATATAATTATAAAAAGAAGTTTTGTATTAATATAGTTCATCATTGAGTTTTTAGGTTTTTAAATTTATTACAATATACATATATAAAATACATATTTTAAATATTTTAACCTATAGCTTATGCATTATTGAATGATTACAGTATGAACCATTACCTTAACAGTTTCATAACTAAAAAATCTAGTTCTGCAAAAATCCTTTGAAGTTTTAGCTTACTAACAACTTAATGGAAATCTAAGCATTAAGTAGTTATAATTTTTAGATGGCCAAATTTTCTTTCTGTTGTTTTTGGAAGTTATATATTAGCTACTGGCCTAACGTTTACTATGTAAATAAAAATGCAATATTTTTATTTCATATTTGTCCCGACGTTTCGTGAATTTTATGTTCACTTTTTCAAGGGATCTTCGTCTATTTAATAAAATAGATATATCAACTATTTTTTTAAAACAGTAACTTGACAGTTGTTAATATATTTACTTACATGTACTAAATAAAAAATTACATTAGAATTTATTTTATATTACTGAAAGAATTTTTATATATTACTTTTTCAAACACATAAGCAGGTACTGAAATCACAGATGTTGTGTGATCGCTATCTTATAACTGGCGCTTAAGTTATCCGTGTCCTCTTTGATGTTCAATGTTTTGTTTATTTTTTGTTGAATTCTTAAGCTTTCTGTTATATATCTTCTCTTAGTGTTGTTTATTTTGTCCAATATTCGTATATTCTCAAAGTCTGGTTTGTGTTGTGTTTGTATTACGTGTTGTGAGAGAGCTGTATTCCCTTTGTTTTTGTTTATATCATTTTTATGTTCATTTATTCTTGTTTCCAGATTTCTTTTAGTTGTGCCAATATATAACATATTACAGCTGTTAGTATCATTACCTTTGCATGGTATTTCATAGACTACGTTATTTTGTTGTAGTTTTTCTATTGGGGTTTTTGTTTTTGTGAATAATGTATTTAATGTTTTATTGGGCTTGTATGCAAAATTTATAACATTTTCGTCTATTATGGTTGTTTTTACTGTTCTATTGTCAGTGAGGCCGGGAATATATTTAATACCAAAAAATTGTTTTTCTTGGTTCTGGTTGGCTTGTTTGTTATTTGATGTAGGTTTATAGTCTTCTATAAGGGATTTAATCAATCCTGTTGGGAAACTATTGCATTTTAGAATTTCAGTAACAATTTTAATGTTCTTGGTGTGGAATTGTTTGTCGCTGATGTCTAATACTCTTTGTATGAAATTCTTCGCTGTGTTTATGATTTGTGTTCTGGGTTGTGTGGTATTAAAGTTCATAATTCTACCGGATGATGAACTTTTCGTATACCAGTCGAATATTATTTTATTTCCAATCTTGTGTAATTTCGTGTCTAGATAAGGTAATTCGCCGTTTTTTTCCAATCTCAATGGTAAATTTTATCTTTGGGTGGAATTTGTTGAGTGTTTCTAGTATTAAATCTTTGTGGTCCATATTTATAATGGCTATGATATCATCTACATATTTAGTTATGTATTTTATATGAATATTAAGGAGTTTTAATTGCGCTAATGCTACGTCTAATAATTTATCTAATATGATGTCTGCAATAGTTGGTGAAAGGGGGTTTCCCATTGGCATGCCGAAGATTTGACTATATATGTCATTCTCGTAAATGAAATAATTGTTGTCGTATAGGCAAAATTTCAGGATGTCTAAGAACTTGGATCGTGGAATAGATGTGTACTCTTTAATATCGTCCCATTTTTCATTGATGTTTCTTATGGCAGTACTTATTGGAATGTTAGTAAAAAGGGAAATTACGTCGAATGAAACTAACAGATCGTTATCCTCTAACTTTATTGTTTGAAGTTGCCTTTTTAGCTCAAAAGAATTTTTAATATTGTATTTTTTTGAAATTATATTTTTAAGAATTTGTCCTATGTATTTGCTTAATTGGTAGCAAGGGAGTTGCATAGATGATACTATGGGTCGTAGAGGCATGTTTTCTTTATGTAAGCATTAATTTTTCTCTCTGAACTTACAGAATGACAAGAATAGTATTTAGAAAAGTTCTGCATGGATAAGATACAAAGATACATTTTTCAAGTTGTGATAGTATTGCAATAAAAGAGCGATATATATAAAATCGCGTTCCATAAATACCATAAAACTGCATATATGCTTGAACTTGATTTAACAAAACATTATGGTAAAAATCCATCTCGTTTGCAGGTTCGGATCATAGGTTTTTGTATAAAATGAAGATGAGAACAAACATTAATTTTCCTGTACTAACTTATATAAATAGATACACATAGAAGCCTGAATATCTATTTGTAAACATTAGATTTGCCCGACCTTTAAGACTTTATATCATAATTCCTAGGTATAGGAATGGCAGTTATTTTTACACGCTGTTTGTCATCAACAAATTAACAGAACTGGAACAAATTTTTAGAACTTTCTTATTAATTACTTTGAATAGATGATTAAATTATTTTTTTCTCATCTATTTTGGGTATATATATGAAATTGTAGCCTAATTCTGTACTATTTCTATATTTCTCCTCTCTTTAGTTTGAACTAATTTCATATGAATTTATGTTGGCGATATTATTTTGCACTTTACAAACCTACGTTATATGTATAAGTCAAGTCGTTTTATATTAGGGACTCAATGAATATATAAATATATAAAATAGAAGAGATGGCGTAAACAAATTTGTCGTAAGTATATCCATAACATCTGCCGTTCGATTCAGTAACGTTTCACGATTCGGTATTTGTTTAATTTGTAGATGTTTTTAGCTGTTTGCAATAACGATTTTTCAGTAACCTTGTGTTAAGAGAAGCAAACAAACAATGAAATTGGGTGGCATCTCTTTGTAAATATACGAAAAGAGCATAAAATCTGAACCACAACTTAATGTTCTTATATTATTTTATTTCATTTCATTCCAATTTTGCTACAGAAGTAAATTGATATTTTTATGTTTATATTACTAATGTTGTTCTCAATTACTAGGATAAATAATGTCGCACAGTGTACCCAAAAGAAGCGGGGCCACAGCCAATAGCTCGTATGCTAAATATTCAAAACCCATTTGACATAATTTTTAAATCGCTAACTTTAACAACACAATATATTCAGTCGTTTACTTAACTAAAGTATAATAGATACACACAACACAGCTGACTTCAACCGACCGGGAATATCGTTAAAAATTGTGCAGAATAGTAAAATCGTTAAATGTTTGTTATTTTTATTTTATCGGTACGATAATCGTTATAAAAGTTACTGAATTGCACTGATACCTTATTGGTTTTAATCATGACGCTGCTGTACAAGAGGTATCTATTCAGTAAATACACTTCTCAATAAGAATATGAAGAAGCAATACCATTTGTGACTTCATTGATAATCAATTTTCCAATTTAATAAATAAATACGTTTTAACGTATTTATAATAACAACATGTAAGAAAGTAAGAAGATAAAATTGTGTGTACTGAATCGTTTATAAATGTATTATTATGGTCAACATTGAAACAGACGACAAAGGCAGGAACGTTACGAACGCTACCGTGCTAGGAATACAACAAGAGCTGCACCTGGTTGACATATTTCTAATATCAGGACGGTGTCATAGTTTTACCGCACGCGAAACAATAGTCGACTTTAGAGTCGGCCTGCCTACATCGTGTGATATAACGCCCTTGGACTATTGCTATGTTAAAGATCATACCTACAAGGACAAGACCGCAACGACTGACAGACGGAAAGCCGGTATACAGGAATTTGTTGGTATGATAACGCCCAATAAGTTGGAGAGAGTATTGCATAATTGTATATAATTTTAAGTCGATATAATATGCGACGCTTTTATAAAACTTATTATTACAACGATCTCTCCTAATGTGATACACTCTCTTAAAATTTTGAAAAATTGTCTTGTTTAACTGTAGTTTTGCTACTTAATGTACCTTGAAAATTAAATTCGTTAAGTGTATTTTGATTGACTTGACGATAGTATTATTGTGCTAACAGATGTAGAATATAAAACATGTTTGAGATAAAGTTTTATGTTTTAGAATAGAAAGGGAGACATAGCAAACGTGTGGGTATACTGGAAACTCATTTTGTTGTCTCATTCGCTATTGGAAAACAAATGCTGTTTGACACACTTAAATCAAAGACTCTATAATATAAAGATGTTGCACTTCCATACATTAATTTGCCGGTTGTAAAATGTTAATGGAATATAGACTATCTACCATTAAAGAGAGTAAGAAGTTTTTACTCTTAGCCAGAGAAACTTGTGGAGAGAAATATCAAAGGTGAGAATATTTTAAAGTATACAGATGTACATCCATATGTATGTTTGTGCTTCTGTGTATTTTCTGTTTATTTTTTTCATAAAAAATGTATATCAACAGTGGGACCAGATTTTTAAGTAATACAAAGCTAAATCAAGTTTAAAATAGAGCTAAAAAGGGGTGAAGAAGGAATTTTAAAGCCAATATATAAAGCCAAATTTCTTTATAGGTTTGCAACAGCAACATTTCATTATATCTATATTTTTATACCTTAAATGTTGTTTATTTAGGTGTAAAAAATATAACTATATATATATATATATATATATACATATATATATATATATATGTATATATATATATATATGTATATATATATATATATATATATATATATATATATATATATGGTTCTTATAAATAAGAAACGTTGAGTCAATAAGAACATAAGATTATTTATTAAGCAAAAAATCTGTTCATAACCATAAGATTTATTTATTTTGAATTATTTAGATATATATTATACGATATAGAAATTAAAAAAAATCTAAACATTGTTGAAAAAAGCTGGAAAAAAGCCAAGAGCTAAATGAAATATTTCCAGCTAAACATTAAAAAACAAAGCTAAATTTAGCTCCAAAAGAGCTAAATCACACTGTATGTGAATAAGAAAATGAGCTTTACAAGTGCCTGTATTAATGTAGGGAAAAGAATACGTATTTCATTTTTTTAGAAACAAATACATACTTATATATCGACTCGCACCGAAGTGTTAATATCTACATACATGCATGTGTATATTATTTATATGCAATATTTGATGCAATTTTTGAGGACTACTTTAACCTTCAACATCGTAAAATAAAATATCCGTTACATTTAAATTCAAATTACTCTATTGGCAATAACACATATTACAAAACAGTAGTTTCCTTTTTTATTGATTAAAAATTTTAACTTTCGGAGAACTTAATGATATGTAAAATATGTAGGCCTCCAATGAGGAATGCTTACGCAGTAAAGTTATTATACAGTTATTTCCGCTTAATTGAGTTTCTAAAAATGCACGACTTTTGACGCAATTAAACGGGAACTCAATTGAGTAGTACTCGGTTAATTGAATCGCCGACGCAATTTAAACGAATTGAGCAAGATGTGCAATAAAGGGAAACACGAAATTGTTTAGGTTTATTAAAACAAAATAAAAGTACGTTCATCGTACAATGTTTAAAAAGGAAGAAATATCACAAAATTCAATATAAAAGGAGACCAAAACTTAAAAGTATATGTATGGAAATGTATATTATATGTTATACAAAACTTTATACTTATGTTCAACTAAATGTGATTAAAAAAATCTGTCATCAACATTTGAATTTTAGATTTGTTAAGGCTTTCGATAATACGTTTTTCTATATCAAGTTCATGCGAATAATAATTTTGTGCTGAAAAAAATCTCGAAGTACATCGAGACAATTCATTGACTCTTTCGTTGAAGGAGGACTGATAATATCTTCGTTTTCTTCATCTTCGGATGAGTCTGAGGACGAAATATGATTTTCTTCAATTATCTTCTGCTCTGTAAGTATTCCACAACATGGTAGATTATCATCGCCGCGTACGAAGTTTTCGAATTAATTTTGATGAGCAACATAATGTTAAGTTTCATATTATTATTTTCTAAATCGAATTGCTCAGCAGAGGAAAAAAATTTACCCTGAAATGTAACGACTGTGAAATTTATTGCACAAACAATTTACGGAAACTTACCTTCCTAAAACAGTTTGCAATTGTAGAAGGTTTCACAAGCCACCAAGAGTTTTTTATAATATGCAATGCTTTAAAAATGCTTAAGTTCTTAACAAAATCTCCAATAGTTTTTCCGCTTTCAATTGCTGAGATTTGTTCCCTTATAATGTTTTGCCGATAGTAAGATTTGAAGCTGTGTATTATTCCCTGATCTAAGGGTTGTGCTATTGAAGTTGTATTAGCTGGTAAGTCTGTGTTTTCCCATTTCAGCATCAAGGAAAAGAAATATTTTTCTGCCATAAATTTTGATTCATCCAAGCTTTGTGTAGTGAATAATATTCCAGAGGTAACACTTTGTTTTTGAAACATCTTGGATATTTTGATTTGCTATTAATAATAATAACTTTTTTATAATCACCGGTTGCATTGCATATAAATAGTAGTGTTAAACGTTCCGTCGAGTTCTTACAGAGTCGCTCTTGGTCTCCTTTTTTGATAATGTTAAAATAGGTAATGCTCGGAAGACCAAACCGCTTTCATCAGCGTTAAATATATCTGAAGGCTCATAGTTTGACATTAAAGTTGGCAAAACTCTATCAAGGAATGCGTTTGCCACATCAATATCGGCAGATGCGCCTTCTCCTTGCACTTTTTTTAGAATTATGCCTTCCCTTTTTTGCCAACGATGAAGCAAACCATTACTCGGGTTGAAATCAACACACATTTCCACAGCGAACTTTTTAGCCTATTCTAAAATTATGTTGCGGGAAATTAATGCTCCCGATTCACGCTTTTGTTTAAACCATATTTCCGAACATTTCAACAGGCACCGCTCCGGTTTCTTTTTGTTGACAACTTCAACGTTTTAGATTTTTCAACAATTGAATCTTTGCTTTTTAA
Organism: Linnaemya vulpina; assembly: GCA_963675445.1. Classification (NCBI taxonomy): domain Eukaryota; kingdom Metazoa; phylum Arthropoda; class Insecta; order Diptera; family Tachinidae; genus Linnaemya; species Linnaemya vulpina. Next base: position 49,189,809 of record OY776281.1, on the reverse strand, counting down.
AATTCTATTTATTATGGCATTAGAACACTTATATATTTCTAAAAAGTGCACTTTTGTCATATTTTTTAGAATCATCAATTAAATTTAATTTTTTTTTTTATATTTAAAGTAATGTGGCTTCTTGAAGTAATTTTTGCAAACTCTTTACCCGTTGAAAATTTTCTACTATAAATGTCAACATTTCACAAAAACATGTGAATTGAAGTTGCCTTTTACACGATGGACAGAAAAAAGCCCTTTTACAAGATGAACAGAAACATGAAACATGACTTTCTTGCCGCAAAATAATTTTGTTTACGTTTGTGCAGCAAAAACACATAAAGTATACGGAAACAATTGACCGAAACATTTGCTTGTTTTTCGCAATGCGGTCTTATTATACGAAATAATTAAGCGGGTGACGCAATTGAACGGAACTCAACTAAAAGGGTATTTTTTCATATACAGTTATACTGAATGATTACATTCCATAATTTTTAGTGCAATAAAACGGGAAACTCAATTAACCGAAAACAACTGTATTAAGCATATCTATTCCATGTTATTAGAAATTAAAAATATACATACCTATGTATTTATGTTGGAAAAGACAAGACAAGAAAAGGACCGTTTTGTTCGGTCTTTGCAATATTATGACAAAATTATTATACAAAAATAACAGCCATAAGTATGTATGTATGTACATATCCAAATATACATACATAACAACAAAGTCCAAGAAAATATATTTAGTTACGCAAAAAAACATTAGAAAAAGAATAAATAAGCCATTCGATTTCGTTGCTACATACCTGTCCCCCGCATCTTAGAGAAGAAAAAAATTTTTAAATATCAATAATATATGGCGTGCAACATTATTTATCGCTTATATGCATTTCAAATTTTGCGCGACTTTTGGTGCTTATAAGCGAGAAATGCATATATAAAAACTCGCTTATATGCATTGGCAGCGCTTATAAAAAAGCTCGCTTATATGCTTCAGTGGTGCATGTATATATAAAAAAACCTACAATGAGTAAATAAAACCCTAAACTTTGTTTTTACAAAGTTTTAATAAAAATTATTATTTTGTACATACAAGGAAAAAACAAGTAATAAAAAGTAAATTAAAGAAAAAGGTACGTTACATTCAGTCTTCCTGGCAATTAGGTACATTTCAACACTTTTGAAAAATAGTAAATTTGAGCTTATAAATAAATACAATTTAAACACGATTGAGTACGTAATAGTTTTATAATTTTTCCCCTGCAGTTTGACAGCTGGTGTTACGCAGAGATGTAAAATTAAAGTATTAATTTGAAATGGAACTTTTTGTTTGCAGTCGAAAAATTATTGCAAAAATTTATAATTTTTGGAATATGTAGCGTGCATATTGAAAAAACTTTTAATACATTTAAATAAAATATACATATTTTTAGGGTGCATAAAAGCGAGAAATGCATATAAACGAAATGCAAATACAAAAAATAATTACTGTTTTTTAAATACGAATAGAAAATTGTTCGTGTTGAGATGCATATAAACGTTAAATGCAAATAACCGACGTGCATATAAGCTACATATATATACTGTAGAGTCTTTGCTAAAATGCTAAGAGTTTTTGTGTGAAAAGTTATACATACGTACTCATACATGTATCTTTGTATCTAAGGGCACTGCTACATTTTAAACATTTATTGAATGAATATCATGTTATGCTGCGATAAGTGTCATGATATGTGGATACTACTTGCTGCACATTCAATGAAAATAGCCATACTGGATCGTGTTCCATATATAGATGTTAAACGTGTGTTAGTGCCCTACTTGAATACATATGCAAACTTAAGGAAGAAAATTCTGATAATCTAAACTTGGACAAAAATCAATTACATATCTAATGTTTTATACACTAACGCACACACGCATATGTTTTTAATTCCATTACATAATTAAATTCCTTTTTTGTTAATAATATTGATAATAAATTAGTAAATTTTAATATATACAAACGTACATAAAATTTGTTTTGATCACATACATACATATATACTTACATACTTTGATACTTTTTTGTTTAATGGAGTATTATTTAATATATATATATATATATATATATCTATATATATATATATATATATATATATATATATATATATATACATATATATATATATATATATATATATATATATATATAAATATATATATGTATATATATATATATATATATATATATATATATATACAAATATATTTGTATATATATATATATATATATATATAAATATGTATATATATATATATACATATATGTATATATATACATATATGTATATATATATATATATATATATATATACACATATTTATATGTATATATATATATATATATATATATATATATGTATATATATATATATATATATATATATATATAATATGAATAGACATACAATATCAAATACATACATTATTTTCTATTAGTTACCGTTGTTATTATTTGTATAAGTGTTTGGTTAATGGGGATTTGTGCATTGCAGAAATTTGTTATTATGTAAATGCATACACAACATATGTATGAACTTAAATACCCGTCTGTGCCCAGAACATTCGAACATAATTATGCTGGCATAAATTGGCAGCTTATTGGCAAATTCAATGAAGAGAGTGATATCATAACTCTTTTAACCCCGCATTAGCAGCACAAAACCAACCCATGTACAAAAATAACAATAACAAGTGACCAAAAACATACAGAGTGATCTATACATAAACATTTTACGTCGTATGATTTCGTCTCGTGTGTTCTGGAACGAACAAAATTTGTGCCATTGATTTATGACAGTGTTGCGCAGGCTTTTATTTGCCTATCGCTCGCGATAGGAAAAGGAATTCTACTAGCGCAGCCCATTCTCTTGTTGAAACATGTATACTGTAAACCTCAAATCGTTTCTCTCGCGCTCTTTGAATTTCTACAAACAAATTATCAGTAGCAGGATTGCATAACGCATGTATATTGTTTGTCAATGCGTTAGCTGGTTAGTCTTAACATATTAATTAATCACTTTGCGTCGTAAAGTGATTCGAATCAATATTTCCACTTCTAACGTGGGCAGAATTTTTTCTCCTGCACAAATGCATGTTTACGTGTTGAATTCTTGTAAAATTTCATTGCATATAAAAAGTAAGACTGTTAGACCTTCCCAACCCTGTTCAGGTGTTTCGCTGCTTCAAATACATTGTAAATGTGTTCATGTAGTGGTGCGCAACACTGATTTATGAGGATGTGTTCTTCAACTTATACAGCCTCTACACATTAGATGAATTTTTAGTCCGCACAACTTTGTTCAATTCACTTTACACTGGATGAATTCATCTGTCATAAAATTGTATACGTATACACAGCTTTGTGTGGGTTAGTATTTCTTTGTTTATTTGATGTTTGCTTTTCGTTCGCTGTACACATACGAATTTAAACAAAATTAGCAGAAATATGGCTGTAATAAGTGATGAGGAATTGCCAATTATCTTAGGAGGAGTTTCTAGTTTCATTATATATATATATATATATATATATATATATATATATATTCATGCAAATAAATAAAACCTAAATCAAATGTTGTAAAAATCAACTAGGACAATATTGAAAATACTACAGAGCTCAATTAAGAGACATTGTATATATGTAAAATATTATTTATATCGTTAACTAATGTTTGTATAGTTTAAATATAATTGTTTTTTAAAAGCAATAAACAAAAAAAGTATATAGTGCAATTTACACAAACATGAAAAAGATTATTTTCTCACATAAAATTAAAGTAACAGTAGAAGTTGTTACTTATTCATAAGACCAGTAAAATTTATTTAAGTAATTTCAGTAAAATTTTGCTGAAATTCTCAGTAACCAAAATTTTTTATGACTTGAAGTGCGTATTTAGTAATTTTGTTCTGCTAATGCGGAGTTGAAGCTGGTTAAAAAATTGTGCTAACCAAAAACCACTCTCCTTACCGAAAAAACCAACAAATTGCCATGCTATGCCAGCACAATTCATCCAGTGTGTATTTTATATGCCATGTATATTTTGTTTTCATATATTATTACGAATTATATGTATATATAGTTGGACAAGTAAATACCTCGATTAATTCTTAAACGGCTGCGCAAGAATATTCACAAGAATATAACGTCACATCACGGTATCTACACAAAAACATCGGATTTGAGGACGAAAATGATATGCATCAAAAGGCTTAAGTCAATATATGCAACTGTGTCAATGAATGCAAACCATGTGTTCAACCACATTGAACAAAATAACATTTTCATTGATTTTCATAAGTAGTCATTTACTCCAGTAGGTTACAGGAATGAATGTACATTCCGTACGTCATCAGCTGTTAAAAATTATTGTGTGTATAGATACATACTATCGTTATAACGTTTTTTTGCGACAACTACCTGTAGCTCACAAACGCTGCGAGGAATAGAAAAAAAACCATTTCACTCTTCTGCTATCGAAACATCAGCATCAGAATGTACATATTTGGATGTTTTATATTCAGTAGTCATATTGATTTTTGGGAAAATATACCAATAGTCTGAAGAGATATCATTGAGTGCATTAACAAGACGATGCTATTGTGCTCAACTGTAAAACCCAAGGTTAATCTCTTAAGCAACATAGTCACGCAACAAACTGAAGTTCTGTTTTTTTATGGTGTTAATAAAAACAACTCACACGTTAGGTTTAATGTAAGATTGACGAATATCTAAACAATTGGGTTTTCTAACCTCATTAATTTTAATTATGTGCTGATTCTTTTTTCCCAAAATCTTACTAAAAAATTCAAAGTGATCAATTGAGTAGTTTTACCTAGTTCCTATGCGCATTTCCCTGGGGCTAATGCAGATCATCAGGGGACCTTTACCCAAAATTTCTTAGAATAACTAAAGATATTTATTTCAAACTTCCACATTCATAAGTGAGAAGCTTAAAACAAATATGAAAATCATGACAAGAACTCACTGATCACTTTTCATTTTTTATTTTCTTACGTTTTTATTGTACAATTGGTAGCGTTTTTTCTTTAACACCGCAGAGATTTCAATTGTTGATCACTTTTCGTAGCGACAACATATCGAATTTTGAGGCGGTAAGTTAAAAAGGGACTGCCCGAAGGATAGCGAGAAAAACTCAGAGGCCTTAAGCACCCGCACAAGGATATATGCTGATATATAGACAGAAAACAAAACTTGTAATTTTAAATTTTCCGAAACTTATCGTAATACATTAAGAGGATAGATATAATTAAGTTTTGCGACAAAATATACCACAAGTTCGTTATATTTTAAAATATGTATATTTCACATGAAATTTGTCAGTCTGAATTGAATCTGTTACTACCATAGGAAGAACAGAATTTTACTTGCACATACATATGTATATCCGATTCGTTAGTTTAATGTAGGGCCATGCCGCTTTTGAAACCTATGAGTGGATTAGCTTTATTCGATCATTATGTGTTAATATCCAATTTAAAGTCGATATAATATACTACGCTTTTGTAAAACTTATATATTACAAACGATCTCTATTAATGTGATCCACTCTCTTAAAAATTTGAAGTATTATCTTGTTTAACTGTAGTTTTTCTACTTAATGTATTTTAAAAATTATGTGGTGCTTACCGCGAAATTCGTTAAGAGCTCCAAGTATTGGAGATACATGAAATCTCAGCAAATTTCATATGTGCTTCGATCAGTTTTGAAATAAGAAACACGTTTTACAGTAAAAGACTTGAATAAAATTTTATTGCACACTTTTCGCTTCCAAAATAGTACTCAATTTGAAAAGGTAAGTCACAGGAATCCATGACGTAATGAAATATAGCAAAATATTTTATTCTGAAATATTATTTATATATATATATATATATATATATATATATATATGTATATATATATATATATATATATATATATATATATATATATTAAAATTTTATTGTGTTTTCTGTTGTATTGTTAATTTGTTTCTTTCATTTTTTGCATTTGACATAATACCATCCACATATATGGGAGAGCATGACTATTAGATTCGATCAGTCTCTAGTTTATCATGACTGAAGAGGAAATCAATAAGTTGTCATCTCCTTTACATAGAAAAATTCAAAGTACCTGTTCGAAAAATCTCTATATTTCTATACTCATCCGTGTGACGTTCGATATTATTCGCCTCTGGGACGAAAACGAAAACGAGAAAATTGTTTTATAATTCCCAAATTTACAACTAAACATATGAACATAAGCCCGAGCGCCCATCAGCTTAATTTACATTAAAAACAAAGAAGTGAAGAAAAGTACTCTAGTTTCGACTATTATACTACAAATATGTATGGCCTTCAAAAATTACTTGATGTGTTTCATATTCATTAATAAAAATCTAATACAGTTATGCTTACCCTTGTGTCCATAACTTCGCCCGGACGTAGTTTCTTCTGTGGGACAAGCAATTCATCATGCCATACGTTTGAGTACAGTACAGAGTGATATAAGTGATGGTTTGTTTATTTTGTTGTTGAATTATGGTAATTGTTTTTGTAGTGTTCGATAGTGTTGGTTATAGTGGGAGCAGGGCAGAGCGATGTGAAGGGATTTAAGCAACAGGAGTAGATTTAGGTGTACATATATATATATATATATATATATATATATATAAATGTATATATATATATATATATATATATATATATGTATACATATATATATGTATATATATATATATATATATATATATATATATATATAAATATATATATATATATATATATATATACATAAATATATATATATATATATATATATATATATATATATACATATATATACATACATATATATATATATATATATATATATATATACATATACATAAATATATATATATATATATATATATATATACATATATATACACATAAATATATATATATATATATATATATATATATATTTAATATATATATATATATATATATATATATATATATATATATATTTAATATATATATATATATATATATATATATATATATATATATATTTAACATATATATATATATATATATATATATATAAGTGCCATAGACAGGTGTGCAGCAGGCAGTTGTTGGTTTGGTGTTCATTTGAAGGAATTTATTTTGTTGAGAATTTCATAGCCGTGTGTGTTTGTGTACGTGAGCGTGTGTGATGATTTTTATTCGAGTTCAATATTATTTATACATATATAGTTTTACAAAGACATAACAAAAAGAAAACAATGTTAATTTAACTTTGAAATATATTACATCTATGTATATTAATTGACCTAATATGGAACTTAAAAAAGAATTTATAAATAATACTTGAAATAAAGTCAATAATAGATTCCAAAACTTTAGATAAGACTTTTTTAATAAATTCATAAAATTTCTTGTAGTATATCAATATATACACACATGTGTAGAAAACTTTTTTTATATTGTCACATGAAACTTACCTCGTCATTAATAATTAACGAAGGACGACGTCCAGTGTCTGGCGGTATCAAAGAACCTCGTCGACTTTGAGGCTCAGGAACCAAAGAAGGTCTCTTCTCACGAATGACTTCAATTTTGGGTGGTTCTCCCGGTGCCGGTGGCTGTACCTTGGGAATTTTTGGCTTATCATCCTTAAATAAAAAAAAATATGTGTTATAATTACAGTAATTAACAACAAAAAGCCCCCTACATATGTATGTATGAATAGATTATTGTCAAGTTTTTTGTTTGATGTCCAAAAGTCTAGTTTTTCTATTCTATGGACGTTCTTATTTACTCGTGAGTAAAATTTTAATAGCGACCACATACGTTCAAGGTAAAAAAAAGAGTTGCGTATATACACCTAACTTCAGTTATTGCCACTGTACTCAGTATCCACGTGAATTTAATTAATCACTATGGCAAAACGTTCAGATATAGAAACAAATCTCAACAATACCGTCACGAAAACTTTACAAAATATATTTCGATTTTTATTTTTTAGTTATTAATTATTATTGATGATGACTTTTAAATCTTTGGTGCGCATATTGTAATAATTTTTCAGATGGAAGACTTTTTACTCTTTTTGGATTTCTACTATTTAAGCGAATTTCAAGTTTGGAGATTTTAGTTTAACTTTATAAAATTTTACCAAACATACTTGAATTTAAAGTCGCGCTGCCTTTTTATATAATTACAGATTAATAGTTTAATGTTGTCCAAAAGCAGTAAATTATTATCCTATTTTTGCTACTGCCTTAACGTGACAAACAAATAGTTGCAGATTAAGAGCGATTAATTTTTCTCTTGTTGAGCAAGAGTGTTAAAATATTGTCGTGAATATGTCTGAACTTAAGCCCATAACTATAATATTATTGTTAACAGTACAAGTAAGCTACAATCAAATATTTAACTCGACGTAGTGCGTATCTATGGAAAGACTGATTTTTCAGCCAGATCTATTATTAAATGCATACCGGTAAATCCATTGTTTGGCATCATTTGACCGTAATTTTTCAAAAGATCATTACTGTGAATGATGAACGATGACTACAATTTTTTTTCTTTTACCAACAACACAGGACTCGGTAAACACTTTATTTCACGTTTGGAACTCTATTTAATACATTCAGCTTATTTTATGTGGGGCTATGTTAAGAATCATGTCTACAGAGAATAGTTGACGCACTATATTTCATACTTGCTCACAAAAGATATTTCTGACCTATGAAAGGTTTATAAAATAGATTTTCATAAAAAATTGTTTTCGAACTCTTTATAATATAATAAAATAATTTTTTTTAATACAGCAATATAGTGTTGATGAAGACGTAAAGTAAAACGAAAATTTTGAAGATAATCAAACCGTTGCTTTTTAAAAACTAACGCTCGATCAAGAACACCTTCAAAATATGCCGAAGTGCGTTTCAAACTGAAGCGTTATTTCAAATGATTTACATGATTCTTTCGGGTGTTGAAAATGTTTACGTTTCAGCTGCACTTGAATACATTCGTTATTTAGGACGATGGTCGTATTTAAAACTATGTAGGTTTAACATACGAGTACATTGTCCGTCCATAAACTCCATATTAGCCTTAGGAACCATAAATAAAAACTCCGCTGGTGTTCAGTTATTAAGAATAAAAATATTTTAGAATATTTACATTCTTAAAGTTTTTATAATTAACCATTTAAAGAAATTTAAAGTTCAATTTTTAACATTCTCACTTTCATTACACATAGTAAAATATTCTTTCACAAATAAGTTTCTTGTATTCCATCGCTTAGTTCATAATAAAGTTCTCAAACAATACATATACTCAAACAGAACAGAAAAGGAAGTAATTTTTAAAGCTTCGATTGTTACTACACCAATAGCCCTGAATCATAAAATAATAATTTATTGGATTATTATCATATCCTCATGTAACTTTTATGTGGTTCATATATTCTACTGTGCTGGAGAACCCTATTACTGTCCTTTTTATTGTGTTTAAATATGCACGTACATATACATAAGTACATGCATATGTTTATTGTATAACTATCAGAACTGTTTAATTTTAAGCTAAATTGCTTATTGAGATCCTCAATGTGAAAGCATGTTGTAGCGTTAGTACAAAACGTCCAATATACACACCGCTGGCGTTATTTTAATCGTAGCCATTTTTAATATATGTATGTAGGATATGCAATGCAATGTATTGGGCTTATATTGTTCAAATCTACATTATTCAATATTATTTCTTCTGGCAAGATATAGTTTCTTTCAATGCACGTAGTTTCAAATAATTTTTCTGAATTTTTAATTTGCTAACTAATAAATATATCACTTCTTCGTTATATAAAACAGGAAAAAAGAACAAAAAAATTTAAAGAAAACGACACCACTGCCCGTGCAGTTGATGAGTGGCAAAAACTAAAAGACAGAATAAACAAAAGGCCCAATTTTAAATGACACTATGACAAAAATCTCAACAAAAACAATTACTTATAATGAAACAGTATATAAATCTTAATAAAAAAAAAATTCAAAAAGGTGAAAAAGTTTATTTAAACATTTTTATGAAACTATAAATATACATACATTAATGTGGTTATGTAAAAATGTTCATACATACATATGTATATACGATGGTATGTATTTATATATATATATATATATATATATATATATATATATATCCTATCCTACTTATATTATAAAGTAGAATGTTTGTGAGTTTGGTTGTGTAGATGTGTGGCTGTTTGTTACTCTTTCACGCGCAAAATACTGAATGGATTTTAATGAAACTTTACAATAATACAGCTTATACATCAGAATAGCACATAGGCTATAATTTATAAAGATGTTGTGTAAATTGACCAAAATATAACGATTAAGAGTCAAGTAGGTGGGAAAAAATTTTTTTAATTTGAAAAAGTAATAATTGTCGTTACCTTTTGTAATGATTTTTATTTTGGTTACGTTGTATATCTTTTTTTGTCAAATTTGTGAATATAACATTTGCCGTTAGAAGGTAGTTCGTGAGAGCATATTGATATAGCTACTTTTGTATTACCACCAAATCAATCCTAATAAAATATTATATTTAAATGGGAATGTGAAATCGTGATTATTACTAGCTATACACATACATATTTCCAGCTAGAGACTCTCAACACATAGCCTACTTTTATGTATTTCCACGCGATGTAGACTTACACGGGTGAAACCGCGGAGCGCACCTAGTATATATATATATATATATATATATATATATAAATATATATATATATATATATATATATATATATACATATATATATATATATATATATATATATATATATATATATATACATATATATATATACATATATATATATATATATATATATGTATATATATATATATATATATATATATATATATATATGTATATATATATATATATATATATATATATTTATATATATATATATATATATATATATATATATATAAATATATATATATATATATATATATATATATATATATATACATATATATATATATATATATATATATATATATACATATATATATATATATATATATATATATATGTATATGTATATATATATATATATATATATATATATATATATATATATATATACATACATATATATAAATATATACACAAATATATAATATGAAATTTATTTGTAGGGTGGTCAATTAATGTCTATGTGCATTTCATTGGCACTTTTTTACCAAATCATCAGTAGACTTTAACAAATAAGTTTTTTCCTTTTTTTAAAAACATCAAACTTTATTATTTTATTTTAATTCAATAATATATATTTCATGTAGGAGTTTTTATTAATAATTCTAATTGTCCTTGTTGCAAGAACTTATTATAGCACTAGATATGACTTATTGTTCTTATCCTTAAAATCAAGTCCTTTCAGAAATATAATTTATGAGTATTTGTCCTTTGAAAGATAGTTAGGTATTTTAATAACTTGTTGTGCTCCACTTAAATTATCGTTCAAAAAACTGACTTTATGCCAGAATCGAAATTGGTTGCTAGTCGAACAAAAACTGAATTCATAGTGGACGATGTCTATCGGTCAACTCATTCTTTAGCATTTTTACGCAATGTGCGTGAGAATGTAAAGAATGTGAGAAGAAATGTGAATTTGTATGCAAATACACATGAGTACAAACATTTATATACTATTTGATATTATTATTCTGAATGCCCAATTGTAATAAATATATTACCTTAGCAACAACCAACTTAAGCAAACAAGTTTGTGCATGCACGGTCATGTTTAAGGCAGTAAACAAGTGTATGTATGTCCATGTTAATGTACATACGTACGCTTTAGAATGTATGCTATAGAATCTATAATTCTGCATTCCCAATCTTTGACTTAGCAACAGTGTGTAAAGTTATTAGTTTTTGTATTTTATACTTTTATAAATTATTTAAAGCGATCACAACAAAATGACTTCATACATATCTATATATTTATAATAGTACAAACATATGTCAATCCCTTTAAGACTATTTTATAAGTATGTATAAATGCGGGTAAAGGTATACATTTAGGTACTACATATAACTCCCCCATCATTAAATTGAAGCTCCGGAAAAATTTCGTTTTTCATATATGAAAAAATATGACTTAATATTATATGTATGTATATGCCTAAATAATACCTTATTTTACAAACTAAATAGAAAAAAAAATTTTCCAAAACATTACAAATAACTTTCGAAAGAGTACCCAATAAAATTTTTTTTAATTTTTATGAAACAATTTTTTGACGAGATTAAATTTAATAATCTTAAAAACTTTTTATTTGTGTTCAGAATCGAAACAAGATGATCGTCAGATTTTAAATTATCTTTTCTCTAATGCGTTTAAAAAATTTATCTTATTTTAATATTCATAGGATTTTTGGTCACTATTTTGTGAAATTTAGAAACAAAAATTTCCTGGAATTTTTTTTTTAAAGAAAGTTTTTCAAAGTTCCCAAAAAAATAAAAAATGTTAATACCAAACCAATTTTCAACCAACTATTTTTGTACTAATCGAAACCCAATATGAACGCAAATTTATTGTATAAACCTCAATTTCCATTTTAACATAGACTTGGATTTATATAATTTTTATTAATAACGTTACGTTTAGTTTCTGAATTTTCAAATTCTTAGGTTTTTTACATAGCTTTTGGATTGTCTATTTTCGCAAAAAATATATAATTTCGGGTTGATTTTTATTGGGTATTTTCAAGTAGAAAAATAAATTTTAGTTATAATTTCAAGCTTAAAAATTTTAATAAGAAATTTTTTCCTATAAAATATGTTTTAATTTAATTTCAATACAAATATAATTTTTTTAATATCATGGTTGTTATATTTATTTCCTATGCATAGATATATTTTCGTCTTACATATAGTACAAATATGAGTTTTAACTATATAAAGAATTATAAAGTTAGTTTAGTTAGTATATAATTTTTTCCTCTTTATGTGGGACTTGTAATATTTGTGTCCTGTGTTACTTACAACATGGTCATCATCAAATCTATCAACGTTAATTTTCCGAAATTTTGCATGATTCTTGCCATCTCTATCACTTCTTAAATACACTTGACCTGTTTGAATTTCACATTCTTCGCGGGAGATATTTAATTTGGATATCGACTTTGCCTTAAATTTAACGATTCTTTCCCTTATTTTTGAATAATCCTCTGTTCCTATTGTACGATTTTCAAAATCAAGAGGTTTACAGCCCGTAGTTGAATGGATTGTATTATTGTAGAAAGTAATTATTTTGTAAATTTTTTCTTAAGCACTATCTGTATCTTTATTGGGATCATGTCTGAGCAACCGAATATGCTCATTTATGGTGTTGTGAAGATGCTCTACATCGGAGTTAGAGGAGTGGTTATTATTGGAGACAAAATTAATTTTTATATTTTGCTGTCTTAGAAATTCATTTAATGGCAGTGGTTTAAAACCCAGTTCATTGTCAGTTATTATTTTCTCAGTGCTACCAACAACACTCAGATACTGAATGAGCGCTCTCTTAAACTCCACCCAAGACCTGTTCTGGATTTTTATTGTCTGAGCGAATTTGGAAAATTTATCAATCATCGTCAGAAACAAGGTTTTCTCTAAGCAATAAAAGACATCTACATGTACGATTTGTCTAGGGCTTTCAGGTGTTTCAGTAATTCTAAAATTCTGCTTGACGGGCTTGCGTTCGTATTATTCTGAATTACAAATTTCGCAACTATTAATGTATTGTTGGATCCGTAGCATAAGTTTCGGGTGATATATCCTTGTCCTATGTTGCTCGTAGTTTTCATTTATACCCCGGTGGTTGTTCCTCTTATGCTCACTCTCAATAATTTCGCAAAGAACATTTTCATCTAAAATATCCTCAATGTAATTACCGCACTTTATTATTTTTAATGTTGCAGTTGTTGAGAAGTATTTTAAAATTGTATCCCGGAAAAGTTCATTGATCACACTATCTTCAATAAAAATAGCATTTACCCTGGAGGGAAGAAAATAGTCCGTTATAATTTTTATCATGTCAGCCTCACTGAAACTATTTGCACTTATTATTTTCCTATTATTATTAAAAATATTTTTATTAACTACTTTCAAAGTGGAAGAATTTCATTTTTCTATAATGAGTTGATTTTTATAAACATTGCGTGGAGATTTGCTAGAGGATATTACGCTTGACTGATTCCCTTGAATCAAATTTAACCGGGCGTCCATTCTAGATAATGCATCCGCATTCCCATTGTCAGTACCTCGCTTATACACAATTTCATAATCGTATTCTTCAAGCTTTAGCCGCCTTCTTATTAATTTCGAATTTGGTTCCTTGGGCCATTGTAACGGTTGGTGGTCTGTCTGAATAACGAATTTTCTCCCAAATAAATATGGGCGAAAGTACGTCACAGCCCACACCACAGCTAACAACTCCTTCACTAAGACCGAGAAATTGTTTTATTTGATTTGCGTCTTAGGTAATGGATAGTTAACGACACAGTCAATTTTCTTCGGATTGGGCTTGATACCCTGCTGTGTGACAACATGACCCAGAAATTCGGTCTTAAATTTGCTTTTCTTAATTTATCAAAGACGAGTCTCAATGAGTTCATATGCTCTTGAAGTGAGGTGGAGTAAACAATGATATCGTCTGGATACACTAAGCAAACCTTATTGATCAAATCTTCCTGGATCCCATTCATTAGCCTTTGGAAAGTGGCAGGTGCGGTCTTAAGACCAAATGGCATCCTATGAAACTCATAATGGCCTCCTTCAACCGAAAAAGCAGTTTTATGCACGTCCTTTTCATCAATTTCCACTTGATGGAATCCTCTAGCTAAGTCGAGTGCAGTAAAGTACATACACCTTCCAAGCTTATCTAAAATTTCGTCGATGTTTGGGATTGGAAAACGATCGTCTACAGTTTTTTCGTTTAATTTTCTGTAGTCGACTACCAAACGCTACTGTTTAGTTCCGCATGTGTTATCCCTCTTTGGAACTATCCAAATAGGAGCAGAATAGGCAGTTTTGGATGGTCTTATTATTCCGTTGACCAACATTTCTTGAATTTGCTTCTTAACTTCATTTCTATGAACATACGGATATCTATACGTTTTTGAGAATACGGGTATATCATCTCGTGTTACAATTCTGTGTTTTATTGCATTCGTAAATGTTAACTTGAAATCTGTTTCATAAAATAAATCCGCATAATCATTCAAAATAGCCTTCAAGTTAATTTTTTCCTCCTCATTCAAATGGTCTAGCCTTACTTCCCCCAATATGTTGTTATGGTCTTTATTATTGCCTTCGTGCACATTGCCAATTAAATGATAATTGTCAGGTGTAACAGCCCATGAATTTTTCTCGGTAAGATATAAAATATCTGGGCATCGAGCTAATGTTTCCACCTCATCTTTAAATTATTTACATCATAAATCCCTTCCGCAACAATTAATTCGCCAGAATTGTTGCGTTGATCCATGATGTGAATTAACCCGCATTCGACACTTGTAATAAGCTTCACTTTTTGAGAATTCGGGAAAAAGAGGGGTAAAATTTTATTATTAATTTTGAGCTCGTTACTGTAATAATCTACCAACGCTCTATACTTCCTAAGTACGTCATTGCCAAAGATTCCATCAAAATTTTTGTGAAATTTGCATTCGATTAGAAATATTTTATCGTTATTATTGCCTAGCTCTGAAAATAATGGTATTTGGTAGACTGTATTCGTCGGAATTTCGTTCCGAAGAGTTTTTAGAGTTGAAGTCGAATCAATCCTCCATTTTGGGTTACATATTCCTGGATTTGCGATGGAGTGCGTAGCTCCAGTATCTATTAAAAATTTCAGATTACCTTTTAAAACTATATACGGTAATTGTCCGTAGAGGCCAGAAAGGGAAAATTTTCCGATGTAATGTTATTATTTTCAATACTTGGATAGTTAGGATAGTTGACTACTTGTGACTGTTTAGAAATGTTTATGTCATTTGAGTTATATGGATTTCTTGGAAAATTTACGAACGAATCCTGAACTATAGCGTTACTACCAGTTCTCGAGCTTTATGGAATACAACAGGGATATGCATTGGAAGAAGAATTATTTGTAAACCTAGATCTGGGACATCTTTGATGCAATGAATAATCTTGAAAATTTCCTAAACCATCAGATTCATCAATCATATTTATATCCATTGGTTCCGAAATTGGAGGTGTGGGAAACGAGTTTTAATTTTGGAAAGAAAAGGCTGTTGTGTTATCAAGATTATAATTGTTCTGATTATTATTCATACCAAATCGATTATTTCGCCGGGAAAATGTAGACGTATTATTACGATTGTAATTGTTTTGTCTGATATTGTTATTGGCCTGATTATAATTTCGTTGCGGAAAGGTAGAATTGTTCTGATTAAAGTTATTACAAACTTGATAGCTTTTTCTCTGAAAGCTATTGCCATTATAAACCCTATTTGAATTATAACTATTGTTATCATTAAATAAACCGCTGTTATTACCGCCCCTGTTCTTGTTTGAATATGAAGGTTGAACGCTGTTACTATTTCTATTACTCTGACCATATCTATTATTACCGTTATTGCTGTCCGTACGAGATCGCTTTAGATTTTTAGTGAAATTATTACTCTTATATTCGCCTACGTATTCAGCATACCCCGACGTGAATAGGATGTTCATTGCTTCTTCCAGAGTCTTTGGATCTCTACACGCTATTATGGTCTTCATAGGCTCGGGTATTTTCGACTTAAAAACATTGAGTGCAGTTTTCATATTATTATCAGCAGCTCTTTCGCTCACTATGTTCACACCTAAGACCGTAACTGTTTTATTATTCAAGCTCCGAAGTCTGTCCTTTAATTCATTATAAAAGTCGATTGAATTCGTTTTGAAACTTACTGCTCGAAGTTCGTCATAAAGCTAATCTACACTTTGATGCTCACCAAAATAGTTCGTTAAAACCTCTTTGACCTCAGCCCACGTGTTTGCCTGAAAATTTATTTCGATAGCCGCCTTTGTTTTACCCTCAAATTTACTTTTTATGAGATCAATAAACAAACCTTGAGAGATTTCATCATATTGACCAAAGATCGGACTCCCTCTATCGACGAGCAAAATAAACGTTTTTAAGTCCCTCCTATCACCAGAAAATTCTGGCAACTTTCCTAAAAATTCAAGTGGATTTAAGGTGATAGCGGGAGCGTTAATATTTTCGAGGGCCATGTTAAAAAAAAAAATAATAGGAAAAAATTATATACAAAAAAATGTATCACACCTAGACGAAATTCTGTGCTTCAACCTAATGAGAAAAGATTATTACTAATTAATAACAGTAAAAAAAATTTTTATTAATAATTATGGAAGCAAGTAACAAGTATTAATAATAATTACGAAACATAAATTATAAAGTAAAAAAATACTTATTTTACTGCTTAATTGTCAGGTAACACTTCCAGCTTATTCTTCCTTCTTCCACGTACACGGCTTCTAGTCTTTGTTGATTTCGTGGCTCCTTTTTCTTTTTCCTTTTAAAGTGCTCCTTAGTTTATTTATTATATTTAAATCGGGATTATATGTATTTTTTATTGTTCTTTTTTTAACTTTTGTATGTATGTAAGAAGTCCTTGAATTAAATTTTATTTTCAATTGTTTTAGATTTTAAGGATTTCAGTTTCGTTCTTCATAAATGTAATTTATTAAAATTTTAGACGAGTCCTTTTTTATTATTCAGTTTTATTTATTATTCAGTGTTATTATTATTAGTTTATTTTCCATAATATAATTTTTTATTTTTGGGAAAAAATTTTGGAATACCCACTAGCGACATTAAAATGCCAAGTATCTTTTTATATAATTTGGTTATATAATTTTCACTTATATATTTTTTAAACACAAGGATACTTGGGTATCCAACCGATTGCACCAAATAAGTTTTTTCCTTTTTTTAAAAACATCAAACTTTATTATTTTATTTTAATTCAATAATATTTATTTCATGTAGGAGTCTCTATTAATAATTCTAATTGTCGTTGTTGCATGAACTTATTATAGCACTAGATATGACTTATTGTTCTTATCCTTAAAATCAAGTCCTTTCAGGAATATAATTTATGAGTATTTGCCCTTTGAAAGATAATTAGGTATTTTAATAACTTGTTGTGCTCCACTTAAATGATCGTTCAAAAAACTGACTTTATGCCAGAACCGAAATTGGTTGCTAGTCGAACAAAAACTGAATTCATCGTGGACGATCTCTATTGGTCAACTCATTCTTTAGCATTTTTACGCAATGTGCGTGAGAATGTAAAGAATGTGA
Organism: Linnaemya vulpina; assembly: GCA_963675445.1. Classification (NCBI taxonomy): domain Eukaryota; kingdom Metazoa; phylum Arthropoda; class Insecta; order Diptera; family Tachinidae; genus Linnaemya; species Linnaemya vulpina. The sequence goes on along the minus strand of OY776281.1, from coordinate 49,171,376 downwards.
GAAGAAATGTGAATTTGTATGCAAATACACATGAGTACAAACATTTAAATACTATTTGATATTATTATTCTGAATGCCCAATTGTAATAAATATATTACCTTAGCAACATCCAACTTAAGCAAACAAGTTTGTGCATGCACGGTCATGTTTAACGCAGTAAACAAGTTTGTGTATGTCCATGTAAATGTACATACGTACGTTTTAGAATGTATGCTATAGAATCTATAATTCTGCATTCCCAACATATAATTCTGCATTAGCAACAGTGTGTAAAGTTATTAGTTTTAGTATTTTATACTTTTATAAATTATTTCAAGCGAGCACAACAAAATGACTTCATACATATCTATATTTTTATAATAGTACAAACATATCTATGTATGTCAATCCCTTTAAGACTATTTTATAAGTATATATAAATGCGGATAAAATTATATATGTAGGTACATACTACATATAACTTTTAACCACAGTTTTGAAAAGTTTCAAACCTCTCAACTTATTAAAATACTTTTATAAACCATCTGAGAATTATGTTAATAAATTAACTATAAAAATTCACAAATTATATCAAAAAATCACATTATAATAAGTGTAGTAGGCTATGAAACTTATACAAACCAAAACCCAACAAACAACTTTTATTCGGTATGACTCTATTTTATTTTTCTACATCTTTATACAATCAGAAATCCTTTGGATAACAATGAAAGTATTTATAAGGCAAAATGAAAAATAAAGTCTCAATTTAATTGTTAATAAATTAACTATTTGACATACTGTCATTGTACTATTATAATATGAAATTTCATATTATAATAATACAATGACAGTATGTCAAATAGTTAATTAATTTACACACATACACACACACACACATATATATATATATATATATATATATATATATTTATATATATATATATATATATATATATATATATATTTAAATATATATATATATATATATATATATATATATATACATATATATATATATATATATATATATATATATTTATTTAATATTTAAATTGGTGATCAACTGCTTTTATTGTCGAAGGAAACTGAAGTCGTTTAAATTTAAATAGTATATCAGACGAAATCATTGGGATACCTGGAATGAATGCATCTTCGCCTTTTAATTTTACAGTTAAAATAGTAGCTTCAATTACATAAGCCATCAACCTTTTAATAGCAAGGAGTCTTTAATTGTATAGCCATGTTTAATTCAGTAACATCTTTGTTCTTTGCCGCTATAATTGCTCTGGCACTCAACCATGCATGGCATGTATATTGTTGTGTTATGTAAGTGAAAACACATTCAATAAATTCCTCTTTTGACTGTACGAAACGGCAAAAATCATTTGGCAATGTTATCAATAGGTTTGTAATCAATAGGCATTGCACTATTCGCAATTTTCAGCAATTGCTTAGAGAACTTATCAACCGATGGATCATTCTGCAATTGAACACGAACGTTGATAGTGAGTTTCAATATTTTGAACAAATCTCCATAAATATGAAGACTTTAAGCAAGCGTTAATTTCATCGGCAGCTGCCGATCTTGGAATGACGGGCAATGTTTGCCTAAAATCGCCTGACAATAAAATCAACGCACCACCAAACAACTCTGAGTTATCTCGGAGATCTTTCATTGTTCTTTCCAAACCTTTCTTTAGATTTCACGCTAAAACCAATAAGCGCTTTCAATTTCTGCTTAAACACGGGCAGTGATATCATGGCAGTCGGTAGGACTCTGGCCAGCGAATAAATTATCTCTAATGACAATATTTTGTGGATTACACGTAAATGTTATAAATAAATCTGGTCGATCGGAATGACGCACATAAGTCATTGCACCATGCGCGTACTCATGCATATGACGTGGGCTGTGCATTATGTATTTAAATATTTAAGTGCTTAGAGTTGTATTTATATGTAATTTATTTCATAGATCCCCGAAGTTGTGATTTAAAATAGCTAAGTATATAAATTAAATGAACGGTTTGACAAAAATTTAATTGTAATGAATTTAAAAACGAATTGTATTTCAGTTTTTCAAAATATTAATTCAAATATTTCGAAATGATTGCAGTGTTTACTAAACTGGATATGACTCACGAACCAATACGCATACAGAAACTGTATTTACACAAAATATCGGCATCATCAGTTTCTCGTTTAAGTGGCCAGCAAAATTCTGAAATCATTTTTATCTTATTTTTTCTTTCAAAGCGTTTTTCAAAAGATCCCATTTCCTGGTGAAAATGTTCGCCTTGTTCATCACTGAACTGGCCCAGGTTATCTGGGAAAAAGTCCAAATGCGAATGCAGAAAATGATTTTTTATTGACATGTTGCAGCACATTTCCCCATTGGCCCTTAAAAACTCATTGACAACTGTGACATAGTCGTCGCTTCTGTGATAGCCAAGGAAATTATCGCATAGCGCAACAAAACTCTTCCATGCACGTCTTTCAACGGAACTTAGCTTGTTAATGAAATCTGCATCTCTCATAATTTTTCGAATTTGAGGTCCAATAAAAATACCTAAAAGCTATCAAAACAGATAAAAACGTACTAGATATGTAAACAAATTAATACCTTCTTTAATTTTGGCTTCACTTACTTTTGGAAAACCGCTTTGAGATGACAAAAAGTGTCGCAGTTTGCATCTAGTTTTTTTACAAATTGTTTCATGTATCCCAGTTTAAGATGCAGTGGTGGCAGAATAACGTCCCCAGCTTTAACTAATTAGTCATTTAAAATGTTTTTCCTGCCTATTCTCGCGAGATGGCCATACTTTGCGATCATAACGATTCGTTGCACGACTATCCAAAATATCACAAAATATATGCTATCACAAAGATAGCACTTCAAGACACTCTTCTTGTTCAAAATCTTTTTCTGTTATATCGACAGATTTGCTCGTTGTTGGTAGATCATAACTTACAGGTATCGATTTTGTACCAGTTACAACATTTGCGTACTTAATGTTTTTGCGCGTTTTAAAACAGTGACCTAAAACATTAGTTTGACAAAAGTAGCAATCATTTGGTTTATGATAACACTGCTCTGCAAAAAATAACTTTTTGTCGCGCCTTTAAATAAGACTATGTGCACTATTTTGATGCGCTAAACTCGAATCCGTTTTCGGTTTCCTTCCATCAGGTCCAGATTTTTTTTATGGGCGTGGCAATTTTTTTCCCTAAATCAGCCAGGTACGTAGACATATTTTACCCTAACTCGGGAACGAGTCCAATTTTAAAAAGTGAAACACCAGAAGATGTGTAACAAAATTGTTTTTATGTGATTTACTTATTTTATGAACATTTTATTTTTGCTATATTAATATTTTTATAGGCTAATTGTTCTAACTTAATTAAAATCTCAGAAAGACATGATGATAAATATTCCTCGGCACAAAGGAAGTCAACATCAGTTTTATTCAACTTACACAGCAGAGCAGAACAGCTGTTTTCGAAAGTCGCTACACTTTCATCTTCAGTGCTCATGTGTATATTGTGTTTATCACCACTGTTTAGGTGGCTTAGTTGAATGTGATAACAGTTTTCTATTTACACAAATTTTATTGTGAAAAACAATCCGAGAACTGTATCAACCTGATGTTAACACTTGTGTGTTATGATACCTGTGTTACCATTTGATTATTTTCTTCATGTCCCATTTTTCTGAATTTTTTGTTCCATTATACATTAAGTCAAACTTTTTTGGTTTGAATTTTATACTTAAGTATATGTGAACGTTTTTCCAATTTTCATTGGCAGCTCAAGCCCAAGCTCAAATTGTATGTGATTTGTTTATTTTATGAACATTTTATTTTTGCTATATTAATATTTTTATAGGCTAATTGTTCTAACTTAGTTAAAATCTCAGAAAGACATGATGATAAATATTCCTAGGCACAAAGGAAGTCAACATCAGTTTTATTCAACTTACACAGCAGAGCAGAACAGCTGTTTTCGAAAGTCGCTACACTTTCATCTTCAGTGCTCATGTGTATATTGTGTTTATCACCACTGCTTAGGTGGCTTAGTTGAATGTGATAACAGTTTTCTATTTACACAAATTTTATTGTGAAAAACAATCCGAGAACTGTATCAACCTGATGTTAACACTTGTGTGTTGTGATACCTGTGTTACCATTTGATTATTTTCTTCATGTCCCATTTTTCTGAATTTTTTGTTCCATTATAGATTAAGTCAAAATTTTTTGGTTTGAGTTTTATACTTAAGTATATGTGAACGTTTTTCCAATTTCCATTGGCAGCTCAAGCCCAAGCTCATATTGTATGTGATTTGTTTATTTTATGAACATTTTATTTTCCTTTGTGCCTAAGAATATTTATCATCATGTCTTTTTGAGATTTTAACTAAGTTAGAACAATGAGCTTATAAAAATATTAATATAGCAAAAATAAAATGTTCATAAAATAAACAAATCACATACAATTTGAGCTTGGGCTTGAGCTGCCAATGAAAATTGGAAAAACGTTCACATATACTTAAGTATAAAATTCAAACCAAAAAAGTTCGACTTAATGTATAATGGAACAAAAAAAATTCAGAAAAATGGGACATGAAGAAAATAATCAAATGGTAACACAGGTATCATAACACACAAGTGTTGATACAGTTCTCGGATTGTTTTTCACAATAAAATTTGTGTAAATAGAAAACTGTTATCATATTCAACTAAGCCACCTAAACAGTGGTGATAAACACAATATACACATGAGCACTGAAGATGAAAGTGTAGCGACTTTCGAAAACAGCTGTTCTGCTCTGCTGTGTAAGTTGAATAAAACTGATGTTGACTTCCTTTGTGCCTAGGAATATTTATCATCATGTCTTTCTGAGATTTTAACTAAGTTAGAACAATTAGCCTACAAAAATATTAATATAGCAAAAATAAAATGTTCATAAAATAAACAAATTACATACAATTTGAGCTTGGGCTTGAGCTGCCAATGAAAATTGGAAAAACGTTCACATATACTTAAGTATAAGATTCAAACCAAAAAAGTTTGACTTAATGTATAATGGAACAAAAAATTCAGAAAAATGGGACATGAAGAAAATAATCAAATGGTAACACAGGTATCATAACACACAAGTGTTAACATCAGGTTGATACAGTTCTCGGATTGTTTTTCACAATAAAATTTGTGTAAATAGAAAACTGTTATCACATTCAACTAAGCCACCTAAACAGTGGTGATAAACACAATATACACATGAGCACTGAAGATGAAAGTGTAGCGACTTTCGAAAACAGCTGATCTGCTCTGCTGTGTAAGTTGAATAAAACTGATGTTGACTTCCTTTGTGCCTAGGAATATTTATCATCATGTCTTTCTGAGATTTTAACTAAGTTAGAACAATTAGCCTATAAAAATATTAATATAGCAAAATTGTTTTTATTTTAGTCACATACAGTTTTTCATTATCTCTTATAGTTTTGGAAATATTCAGAAATTAATCGAGAAAAAATTTTTTTTCCTGCAAAATTATAAATTTTTTTCAGATTAAAAGCAAATATTCAACACTTTGCACCTTTATCTAATAGTTACAGATTTTAGAAATAAAAAAAGCTATAAACCATAAAAATCGGTTATAAAATTTAGATTTTATTTTCAATTTACCGCAGGTACCCAATGTTGTAATACCACCAACCTTTCATATGCGTCACGATAGCATTTCGTTAGGTGAACAGGTAAAGGAACTAAATTACAACGGTATTTTGCATAGTACTTGGATTTAAAAGTTATACTATAGTATTTTTCACTAACCTGTAATTCTAAATCGAGAAAATTAGAGTAGATTCTAATATTTATCGCAGCAGTATATGTGGAAATGATGGACAATTAGTGAGTCATAAAAAATTAAATATTTAAATACATTATGCACAGCTCACGTTATATGCATGAGTACGCGCAGGATGCAGTGACTTATGTGCGTCATTACGGTCGACCAGATTTAATTATTACATTTACGTGTAATCCGCAATGGAGTGACATTATAGATAATTTATTCGCTGGCCGAATTCCTACCGACCGCCATGATATCACTTCCCGTGGTTTTGAGCAGAAATTGAAAGCGCTTATGGGTTTTAGCGTCAAATCTAAAGTGTTTGGTGAAGTGAAGTTCTGGATATATTCTGTGGAGTGGCAAAAGCGTGGTTTGCCACACGCTCACATTTCCAAATGGTTGGTGAATAAAATCACATCGCATGAAGTTGACAATGTTATATGTTCTGAAATTCCAGATCATATAAGTGATCCTGTATTATATGATGTTATTGCGCAAAATATGATACACGGTCCATGCACAGCCCACGTCATATGCTTGAGTACGCGAATAAGAAATCTGTTGAATGTTTGGAAAGAACAATGAAAGATCTCCGAGATAACTCAGAGTTGTTTGGTGGTGCGTTGATTTTATTGTCAGGCGATTTTAGGCAAACATTGCCCGTCATTCCAAGATCGGCAGCTGCCGATGAAATTAACGCTTGCTTAAAGTCTTCATATTTATGGAGATTTGCTAAAATATTAGAACTCACTACCAACGTTCGTGTTCAGTTGCAGAAACATCCATCTGCTGATAAGTTCTCTAAGCAATTGCCGCAAATTGGGAATGGTGCAATTCCTATTGATGACAAACCTATTGATAATATTGCCAATTGATTTTTGCCGTTTCGTACAGTCAAAAGAGGAATTGATTGAATGTGGTTTCACTAACATAGCACAACAATATACATGCCATGCATGGTTGACTGCCAGAGCAATTATAGCGGCAAGAACAAATTTGTTAATTAATTAAACATGGCTATACAATCAAAGATTCCTGGCGAATTGCTGTTGTACAAGTTTGTCGATACTATTACCAATGAAGAAGATGTTTTGAATTATCCAACAGAATTTTAGAATTCGTTGGACTTACCAAGATTGCCTCCGGACAATCTCCAATAGAAATCAACCCCGTTTGTGTAATGGTACAAGACTTACTATTAAAAGGTTGATGGCTTATGTAATTGAAGCTACTATTTTAACTGTAAAATTAAAAGGCGAAGATGTATTCATTCCAGGTATCCCAATGATTTCGCCTGATATACTATTTGAATTTAAACGACTTTAGTTTCCTGTTTGCCTTGCGTTTGCGATTACCATTAATAAGGCGCAACGCCAATCTTTAGAAATTTGTGGACTGAATTTAGTGTATCCAGTTTTCTTACATGGACAGCATGTTCGCGCGTTGGCAAACTATCGGTTTTGTATATTTACACTGAAAATAGAAAAACAACAAATGCTCTTTACCACAGAGCATTACAATAAAAGCAGTTTATCACTGATTTGAATGAATTCGAATTAATTTTTTTATTTTCTTTTTTGCACTACGAAGTGTGCAGGGGGTTCGCTAGTAATGTATAAAAACGTCATTCGAAAGATCTCAGTTTCTTCTTTCCAAATCTAGTAAGAAATTGAAAATCGGATCGTTATCAACAAAATTACAGGCTTATAAGTGCTCAAACGTAAAAAAACCGCTTTTTTTATCTGTAAATCCGGATTTTGGAGGTGTCCGGCATATTTCACTATTGGATTCTTCTTTAACCCGACAAGACCTACAAGAAATATAATAACCGGTTCCAGGTTTTTTGGGCTGTGGCACCATATATATATATATATATATATATATATATATATATATATATATATATAGATATATATATATATATATATATATATATATATATATGCAGTACACTCGGGAAAACGTCAACTAATTAGAACCCAGGGTGTTGACGTTTAACAAATTGTTGACGTTTATGAATGTAAAAATTTTTATAAAAAACATATTGATAGTGGGCTTTAAAACGTTTTCATTGACCAAAAACTAAAACCAAACATAACAAATCCAAAAAAGGAACAAAAAAGGCTTTAAGCCAAACTAAAACTAGAAGAACACATTTTAAATGAGGTCATATTATTAATTTCACATACATTCATAAAATATGTATATGTATATGTGCAAAAATCGGTGTATTTTAACTGTTACTAAATTTTAAATTTTGTTTTATTTAAAGTTGAAGGTTTAGAGCTTTGTGGTTTGGTTGACGTTTTAGAACAGACAATGTTAGAAAATAAGGGTTGACGTTTTGGAATGTTGACGTTGACGTTTTCCCGAGCGCACTATATATATATATATATATATATATATATATATATGTATATATATGTATGTACATACATACATGCTTGTACATATAAATACTTGCTGTGTGCTTAAACTGTATACGCATATATTTATATATTATCACATGTTTTTCATAGATAAATATACCAATAAGTATTTATATACATATACATCTATATATATATATATATATATATATATATATATATTGAATTTAGTATATCTATCATATGTTGATGAATATAATTCTATGTATGTAAATATGCGTGTTTATCACCAAGCACATGTCATGGGTGCTGTAAGTACTACTATGTTATCAATTCACATCTCTGCAACAAATTTTATATTGAAATCAGTGGTATCTATTGCGATTGTGTTGATGAGACTGCTCTTTTGTCTTACAATACCACAGGGAGAAGTATACGGTTTCTATGCCTTTAATTAAAGGCCTTTTCTATAAGTATACTTTTATTTACCAATAATATCTTCTAAATTTATATTGCAGTTTCGCAATAAGAAAACTTTTTTTAGGTTTGCGGATGTTAATTTATTGCGTTGCTTTCAGCAAAAGTATTTCAAATTGGTAAATATTTGTTCCCAAATATATGTTGAAAGGTATGCTTAGAGGCCTCAAAACTGGCCTTGCGATACTTCCGTCTGAATGAAAGTGTTTTTCAGCAAAAAATTATATTTTACGCTTGCAAAATAAAAGAGCGTATGTGTCAGTTTTGTTTCCACAATTGTGTAAGGAGCTGACATCACTGATTTAAATATCCAAACAGTATTTTCTCTCTATTTGAGTTATATATCGACATACATATGTATTTTATTCATCAAACACATACTTCGTTTAATTCGAAATGCATCCATATGAATCTAAGTAAGCATTTACTCCTACAGGAACGCTGGATTCACCCATGGTTTCAGAACGATATTGACGTTGGACAACATTTCTAGTTTTTTGAGAGTATGCTCTGAAGCGATTCCCCACTTCGCGCATTTGTTCTGCAACATCAAGGCTACCATGTGAAATAATTTTGTAAACTATGTGTGTGAGTTTTACAATTGGGCAATATCACTATTTATTTAATTTTATTTATAACAATATTTACCAGTTATATATTTTTTAATACAAAACAAATGCTCCGTTTTTTATTATATACACAAAGAATACGAGACAAGTGTGTTTTTATACATACAAAAGAATAAAGAAAGTTCTGTATTTTACTATACATATGTACATATAATATGCTGTGGCATCTCAGTTCTACTTCAATTAAGAAATTAAACTTTCTGACAGCGCAGTTGCAATGTTTGGGAACGTGAATTAAAATTAAACCAATTCAGGTTCCGAAACACGTTACTCTCTTTCGCTCTCTCTCTCTCTCACTCTCTAAAACAGAAACGTCAAACTACATATAAAAAAAAACATGTTTCCGAACGTGAAATTCGTTCAAAAATTTTCGTACCGAAACAATTGTTTTATATGTAGTTTCACGTTTCTCTTCTAGAGAGAGAGAGAGAGAGAGAGGTAACTTGTTTCGGAAATTGAATTGGTTTAATTTTAATTCGTGCTCCGGAACATTGCAACTGTGCTGCCAGGAAAATTAATTTTTTAAGTAAAGTAGAAGTGAGATGACACATCATATTATATTTACATATGTATAATAAAATACAGAACTTGCTTTATATTGATTGTGTGAATCGCTTCAGAGCATATTCTCAAGAAACTAAAATTGTTTTAGAACATAAATTTTGTTCTGAAACCATACATTAGATCATGTTATGATCTTTAGTAAAGTTGTTGCGCATGAACCGAAGAAGGTTTCTAAGTTGGGGCGAATAATTTCCGATAGATGACGTCACTGAATATTATTAAAAATTAATTGAATCGTAAACTATGCATATGCATTTGATTATGTAATGATCTTAAGCAAAGTTGATGCGATTAGTTTTCGCCAAATGGCGCTACTGAAAGTTAATCAAAATTAATTGAATCGTAAACATTTTGAGATCGTTGTATGAAGCATTTTTAGAACTTAAAATATTAACGAGTTTTCTATGAGTAAGGTCGGGGGTTTATATATATATATATATATATATATATATATAATATGAAATTAATTTCTTGGGTGGTTATGCAATGTCTATATATATATATATATATATATATATATATAATTCTTGCAAGTGTGTTGTGACTTTATAGCTCACGAACGGTCAAACCGAATCCGATTTTAGAGTTTGTTCGTGTAATCGTGTAGATGGTTTATCTAAAGCAGTGTAATCCAAATCTTAATTTCCTGTGCACAATTGTGCTACATGCAATTCATTATATGCTACCAAACATTTAAAACAAAGAAAACGTTTGCAATTAAAAGTCATGTTGACCTTTTTCACAACGAAATAAGTAAATTATTATTAATTCGAACCGAAGTCCAAGCTCCGGGAAAAATGGGAATAGAATTCCTGAAAAATTTAAATGATTTCGATTTTATAGAGTTAAAAAGAAATGCTTTGAAATTGTTATCCCTTTTTCTTCTACATATTGCTGCGAACAAATTTTTTCCGACTTAAAATTTATTTGTTCCAAGCAGAGAAATAAATTAAGTTCTTCAAATTTAAAACATATTTTGTTAATAAAATATTGTTACAAAATCTTGAATTTGGAAAACTTAGTTTATAATGCCTACATACACGTATTTTTTTAAGTTGTAATTGTAAATTATACTCGACCAATCAAATATGTGTGAAAAAATTGCCTAATTCTGTAAAAACTGAGGCATATTTTGTATTTCATTTTATTAACTTTTTTAAACTTCATTTCCATTTTGCTTTCAAAAGTACAATTCATTACATTTGTAATGCTTAGTTTTGTGTTTGCTTGGCAATATTATCTTATCCAATACAGACGGATTTCATTTAATGATAGTTTTGGTTAACTATGATCTAAAGTATGCACGAAATCGGTCGACGCGTTCGTGAATTATGACTTTTCATGACAACATGTGATTTTGTCCATATAAAAAAACAACAACAAATACGTAGGCGCGTTTGACCGAAGGGAGGAGTAGCGAAGCACGCCAGGTTCCGTATGTATATATATTTATAAGTTTGAATACATTTATACAGTGCGATCGGAAAAACGTCGACACTCGTTTACGTCAACATTCCAAAACGTCAACCTTTGTTTTTCAACATTGTCTACTCTAAAAAGTCAACCAAACCACAAAGCTCTAAAACTTTAACTTTAAATAAAATAAAATTTTAAATTTAGCAACAGTTAAAATACATAAACTTTTGCACACACACATTTATTTTATGTAATGTATGTGAAATTAAAAACATTATCTCATTTAAAATGTGTTCTTTTAGTTTTAGTTAAGCTGAAAGCCTTTTTTGTTCCTTTTTTGGATTTGTTTATGTTTGGTTTTAGTTTATAGTCAATGAAAACGTTTTAAAGCACACTATCAATATGTTTTTCATAAAAATTTTTACATTCATAAACGTCAACACCCGCGGTTTTAATTAGTTGATGTTTTCCCGAGTGCACCGTATATGTATTTATATATTATGTATGTATATATAAGAAATTAGCTTCTGCAATATATTGCTGAATATTGCCAAATAGGTTAGAATCATTTTGCACATGTATTTGACAGCATTTTCGTCTAGTTTTGACAGGAACCTACGTTAGATTGAGCACATTATAGTTGGGTCTTTAGAGCCGGATATTAAGAATACAGTAGATTTCTAATACACGAGGATACGTGCACGATTATAGGGGACGATTTATTTTTGTTTACTATTTCGAATTTTTATTGCACATTCATGGTTAATAGCCATGACGATTATTTTTATTATTATAGAATTACATCTATGAAAAGAATTATTTGACTGCAGCATTTAAGGTATAGTGTACATAATCATTGATTCATGAAACATTTTCGTATCGAAGAGATAACAATATTCAAAATAATCGTCATAGTTATTAGAAGATGACATAATTAGCAAAAAAAAAAAACTATTGTTATAAAGTTTGCTATTCATCTTGTATTACATTTCAAATTCTAAAATTAATTATAAACCATGGGTATTTTTGAAAGTCTATTGTTGTTGTCATTTATATTAAAATTATTATGCAAGCTGTGTTTTTGGCTTAATAAGTTAAATTTTTATTTTGAAGATTTTGGAAAAAGTACATACGGCAACACTGCGCGCGTTCCTTGTATATGAGTTTGGATCACTAACATTAAATTTTGTTAGTTTTTTCATTACTTCCAAAATATTATTAATTTGTAGTGATGGAATATACTTAACAGAAAATGCAATTTCAGTTATTGGAGTAATTGAGGGATTTGTTCGGATACTTTTATATAAAGTTGAAAAATTGTTGGAATCAAAAGCGACATAGCTGATGAATCGATTTACAAATGAACAATGTTTGCAGATTATCAAATATTATATTTGATGCCGCTCAATTGACTGTCTAGATCGTGAGACTCAACAACTCAGCAATGGTTGAAGCACTTAAAGAAATTTCTCGAGATCTCGGCCAGTTTCAAGCGTAGCCATGGTCAACACTTACGTGAAATAATCTTTAAAAACTGAATTATACGGATAATGCTATCGACTCAAATATAGATTTCATGCTTATCTTAATACTTTTTTTATCGTATTATATAGCCCTGAATATATCGTTCATTAGATGTCTGAAACAAATTTCTAAAGGCTGAAATGAAAATCTTGTTTTCCATCACTGATTTATTTGCATGCGAATATATTATTAATTATAAATTTTATTTATTTTATATTTTAATTTACGCAGAAAGTTTACAGGTGTCTTTGGGACAAGCGTATGTGTATTTCAGTATGCAGATGCCATTCATACTTACATACATATATACGTATGTATGTACATATATAAATAGCATGTTTTAAAAATGAGCGATGTACCATTATAATAAGTGAATATGATATGAAAACCACTGTTCTTCAAACTGTAATTGTAATCACGCCTCACATTGGTTAAAGAGTGGCAAAAATTCATTTTTTTCATGTTCGCCAATTTGGATAATTTATTGGTATTTTGTTGTCAGGTATCTGAATATTAAGATTCCGTAATATTAGGCTGATATATTTATTATTTGTTTAGGCAAACACGCTCGAAGTTCATATACATATGTTCGTTTAAAATGGCATGCAAATTTACTGTATATTCAATCTTTTGGTACAATCACAGTAAACTTATCATTTGACTTTGTTGTATATTTTCGTAGATGACAATTGTCATAGATAAGATTTGCAGTAAAAAAACTTGTAAAAAGTGCCTTATAAAAAATTTTGTAGAACAAAATATAAACAACATCAAAATTTCAATGTTCATCAACTTTAGTGGACTGCAAATTTTTTGCACTGTGGAGCACTGTTTAACAAAAGATGTCAAATTACAGCTGGAAGTCTCAGCTAAAAGTTAAAAAAAAAAAATTCAGCAGCTCCTACCTGCTCCTTTCAAAAAAAAAAAATAACGAACAGTAAAAACTATAAAATGACAAAGTAACGAAACATGAATTTTCGCTCATGATTGTTGTTGTTGCCATAATTCTTTACTGTTTAAGTTATGACATAATGCAATATACATACATACTAGTCAATAATATTAATTGTTATATTTTTCATTGTTGGAAAAAGCATAAGCTTCAAATTTGATTAAAGTTTGACACTGGGTATAAATGTAGGCCTAGTGGAGCAAGTTATGGGCACAACAAACGATGGCATAAAAGAAGAGCTAATACATATATTTAAAATTATTTTGGCCGCAATAAATTTTAATGTAGCGATCGACAGTAACGAATTTCATATACATATATTGCATGGATACTGCCAAGTTGTTTGTTGATCTTTATGACTGGTACTACATGCCTGTAACTGTGCATCAATAGGTATGTCTCTATCTAAAGGCCCTTCTTAAATGATTTAATTTTTACATTTTAATTGATTATTTGTATCAAGTATGCTATCCGAAGAAGCTCAGGAAGCGAGGAATAAAGGCTATAAGCCTATAGATTACATCATTCGCGAAGAATTGGACGTGTAGCCACTAATGAAGACGTAATGCATAATATTTTATTGTCTACAGACCCATTTATAAATACATTTCGCTTAAAGCTGCAAATCAAAAAATTGGAGTCCGATAAACATGTTAAAAAATTATAAAAAGACTATGCTACTTATTTATGTTTTTTCTATTTGTTTTTGGCGTGGGAGATGGGCGTAAAAGTGTGTGGATGAGGTATACATTTTCAGGAGACCATTCTACAATTACAATATTTATTTTTTGTGTAAATTGACTTGACACTTAAAAAACCAAGGGAGTTAGGCCACTTTAAAAACCAAGTATGGGAGGTAGGCGGATATTTTTCAAATTTCACACAGATTATTGAGAGGGTTAAAAATGCTATGTGGCAAAAATCAATTCCGTAGGTCAAAATTTGATTTTCACCTTGTATGGGAGGTGGGCGTATCATTTTGATTTTTCATTTTGTTCTTAATTTAAGCAAAAAAATGCCTATGTGCCAAGTTTCATTGTCCTCCGCCAACTTTTTCTATTTTTAGCCGCTCGTTATATGCACTTCAACCAATGTGCACCTTGTCTGTATACACACATCCATATACATATATGTATGTGTCTATATGAAATATACATATATTAAGTACTCAATTCAGCAACAGAACATAGTGGTTTATGTACTCATAAGCTGGATTCACCCATGGTTTCAGAACAAAAAATTTGTTCCGAAACAACTTTTTTACATGTATATAGTTTGACGTTTCACTTCTTGAGAGAGAGAGAAAGAGAGAGAGAAAGAGAGTTAACTTACTTAGGAACATGAATTGGTTTAATTTTTGTTCTGAAACATTTCAACTGCGCTGTCATTTAATTTTTTAAATAAAGTTGATCTGAGATACCACATCTCATAATATATGTACATATGTATAATAAAATACAAAACTCGTTTTATACTGATTACTTTAAATATTAATAATAGAATCAAGTATATGTATGTACATTGAAATGGATTTAAATGAATCGATTGCATTGAAGCTTATTGCAGAAATCTTAACGCCAGGTAGAGACATAGGTAACAAAAGATACAAGACTTCATTTTTAGTTTATTTTCATATATGTATTTTCATCAAATGCGCTTTCGTTAACTCAATGGCTATTAAGACAAGCACTTGTGTTTTAGCCAAGGAAACAAGGAAATTGCATTCATCTGCTACTGTATTGCCCACTTGTAAAACTCACACACATAGTTTACAAAGTTATTTCATACAGTAGCCTTGATTTTCCAGAAGAAATGTGTAAAGTGAGTGAATCGATCACAACAAACTCTCATAAACTAATACCGTGTTCAGACATACCCCTTAAGGCATTTTTCGTAATTAAGGCCTTAATTGATCACAGTTTATCATTTAATAATTAATTTATCTATTAATAAATTGAGCAATTAGTAGTTAATTGTATTACAAATTGCATAAAACTCGAATTGCAACCCTGGTCCTAGGTATGTTTATTAAGAACTGTGTCCAGTGAGCAGAAAAATTTCCAATAATGGCGAGCCATATGTCAAAAAATATACAAACATATAAACAAAACAAACTGAATTTTCAAACAGACTGAATATATACATAAGTAAGTAAACAAAAACCAAATGGCTGGTGAAGAAGGAGACCTTTGAGTTGCATTTTGCTGGAATAATAAAAGGAGCAATAGCTGCTTTCTCAAACTTTGTAATATTGTTAAGTTTTCCTTTTTCTTTTTTTAAGCAGTGATAACTTTGAATCAAGAATTGATCGCAATGACTCTAAGAGCTCCATATTTCTATTATATGCAAGTAAAATTTCTCTTAAACCAAATTTAAATTTACAAATACGAATATTCACGAAACAAAGAAAAGCAATAAATATGATATCGTTTTTATTCATATTTGATGATAGATACTGTTGACCACAAAGCCCGTAGGATTTACCCCTATCATAATAAGTAATAAACAATACAGATAAAAACAAAACATAAAATAAAAACAATGTTTTTATCAGCTGTCAAATGATAATTGAGTCAGCTAAATTGAGTATGTGTAAAAGCTAGATTTAACTACTCAATTGAAATTAAATTGACTAAATTAAAAATAAATGCCTGAACACAGTATAAAAATGTTTCAGAAAAAATTTTGTACTGAAACCATGGGTGAATCCATGGATATTCCATCCTATAAACATTTTAGTTGTGTATTTGTATGGATTTTGAAAAAGGGAGAATACAACATATATGATCACCTGTTATTTGCTGTATGCAAACAAAGAGTATAAACTTGTTATATACAATGTATCATAATTCTGTGTATCAAACACACAAAAGAACGACGTAGCAAGGCACAGTTATTTCACAATTATGATTATTAATTTTTCAACAATAGTGATTAACAAATCACAGGTACAAAAATATCGTATCGCTAGCATGCATGTCGGATTTTGAATACCTGGTTAAAATATCGAAGAGTATATAACTATTATAGTTTGCCAAATTTCGTTACGTAAATTAATGCTCGGAGAAGAAAGTGTATCGTGAACTTCTTCCATTGCAGGGTAAATTTCGCATCAAATTTACATTATTGGGCATTCAACCGCCAAAACGCATTAGAGTGTAGACAGAGGAATGTATGGCTCACTGGAGCGTCGACGCAACGTGGGGTGTGTCACTGTTTTATCGATACTACAACCTTTCTTGTCACGGTTATCTTGGGGAAGCACTTCTTACTCTTCTCTTTCCCTTGAGTGCTGATCCAAGGCAAAATCATAAAGATTTCATAATGTCTGTATTTTATGTGTATTTTCAATCAAATCCGTTATATTTGGACGTAACTAATGTCCCTTAGTACTAGCACTAAGAATGTCAGCAGCAGCTAGTGCCGCAAGATGCTGATCTATATCTTCTGGTGTTTTACGTTTTAAAATCGGATGACTCGTTCCCGAGTTAGGGTGAAATATGTCCACGTACCTGGCTAATTTAGTGGCAAAAAATTGCCACGCCCATAAAAAAAAATCTGGACCTGATGGAAAACGGATTCGAGCTTAGCGCATCAAAATCCATATAGTACACATAGTTTTATTCAAAGGCGGATTTGGCTGCTGAGCAATGTAATGGGAGTCATTATGAAATTGAAGAGAATAAGTGAAAGCCGTCTTGCTTACGATGTATGCGCACCTTTTATTTTCATAGTGGCTACGTACGCGATAGGTTTTTTATAACCACAAGATCTACCTTTTGAATTCTTTTAGCCCTTTGAAGTACTATTGTTATATGTACTCCTATTATATCATGAGAAAACATTGTTTTCATTAAGTATTTTGTGGTTATTATTGTTTCTTAAGAGATCACGTCCTACCTTAGATTCAGGGAAAATTTTTTCGTTAGGGAGTTTTATTATTGGTGATATCTTTTAACATTGGGTATTTTTGGTTCTTCGAGGATTTTAGGTTTTGTTTTGATTTCAGGTACAAATTTTTTTTTTTTGGAATTTTTCTCATATATTTCCAACTCGGCACGTTGGAAGTTATTGTTAACTTCTGGCAAGCCTTCGGGCTTCTTCAGGTGGGAGATTTTTCTGTTTGAGAATGGTCTCAGATTAAATTCCTCTTTTACAGCTTGCTTTTAAGAGAATTGTGCATAAATTACATTAAAAAATTAAAATAGCACCAAACAAAGACGCTTGGCATACAATATTTGAAATTTTCATTATCGTAAAAAGACATGGCTTAGAAAAACGCTTGAAAGTGTAAATATATATTAAATTAATATAAATATAAAACAAGAAATAGAAACAGTAGGCGTATAGCGCAGATCATATAACGATATGTTCGACTGGGGCCGATATTCAAGGCATGGCCCCTACTCAAACAATGCATTGTACATAAACTATGAGAGGAAAAAAATATCTTAAGAGAAAAGATTTAGAGAAAGAGAGAGAGAAAGATGAGAAGAGGAACAATTTTCAGTAGCCATGTAATCTTTTTATCAGTCGTCGAAAATCCAAAAGTACGTAACATCACTTTTTTAAATTTTCCAGGAGAAACAAGACACTTCCTAAAATTAAAAATAGTTCAGATAGAATATGGAATTAAAACAGAACCAATAAAATAACTCAAGAGAAAAAAATATATTTTTCGAAAAATTTTTAATTTATATTTGTTACTTTTTCTTTGTATTTATGTTTTCTGAAACAGAAGTACGTTTCATCACAAATATATTTTTTCAACATAAATGAGAAAGTTAAAATATGAAGTAATTTTTCAATTCTTTTTTGGTTTAATAAAAGATTAAATGGATTTATGTGTTTTTTTATTATTATCTTTTCAAAGGAATGAAGTTTAATGTTAACCATGTACAAATTTAATATTATCATAAAAATAATGCCAGTGCAAAGGAAGCTATCATTTATTTTTAAAAATTTTTATTCTCTCAGTATGCAAGAGATTTGAATGGCTGAACTCGCATTTTTTGTTTGCTCGTCGAACCTTATAATCTTCTTTAATATCAGTTTCAAAATAAATGGTTCCCGATGAGTCACAAGTTCCTAACTTTTAATTCTAACTAGGAAAAAATTTCTGATTCATAAATTTATCATAAAACTGAATTAACAATTAAACATTTTTCCTGCTTTTGTATTTTTATGTTGGCAACATCATAACAAAAACACAATGCTATCAAAACCTGCAAGTCGAGAGAGGTACCGCAGCCTATTATATCTAGTTCAATTTCTGGCTAACCATTTCAATGATTTTTCGAATTGTGGATTTGTTGAAGCGCAGCGTTATGAAGGGATTTTTCCCTACCTAAACGTTTTAGGTCGATGGATTCTAAAATCCATTTTTGTAAAATCCATTTAAATGAAAATATTACACTTACCAATTCTGGAAATTATATGGTTTACATTCATTGCTTTTTGTTTCTACATATTTTTTTTTGCAAATTTTTCGACCTCTTTCTCTTTATAATGATACAAGTTTCTTAAGCTTAAGGGCTTTATATTATATAAATATATATATATATATATATATATATATATCGTTAACCTTTCGTTAATTTCTTCAGGAAATTCTTGTATTTTTTGATATATTCTTCTTACAATCAAAAAATTTTTTGTAATTACAATTTTTAAAAACAATTTGTATCATAAAATTCAAATTTCAAAATATTTGTAATTGTGAAAGAACCACATAATTCTATAAAATACGGAATTTAATTATAAACGTCAATATATGCTAGAAATGTTACACATTATAAACGACCAATTTTCCATAATCTTATAGATGTTTGTTAGATAGGAACAATAACAGAATTCAGGACAAATATATATATATATATATATATATATATATATATATGTATATATATATATATATATATATATATATATATATAATATATTTCGTATATACATATGTATATTTATTGAAATTTAGTGTTTGTTATTTTTATGCAAAGCATTTTAATATAATATACATTATATATATGTATATATATACATATATATATATATATATATATATATATATATATATATATATATACTAGCGTACCCAATCTTATGATGTGGGCTGTGCATGGACCGTGTATCATATTTTGCACAACATCATATAATTCAGGATCACCACTGGATTTGATCTGGAATTTCAGAACGTATAACATTGTCAACTTCATGCGATGTGATTTTATTCACCAACCATTTTGAAATGTGAGCGTGTGGCAAACCACGCTTTTGCCACTCCACAGAATACATCCAGAACTTCACTTCACCAAACACTTTAGATTTCACGCTTTCAATTTCTGCTTAAAAACACGGGAAGTGGTGTCATGGCGGTCGGTAGGAATTCGGTCAGCGAATAAATTATCTTTAATGTCACTCCATTGCGGATTACACGTAAATATTATAAATAAATCTGATCGACCGTAATGACGCACATAAGTCATTGCATCCTGCGCTTACTCATGCATATGACGTGGGCTGTGCATAATGTATTAAAATATTTATGTTTTTAGTGTTGTATTTATATGTAATATATATTTCATAGATCTCCGAAGTTGTGATTTAGAAAATCTAAGTATATAAACTAAATTAATGGTTTGACCAAAATTTTATTGTAATAAACTTAAAAACGAATTGTATTACAGTTTTTCAAAATATTAACTCAAATATTTCGAAATGATTGCAGAGTTCACTAAAATGGCTATAACTATAATAATACTACTATATATACTATAACTAATATATATATATATATATATATATATATATATATATATATAAGAAACTGTATTTACATAAAAACCTTGGTATTGACGTCACCTTTCACATAAATCGGTTCACGCATTCCGGAGGACATCAATTACTAACACAATATATATATATATATATATATATATATATATATAGTTTTTTCGCATTTATATTTTTATAGAAATTTTGTATTTGTTTTCCATTGCCTTTATATTAAAAATATATTACTATATTTTCGGTTGTAAAAATATTTGGAACATACAATATGTTACTTAAATTTTCAATTTACATTATGTTAATATCGAATAATAGAATATATGAAAATAGATAATGTTGTTAACATTTTGTATATGTAATATTTTTTAGTTTAGAATTCAGTGCCACACAGTGTATTTTTTCATTATTTGTTATGTTAAAATATAAAAACTATGTGTTAGTTACACACACATATTATCATATATATATATATATATATATATATATATATATATATATATATCTATATATATATATATATATATATATATACATACATATATATATATATATATATATATATATATATATTGAATATATATATACATACATATATATATATATATATATATATATATATATATATATATTGCATATATATATATATATATATATATATATATATATATATATATATTGAGTAAATATATATATATATATATATATATATATATATATATATGATTACCTTAGGCTTAAAAAACTTGTATTATTAAAAATATAGACAATTTTTCAACTTATATTGACCATTATTGAAATTTTATGTAAACAAACTTAGATATGTCACCTTAATGAACTGCTAAAGTAGGATAAAGTTTACAATAAGAGTTACAAACTTTAAAAAGAGCTATGAAATGTTTAAAAGGCTATTGCTTGTAATATAAAAACTATGTGTTAATTACACACACATATTATTATTTTTATTATTGGTTATATTAAAATATCAAAACCATGTTTTATTTACATACATATATTATAATATTTTCTATTAATATTTGTTAAAGTTGTAGACATGAACATATAGAATTATGTAGTTTTTTCATAATTGGAATTATTTTAATATTTGAATTTTATGATACACATTGTTGTTTATACTGTGTTTATACTGTTTTCTTGCATTTTTAATTGAGTCAATTTAATTTTAATTCAGCAATTAAATCTAGTGTTCACACACACCAAATTTAGCTGACTCAATAAGCATTTGACAGCTGAAAAAAAATATGTCTATTTGTTTCGTGAATTTTAAAAATGGATGCAAATTTTGTTTTAAAAGAAATTTTGCTAGCATATAACAGAAATATGGAGCTCTTGGAGTGATTTCGATCGATTTTTTATTCAAAATTACCAGTGCTTAAAAAAATAAAGAGAAAAACGTGATAATTTTATAAACTTTGAGAAAGCAGCAGCTATTGCTCCTTTATATGTATATATATATATATATATATATATATATATATATATATTTATGTATAAATGTTTGCATATTTTTTGACATTTGTCTCGCCATTATATGAAATTTTTGTGCTCACTAAACACAGTTCTTATTAAACATACTTATGACAAAAGTTGCAATTCGAGTATTACGCAATCAGTAACACAATTAATTACTAATTGCTCAATTTACTAAATGACTTCTTGTATAATTTGAGGTCAACTAATGCCTTAATTGAGAAATATGTCCTAATTGTGCAATTAAGGAGTATGTCTGAACACCGTATTAGAAATGTAATTACAAAAAAATTTGTGATTGAAAGAAGAAAATATTAAGAAATGTGATAATTCCTGAACAAGTTAACCAAAGGTTATATATATATATATATATATATATATATATAGATATGTATATACATATATATATATATATATATATATATATATACATATATATATATATATATATATATATATATATATTGAGTATATATATATATATATATATATATATATATATATATATATTGAATATATATATATATATATATATATATATATATATATAATATGAAATTTATTTGTTGGGTGGTTAAGCAATGTCTATATGCATTTCATTGGTGCTTCTTACCAAATCGTCAGTAGACTTCAACCACAGTTTTGCAAAGTTTCAAACTTCTCAACTTATTAAAAGACTTCCAAAAACCATCTGAGAATTATGTTAAATAAATTAACTATAAAAATTCACAAACAATTTCAAAAAATCACATATAATAAGTGTAGCAGGCTATGAAACTTATACAAACCAAACCCAACAAACAACTTTTATTCGATACGACTCCATTTTATTCTTCTATACCTTTATACAATTAGAAATCCCTTGGATAACAATGAAAGTATTTATAAGGCAAAATGAAAAATAAAATCTCAATCGAATTGTTAATAAACTAATTTTTTTACATATTGTCATTGTACTATTATAATATGAAATTTATTTGTTGGGTGGTTAAGCAATGTCTATATGCATTTCATTGGTGCTTCTTACCAAATCGTCAGTAGACTTCAACCACAGTTTTGCAAAGTTTCAAACTTCTCAACTTATTAAAAGACTTCCAAAAACCATCTGAGAATTATGTTAAATAAATTAACTATAAAAATTCACAAACGATTTTAAAAAATCACATTGTAATAAGTGTAGCAGGAAATGCATATAGACATTGCTTAACCACCCAACAAATAAATTTCATATTATAATAGTACAATGACAATATGTCAAAAAATTAGTTTATTAACTATATATATATATATATATATATATATATATATATATATATATAATTACCTTAGGCTTAAAAAACTTGTATTATTAAAATTATACACAATTTTTCAACTTTTATTGACCATTATTGAAGTTTTATGTAAACAAACTTAGATATGTCACCTTAATGAACTGCTAAAGTAGGATAAAGTTTAGAATAACAGTTACAAACTTTAAAAAGAGCTATGAAACGCTTAAAAGGCTATTGCTTATTTTTCCTATGAAGCTGTTTATATGCGTTTATGAATTAGACTGATAGCACTGCTCAGCAGCCAAATCCTCCTTTGAATAAAACTATGTGGACTATAAGGATTTTGATGCGCTAAGCTCGAATCCGTTTTCGGTTTTTTCCATCAGGTCCAGATTTTTTTCTATGGGCGTGGCAATTTTCCCCCCCTAAATCAGCCAGGTACGTAGACATATTTGACCCTTACTCGGGAACGAGTCCAATTTTAAAAAGTAAAACACGAGAAGATGTGTAACAAAATTGTTTTTATTTTAGTCACATACAGTTTTTCATTATCTCTTATCGTTTTGGAAATATTCAGAAATTAATCGAGAAAAATATTTTTTTTCGTGCAAAATTGTTAATTTTTTCAGATTAAAAGCAAATATTCAACACTTTTCACCCTTATCTAATAGTTATAGATCTTAGAAATAAAAAAAGCTATAAACCATAAAAATCGGTTATAAAATTTAGATTTCATTTTCAATTTACCGCAGGTACCCAATGCTGTAATGCTACCAACCTTTCATTTCGTTAGGTGAACAGGTAAAGGAACTAAAGTACAATGGTATTTTGCATGGTTCTTGGATTTAAAAGTTATAATATAGTATTTTTCACTAACCTGTAATTCTAAATCGAGAAAATTAGAGTAGATTCTAATATTTATTGCAGCAGTATATGTGGAAATTGATGGACAATAAGTGAGTCATTTGGAAATGCAACAAGTAAACCTTATATTTCAAATCAAACTAATCTGAATAACTTAATTCGTGAATAAGTGCTCTCAATAAACAAGTGTCAGCTTCTTGCATTAAAAATAAAATAATGTAATTTGGTGCAAAAGGACGTGAAAGTTTCGTACTTTCGAAATAGAGAACAAGCCTTTTTGAGTTATTTCAACAGAGAAGATTTGGTATTTTGTGACCACTGTGACGACCAAAAGTCACATGTTTCATTTTTGGGTCACATACTATTGCAGAGGCTGAGTAGAAGAAACAATACAAGACTTAGGTATTGATTGAAGTAATGTTTTTTTATAAATATTTGAAGATGTAATGTAGAATTTCTTAGAGAGTAAAGTATTGAATTCCAATATTAGTTTATAAATTAAATATATTGTAGTAATTATCAGAAAATTGACCATGCAATCAAGTTAGTCTGCGTCCCATTGTGCGCGTGGGGCCTAGGAGTGGGTTATTAACGAACTGTTTCCTAACCGGAGCGTCTCCTTGCTGGAAACGTTGTTCGTTACTCACCCATAGCTAGTGACTCTATTTAATTCGGTCCGGTCGCGTCGAGGTAAGGGAATAACCAGCCGATTAGATTACACCTAACAGGAGCGTCTCCGTACTGGTGTATGAGATTGGATATTGTGGTGTTCGCCTAAGCCTTTCGTTGTTGAGCCCAAGAGTGGGTTATTGGCGAACCGTTTCCTAACCGGAGCGACTCCTCGCTGGAAACGTTGTGTGCTACTCACCCATACGTAGTGACTCCATTCCATTCGTTCGAATCATATTAGGGTCGGAGAACGTCCATACACAATTATATACCTAACAGGAGCGTCTCCGTACGGGTATATAAACAGTGGGAATCGTCTCCAAGCTATTTTAACCCACCGGCGAATAAAAACTAAAAAATCCTCTGCAGCTCAAGAACTGCTCGACATTTTTTTGTTTGCAAATTGATTGTAAATAAACTTGTATCTTTTTATATATAATCAACAACCCTGGACCCCAGCACCCAGCGGAAACGTGTCGTTACACCACATACATAACAAAATAAGTTTGGAGATTTGTTATAAATCCTTGACATTTTGTACTATGAAAGCTTTTATGGATTATTTAATGGCTTTATTTCTTTACTCAATAAGAAATATATATACTTTTGCCGACTTTAACCGCACGATATCAAATTAAAACTGACTCACTTATTGTCCATCAATTTCCACATATACTGCTGCAATACATATTAGAATCTACCCTAATTTTCTCGATTTAGAATTACAGGTTAATGAAAAATACTATATTATAACTTTTAAATCGAAGAACCGTGCAAAATACCGTGTACTTTAGTTCCTTTACCTGTTCACCTAACGAAATGCTATCGGCACGCATATGAAAGGTTGGTAGCATTACAACATTAGGTAGCTTCGATAAATTGAAAATAAAATCTAGATTTTATAACAGATTTTTATGGTTTATAGCTTTTTTTATTTCTAAGATCTGTAACTATTAGATAAAGGTGCAAAATGTTGAATATTTGCTTTAAATTTTTTTAATTCCATTTTTTTCTCGACTAATTTCTGAATATTTCCAAAACGATAAGAGATAAAGAAAAAATGTATACGATTAAAATAAAAACAATTTTGTTACACATCTTCTGGTGCTTTACTTTTTAAAATCGAGTTTTTGTTCCCGAGTTAGGGTGAGTTAGGTGAAATAAAAAAAAAATCTGGACCTGATGGAAAAAAATCGAAAACGGATTCAAGTTTAGCGCATAAAAATCCATATAGTGCACATAGTTTTATTTAAAGGGGCGACAAAAAGTTATTTTTTGCAGAGCAGTGTAATATACGAGTATATGTATTTTATTTTTAATTCCTATGCCAAGTCTGTTTAAAGATATTCAAAGTTTACAAACAACGGCAAAATCAACGCTTGCTTTGGATTTAAAAATTCAAATATTTGATTTCCTTATCTTACCCTAAGTTTGATGATACGTTCATTTGAGTTGTGAAATAATACACATGTTTGGTTTAAAAGCGGCCAAAAGTAATTTGTTTTCATGTTCGCCGATTTGGATAATTTTTTGGTATTTTGTTGACAGGTAACTGAACATTAAGATTCCGTAATATTAGGCTGATGTAAACATTATTTGGTCGGACAGACACGCTCGAAGTTTAAATATGTTCGCTTGTTTAAAATGGCATGCACATTTACTGTATTTTCAATCTTTTGGTACAATCACAGTAAACTTATCATTTGACTTTGTTGTATATTTTTGTAAATGACAAATTCAGATGCTCTTACCTACTTCTTTCCAAAAAAAACTATAAAGTGATAAAGTAACAAAACATGAATTTTCGTTCTTGCTTGTTGTTGCCATAATTCTTGACTGTTTAAAATTTTTACATAATGTAATATATGTACATACTAGTCAATAGTATTAATTGTTATATATTTTATTGTTGAAATAGCGGCAAATAAAGCTGGAATTCAGAAGAGATTTAAACACTGGGCATAAAGGTAGACGCAGTGGAGCAAGGTATGGGCACATCATACGATAGCAATTCCTCAAGGTTTTCCGAAAATCCAGCGAAAACTGCAGAAGTAATTGACATGAAAGAAGAGTTAATTCATAGATTTAAAAATATTTTGGCCGCAATAAATGTTAATGCAGCAATCGACAGTAACGAATTTCATATATATTGTATGGATACTGCCAAGTTATGTGTTGATCTCTATGGCTGGTACTACATGCATGTAACTGTGCATAAGATTCTTGTGCAGGGTAAAAAAATTATAGAAAAAGTTTTCTGCAAATAGGTATATCTCTAGCTAAAGGCCCTTCAAGAATTCAAGGATTTTATTTTTGCTTTTTAATTGATTATTTGTATCAGGTGTGCTGTCCGAGGAAGCTCAGGAAGAGAGGAATAAAGACTATAAGCCTATGATTACATCATTACAACATTCAGGAAGCTCAGGAATAACGACTATAGAGCTTATAGCTTATTGAAAATCATATATTTTAAGAAAATGTCCTCTTCGTAGTTTCAATTTACTTTGTTAAGGTTGTAGTTAAAATAGGTTTAGTTAATATGAAAAGAGATTATGTCGACGGAAATATCAGAGTTTAAGATTACGCTAACCTAAGAGCAAAGGTAAATCATATCTCAAAAATACGGTCTTAGAAATCCTTATAAAGTAAATATAAAATATTTTAAGAACTATTGAAATGGAATAAATTAAGTTAAAAAAAGCGACATTCTTTAATTACAACTTCGATGGCATTATGTTTTTATCAATTTAAAATATCCAATGCACATACAATACATCAATTATAAATTAAACCAGTGATGCTCATTTCATAGAACAATTGCTTATTGTTAACACCCACCACTTTGTTATGCTCTTTTAATTCAGTTGTCTTTCAGGCGGCAAAAGGTGGTACCAGCACGAAAAGTTTTCGTGATAAAAAATGCATTTGGTAATCCTCAATGTCTTTTGTGTTATAAAAAATAATGATGAAAGATATGATAGAGGTTAAAAAAATGTCAAGTGTTGCAAACCTACAAACACAGCAAATCATTTTCTGATGGTATTTTTATTAAAGAACTTTTAAGTAAAATTCTCTCTAAACTTAATTGTTATATTATCTGAGTTGAATCTCTACCCTTATCGCGTTGTACTATTACGCGCCGTGTATTACAGTTAGGAATATCTGATTCTGCTATAAAGCAAAAAATACAAAATTGTAAATTTTATTATATTTGCATTGACGAAACCACGGGCATAAACGATCTCTGTAAATTTATTATTTGCGTTCGTTGCATGGATTATGTTTCACAAGTTTATTTGTGTGACCTAATATATTGTAACAATTACTCCTCTAGTTAACTTGTAAGCCTTAAAAATATAGAAAATAATATTGTAACCTTACAATGTTTTTTTCTTTTTGTCAGAAAAAAACCCTTTAAAAACTACCTGTAATAAAATGCAATATAGGACGTTTTTGTCATTGTAATCTTGTTGTTGCCCTTGATGTTTAAAACATTATTCTTGAATGCACCTTCAATAAAACAATTTTGCATTATGGTAATAATTTTAACGAACATTTTATATTGGTATCTTAAATTGAATTAATATTCATAGGCTAATTGTTCGAAATTAATTTAAAATCTCAGAAAGACATGATGATAAATATTCCAAGGCAAGAAAAATGGGACATGAAGAAAATAATCAAACGGTAACACGGGTATTAAAACAAAAACGTGTTAACATCAGGTTGATACAGTTCTCGGATTCTTTTTCATAATAAAATTTGTGTAAATAGGAACTGTTATCACATTCAACTAAGCCACCTAAAAAGTGGTGACAAACACAATATACATATGAGCACTGATGATGAAAGTGTTGAGACTTTCGAAAATAGCTGTTCTGCTCTGCTGTGTAAGTTGAATATAACTGATGTTGACTTTCCTTTGTGCCTTGGAATATTTAGCATCATGACTTTCTGAGATTTTAAATTAATTTCGAACAATTAGCCTATGAATATTAATTCAATTTAATTTTGCATTATCTTAACTCCCGGAAAAATAAATTTAAGCAATTTTTTCCTGGAAAGCCTTATATATGTATATAAAAAATAATTTTAATCTTTCATGTTTTTACTTCACCTACCTATGTACGAAGAAGAATAAAATTTTGTGTGCGTGATATTGCAATCTGTTTTCTATCATTCTTGCTTTTCGTTTTACTGTACATACAAATTAATCTGAGTTTCTCATCAATACAAACACTTTTTATTTTTGAGCATTACCGAATTAAACTCAAGTTGAGAATGTGTTGTGCATATGAAATATAATAAACTTATTTGTCAGAAGCGATAGAGAGGAAATCCAGAGAGACAGTGAGAGAAACAGAGAACGAGAGAGAAAATAAGATGGAGAGAAATAGAGCGACATAAAAAGGCTGTACTCCTTATTGTCCTATTTATATTCCTCCTTCTTCTTTCGGCGAGAAAACTGCTTTAAGTTTATTCGATGTTTAACATTTAAGAAAGCTAAGGTAGAGAAAAAAATAATATTAAGAGACAGAGTAGAAACAATGCGATCATTTAAAATACTTAAAGCTTATAAATATATGGGGTTGAGTCAAAATAGCCAAGTTTATGATATAGTCGACAAAGAAAATATTTATTTTTGTAAAGTTTGCATCAAGCTTTAATTGCATTACATTTATTAAATACCTTCAACAATTTCTTGGCTTGTTGAGGAGCTGCACAGTCTTTTTGATCTCTGACAACCGGCTTAAGAATTACACCCAGAAAACTTTCATTTTCTATGAGTTGTTTGGCCATTAGGGTACGTGCAGATGAACGACGTCTCTGCTTAATAAGCTCAGATATAGATTGAAGCTTGTCTTTGTTATTAACGTCCTATTTATTGTCAAGAAATATTTATATCTAAATGTTTGTGTATATAAATATGTTTCCATTTTTAAATAAATTTTTTAATTGATAAACTTGACCAGCTTCCAGCAGCCATTTTTATGGTATTTGTTAGACATGTATAGTTTATAAATGTGTGTATATATGTTTATGTATACTAAACTGTTTCCTACGAAATTCACTTACCTGTTGCGCTGGTTTCTCAACAGTAACTTCAGCAGTCGTTTTCTAATTACAATCGTGGTTGGCGTTTAAATTTTGTTAGTTGGTGTAAATTAAACAGATAAAGTTCACGTCAAGGTAACAGACATAGTAGATAGAGCATATGGAAATTTATAAAAATAACATAGAGTACGTTCAAACAATTAAATTTGTATGAAATTTTAATTAAACGTATAAATGTTTTTCTAGCTGCAAGTATATTTACCTCTGGCTCAATAATAACAGGACGTAATGTAGCAGAATCCTTGTCAATTAAGTCTTGCGGAATTTTACCTTTTCCAACTTTAAAGCCCTTAGGCTCCTCAGCAGGTTTTTCAGCAGCGGCTTCTTTCTTTTAACGTAAAACGTAAAAATATACACAAAAATAGAGGTAAGACATATAATAAAGACATTAACATACGAAAGCATGGTCCTAATTTTAGAAGTATTTTAAAAGATATTAATACCTTGACAGGACTATTCTTTTGTGTGGCCTGCTGAGCCTCTGGCTTGGCTGAAGCGAAAATTGGCTTTTCCATTTTATTTGGAATTTCAAGTTGGCGTGCAAAATCACTTGCTTCAAAGTCAGGCTTTTCAAACTTCTCCAACACAGGTCTTTCATAATCGGGAATTTCCGGAAGCTCTTCGTACTTGGGTTTTGCTTTTGCCTTTGCTTTTGTTTTCGGTTTGGCTGGTTCAGTCTTTGACTCCTCCTTTGATTGAGCTACCGAAGCTTTTCGAAGCTTGGGTAATTTTTCAGCTGGCTTAGGTTCTTCAATTACCTATTCCGAATGAGTATAGACAAATTCATGCACAATATCACACATATAAACAAATGAATGTTAATCCATTTTGAATGTTAACCATTTTTAGTTTTGGGTGCTGTTAATCGACTTTTAGATACATATATTTGCGTCAGTTTTTGAGTTATTTAAAGAAAAGCAATGCTCACACGAAAGAGATGGACGAATCAGAGTCAGGGTTTTCAAATATAATTCTTATATTATTTTGACAGTTACTTGCATTGCTTTTGCTAATACTCTGGCAACACTTGACAGGCATGGAAAATATTGGATCATATTCAAAGTCAAAAGCAAAATTTACTTTAGGAGTTCTTGAATTAAATTTCTGGAAACTCAGCATGTTTGAAAATCGCTTATAGTTTGAAATAATACAAACTCCTTTCAGCATATTCCAAAATATATTTTCGAATTTTAAACGACATGAGTTTCAGGATGCAATGCCTTAAGTTTTGAATTAATTTGGTTTACTTATATTATGATATATAAACAAAACAAAGCCGGTATAGGTTTTTCTATATCATCTTCTCCATCTTTTGTTATTTCGTCGTAATCAAAACCAATATTTCAACCTACTAGAGTAGATTATCAACACCTGTCCATCACGAAACGAAGTGAATCAAAAGTTTTCGTTTGCCTATACAGATTTAACACTTATATGTTAAGACACTCAAGATTTTCTCAATTAAAAGAACACTTTTTTTTACTATGACAGAAGTATATAAAAAAAAGGAATTTCAAATGGAAATTTGAAATAATATCTTTAGTTACTTAAAGTATTTTATATACAAATCTTTAGTTATTCAAAGAAATTTTGGATCCCCTGTGAAATGCGCATAGAAACTAGCTAAAACCCCTCAATTGATCACTTTGAAATTTTTAGTAACATTTTAGTAACAAAACATTAGCACGAAATTAATATTAATGAGAATGTTGACGTGAATAGTCAAATAATTACAAAATGTGGCTCCACATGAACCCGATAAAAATCTGTGTATAATTTATAAAAAATAATTTCTTAATGAAACCAAATAAAATTATTGAAATTTGTCCGCACAAATCAACAAGAAATCACGTAAGTATGTTCGTCTTGCTTAAGATCGACAACATAACAACTTCTTTATTAAGCTAGTTTTCTTATATACACGATGCAAAACTTGGTCTATATACATATATATATATATATATATATATATATATATATATATATATGTATATATATTGCTTTACAAATTCTTTTGTGCAAAAGCAATAATAAAATGTAACTAGAGACATTATTGCCATTAAATAGGACGAACTGCAATACCAACATTAAAAAATTTGACTGTGCTTAAAATACACCTGGGATAAAATTTAGTATAAGTAAATTCTATAAATATGTATCTAATGAAATACTAACTATAACATTACAATTCTTCCCCTGAAGAAGTCGACAAACAATCGACGAAACGTTGGGAAAAAAATGTAATAAATTGTTTTTATTAACATTAAATACGTCAGGCCGGACTAGCTTAAAAAAATTCATCATATATTAAAAATAATAAAACTCATCTGCCGTTTTTTATAATTTTGCTAAATAGAAAAAATATAAAATTAAATATCAATTAGGGCGCGATCAATTTACATGAAGCTCTAATCGACACAGAGAGTTTCAAGTTATTTCGAAATTGTACAATTTCCAGCATGTGACTTTGATTATGGCCCATTCATAAGAGGAAGGACGATAGAAATAAAAGCATAAGAGATAGAAAAAGCTGGAAAACTTTTCAGAATTGGAAGTAATCATACATATATGGAATCCGAAAGTAAGCGCACGTGCAGCAGAAATAATGCAGCATATATGCAAGTTTCGGATGTGTAACTAATATTTTTGGAATGGTAAATAAATTTTAATTAAAATGTTAATCATCCTTCAACTGAATTCATTCAGGGGCATTAGAACT
The DNA here is from genome assembly GCA_963675445.1 of Linnaemya vulpina. Taxonomy (NCBI): domain Eukaryota; kingdom Metazoa; phylum Arthropoda; class Insecta; order Diptera; family Tachinidae; genus Linnaemya; species Linnaemya vulpina. Next base: position 49,138,696 of record OY776281.1, on the reverse strand, counting down.
CTAATACATATATATATATATATATATATATATATATATATACGAAAAAATAGATCAGTTAAAACCTTTTTTTCCAGGTTTGTTTATGACTTTATATTTTTCTATAATGTCAAAAGTTGATTACATTTTTAACTACTCTGCTTCTAGTAATTATAAAAAATATTTATCTACAAATATATTTTGATTGTTGCTGTAGACGGTTTTCTTTGACATATGGAAAAATTTTGAACAAAATGCCTGTAACAGAGATGATTTGATAGTTTGGCATTTCCTAGGTCATTGGTCATAAAAGAGCATAAGAATATGTGTAATCAAAGAGAGTGTTAATTTATATAACATAGCTGCAATATGGGCTAGACATCAATGCTTCACGTAAAATTTGTTTATGCAAATAATTAGCCTGAGGCTGCCATTACTTTATGGAATAGAACAGTCTGAGAGATAGAGAAAGATAACAAGATAAAATTAAGTCATAAGCGAAAAAGCTATAGCAATATTTGTTTGTACAAATAGTTAGCGTGATGCTGACATCCTCATTTTGTATATAAACATGCAAAGAAAAGTTGCAGCGATAGAGAGAGATAAAAGGAAAGACAGAAACGAAGTAGCAAGTAGTTGTTGCAATGAATGCTTTCACTAGCTTCGTTCATTTGCCAGAAATAGCTATAGATTTCGAGAGTTCGTTCATGTTACCTTTGGAGTTCGCCTTTTTTCAGTAGGTTTAAGTTTAGGAATTTCCTCTTTAATCTCTTGAGGTGGTTTATTAGCTCGCAGCATCTTATTTGTAACTTGCTATACATCGGTAGACATAAAAATAAATTGGCACATATACACATATACATATATATATATATATATATATATATATATATATGTATACGAGTATATATACTTATATATATATATATATATATATATATATATATATATAGTATATATATATATATATATATATATATATATATAGTATATATATACATATATATATATATATATATATATATATATATATATATATACATATAAATTAAATTTTTTGTTTGTTTGTTTATTTAGATATGAGTGTACAGTATTTATCGCTTATGTGCAGTTCAAATTTTGCGCGACTTTTGGTGCTTATAAGCCAGTAATTCATATATAAAAACTCGATTTTATGCATTGGCAGTGCTTTTAAAAAAATTGCTTATATGTATGCTTTAGTGGTGCATGTATAAAAAACCTATAATGTGTAAATAAAACTGCAAATTTTGTTTTTACAAAACTTTAATTAAAATTATTATTTTGTGCATACAAGAAAGAAACAAGTAATAAAAAGTAAATTAAATAAAAAGGTACGTTACGTTCAGTCTTACTGGCAATTAGATGCATTTCAACACTTTTGGAAAATAGTTCATAACGTAAATTTGAGCTTAAGTAAGCAAATAAGTATCAATTCAGATTTTTTTTTTTTAATCACAAATAATCATAAAAACAAATAATATGTAGACGTTTTTAAAACAAACCCAAAATTCAATTTCATTAATTTTTGTTGATTTATTTTTGTTGATAGTCTTGTCTTGGCAAAAGTCAAAATCTATATGAAAAAATACACTACATACAAATTTTCTGATGTATTTGTACATACAGACATATATAAGTATGTAAATGTAACAAATGTTAGAACAAAGTTGTATTTCGTCAAGACGCAGTTAGGTCTGTTACTCATATATGTATGTACATTAGTTTAGTCCACAAAGAATTTTTGAATTTTTTACTTGGTAAAATGAGAACTCTTTGTTTTTTGAAGTCGAAAAATTACTGCACAAATTTATAATTTTTGGAATATGTACCGTGCATATATGAGTATATTTTTTAATACATTTTAAAAAAATTTAAATTTTTTGACAGTGCATAAAAGGGAGAAATGCATATAAATGAAATGCAAATAAAAATAATAATTAATGTTTTTTAAATACGAAATAAAATTGTTCGTGTTGGGATGCATATAAACGTTAAATGCAAAAAAGCCGACGTGAATATAAGCGATAAATACTGTATACTTATATATTGTATGTATGATGCAAGAGAAACATTGATTTTAAAATTAGAAATACTAACCTCGAGAGCTTTCTTGTCAATGACAGGATAGCGTTGAGATTCAGTCTTGTTCTCTTCTATCTAAACACAAGAAATAATACGAAAAGAGCTACAGGTAATATTTGTACAGAAGTACAAGTCTGACTACTAGGTGGCCTTAATTTGCAACTTTGCAGGAAATATAAGTATTTATATGTATTTTGTTTGTATTAAATGTCTGCATCTGTTAAATGTACTTGATTACAAGACCAGCGCCAGACTACTTTGAGCCGAGCCGCAGAGTCATACTGATGAGCCGCCGCTGCTTATCTTAACTCCGTTATATATATATACATATATATAAATATATATATATATATATATATATATATATATATATATACATATATATATATAGATATATATATATATATATATATATATATATATATAAATATATATATATATATATATATATATATATATACATATATATATATATATATATATATATATATATATACATATATATATATATATATATATATATATATACACATATATATATATATATATATATATATATATATATATATATAATATCCACAATATTTTAACATATATACTTGGAGTATTCACCCTTTTTTTGTAAAATTGTAAAATTTTAGACTAGTTTAAAAAAAGTTGTTGTTGTGCTGCATAAAATGCTCTAGGGATCTGAGTCGAACGGATGAAAATCTTTAGGCGAGATGGCAATAGTATATGTTGTCGGCCGTTTCTTATATATATTTCACGACTAAGATACGTTTAAAACATTTTTCATACCCATATATCTGTACATTAAATCACATTTTTATAAGAAAAAATATAAAAAAGCACTAAATCGCAAAAACTATACATACACAACTGAAAAAATTTTTTCGTTTAACTTACGTAGCTGGCAGCCACTGAACGTTTTTCCGTATGCCGCCGCAAAAAAAATGTATTAAGCTCATAAGAAGGCAGCAGCTTTAGAGTTTATAAATACAAACTTATTTAGCAGATTAAGTTAAGTCGGGTTATTCACACTAGTCATATATATCATGCTATTATTTTATGACTGTATGACTACACAGTGTAGGCATACAGTGTGAATGCCCCAATTGTTTTTAAATTCAATCTACCAGTCGCCAAAAATTATTCAACCAGCTGCCGCCTACAAAATCTGCCGGCGCAGGTCTCTGAAGCAGTAGATTTTGACAACTCAAGTTGATATCAGCTGATCGACATTTTTCAAATTAAGGTCACCTAGTAGTGGAATCATCTTGTGTACATGTATGCATAAGTAATAAAAACGATTAGCAGTGCCTTGAACAGTTACATATGTATATGTATAACTTTGTTTTCATATTGTTTTTTTCTGTTGCATTCATGATGACAACTGTCTTATATTTCTGTTCATATCATATCATACAGTGCTCCATATTTCTTACATACTAATACATATAACATCTCCCTTTTTTAGAACACTAACTAATAGTGAGATCGATAAATAAAAATTCTTTAGATTTCATTTAATAAATATAAAAATTAAAATTCATTTCCGTAGCCATCGAGTATTTCTTCTAAAAACCGAATCATCCTCCAGCTCTATCCAATATGACCTTCCAATATTTTTGCTTTTATCCATCCTTTTCGATTGTGGTTATACCATATTTTCTCCCCTTTTTCAAATGTTTGATTCGCAATTGCTCCTCGATCATAGTATTTCTTAGAGTATCTGTTCTTCACATCAATATTTTTATTTATGTTCGGTACTATACTTGGCTTATATAAAGAACTTTTTGCTGGCACCAATGTTCGTGTTTCTTCTTCTGCTGGTGTTTCAAAACTTCTGCTGGTGATACATTTACTTCTTTCAAAGCAGTTTTCCTGAGACTTCCTTATCAAATTTTTTGCTATCCCCTCGTACCTTTCTGCAAAGTTATTAGATTGGGCATATCCAGGACTTGTTGTTCCCAGCTTTATATCATTTTTTCTACAAAAGGTTTTAAAATCATTTGAATTGAATGGCATGTTATCTGAGACAATTTCCGTTGGTATTCCATGTTGCGAAAAACAATCTTTTAGTTTACCTATACATTCATTTGCTGTTTTTGATTTCATTGGAATTTTATTTAAATATCAAGAATAGTAATCGGCAATAATAAGAAATGTTCTTGAAGCATACCCGCATATGTCAATACCAAGCTTGTTGTAAGGTAATTTTGGAACAGTGGCTCCTTTATATTCGAGGAACGTTCTTTTGACAAACTGCGCATTTTGCAATCATATTTTCTATAGATTCGTCAATTTTTGTTCTTTGTTTTTTCTACTCCCAAGTGTGAGTGTAATTGCGATATAACTTCTTCACGTAAACCAACTGGTATAATTACTCTGTCGTTTAAAAATATAATATCCTTTTCAATGAACAAATCGTTTCTCTGTTTCCAATAGAATTTAGTGCATTCACTTAAATAAAGCTTATGTTTTGGCCATCCATTCAATAAAACGTTTCTCAACTCCCATAAACACTTATCGTGTTTTAAATCTCTTCTTAAGTTTTCTAACCAATCATCTGTAACATTAATAGAGTGTACAAAACCATTTAAATCTTCGATTTTTAAAATAGGTGTTCCTTTATTATAATATCGAGACAAATAGCCTTCAATATATAAGTATTTTCCAGGACTATGCACTAGATTGATATTATATTTTATTAAACTTAATTTCATACGTTGTAGTCTTGCTGATGGGATCTTACAGAAATCTTTTTTCATTATTTCTGAAATTTTCGACATGCAAACACCACAGTCAGTAGCTCTTTCTCGTTTTGGGCGTAATTAATTTCCGCATCAGCAAGACTTCTAGACGCAAACGCAACAGGCTTTCCATTCTGTGTAAGACAACAACCAATTCCAAATGTAAAAGCATCAGTTTCTACAGTTATTTCTTGATTTTCATCAAATGACTGTAGTGTAGAAGCACTTGCAATTAACTGCTTAATTGACTCCAAACAATCATCGTGTACAGACTGCCACTGGCAAACAACACTTTGCTTCAATAACTCTCTAAGTGGCTGGGATATTTCAGCTAGATTTGGAATACATTCCCGCTTACAATTTATCATGCCAAGTAATTTTTGTAAATCAGTTTTATCCTTAGGCTTACCTATATGCAATATGGCTTCAACTCTGTCCGGATGACATTTAATACCAATATGCGATATGATTTTCCCCAAATACTTTACTTCAGTAACTCGGAACTGTATTTTGTTAATATTGAATTAAATGTTTAAATTCCTTGCTCTATATACTGCAGATTGTAAAATCCGGTCGTGTTCTTCAATGCTATCTGCCGCAATCAATATGTCATCAAAAAAAACAATAACACCTTTAATATAATAAATATAATAATTTATATTTTTGAAAAACTTCTGGGCCAATCTTTATACCATATGACAATCTTTTAAATTGGTAGCAGCCAAACGGTGTACTAAATGTGCATATTTCGCTTGCTTCCTTGCTAAGCCCGACTTGCCGAAATCCTTTTTTTAAGTCAAGCACAGTAAAGTAACGTTTGCTAGCTAATTTTGCAGATATTGATTCGAACGATGGGATTATATGGTTTTCCAATATAAGCATTAACGTCTTGCGGATCGATGCATAGGCGGAGTTGTCCAGTTTTTTTTCGACAATAACCAAGTTTTATGCTCCTTCGACGGGACTATCTACACGCTTTATAATGTCTCTATCAACCATTTGCTTTATTTCCTCTTTTATACGTGCATTTAATGACAATGGTATACCATTCCACTTTAAAAAGTGGAAGATAATCTTTTTTTGCCTTAATATCTAAATTACTGACAAAACAACCCAAACCTTCAAATATGTCGCTATTCTTTTCAATGAATAATTCTTTTGTCAATTGGCTAACTGTGTTTATACGTTTTATTAAATTGAGCTTCCCACATGCCCCCAAAAGTAGCAGAGGCTCATACGGTGTATCTATTATCGTAAATTTCAGAATCGTTATTTCATTACGACACATCACTATACAATCAGCTGTTCCTTTAAAATTTAAATCAGTTCCTCTCTAGCTCTGTGGAGGGATACCACCTCTTTTTATTTTAATATTCTTCATGTTTCAAAACTCTGTATGGTAAAACGCTAACATTAGCACCAGTGTCCAGCTTAAAGTTTATAAGACAATCATTTATGCGAATTTTTTCGTACCACCGTTTCCTTTTCGCACTTATCTCAGCAATATTATGTAAACAAATTTCATTGTCTTCTGCTGAAAACTTATTGTTGTCTTTGATTTCGCGTAATTTTGATGTATAACATGCGATGCTAAAATGATTTAAACGTCCACAGTTGTTACACCGTTCTCCAAATGCTGGACAACGCCGGTTAATATGTGTACCTTTACAAAATTTTCAATCAATTCTTTCTCTACTGTTGTTTGCGATGATCTGTCACTCTCTCTCATTGTAGTATTGTTATTCATTTTTATTGGAAATTTTGTGTTATATTTTGCCTTTGCGCTTAATACGTCAACTGATGATAAATTTTCTGTTTGCTTTTGCATGTCGTTCGCATGTCTTTCAACCGATTCAGATGCCCGTGCAATTTCAATTGTAGAGTTAACTACACAGTTTCAAAGAATTTTTTACGCAGTTTGTTGTTGTTAATGCCAATTTCAATATTGTCTCGAATTATTCTATCGGAATCGCTATAACCGCAACTCTTAACTAATTTACGTAAATCAAGCAAATAAGTGTCAAACGACTCGCCCTCTTCTTGCTTCCTAGAATTAAACTTGAAGGTCTCATAAACCTTTCTTTTTTGGAATACAATAGTTTGCAACCGCATTAACCACTGTGTCATAATTTTTCTTTTGCTCTTCAGTCAAACCCAAAGTATTAAAAATCTAGACTGTTTTCGAGCCGCAAGCATTTAAAAAAATCGCAGCCTTTTGTGGCGACTCCCTTTTATTTAGATTTGTAGCAATAGCATATATATCGAAATTTTGTTTAAAGACACGCCAGTTTTCGCCAATATTTTCATCCAGTCTTAGTGCATCTGGCCTTCGAACATCAAAGTTTTCAAAATTATTTTCTGTTGGTGTAGCCATTATTTCTTGGATACATTCGGTTTTCACTTGTGACCGTGTTTTCGCCATTAATTTATTTATATTATTTTTATACCGACCGCGCCATGTTTTATTCTGCTGCACTCATGATGACAACTGTCTTATATTTCTGTTCATATCGTGTCACAGTGCTGCCATATTTCTTACATACTAATATATTCAACAAATATATTGAAAACCAAATTAAGCGACACATTAATTCCTTCTCAGACAGATTTTTTATATTTAAAAAAAAGTCTATGTTAAATTATGGAGACACGGTTATCATATACAACAACATTGTCTTATCTAACTATATTGTCTCAAATTCTGTGAGCTGTCGATCTCCGTCTTACATCGCTGCGATAAAAAGCGTTATAAGTCAAATATATTGTCAGATATTTGACAATCGTAAGAAAACTGTATGTTGTCACATACTGGCAGACATTGTCAGCACTTTTTATTGTCAAATGTATGTAGATGTATTAATGGAGCTAATAATAGCAGCAATGTCAGAGAAATATATATGTATATATATATATATATATATATATATATATATGTATACATATATACATATATATATATATATATATATATATATATATATATCTATATATATTTACACATGTATATATATATATATATATATATATATATATATATATATTTATATATATATATATATATATATATATATATTTATATATATATTTATATATATATATATATATATATATTTATATATATATATATATATATATATATATATATTTATATGTATTTATGTATATATATATATATATATATATATATATATATATGAAATTTATTTGTTGGGTTTATATTTTTATATATATATATATATATATATATATATATATATTTATATATATATATATATATATATATATATATATAAAGAGTGATTTTTTTGCTATTATCTTTTTGGCAACACTAGTTTTGACAGCTCGCGCACGTTTTGTATCTTGTGTCACTGTCAAACATCTTCAGGTTGGTCTATAATTTAATCATGAATCGTCTTACAAACGAACAACGCTTGCAAATTATTGAATTTTATTACCAAAATGCGTGCTCTGTTAAGAAAGTTCATCGCGCGTTTCTTCCATTTTATGGTCAGTTTAATCGACCTACTGAGGCTTCTATTCGGGCTATTGTAAAAAAATTTCGCACCAAATATACATTGTTGGACATTAAACCACCAACACGCTTACGTAGAGTGCGAACTGAAGAAAATATCGCAGCCGTATCGGCCAGTGTTGGTGATGACCGTGAATTATCGATTCGGCGCCGTTCGCAGCTATTGGGCCTCTGTTACTCCACTACGTGGAAAATTTTGCGGAAGGATTTGGGTGTGAAGCCTTATAAGATACAGCTGGTGCAAGAATTGAAGCCAAACGACCTACCACAACGCCAAATATTTGGTGAATGGGCTCTTGAAAAGTTAGATGAAGATCCACTTTTTTATCGAAGAATTGTGTTCAGCGACGAGGCTCATTTCTGGTTGAATGGATACGTGAACAAGCAAAACTGCCGTATTTGGAGTGAAGAGCAGCCAGAAGCATTGCAAGAGCTACCAATGCATCCACAAAAAACAACCGTTTGGTGCGGATTATGGGCTGGCGGCATCATTGGGCCGTATTTCTTCAAAGATGATGCGAATCACAACGTTACTGTGAATGGTGAGCGCTACCGTGCGATGATAACAAACTTTTTTTTGCCCAAAATGGAAGAGCTTGACTTGCATGACATGTGGTTTCAACAAGACGGTGCCACATGCCACACAGCACGCGAAACAATGGACCAATTGAGAGGCGAGTTCGGTGAACAGTTTATTTCACGCTTGGGACCAGTCAAATGGCCGCCCAGATCGTGCGATTTAACGCCTCTAGACTATTTTTTGTGGGGCTATGTTAAGGCTAATGTCTATAGCGACAAGCCCGCTTCGATTGACGCACTGGAAGCCAACATTGCCAACATTATTCGTGAGATACCGGCCGAAATGTTGGAAAGAGTATGCCAAAATTGGACTAAGCGGATGGACCATTTGAGGCGCAGCCGCGGCCAACATTTGCATGAAATAATCTTCAAACATTAAATTATATCGACCCAACTATCAATCCAAATAAATATTTCATGCATTTTTCTGAATTTTGTGTGTTTTCTTTTTTTTAATTTCCGATAGTTCTTATAAAATCACCCATTATATATATACATATATATGTTGGGTGTATATATAACAGCGAAAGTTAGCTTAATAAAACAAAATAAGAAATTTATTGAATAATAATATAACATTGAACAAATATTTAGTTTACACCTAAATTTGGCAGACAAATGGTTGAGAATGATATTGTATGGGAACCAGAGATCTCAGAAATGTTCAAGAAATTTAATGAACGCTTTAATACAATGTACACTTGGAATACACTATAGATATTGCCTTCCTTTTTTTGTGTACACCCTTCGTTGTATACACCTTTTGCTTGTGTATGACTATGCCTGGACTTGTGTACATCTCGTGTAAATGCTTTTGCACACAAACACATGAATGGTAGTGCGTACCAGAGAACGAAATAATCTACAAGAAAATTTAATGTACACCCACTGTACAATGTACAACCTCAATACATTATATATATTGTCTTTCTTTCGTTGTGTACACTTTTCGTTGTGTATACCTTCGGCCTGTACTTGTGTACATCTCGTGTAAATGCCCTGATGGGATTTTATGAGTTAACTCATAATCAACCTTAAGTTACCTTATGGTCAACTCAATTTCCTACAGGGTGCTTTTGCAAACAAACACACGAACGTTGGAGGATTAATTTTCTCTACTGTGAACACACATACTAATCTTGAAGACGCAAAAACTAATACTCTTTGCTGCGCACACATCCATTAATTTTATGAAGATACAAAAACAAATATAATGTTATCACCGCAAGTGTGTATACGGACATAAAGTGAATTCAATGTTTGCAAAGTCTTCAATGCACAGTCCTGCACACTCAAGATGAATTTGTGTATAAAGTGTGGCATGTATACATTTTTCAAGGTCTTTTTTTTCGATGTCGTTGATGTAAACTTGTGTACACAAAGGTTAAAAAAGTACACAATTTCGTTCTCTGGTGCGTACCCAAACATTAATTTTACAAAACAGATATAATGTTATCATCACCGCAAATGTGTACTCGTACATGCACATTTCTGTACACATTGTACGTATGTACATAAAATGAGCTTCAACTTAAATCTTTTAAGTTCAAGTTTTCTAATACTCGAATCACTATGGGACACTACAAGAATTTAAATTGTATTAATGCTTCAAAAGATACCGACACCCAGTGTTGCCATATCCTTTTTGAAAAAAACCTACAAATTGGAGAAAATAATAAATATATTGATTTTTAGAAGAAAAAACTGTTACCCCAAAAAATAATAATCCGAAAAATTATACAACATATGTATGTATTAATCAATTTCATTTAATTTTTTTGTTGAAGTTCTAAAACATAACAATAATGTAAGTTAGATCCCGAATGAACTTGTATAGCTTTTGCACCTGCTTGGTTTTATTTCAGAGTTACAAAGCTAACAAAAAGCATAATCATTATCACTTCTACTGATCCAATCCTTGAACAATGGTGCTCTTCCCATTATTTATTACTATTTGGCAGTTTGGGTTTTGGCTTGAACGATGTGCAGCATTTTCAATCTTTATCGCATCATCTGGTATATTATTATTTTCTTTACAACAGTTTTGAAAATTAGACAAAATATATACTCTGACATAATTGTAAAAAACTTATTTTTTTATAAAATAACTGAAAAACTATTCATCACTCCAAAATAGTGCTAAAATCAGTTATAATTGAATATTTATGCACATGCTGTCAACACCCCTTTTTCAGACTGGTTTAAAGGGGAAAAGTAGATAGAAATATGATATTAGATTGTTGAAGAGTATGATCGAAGTCAGTGCTGAAATTATAATGAATTTGTCTTAACTGAGCTAACAAAGCTCAGTAAAATGAATTGAACTGGCTCATTCCAAAGTAAAATGGTGATACAGTTTCTTTTGTCATACTCATCGACCAACAGCAAAAATTTGAAATTATGTTCATATGTGTATACATATATATATATATATATATATATATATATATATTGTTTTACTTACCGCTATGGAAGAACGGCGGGACGATATTGTAGATTCATCGTGAGTACTTATTATAGACTTGCGACGGGTCTCTTTGGTGTCCTCTTGTACAGATGAAACACTTGTCTAATTTTAAATATTTTATTAGCACAAAAATTACAAGTAAAAGACGACATATGTATGTATAAGATGGAACTAGCATCATGCGACATACAGAAAACACATTAAGCCATACATACTTACTTATGTATAATAACACGGAAATGTATGGATGCATGAATGTAGTTTAGCTCGCACATACGTACATAATATTTTTTATGCATATCATTTTAGAAATAAGACTTAATCGACTATTTGTACTGAAGATATGTAGTTGTATGTATGTAGTTTATAAATATTTTCTGTATTTTATATGATCGGTTTCAAAATATGTACATATGTCTCAAAAAACTGTGATTATTATTTTACGTTTAAAAATGTTTCAATGACTTTTCAAAGTAATTGCGAATTCTTAAGCTTCGTGCACTAAATGGCAAGAAAATAAATGCCAGATGTGTACACAGAGTTATACATACATACGTACCATGTGTTGTTGTTGTTGTACTCGTTGTTCAGTTTTCTTTTGTCCAATTTGCTCAAATAATTCTTTCTAGAATATCAGGGAAGGAAAATAAAATAGGAAAAAAATTATATTAGGATATTGTAGATAGCCACGTGATCAATATCAAAAGGATATATATTTTTTGTGTTATATTTATGTATATAGACATGGCATATAAAAAAGCAGGAGAAAGTCTATAAAACATGCGTAATATGACGTTTCTATTGTTTTTTGTGGATATAGAAGAGCAGTGAGTATTAGAAAAAAGAATTTAAAGTAGCTAAACTAGCATAGCATGATATAAAAAAGGTTGAGTATTTTAAATGTGATAAGTATTAGTTTAAGTGCATTTAGTGTAAGTAATTTGCAACAATTCGACTATTTTTGATATTGGTATTCGACTGGAACAGCTTTCTACAAAAATTCCACTTAATCGATTATATAAGCAGCATCTCGACAAATTCTCCTGATGATTCTTACCTCTTCAGGAATGTATGCAATACCATCAACTATATATTCTGCGTTACTCGTTATCTTTTTTTGTTCGTCGAGCTTCTTTTCATCTTTCAAAACTTGTTTCTTCTCTGGCAGTTTCTTTTCCACGTCTTCCTTTGATCGATCTTGACTCTTTTTCTCTATTACAGCATTCTTTTCTTCTATAATCTTTCGTTTTTCGTCTGTCGCGGACTTAGTTTTCTTTTTTTCCGTATCTTTCCATTTCGCTGTCTCTGCGGCCGTTTGTTTTTCTTCAGTAGACTTCTTTTTCTTTATTTCATTTATTTGTTTTGTTGCTTCTTCTTTAAGCTTTGTTTTTATTTCTTGTTCAACCTTCTCTTTCACTTCTGTTTCAGCATTCTGGTTTTCTTCATCGGTGTTCTGTTTCGTTTCTACTTCGATCTCTTGTTCTGTTGCTTCTTCAGCCTTTTTTTTTTTATCTTCGAGTTTCTTCTTCTTGTATTCTTGTTCATCTTTCTTCTGCGTTTTTTCTTTAGCCTTCAAGTTTTCCTCGTCGGCTTCGCTTTTTCTTGGCTCTTCTTGAACCTTCTGGTTTTTAATTTCTTCATCGGTGTGCTGCTTTCTGGTTTCATCAGCTGTCTGCAGCTTAATTTCTTCCTCGAGCTTTTCTTCCTCCTTTTTTAACAACGTAGAATTTATTTTTGTATTATGTATTTGTTTATGCATGTTTGTATTTTATATTATAATGAAAAGATTTTAAAACATTGTCATGGTTGATATCTATAAAATCCCTTAAAAATAAAACTGCACCATCGTAATTTGTCACTAAGAGTCGTGATACCTATTAATCATCCTAATCATGTTTGGCGTTTCTCGCCTTCATATTAAATATGTTTATATATATATATATATATATATATATATATATATATATATGTATATGTATATTGTAATACTTAAAATTGTTCTCTTAAATATATTACAAAAGCTTGAAGTGGAAGGTAGCGTGCGTCACACATGATAAGGTGAAGATTTTACACGTTATTGCGACAGAAAATATATTTAGTAATGCTCTTCTTAATATTTACATACATGTAAAGGTACAGGTATGATATCAACTAAATAACATATCTTTTCAACCCAACGAAAATTATTCATACACGATACAAAGCTTATTTATAGTCCGCGCGTCTATAAATACCTCTTATTTTGCAAAAGAAAATATTTCATTATGAATAAAACCTTTATACTGTACTAAATAGGAATTTAATCGTACTTTTTATACATATGTAAGTATTCGCACTGTGTGCGATTATATCATATTAGAATATTCTAGAAACAAATTGTTTGTGCTACATATAACAAAGTCATAATACAATAAGACAACGATGGTATAAGTTAGCCGCCGCACAGTGGACCATTTCGTGAAAAGGAGATCAAAAATCTACAAATTTTAACCGGGTTGGAATTTTGATAAGCGAATTTTTTTATTACTAGATGAGACTATAGGCTTTCAATTATTAACCATTAAGATCGATTGATTAGAAAAATATTTATGATGAATTTAAAACGCATTTTAAGTTTTAGCTGTTTTTGGTACAACTGTGAAGTATTGAGACTTGTTATAAAAGTTTGTTTTAAACCCAACCTATTTTGAGTCAAGCTTACAATTTATACTTCTTAAGAATTCAAAATTTTGTCAGAGAGTGCCAAGCTTTGGCCCCTGGGAAATTTTTAATACGAAAGGTCAGAGGTTCGTTTTAGAACAAATTTGAGTTAAACTAGGGCTCTGATGTGCACAATAAAATAGCAATAAAATCTTCATTAGTACATTTTTCTTGTGTTGTGCTCGCGAAAAAACCTGTAGCCCTTATTTCTCTTTTTTGCGCTTCTTCAGACAGATCTCCTATTGGCAGCATATTGTGTTTAATTATTTGCTCCACACGGTGCAAAATTTTACGTACAGTTAATGACATAGACCTCCATGAGTATTTTTCACTATAGAGTATAGCTGTTTTCTTGCGTATTCTCAATCTTTCTGCTGCATGCTAGAATTTGTAATATAATGTTGAATCGCCTTATTAGTTCCAAAACTACACTTGTGATACATACTGCAGTTTCTGGATCTGAAAAAAATCTCCTTACAGCGTTTCCATCATTTATGTGTCCTTCTCCTTGCTTTGGCTGATCTATCATTAGACCTAGTTCTAAATATTTTTTTTGATGTATATTTGGCATCACATTCCCATTTAAAATTTTATGTATTGCTGGCATTTCCAAGTTTTTTCAAGAGATTAGCATCGAGAGTATTTAACCACCGTTCAGCAGTGCGCTCAAGAAGCTCTTGCGATTTAATTTCTGCTGAAGTGGAAGTGACAGTTATAGCATTTTGTGGAGGTAAACATTATTTTTTGACAGAGACTAAATCCCTATACTCTGAGAAAATCCCAGCAATTTTTTCATTGGATCATTTTAAATCCAAAAATAATGCTAAAAGCCTCTTCTGGTGTAAATTTCTTATTTTCATTCGGTGTAGGAATATATAAAAAAATCCTTTTTGTGCGCCTTGGGCTTGCTTCTATTATCCCAAGCAATTCCGAAAAAAAACTGTTCTAGACATATAGAATAAGGGTAAACTAAGTTAAAAACTAAAGTACTTTTTCACCTGAAATCCGTTTTTCATAAAAGCTATCTGATAAAAAAAATATTTCAAAATTGAGCACAACAGGATTTAATATTTTACTCTAGAAATATTTGACCTTGTGTCAGAAAAATTGCAATGGTGCTCATGGTCGGATCGTGCCGGGTATACAATGGGGTATAGGAGTGTAGAGAAGAGTAGAGGCTATAAGATAGTACTAGTCCCTCTACGAACTTTAGAAGTTATGCTCTATTAAGTCGGAGGACTTAGGAAAATTTGGATCTTTAAAAATATATATAAAAAAATTAATTTCAATAAGTTGTAAATTTTTTTTGCTACTAATGTAGCTAACAAGCTGGGCAATTATACAAATTTTATTTTGTTTAAAAATTAAAAACATATTAAGAAATTTCTCATTTTGGAAAAATAATGAAAATGTCCATTTTCAATCAGCCTGTTCACTGGGATATAGTTAAAATATAGTTTAAATTTTTTGGTTCCCGAGGTATACATATACCAATTTACAATTGGTGATGGTAAGAAAAGTTAGTTTTGGCCGCTTTCTCGCGAAATGGTCCACTGTGCGCCGTTAGCTATAAATGACACTAGAATGAAAAAACTATTCAAAAGCTATCCATACACTTATATCTGTAAGTTATATTCTCATAAAATAAAACTAAATAAGATTTAAAAAAATTCCCTTTTAGACTTAAGTAAGTGGCAGCCACTGCCAGTTTTTGAACTTGACGCCGCACAGTGGACCATTTCGCAAGAAGGCGGTCAAAAATTTATAACTTTTTACCGCATTGGAATTTCGATACGCGTTTTTTTGTTTACTAGGTGAGACTATAAGCTTTAAATTAAGGTACAAATCTTTGAAATAGACAAATTGAAAAATTAGTTATGATTGCTATTTTTGGTACAAAAGTGACATATTAAAACTTGTTATAAAAGTTTGTTTTACGCACAGCCTGATATTTTAAATCAAATTTACAACTTATACTTATTAAGAAATGAAAATTTTGCCAGAAAGTGCTAACCTTTGGCCCCTGTGAAATTTTTAATACGAAAGGTCAAAAGCTCGTTTTTCGAAAAAGTGTGAGTTAAAATTTAGTTTATTAAGTAGCATAAACAATACAAACATTGATTAAATTTACTTTAGATAAAAAGGTTTTAGTGAAGAAGCATAGGTTTCTATTTAAGTTCATAATGGACATTATATGCAAACTTTTATGACAAATTTGAAATTGTCTAATGTATGCACATTATATCTTAAAACGATAAAAATAAAAATGTTTTGAAGAACTATTATTACTCAAACAATTTTAGTAACTTTTTTTCTAAATAGCCTTGATTTTCATCTTTTAGAAGTAGTTGAAATTGAATTTGTTGTTCTATTGTTGCTTTCTGTCTTCTTCATTTTCCTTTCTCACTGTTTCGCCTAACGGGCCAATATCCAAATCATAACCTAATCTATAAATATGCCCCAAAAAACGTATTTTCGCATGAAGAGGGGACAATCCGAATACGTATGCCTCCTTAAAACTATCATCTGGAATGGGATACCTTATTTGACTCAATGTCTTCTGGCATATAACGCAGTTTGACGATGCTTTTGTAGTAGTTAAAGCTTGTGCAACTTTTTTTTATCAATCATTGTGACACATTTTAAAATTTACTTCGATTTCCTGATCATCAAGTTTAAATACAGCAGGTTGAAGGGCATCAATTTAATCTTTTATTTTTCTGGACTTCAACAATTATGACATCTTTTGTTTCTTTTTTGAATGTAAATTTTATTGGTTTGCAATGCTTTGTTAATGAGGGTACTTCTCTTTCCCTACATCAATTTCTGCTGCTCTGCTGGTTGATGGCTCTAACCCGGTATAACTTTTTGTTAAGCGCAATGGAACGAAAGATACCATATATAAGTCACCATCTGATATATGAGTATATTCGGCATTGCATTGCTTTTATTGTCTTAGACCAGACGACCCATCATATCCCCATTTAGAATTTAAAGTAATGCTGGCATTTGCAAGTTTTTTCAAGCGTATTTGACAACCGTTCGGCAGTGAGTTCAAGATCTTTCAATTTAACTTTTGCTGAAGTGGAAGTGACAGTTATAGAAGTTTGTGGGGGTAAACATTTATTTTTGACAGAGACTAAATCCCTATACTCTGGAAAAGTCCCAGAATTCTTTTCATTGGCCCGTTTCCTCAATTATTTATACTGTTTTTTAAATAATTTGAAATCCATAAATAATGCTAACACCTCTTCTGGAGTAAATTTCCTGTCTTCATTCGGTGAAGAAATATTTTTCAAAATCCTTTTTGTGCGCCTTGGGCTTGCTTCTATTACTGCTTCAATTATACCAATTTTTAATTTCTTATTTTGTGTTGGTTGAATTTGGTGCAAAAATTAGTTCTTGATGATTATTGAAAATATTTCTTCATTGCTATTCTGAAGTTTACGTCTTCGAGTTCTTTCACTACATTCATCAATTCGTTTTGCTGGTCGACCCTGTTTTCCACATTTGGTATTTGTAGATATAATATCGACAACAAGTTCCTGTCACAACCATTAATGGTTACGTTCGTACATCCTTTTCTTGTTATAAGAGCATTATATATAGCGTGATATTAATCTTTTTCCAAAATTTCCAATTTTTGTTTGTGTAGTACTATACTTTCTTTTGTACTTTCTTTTGTACTGTATATTTTAAAAATTTTATTGCCTGGTTTATGCAATTCAATATCGTGTAAATCATATTGTTGAAAGAAAATATCAGCGAGATCCCTGCAGATGTACTTAGCCATTGTTGTAATTGTAATGAATAACAATTATGAAGACATTACTTTAAACAATCTTGCTGGCAAATAAACAACGAAAAAATTCGGGTAGACAGGTAACATCACAATCAAGAACCAAACACGTTCACACGCGCACATACGAAGGATGAGAAGACCACAGTACAAACAATAGACGTGAATCTTCGAAGTATCGTTTTTCCAGGAATTTCCATTTTAATTGTTAATGGGTTTTGATTTTGTACTTCTATCTGTAACAGCGTTTGATATATATCAATTGTTTTTACCATAATTAGTTCAGATATGTTCCTAATTAGACGCAGTTGTGAATATAAACATATAACATATAAACACTATGCCTAAGCAATTCTGAAAAAAACTATTTAATACCTTTATTATAAGGGTAAATTACATTAAAGACCAAAATATTTTCCCATCTGATACCCGTCTTTCATAAAAGCGATCTGATAAAAAAGTACTTCTAAAATGAGCACAAGCGAAAACACATATTTTACTAAAAAATATATGACCTTGTATCATAAAAATTCCTCTGGTGGTCACGGTCGGATCGTGCCGGGTATACAATGAGGTAGAGGAGAGTTCGTACTATAAGATGACACTACTCTCTAAACTTTTACGAACTTTAGAAGTGGAAGGCTTTAGGAAAATTTCGGACTTTTAAGAAAAATTTATTTCAAAAAATTATAAACATATTTTTTGCTGATGGTACAGCTAACAAATTGGACAATTACATAAAATTTATTTTGTTTAAAAATCTCTTAAAACAAAAAAGTTATAAATGTTTAAAAACTTAAAACTTATTAAGAAATTGTTCATTTTAACAAAATAATGAAAATTTCCA
This sequence comes from Linnaemya vulpina, assembly GCA_963675445.1. NCBI lineage: Eukaryota > Metazoa > Arthropoda > Insecta > Diptera > Tachinidae > Linnaemya > Linnaemya vulpina. The sequence continues at coordinate 49,119,937 of OY776281.1, read as the reverse complement.
TTTTGAATCGCCCTGTTCACTGTGATGTAGATAAATAAAGTTTCAATTTTTTGGTTCCCGAGGTATACAAGTATCTACTTTCAAATGAACTTTAAAATTAGTTTTGGCCGCCTTCTCGCAAAATGGTCCACTGTGCGCCGCTAAGAAATTTACTCGGCATATATTTCTGGCAGCACCCATTTTTGTTTACGCATAAAAATTTATTTTCAAAATCCAAAAGACATATATTATGGCTCTAGATAAAAATGGAATTGTAGGTTTTAATATTGGTATATTTTGGTAACAATTAGTTATAGAAGTATGATATTTTTATTAACTGACCATATACATATATCACACAGATATTTTATATGCTATTATCTAATAATTTTATGACTACAGCGGAAATACCTTAATGTTAAAAACATATCTATTTTCCGTTGCATATATGTACATATGAATGTATATGATCGTGTGTCTGGAGGTTAAAACAAGAAAAAAGGAGATGATACAGGTTCTTAGTTATATTCCATTGAGGTATAGAAAGGAGATTGAAGTCTGTGTTTTTCAGCGATGATATAATAGCGTTAAGATTCACGCAAGTAAACATACGCTGTTATTCGTGAAAATGATAGAAGAATATAAATTTATGTGACGCTATAATATTTCAAGAACAAGAGGTAAAGATAGAGTTAAGTCGGGTTGAAGTTTCAGATGTCATATCATTTAAATATGACACGAAGTGAAAATAGGTGGAAAAACGGACAGAGAAAATTAGCAAGATAAGTGATGACAACATAGATCTTTATGGACTTAAGTTCTCACACTAAGCAAGCCATATATCGAGATATATCTAAGAGCTTAAAACTAGATATAACTTGTTTCTTTCTTGGGTTCAACAGCATTAAGATCGTAACTTCTTTTTAGTGCTTTTTTGAGTATATATGAAGTGCCCTTCTACTTTATAACAGCCACCCATTCTCAATTTCGTAAACGTATGCAAATGTAGACACATGGTTGTAGTTAACTATTTATTCAGGGTAGATTGCAACGGCTAGGGATAAGTAGAACATTCAGATAGTTAAACCCAATTCACACGGTGATTGTAAAACTTCCATGTTTCTTTCAAAGCATGTTTTGAAATCCTAATCTATTCTGTAACTATTTTTCTGCATCACGTCAAGACAGTATCGAAAACACACGTCCTTACTATTTTTCTTCAGCGTTTGACAATTGCTTTTTGATTTTTTTTTTAGAGAAGATAATGCATGGAAAATGTAAAAGTGATTGCTTTTCTGCCCCACTTCATGCTCTACATCGATCGCATATAAAAAATGCCTTAAGGCTTACTTTTAAATCAGCTGCAACAAAATTAGGTCGCCAGTTATGACTTAAACTGAAGAACAACATGGTGCCTATCCTCATTTTACCGCCTTCGCTTTTCATACGTTTTAGAAAGTTTTTTGTTTTGATTTACTTTCATTTATAAGCACTTTGCATAGAATTTGAGGTAATATAATGAACGAAATATATATATATATATATATATATATATATATATATATATATATATGTATGTATATATATATATATATATATATATATATATATATATATGTATATATATATATATATATATATATATATATACATATATACGCAAAGCAGCTTAAAGAGATAACTCAGGTCATCGCCCCGCCCACTATATATGGAAACTTTTTATGTGGATTCCCTTTCAAAGTATAGATCTACTAAGTGTAGATTTTGAAAATTCAATTCAATTTTAGCTAACATGCAAAAATAGAGAAAATCAGTAATTTAATATCTGGAAAAATGCGGTAGTTAGACTCAAATGTGTAGGCTTTGACACTTTTTTATTATACATACGTAGTTTTAGGAGGTAAAATTACATTTGACACTTGTTAGTACTAGTTTGTACCGATAAAGAACATGTGTGCATATGTACATCTAAAAATAATTTTTTTTATATACAAGTATATTTAAAAAATTTGCATATCAACTATTTTCACTTATTGTTGGAACAAAAATGTATGTATTCATTGTAACATTTTACAATTTTTAGTCCTTCATTCAGTGGACAGCCTGACCTATAATAAGAATGCAGCACTTCTGCAATAAGTAAACAAATTTTTGGCATTAGTTTGATATGTAAACAATATGATTTACTCGGGAGCCTATTTATGTTGTCATTTATATACGTATTCATATCGATATCTATTACTGTAATATAAATATTTAATTTCTTGCTTTCGAAACCATACATACATATTTTGGCTGATGCTAATATATAAAGAAATGTACAACAGACGTGTGTGGACCCTTAGCAGAATAAAGAAGTTAAATCATAAGAAAAAAAATTTTCCTCTGGTAGTACAGGATTCAACTATACATCGAATATAACTTTTCGTTCTTGGCTTGCCAATTCAGGTGATTGTTTTCGTTTGGATCGTAAAGGGTTAAGCTTTGGTAATTGATAAATTGTTACTTCGGGTGTTAATGATTTCTTATTATTAGTAATAGCATCTGGGGTTTCCAAAAAGCTAATAGAACCTTGACTAACCGTTGTGGATTCCTTCAGTTGCTTTGAGGCAGCAACTACAATTTTTTCTTCTATTTGCTTTTCTTGTTTTTTTACCCGCAATATTTTTCCTTGTTGCTGTTCTTCTTGTGCTTCTTTTTTATTCTCTACATGAAGTTTACCTTTCTGTATTGTACTTTGTTGTACTTGATGAACTTTTACAATTGAATCTTCTTCGTTTACAATATTCTGTTGCATACTAAGTGAGACCCTTCTTTGCTGTTCTAATTTAATTTGAAGCTTTTCACTTTGCTTAGTAACTTTTACAACCTCTTCTTCATATTTCTCCACTAATTTACTTTGATTTTGCTGTTGCTGAACAACTGTTTTAATCTGCTCTTGTTGCTCTAGCTTTTCTAGTTCTTGCTTTTTTTTTACTACCCCTACCTGTTTTCTTAATTTTTCTTCACTCTCTGTGCCTTTTTTTACTTCTTTTGTTTCTTCTGTTTCTTGTTCATCTTTCTTTTTAATTACCTTGCGTTTAACTTCCGCTGCCTCTTCTTCTACTTTTTTCTTCTCTTGTTTTTTTTCGACGACAATCTTGCAAATTGATTCATCTTTTCCAACCTCGTTCATAACGACGACCTTGTAGGTAGCACTGTGTTCCATACGCGCTGAGCTTAATGTTAAACGAGCTGTCGTACCATCAAAGGTTGTAGTAATATCTTTAGTTTCTTTAACCATAGTGGAACCTTTGTACCACTCGATTTTACATTTTCTGTCTGGTTGCTTAAGAGTAATTAAAAGCTCAAATGTCTTCCCTTCAACTACTTTTTGATCGACGAGTTTTCGTGTTATTTCGGGCTTCGTGGGCTTGCGTTCTTCTTCAGGTATGTCAACTAAGTTAACAATTTGAGATACCGCTTCACCCTTCTCATTGCTAGCGATCAATTTGTAAGTGCCCTTATCAGTCTCTTGTACTTCGTTTATTTCCAATTTAACAGCAAACTCTCCTTCTTTGGTTTTTTCTACAACATACACATGACGTTGGGTTTCTTTTACTTCGTTTGTTTCCTTAACCCAGGTACACTTTGGTTCAAACTTGGAAGCTACCACACATTCAATAACCACAGTTCGCTTCTTAATAATTTTAATAATCTTCGGCTTGTCTTTGATAACAGGAACAACTAGCAAAATTAAAATATATTGTTTTATTTTAAGACCATATCAGAAATTTTTGGCAATAAACCAACTCACTTTCAATGTTAAGTGTAAGATTCGCATTGAGTTCTCCCAAAATATTCTTTATATTACATTTATATAAGCCGGAATCTTCCAACTGTGGATCAATTAGTTCCAATTTAATGTAATACTGATCACCACGCTGTTCCATTGAAATTTTCAATCTGTTACTCTCTTTGACTACTTCACCGTTGCGATACCATACGATATCTGGCTTAGGGTCAGCTTTAACTTTGCATTCCATTATGACAAGCTTTCCATTATTTTCAGAAACAATACGTGGCTTTTCAACGAATGTTGGACCTTCACCTTCAGGTTCCGGTTCTGCTTCGATATTTAAGTTGAGGTTGGCATTCGATTCGCCATATTCGTTTTGAACGTTACATCTATAGGTGCCACCGTCAGATGCTCCAGGGTCCTATAATAAATGTGTATATATACTTTTATAATATATATATATATATATATATATATATATATATATAGATATATGTATATATATATATATATATATATATATATATATATATATATATATATATATATATATGTGCTTATATACATACATATTTGTCTGTTATATTGAGCTAAATTCAAAAACTCCTAAATATCTTAAAATTATTTTTACCTTAATTTCCAAAGTCAATTCGTATGTGTCTTCGGATATTACTGTCGTTTTAATCTTAATTTTTTTCGATTTGCTAACAACCTCTGGACCTCTGTACCATGTAACAGTCGGTTCAGGCTTGGCTTTGCATCTGCACTTCATCGTAATAAGCGTACCAGAGTCGTTTGGTATTATTCGTGGTTTTTCGATAAATGATGGTGCAAATCCATTTGCATCGTTCGCGCCTAAAAATATTACGAATGCATACATATATTAAATCTATTCTCTCTCTCTATTCGGTTTTATGCTTCACTGATTAAACAATTTTAATTTTTATTAAATTAAGGTTTCTTAAAAAGCAAACAATTATATCATTTTTTTATTCTGCAATGAAAAGCATTTTGATGAACACGTTAAAAAGAAAGATGAAACATTTTTAATTTGAAATATATGTTTCTACAGGATCTAGATATATGAAACAAAATTTTACAAAAAACCCTATAAATAACGAAGTCACTGATAAAATATTTATGTACAAGAATTTTGAACTTAATGAAATTTTTGGTGAAGCTTATGAAATTTAAGCCTGAGACTGTATATATAAAGACGATTTTGCTAATGCATTTTTCTGTTTGTTTGATGTTGGTTATTGATTGCATGATTATAGTTTGATTTGTGATAAGTAATTTATGAAATTTATTTACAGCTTATAAAAAGTTATTTATGAATTTCAAATCAGTTCCAATCAGAGATAAGATCTATTTATGATCTAAAAGTTTAATGCCTCTAATCAAAAAGCGCTAATAAGTAATCATCCTTATTTTGTAACTATTTTTTAGTTTCATGCCAATACAATATTGAAAAATAGGACATTCAACTACTTTTATGAGGTAAACGGTGTCAGCTTTTGCCAATTGGTTCCCAAAACGAATACTTGAGCGTCCTTAATTTGATTTTGGCTCTATGAGAATATCGTTGACAAATAGTTATTGTACCTTTTTCAAGTTTTCGGCACATAATGTTTGAAGTTGGGATATCTTGGTATCCCAATAGTAACAGGAAAAATGGTATTTTTCCTGTTATTATTAAGCTTTTTCCAAACGAAACAGTCAAAATTGATAAAATATATGGGCTCATTATAAAACTTTAACTACAAGTAGACGAATTTTTAAGGAAAAATTCATACAGAATATATTATGTATATGTTTTTAAATCAAATCTGAAAGCACAGAAAAAAAGGTCACCTTTTGATGTATGTATGGATTTATGTGTAATAAACTTCATCAATCGAATTTGACTTCTGACAAATAGCTTTCATAACTGTAATTTTCTATAGTCTTCAAAACTTAAAAACAGTGAAAATAGCTTTGGGGTGGGTGTTTGATTTGCCCAGTCTCAAATAATATGGATTGAATAGTTTAATTGGCTCAGGTCTTTCCTTTAATAATTTTTAGACTTGTTATATCAGGTCAAGTTATTATTTATATGTATCCCAAAGTTTATTCACAATATTGGCGGCTTACGAAATATCATATAACATATCATGACAGTTTATATTATACAATGTGATACATCGTTTATGTATATAACCTATATCGTGTACCATAATATATCAATTATTATATCATTTCATACAAGTTATGAACAAAATATATATACCTTGGAAATTGAGCGCAATGTTGGCATTACTCTCGCCATATATGTTAAATGCATTACAACGATAATTGCCACCATCTTCTTTGGTCGGATTCTGTATTTCCAAAGTCAGAATATAGCTGTCCTTCGATGTGGCTTTACGCGACATCTTTATCCGTGGCGAATTATTAATTTTGTTATCACCTCGATACCAGGTTATGTCTGGCACCGGATGTGCTTCTAATATGCATTCCATGATTAAAATATCTTCCTCTTGTCGTATCGTTGGTTTCTTGGGAAAGCGCGGTGATTTGCCATCCGGAATTCTAGTTTAAATTAATTTTTAGCATTTTGTATAATAAATTTGTTTGCTTTTTATTTGGAAAAAAAGTCGCGAGCCCAGCTCAATATATAAACTTACTTCTTAGAACCTCCTTCAAAATTCAAATTTATTGTAGCGACACCCTCGCCATGTTTATTTTTGGCCTTAACACTATATTCACCTTGATCGCTTGATACGACATTTGCTATTTCCAAACAGGCCATATGATACAATTTCTGATCCAACATTAAAGACATTTTATAACGTGCACCCTCTTTCAATTCTTCTTTAGCGTGATACCTTTTAGAACGAGCGAATAAGTAGAATAAAAAAAAACCATTTATGTATTGCTTATGTTTGTGGGAAAACATTCAGTTGACGGTTGGATTGGCAGTATGAAATCTTTACTCTTTGCGGTTACTTGAAAATATCTTATTTTTCTTTTATCAAACTGTTAGTAGCCAAATCGAAGGAAAAAACACGCGGATCTAGCTTTTTAAAGGCGGAAGTAGTTCTAAATGATATTAACTATTTAAAATCAACCTAACTAATGTATTAGATGTTTTAATAATTGTTCCCTAATGCGGCCCATTAAAATGGAAGAGTGTCTAATAGAGTTCTACAAAACAGATCTTTTAAGTGAGCGCCCCTTTTAGATCCGCTCACTCTACTGAATTAATTCATTTAGTTTATTCAGTAGCTCAGTTCTTTCACTAGCTCAGTTCATTCAGTAGCTCAGTTCATTCAATAGCTCAGTAATCTTCTTACACTAAATCATCAGTAGACATATTGCCACCCAAATCAAATATTTATAAAAAAACAAAAATTACACAAACCTCACTTGGGTCAATCGTTTGCTGTTTAATAAATCAGACTAAGAAGATTTTGAAAAAAGTATGGTTTCGAAGTTCGAGGTATATATATATATATATATATATATATATATATATATATATATATATTAACCAATATCGTTAACTCTGCTTCATAATATTTCTTTTACCTTTTTAAAGACTGAATGTAGCTGCAAATTTACTTCAAAATTAGATGAAATGTTCAAGGAAATGCCTATATCGAATACTACCAATTAGGAGCTCAAAATCTGTGTATATTATATATAATATTAAAACGCTGCTCCGATCTTTTTAACTATTCTACTAAACAAAATTTGTTACATGTACTTACTGTAACGTGTTTTGTTTCAATAAAAGTCTTGAAACATATATATATATATATATATATATATATATAAACAAATATATATATATATATATATATATATATATATACAAATATATATATATATATATATATATATAAACAAATATATATATATATATATATATATATATAAATATATATATGTATATATATCTATATATATATATATATATATATATATATAAATATATATATATATATATATATATATATATATATATGTATATATAAACAAACAAAAAAAAAAAAAAAAAAAAAATATATATATATATATATATATATATACATTTCTTTATATATTCACAGATACTTAAAAATATACAGTCGACCAAAATGTAAAGTTCCTTTTATACTTACATAATGAGGAACTTTCTATCCTATTCAATATGCAAACTTTGATCTCTTTTATGTTGTAAGTGTGCAATAGAAACAATGTCTGAATTGTTGCAATACGTGTAATTTAAGGTATTATATATATGCATCTCATACGAAACCATCAGTAGTATTGAAAAATTCCAATTGAATGAAAGATTCACCTCGCTCAATTGACTCAATGATTCAATTGAATTAATTTATTTAGGAGCAATACAACTCTAATGTCTAACAAAAATGCGTATTTAAAGCTGGATTCACCAATAGTTTCAGAACGATATTGACGTTGGACAACATTTCTAGTTTTTTGAGAGTATGCTCTGAAGCGATTCACCCACTTCGCGCATTTGTTCTGCAACTTCAAGGCTACCACGTGAAATAATTTTGTAAACTATGTGTGTGAGTTTTACAATTGGGCAATATCACTATTTATTTAATTTTATTTATAACAATATTCACCAGTTATATATTTTTTAATACAAAACAAATGTTCAGTATTTTATTATATACACAAACAATACGAAACAAGTGTGTTGTTATACATACAAAAGTATAAAACAAGTTCTGTATTTTACTATACATATGTACATATAATATGCAGTGTCATCTCAGTTCTACTTCACTTAAGAAATTAAACTTTTTGGCAACGCAGTTGCAATGTTTCGGAACGTGAATTAAAATTAAACCAATTCAGGTTCCGAAACACGTTACTCTCTTTCGTTCTCTCTCTCTCTCACTCTCTAAAACAGAAACGTCAAACTACACATAAAAAAAACATGTTTCCGAACGTGAAATTCGTTCTGAAACCATAGGTGAATCCAGCTTAATTTTCGGCGGATGTTAATTTCTGTTGTAAAAATTTGATTTGTTCGTAATAAATCAGTGACGGACTATTGAATGCGAAATTATTTATATCTAAAATGTGATCGAAGTACTGTGAAAGTTTTTTATTTCTTTTGCCAAAACTACCATTCCAGAAAAAACTTTTAGAATTCTAGCGTAGGGATTTCTGGTTTTTATAGCTTGGAAAATAGTGAATTAGACTTATTTATTATATAATTTAAATTTTTAATTATGAATTTCCATAACTATGAGAATAAACACTTATTTATTTATGAAACAAATTTTGTATTGAAATTTTCTTTTTTATAAAAACTGGTGTATGGAGTTAATACAGGTGCGCCAAGAAGTGTGATAACAGTGTAATCTAGTTTTCAGAGTTTGGGATTTGCGGGTTTATTGCTATGGATTGATAACGCCTTTGAATTTCAGAAACTATTTTTAAAATTTTAATATTTGTGCTCTTAGTGATCCGATTTTCGGCTTTTACACACTGTATAATTATATACTCGCCTAAAAAAGATTTATTTGAGATATACGTTTATATTAATAAAGCTAAAGTGTTTTAGCAGGTTCCCTGATATTTTAGTCAGTTCAACATTCTAAAAGCAGGCAGCCAACAGGAACTCGCCTTTCGAATATTATCCGTGTAGTGGAAAAACACTATTATTTCCTATTTTTGTTATATATCATATATTATACATATGTTTTCGCATGTAGTATATATGATCCAAATAAGTAGTCTCATTATCCAGTTCTTCAATTTAATTGTCATTAACTAAAACTCCAAAAGTTTTTTATAAGCTATTTTGGATGTCAAGAGATAGAAGAGAAGAGTATATCTTTATATATTTTATGTTTAATACTTATAAAATGAAATATTTCAATTTGGCCGTTTAACCGTTAGGAATGCCCAACTGAAGTTTTCCGAAAACAACTTGATACGTGGTAGTTTTTCTGATGGTCTGCTCTGTATATGGTTCGAATCGAAAAAATCTTTTTGAAATTGCAAAGTGGATTAAAACTATTTTCGAATCGAATTGCGGAGTAAACCCTTGCGTCGTTATTTCATTAATTCATACCAAGTAACTCCAGGCTTGGGATCACCAACACATCTGCATTCGAATGTTACATTGCCACTATCTTCGCTTTGTCGTATGACTGGCCGTTCGGTAAAAGTGGGTTTAATGCCATCTTCAGGTACAGGAGCTTCATCGCCTAAGATGTATGTAAATTTTTTTGTGTTCATCTTAAGTTTATATATATGACTTTATATTAGTTGTATGGATTTATGTAGTAATCAAATAGGAGAATCTCTATTGCAAAAATTTCAATTGTCGATTCTGTATCAATCTCTCACTAAAGTGGTGTGTTCCTTTTTGTTTGAAAATGTGTCATATGTATGTATGTTTGCTTATTCTGATAATGTGATGCAAATTCTTTTTAAAGTTAATGATCAAAACAAATAAGTTAGAATACTTACACAAAAATATAACATATATAATAAAAAATTAATTTAAAAACAACAAAAATAGCAGCTGACAATACGTTATTAATACGTTAATTTTTAACAAATTAAAACATACCTATATATAATATAATAATAATTGTGAGTAGAACAAGCAGATATATGTGTGTAAGTATGTATGCATATCAAAATGTACAGAACAATTCGATCGCAATTTTCTCGAACATACTATGTGGTTAAAATTGGACTTTTCAATGTACATATTCAGATGAATAGAAATTGTTGTTATCCTTTGCGCTTGATTTACCGTTGTTGACGTTGGAATCTCTTCGTACAGGCTATTTATTTATTTATATATTTATGATTTCTTTGGAAATATGGCACCAGAAAGTGTCATACAAATGCAAACCAAGCAGCAAAATATAATTGGGATATTTAGCGAGAGATTAAAACTGTGCAAAATGGTCCTTAAAAGTGTTTTCATTAAATGACAGGTTTGAAACTTTTCAAAAATGTGGTTGGTTTCTACTGATACTGTGGAAATTGCTTAACCATCCAAAAAATATTCATTTCATATACTATTGAAAATTTTAATAAAAGCTTTAAAAATATTAAAATAGAAACTACAGCAAGCAGTTGGATATTATTAGCAATTCACCACTTATGTGACGTCGGAATTCCTACAAGGACAGAAGTTAATTTTAATGGTTGCCTGATGTCGTAATCTTTAGTTTTGTTATTTTTAAATATATATATATATATATATATATATATATATATATAATGTTTTGTAACAATTTATTGTATAGTACTTCTGCAATTCTTAGGTGTTCTCGGAGATATACCTACATATATGACATATAATAATATCTAAGCGCTACAATGCTTTAACACTTGGAAGACATCAAGCAACAAGTCGGCACGACTACAAATGCCGCTTGCTACAATTGCTGCAATATAACCTAGCTACATAATTATTCTAGAAGTTACAACAGTTATTGTTGTCGTCAAAATAAACATATAAATACACACCCATTTTCTATTTCCAAAAGGATGTTGTGGTTAAATTACTTTTATAAAGTGTTCACAGCTTAAGGGTCATTTGAAATCAACGCAAGCAAAGTACCATATATTGGTTTAAGTTATTCGATAAATGCTGTGCGGAGTCCAAGTAAATATACGCGTTCCACGCAAATATAGAAATCAATAGTCCTTTATTAACAAATAGAAATAATCAAACATTCATACAAACACACAAAAATATTACAACAAATTTCAACAAAACAAATTAACAATGTTTATTTAGTACATTAACAATATTAAACAATATATATGTATATACATATATATGTATATATATATATATATATATATATATATATACATATGTACAATATATATATATATATATATATATATATATATATATAGTATATCTCTATCATATATATAAATATATATATATATATATATATATATATATATATATATATACCTATACTTATATATATATATATATATATATATATATACCTATTCTTGTATATATATATATATATATATATATATATGTATATATATGCACAACTATATACTCGTATACAGATGTGTATGCGCGTGGTTGTGTAAGATATTATATAGTATTTGTGTATAGTCTACAGAATTGTACTTACTGTCGAAATTTAAGCTAATTGTAGCATTACTTTCGCCCAGTTCATTTTTACCATTCACTTTGTATTTACCAGCGTCTTCAACCGTAACATTTTTAACTTCTAATGTTGCGAAATACGAATGGCCTTCCTTATCCAAAGTTATCTGAAATTATATATTTATGTACATATGTATGTCTATATATATATATATATATATATATATATATATATAAATATATATATATATATATATATATATTTGTATAAATATATATATATATATATATATATATATATACATATATATATATATATATATATATATATATATATGTATATATATATATATATATATATATATATATATATGTATACATATATATATATATATATATATATATATATATATATATATTTATATATATATACATATATATATATATATATATATATATATTAGGGCGGGTTAATTTTTTTTGATAAAGCGTGACATGTTAGTCAATCTATAGTCAAAACTTGTTGGTGTTGTTGCTTCCATTTGCAAAGACACCGCAGATGATGTTGATGGTTCTTGAAAAAATTTATCGTAATAAAAGTTGTTGGAAATTATCTGAACTATATTAATCTGCAAAAAAAAATCTCGAAAAAAATTCAAAATTTATTAGTTAAAAGTTCATTTCAGGCTATTTTTCGACTAATTGTTCCTAATTTCTCTACAAAAAAAATATTGGTATTAACACAGGTTCTGAAAGGTGATAAAAATATTTTTCAAACAAGCTCAGATGGAGAAATCTACTATAATTCCATCCCATTTTATGACGAATTTAATTAAATTGTTCTATTTGGGGGGCTCCAAATCCAATTTAGAGCTATGGTCTCTTGAGCAAAATTTTTCAGTCACCTATAGATTACGCTTTTGCTATACGCCTTATCAAAAAATCGTTCCATACAATTTGACTCGCCCTAATATATATGCATATATGTATGTATGTATATATATATATATATATATATATATATATATATATAGATATATATATATATATATATATATATATATATATGTATAGCCAATTTATTTTCGTACCTTATGACGTGGTGATTCTTTAACTGCTGTGCCATTGTGGAACCACGTTATTATAGGTTTTGGATCTGCATTAACTCTGCATTCAAATAATAGACGCTTGCCATCATCCTCCTGTCGTATTGAAGGTTTTTTTGCGAATGTCGGCGCAAATCCGTCGATTTGCCTATTTTACGATATATTTAAGTTGTACAAAATTAAATAATATCTACGTAAGTCGATCAATAGAGTAACAAGGAAATGCCAGGTTATATTAGTAAGCCTTTTATATCATGCTTTTTAATAGTATAAATTTTTATTTTTAAATATTATGGATTATAATAAAAGGTTATACTTTTTGTTATATTTTTTGTTAATGAGTTTAAAGAAAAACGTCTATTGACGCATAAAACTTTAACAGGGCATTATGTTGTACAGTACATTATATTGGTCCAAGATGTTGCTTTGATAAGCGATGTGAAAGAAAAAATTTTGGGCATTCATAATTTAAAGAAAGATTTATTGGAGGGTTCAAAGGGTAGTCGAGGTATTTGGGTTAGCCTGTTAAATTATATTATGTAGCATTTGTTATGGCTATGAGAACAAAAATGTATATAGCCATATATAGCTGATTTATAAGACTGGAAGAATTAATGCTTTTTGGTACTGCCACGTAATCCCATCACCAGATTTTGTTCAAGCATCATTTACATATATTAATGGGAGTGTTCACACTGTGTGCTATTTAGTCATATTGTTATAAGGTTTAAGACTATGTTTAATGTTCTGCGTACAAAAAATATACAAAATAATACTTTTAGAAATATCTGTTTTTTCGTCAATTAGCTGTACTAATCTGCGTCGAAACGGGAGACGTTACTTATTATAATATACATATATTTTAATAAAAACGAACTAAACAGCAACACATAAAAATATACTAGTATGGTGGAATTATAGATATATACTTAAGGTGGCGTTGCCACGCGATGTCCATTGCTTTGGCGACATTGATGTCAAGCTCTTGTGCACAACAAAAAAGTCCTCGTTATATTTGTATAAGCGAGCGTTGTATGCAACTGTGCATGTGTGCAGCATTTCAATGCGTTTTGTTGGTATAATTTTTGAAGTGGACCATGACTATACATGAATTAGCTGTTTTCATTTTCATTTCTTAACGTAAGAAGATCATCTTAATATTCCACCATGGTTTGCATGTTCTGTTCGGTGATGAATTAGCTGTTTTTTTCTGTTGATATGAATACTTGTATGTGATTTGTCTTTAATTTTAGGTTTTTCTCTGAACGGAAAGTGTATATACATACATTAGTGTGTTGCGGAATAAGATCATACTAAAATTATTATTCATATATTACATTTTTTATCTTGTGTACCGGTTACTATTGGAAACAGCTGATTTCTTGTAGAGAAGGAGTAATTACAAAATCTTTTCAAAAATAAAGAACGACCCATAGCTGAAGCTGAGTTTAAAAACTAATGAGGCTTTTATGTAACTGGCTGTCACTGGATGGTTCTCCACTTACCACTGCTAAACAATTTATTCGGCTCATTTTAAGAGAAGGCGATAAAAAACTATAACTTTTCACTGGACTGGAGTCTTGATACGCGTTTTTTTTTGTTTAGTAGAGGAGACTATAGGCTCAAAGGCGTAAACCTTTAAAATCGACCAGTTAGATATATGTATATATATATATATATATATATATATATATATATATGTATGATGGATTTCTAACGCATTTGAAGTTTTATCAGTTTTTGGTACAAAAGTGAAGTATTAAAACTTGTTTTAAAATTTTGATTTACACACAATCTGATATTTTGAGTCACGTTTACAACTTATACTTATTAAGAATATACATTTTTGTCAGAAAGTGTCAAACTTTGGTCCCTGCGAACTTTTTAATACCAAAGGTCAAAGGCTCGTTTTTGAACAAGTTTGAGGTAAAATTTAGCATAAACAATACAAACTTTAGATGAAAATGGACATTAGAAGTAAACTTTTATCATAAATATGTAATTTAAAATTCTCTAAAGTATGTATATAAAATCTTAAAACGATAAAAATGACGATGTTTTGTTTTGTATTTGTTCTAAATAGCCTTGATTTTCATCTTTTAGAAGTAGTTTAGCTAGCTTCTACATCTAATTCAATAGAATTGGTTTTCCATTTTTGTCGAATATTGGACATACAGGGATCTGCTGTGCATAATAAAATAGTAATCAGATCCTTATTAGTGCGAAATTTAGAAATTTTTCTTGTGTTGTAGTCGCGAAATAATCTGCAGTCTTTATTTCTTTTTTCTTGCGCTTCTTCAGATAGATCTCCTATTATCAACAACATATTGTGTTTAATTATTCGCTCCTCATGGCACAAAATTTTATGGACAGTGGATGACATAGATCTGAATTATTATTATTTTTCGTTCTAAAGTATAGTTGTTTTTTGCGTATTCTAAATTTTTTTTACATTGCAGCAGATGCATGCTAGAACTTGTAATATAATGTTAAATCGCCTTATTGGTTCCAAATCTGCACTTGAGATACATGCTGCAGTGTCTGAGTCTGAAAAAAAACTCCTTTCATTATTTCCATCATTTGTGTTTCCTTCTCCTTGCTTTGGCTGATCGATTATTAGACCTAGTTCTAGATATTTTTCTTGAATTTTTTTGTTTCCTTTCTTGTTTCTTCATTTTCTTTTTTATTTCTCACTGTTTCGCTTAACGGACCGGAAGCCATATCATAACCTAATTTAAGAATATGCTCCATATTCTCGCACGAAGAGAGGATAATCTAAATTCGTATGCTGCCTTAAAACTATCAAGTCTGCAATAAGATGACTTGGTTGACTTGATGTCTTTTGGCATATAACGCAGCTAAAGCTTGTGCAACTTTCCCATCAATCACTCTGAGACACATTTTATAATTTACTTAGGTTTCCTGGTCAACAACTGTAAATACTACAGGTTGAAGGGCATCAATTTAATTTTTTTTCACTTTTTCCGTTGTGGCATCTTTTGTTTCTCTTTTGAATGTAAGCTTTATTGGTCTGTAGTACTTTGTTCATGAGGGTATTTAATTTTTCCATACAACAATTTCTATTACTCTGCTAGTTGATGCCTCTAAGTTTTGTTAAGCGCAATGGGACGAAGGATGTCATAAATAAGACAGCATCTGATGTTCATATATTCGGCATTAAATTATTAGTATTGTCTTTGACCAGAGGTCAAATGCTGTCATATCCAAGGGTTCTCAAACGATCAGCATTAAGAAAGAGTATTTAATAACCGTTTGGCAGTGTGTTCAAGAACATCTTGCAATTTAATTTATGCAAAAGTACAAGTGACAGCTATAGCAGTTTGTGGAGGTAAATATTATTTTTTGACGAGGACTAAATTCCTATTCTGTGCAAAAATCCCAGAATTCTTTACATTGGCCCGTTTCCGCAATTATCGTTTTCTTATTTTGTGTTGGTTGAATTTGGTGCAAAAATTAGTCCTTGATGATTATTGGAGATATTTCTTCGTTGCTATTCTGAAGTTTGCGTCTTTGAGCTTTTTCACTAATTCATCAATTGGTTTTGATTGTCGACACTGTTTTCCACATTTGGTATTTGTAGATATAATATCGAACACAAGTTTCTTTGACAACAATTCATAGTTTCGTTCATACATCCTAGTTATAAGATCATCCAATATAGCGTGCTTTGAATCTTTTTCCAAAATGAATAATTTTTTGTTTCTGTAGTTCAAATTGCATATTTTAAAAATTTGATTGCTTAGTATATGCAATTCAATATCGTGTAAATCATTTTGTTGAAAGAAAATATCCTCGAGATCTAGGTAAGTGAACTTAGCCATTGTTGAAATTGTAATGAATAATAATTGTGACGGTATTACTTTAAATATTCTTACTCGCAAATAAAGAATGAAAAATTCAGGTAGATAGGTAACATCACAATCAAGAAACGAACAAGTGCACACGCGAACATAGGAAGGACGAGAAAACCACAACACAAACAATAAATGTATACCCATGCACCCTTGAAGTATCGTTTTACCAAAATTTCCCTTTTAATTTTTAATAGGTTTTTATTTTTCACTTCTGCCTGATACAGCGCTTGTTATATGTCAACATTTTTTACAATAATTAGTTGAGATATGTTCCTTATTAAACGCAGTCGTGAATATTTACATATACATTATGCCCAAGCAATTCCAAAAAAAAACTATTTAATAAATTAATATTTAATAAAAAAATTGAATTTAATTAAAAATTAAAGTTCATTTCCATCTGAAATACGTCTTTCATAAAAGCGAGTTGAAATCAGAAAAATAGCTTTGGTTCTCAAGGTTGGATCCTGCCGGGTATACAATGGGGTATTAAAGTGTAGAGGAAAGCTTGGACTATAGGATAGTACTAGACTCTTTACGAACTTTTGAAGTTATGCTCTATTAAGTGGGCGGATTTAGTAAAACTTGAACCTTTAAAAAAACAATTTTAATTACATGCTTTTCTGCTTCTAATATAACTAACAAATTGGGTAGTTATTAAAAAATTTGTTTAGAAATCTTCAAAACAAACAAAAAATTTTATAGATGCTGGTGGCGGACGTAGTAAGACACAACTCGACGATGCTTTAAGTCCCGAGATCGACTCCTGCATTCAGTCATCAATATGGTTTAAAATTTTTCCGATCTGGATTAGTGCAGGATTGTGTTAATTGTCTTGTCTCAATGGCGAAGGCATAACACTGGCCGCTGTACATTACCGACAGCGGTTAGCACCGTCATGTACTAAAAAAAGACAGCACTCTAATTCATCGGTATCTGCAGCAAAAAAAAGTTTACCGATGAAGTAAAAATAGCTACAACCAATACTCTATCTTCGAATCTGTCCTCTCAACACTATCCCCTCCTATCGCAGTTACAGCATAATGCACTGCATATTTAGAGGTAACCCTGAGTGCCGGTACCACAAAAAAAAAAAATCAAAAAATTTCTAATTTTAGCAAAATAATGAGAATGTACATTTTGAATCACCCTGTTCAGTATGATATAGTTAAAATAATGTTTAAATTTTTTGGTTCTCGATGTATACAAGTGTCTACTTTCGAATGAACTTTTACACTTTACAATCGGTGATACTAAAAAAAATTAGTTTTGGCCTCCTCTAAAAATGGTTCAGTGTGCGGCGGCTGATTTTGTTTGATATAATAAAATATTATCAGAATCTTTTGCGACAAAAGACATACAGTATTATTGTTTTAAATAGAAATGAAATAGCTAAAAGATGTTACAAATGTTTTAGAATCGTTTAAATTCGCTGACCGAATTCAAAAATAGCCCACCTCAGCGTGGTAGAGTGTTCATATTAATCATACATATTTGTGATATTATCTTATAACTTATAACATTATGACTACAGTGCGAATCCCCAAATATTTTTGGTAAATACGCTAGTTACAAACAACACTTTCTTGTCTGTCCATATAAGACCCGGATCTAACTAGTAAATTTTTGCTGATCATCTTAAGAGTTTTTGCGAGAGAAGGGAGAGAAGAGTCGTACTTGGTACTCTGGAAAAGCGTTCTTTGTGGCATTCCTAATTATTATTGTTTGACATTTCATTTCATTCTATGCTTGGCTGTGAAGAAACACTTTGAAAATTTTAAAAGAAATAGACATTATATATATACCTCTTTAAAATATATACAACATAAAATAAAATAATGAATAGCCAGGCAGCTTCAAAAGGAAATTGAAAACTATTTGACGCAAACTCATTCTTTTGTGAACCGTGACTAAATCCGCTAGTTGCTTTTGCATTTGAAATGCATTCATATTTATCTATACAATTTTATTTTTTGGCTCTTATATTATATGTTTATTATTAAGACATTCATTGGAGGAATCAGCAAAACTTACCGTGTAACTTCTTCAGCGGAAAAGTTGCCCTCTTTGGTTGTTAAGGAAATAATAAAAAAGCAGTTTTTAAGCATTTTAATTAAGTAAAAAGAAACGTAATAAATAAAATTAATAATAAGCAAAATTAATTGGCTACGTATATGTGAATATGCATGTAATAAAAGCTTGTTTTGAAGCACTTCAGCTTGGCTTATATTAAAAAAATTACTTTCTTACTTTTCTTTAGGTTCGTCGGCAGCTATGATATTGTCAAATTGAAGATAAAAAATAACATTATTAAAATTTTAAATGAAATAATATAAAAATAACAGTATAAGAAAATAATAGTTCTGTTTTCATCATCATCAATTAATACTATATGTATATAGAATTAAGACGCAGTATACTACACTATGCGACAAATGAAGACCTTTTGAAAATTGCAAGATCGTGACTATATGGGTTCGATTCTACTATCAAATTGTAGTAAAACCCTATACTCAGTTTGGCCAATTTGGTGACAGTTTTCTTCTTATGGGCCTCCAAAGCTTCCCAATATTAGCACGATGTCGAAAAAAATATGTTATCAGTTTTCGCCAAATATCTAATCAGAACTTAAACACATCGCTTAACTATGTTCGACAAAAATGTAGCCAAGAGTAGGTTGAATATTTCTTGCTAAGATTTTATGGCAGAAACGTATTTTATCTGAGTTTTTTTCTCTAAAGTTATAGAAGAAACAATTTTTTTCAACTTTTCATTTTAACCTTTAGGAAATCTTGATTTTTCATACACTATATTTGGTAAAGCTTTTGTGAACATACCAATATATTCTGAACGTGTCTAGATACCAAAAACAGGTCATAAAGACTCCCTTGCGCCTACAAGTCTTATAATTTGATAATAAAACTAAATTTTTTGGAGAATAATTTAATAAAGTATTTGTTTTGGTACATTTGTATTGTTATATATATATATATATATATATATATATATTTTTTTTTTTTTTCATTTGATCCACAAGCATCTTCGTTTCCTTACAATAGGAAAACTTTTTTGAGTCATCAGCAGTGAAATATTTTTGAAGGTCTGACTATATTTTGTGAACTTTGACCTAGGTTCCAGTAAGTTTTGTTCTTTTCAAAATTACGCAAGCTCTCCATATATCCGTTGTGATAGCTGCAACTTAGACACAATGTAATCCAGTCGGTCTTCCGTAATTAAGATTGACAGAGTGCCACATGAAAGTTTTATTTATTGTTAAATTCATCCCTTGGAAGGTATTTTTACAGGAGTAGCAATTTCTTATTTGTGTTTTCTATACGGATTTTTCCAAATCAATGGAGATTCAAAAAGAGCAATTTCCACTTTCCTTTTACCATTTCAAAAATTCTTTATGGCATAATGGGCATACTAAATTCGGCGCGAATTTCTTATTTTCAGCAGCTTTCCTTTTAAAATACTTTAAGTATACATATATCTTTAAGTTGTTTAGTAAAGCTACGTCTTTTGATCTGTGGTGTAAAAATACCGCATCAATGACAACAATTATTTATATTACCTTTGCGTTTATCCATTTTCACTTTTCAAAAACTTTTTGAACTTTTATTTTATTTTCACTTTATTGATTTACACAAAATTTTCAACTTTAAGTAGTAGGTGTACTAAGAAAACTAAATTTATCAAAGTGTATGAGAATTTTGGAAACTAAACACTTTTTTCCTTTTGCGTTTCGAATACCTTTATTAAATTCAATTGGTTTTAGTTTCTTCAAACCGTTCACTGTAACTTTTAACTCGATACTGTTTTCTTGAAAGCAAAACAAGAAATTTTACAAATTATAAAGTACGGTAAAGCTTAAGAAATGTTAAGAATTTAAAGAATTTGAGAGAAAATGTGTATACTCATGTGTACAAATATGTATAATTATTAAAGTCTTATTATTTTACTAATTGCAAGCAGAGTTATAAAATTTAACGCAGTGTAGGAGTGTGTATGCATGCTGATCAACAAAGAGCAAGCAGCGCAATTGCAGCAAAGCGATATGTTTGTATGCAAATCTGTAAACTGCAAATTAAAAATCTGGGGTGTCTGATATTGTATAAAATAGATTAATTGGGGAATAGATTAATTGGGAATAATATACAATTAGATGTGTAGTACTACTTGTTTGGAAGAAAAATTCACAAGCACAAAGCCTGTATTGTTGTTTCAAAATTCAAAATAGCGAGTGTTCATAGACAGCTCCAATCAAAGTTTAAAATATATAGCAAAACAAGTACTTTATTAAAGTATTCTCCAAAAAATTTAGTTTTATTCTAAAATTTGAGGTAGTCTTTATGACCTGTTTTTGGTATCTAGACACGTTAACAATATATTGGTATGTTCACAAAAGTTGTTCAGATTTTGCTTGGGTACAATTTTTCCAAATATAGTGTATGAAAAATCAGGATTTCTTAAAAGTTAAGATCAAAAAAATTTAAAAACATTTTTTGTTCTCTAACTAAAAAAAAACTCTGGGATAAAATACGTTTCTGTCATAAAATCTTAGCAACAAATATTCAACCTACTTTTGGCTACATTTTTGTCGAACATAGCAAAAACTGATAACATCTTTTTTTGGGCATCGTGCTAATATTGGGAACCTTTGGAGGTCCATAAATAAAACGGTCACCAAATTGGCCAAACTGAGTATAGTGTTTTACTACAATTTGAGAGTAGAATCGAACCCCTATATTCACGACCTTGCACTTTTTTCATTTTTGCACAATGTTATGCACGCATGCATGACATTTGACTCTTATATCCATTGAGGCTAACTAAATTCACTAGGAATATCTGTAAGAATCAATTCAAGTTTCAATTTAAAGTTTGAATCTTATATTCTTGGAAAAGAAATACTTGCCAGCATATTTTGTATAAAATATGTGTGCATATACGAGTATATGTATGAATGTTTGAGCATAAGTGAAACAAATTAAAAAAATAGTCTTTCTTAATACAGATAGTTATGCACATTAGGATCGTCCACATTAATAGAAGTTTAGGAGTTCAAGGTCTAAAAACTTATACTTACCCACATCTTTTTATTTCTTTTCAATAATCCTGCTGTTAATACATTTCACTCGAAGTAAAAGTTTAATACATGCAGATTTATACGGTGTTCAGACACATTTTTAATGGAGTCAGTAATAATCGATTTACTGGCGTAATTATTTGTATGTTCAAATAAACAAAATTTAATTAATTCGACTATCGTATGACAACAGAAAACCCATATTGTTAATTTTCCTTAAGTCAAAATCTAGATTTTTCTTTTAATTTTTAAATATGTAATGAGTTTAGTATTAAAAAACTTAACTTACACGTTTCTCGACGTATTTCGTTTAAGCTGTTTTTTCAGTTTTCTACTTTTAAAGTACTAAAGCCTTGTTCAATATGCTGTAATTTGCACGCTAAACAAATTTGTTTCAGAGACGCTTTTTGAACTTTATCAAATTTATATCCAATTAAGTGTTATAAATATGTTATAAAAATGGCATTAATTGCGATAAACCAAATTAAGATACATATTTCAACATCATATTAGATAATGTTTAAGCCACTTGAATATGAAGTGATCCGATATTTGGATCTTTTCCATCTCTCGCTCTCGCTCTCTCTCTATCTCTCTCTCTATATATATATATATATATATATATATATATATATCTATATATATATATATATATATATATATATACATATGTATATATATACATATATATATATATATATATATATATATAAATGTATATATGTATATATATATATATATATATATATAAATGCATATATGTATATATATATATATATATATATATATATATATATATATATATTTACATGTATATATATATATATATATATATATATATATATTTATATATATATATATATATATATATATATATATATATTTATTTATTTATATATATATATATATATATATATATATATATATATATATATGTGTTGACTTATCTTTATTAACCTTATCAGTTTATTATAATATTAATCAAGCTTATGGTAGTTTTTTATTAAATTTTATTTAGTCTAATTTTTATTCGATATTTCGTTAACAGTTTTTAACATCTGCAGGAAATAAAAATTATTAAAATTTTATGGACATATGGTTTCGAAACATGACATAAAAAACTATTCACAATATTTGTTTTTCAAATTCAATAACATATAAAATATTTTTTTTTTCAACATTAACAATTTATAGTAAAACAAACTTTTTCAAAATTAAGAAATTATAATGAACATTTTTATAACAAATATATGTATATATATATATATATATATATATATATATATATATATATACGTTTACACATATATATTTGGTAATATACGTTATTTATCCAATAAATAAGAATAGCTTAGGATTTCGTTGAATGTGTGCTATTTATTTAAACCAAACTTAAATTTACTTAAATACAAAATGTAATTGAGTTACATATGAAAACGATCTTAAACGCGTTGTCGTGTCGAAAGGAACGAAAGAGTTCAGCTTTTTTTGTTCGTATTGCTGCAGTACATAAACGTAATTTTCTAGCACCCGAGTAGTTGGTGCATCGAGTAGCCGGTATCACAACCGTGATGCCACAGCATTTCCCCCGCCGGAGGGGGCTCATCTGAGCCTCAGAGGAATCGTAACCCAGCGACCACTCGAAGTGGCTCTAGGCTGTGTTATTTCAGGTGACAAGTTTAAAGCTGGGCTGTAGTTGAGTTCGTTGTTGCTAGGAACTTTTTGACTTATGCCATCAGGTAAGATTTCTTGTTGCTCACCGCTGTCATGGCAAGCGCTGGGTACCTCTGGAGCAGGTGAGCAATCGTTGAGATCACTAGTTTCGGTAAAAGCTGGTTTTAAACGGTCGATACTGATGTTGTTTGGTCGACCTCGTATCAAAATTGTAAAATATTTGTCGAAGCGTTTTAAAATTTAGTATGGACCGTCGTAGGGATGCGTAAGCGAACGCCGTATCGAGTCGTTGCGGACGAAGACGTGGGATGAATTTTTTAGATTTTTCGAAATGAATGTGCGAGGCATAGCATTTGTGCGGCGTTGCACAGGCCGAAAGTCATGAATTTGAACTCGTAGAGGCCGAATGGGATACTAATTGCCGTTTTCGGGACGTCATCGGGAGAGATCGGTACGTGGTGGAAGACTTTCTGAAGGTCAATCTTTGAAAAAATTTTCTTACCTCTCAGATTTGTAAGAATTGCTGACGAAATAGAAGATTTTGTTGCTGAACCATACGGCGTGAGCTTGGTGATGTCAGCGAATTGCTCCAAAATGTCGGCTGCTTCGAAATGCGATGAGGATGTTAGTTGTGAGACGAGTCCGGTTATGTTGTCGATCAGGCGGTTACGACGCAGGTCGATTAACAAATCGTCTGTACCTATTTTAAAATTTATTCTGTGTAATGAAGGTACGTTTATTATTTCTAACATTTCTAACATTAATCGACGTTTGTAGTTATTTTCTGTATTTAATATTGAAACATTTTCAAAATCTGCAAAATAATATGATTTGTAACAATGGGAAGATAAAGCTGGATTTTGTGAATTTATATGCCTATATTTTTGATCTGATTTGTGACCTGCTATCGTAGTCTTTAATTTATTCTTGGTTGTACCTATGTACACTTTATTACAATTCTCTAAATCCTTACCCTTGCATGGTATTTCATATACTAAATTTGATCTATACCATTTTTCTATTTTATATTTATTTTTACTAAATAGTCCGTTTAGTGTATTATACGTTCTATGAGCTATTCTATATATATATATATATATATATATATATATATCTGTATCGTAAATTTTAGACTTTGTCAACCTTTCTGATATTCCTGGTATGTATGTTAAAGATATAAATAATTTTTGTTCTGTATTACTATTAGTATTTTCTGTTCTTCTATTTCTATATTGTGATATTAATTTATTTATTATATGATTAGGAAAATTGTTATTTTCTAATATATTTATAACCTTCTTTTTATTGCTATAGAGAAATTGTTTGTCACTTATATTTAGAACCCTTTCTATAAAATGTTTAGCTGTGTTTATAATAATGTGTCTACTATGCTTTGATTAGTAATTAATCTCCCGAAGCAGTGGGTTTCTGGAACCAATCTATTATTAATTTATTACCTTTCCTAATAACTAAAGTATCTATATAAGGAAGTCTCAAGTCCTTTTCCTTTTCAACTGTAAATTTAATGTTCGAATAAAAACCATTCAATGCTGATAACATATTATCTATAGTCAATCCTTGTATACCTTTTTATGATTTCCCATTTGTTCTCAATTGTTCTAATTACAAAATCAATAGGTACACTTGGAAATAGGGAAACTACATCAAAAGAAATTAAGCTTTCATTATCAGATATACATATGTTGGCTCGTAATTTTACCCACCAGTTCTGTTGAATTTTTGATATTATATTTAGAAACCTTAGTAATATTTTTAAAATATTTGTAATATATATGCATAGTTCATATGACGGTGAATTAATAAAAGAACATATTGGTCTTTATGAATTGTTGGTAATCCATATACGAGGAGCAACTGCAGCATTTCACAATGAAAATGCAACAATAGACGTTATGGCATATCATACATATAAATTACGGTTATTTATTAATTTTTCTGAATGCCATATCTGTTTTAATCAACAAGTGCTGCCAAGTTTGCTTATGCCTTGTCAGAACATACGATGCTTTTGTTGTTTTCATGCTCCTTTTATTGTTTCTTTCGTTTGCCACACGTGCAATTGTTTATACACAATTTGTAATAAACTTAAATTTTGTATAATAAAATGTTAAAATGGTTTTCTTTACTTGTAACAATTGTGGTGAATCTGTGAAAAAACCGTCTGTAGGAAAGCATTATAATACACGATGCCGTAATAATCCAAAAAATGTATCTTGTATGGACTGCCTAAAAGATTTTCTTGGCGAGGAATATGTAGCACATACAAAGTGTATATATGAGGCTCAGAAATATTTTATGAAAAACTATGTAGCCAAAGAAAATAAAAACAGCGGTCAAAAGAAACAGGAAACGTGGATGGATATCGTTCGTTCAATTTTAGAATCGACAGAGTATCAGTTGCCGTCACAAACTCGAAACATCTTTCAGCGGTTACAAAGTTACGATAATGTTCCACATAACAAAACAAAGTTCCAGAATTTTGTAGCCAATTGCTTAAGGATCACATCAATCACAACCGATGTGGGAAGTTTTAGATAAAGAACTACAGAACATGAAGCTTGCAAAATAGCAAGAAATGGCAGATGCCAAATTAGTCATTGAGGAATCAAAGAAAGCCAAGGCAACAGAGAACGGGCAACAGAATGGCTTAAAACACAAAATAGAAAATGATACCACTGACGAAGAGAAGATGGAAAGGAAAAAGAAGAAAAAGGATAAAAAACCTGAAAAGGTTGAAGAAATTCCTACAACGGAGGTTCCAGATGAAAGGGATACATTCCAGTGGTCCACGGTGCTGGAAAAAGTTGTGTTTAAACATGGGGAGGGTATAGCGCTGGATAAACTAAAAAGATTTTACTTAAAAAATATAAAAGCAAATTGAATCTAGAGGAGATGAGTGAAAAACAACAGAAGAAATTCGAAAAAAAATTTTCGAAGACACTGAAAAAATGTCCAGCTGTGGTAGTAATTGGTGAAATAGCAAAACCCTGTTATATTACTTTTAAGTAAAGTAAGATTTTAATATAAGTAAATGGTATACATGTTTTTTTTTTTTTTGTAAAGTTTTTGCAAACATTTTGGTGGCTGAACGAAAGCCACAAAAGTAAATTTGAAATTACAAAATCTAAGAAATCTACCTTAACATAGAAATATCAAAGTGGTACGACCATCTGCAATAATTTTATAAATTTATGAATTTTTGTATACATATGTATATACGAGGAGCAACTGCAGCATTTCATACAGAAAATTTTCCATTAAGACCTACACATATGTTCTTTTATTAATTCACCTTCATATGAACTATGCAGATATATTACAAATATTTTAAAAAATATTACTATGGATTCTAAATATAATATCAAAAATTCAATAGAATTTGTGAATAAAATTAGGAGCCAACATATATCTGATAATGAAAGTTTAATTTCTTTTGATGTGATGATAACAAGGTATACACAGATTGACAAATGTTTATTTTTGCGTATTTTAAAATCA
>OY776281.1:49057801-49087801 GCA_963675445.1 Linnaemya vulpina | reverse complement strand
AATAGCACAAAGTATGAATACATAAAATATGTATATTAAATAAGCACTAATTCGCAAAAACTAAATATATACAAGGGAAAAATTTTTCTCGTTTAAATTACATAGCTGGCAGCCACTGCACGTTTTTCCATATGCCGCCGCAAAAAAAAATTATTCAGCTCTTAACAAGACAGCAGCTGTTAAAGTTTATATATACAAATTTATTTAGCAGACCAAGTTATGACTGGTTGTTCACACTTGTCATATTTTTCGCGCTATTATTTTATGACTCTATGACTACAGTGTGAATCCGCCAAGTAATGAAAAATATTTTTTAAGATGGAAGTACTTACGCATTTAGAATAATTTTTTAATTTATCAATTAAAAGTATAAAAACTTTCAATATTGTAAATACATAGGAATTTGCTGGTTTTTGTTTGGTTTATTTAACTTATTTGGTTAGTAAATGGGCGCACTGCAATATATATGTACTGCATTAAAAATTGCAGTATGCTGTAAATTTACTGATTACTAAAATAATTCATTATATTTTTTACTGATAATGAAATTTAATTTGCATTATCAGGAAAATTCATAATAAAATTTTAGAAAGTGGCAGTCTTTTTTATTAAAATTTTCAAACTTCTGCTTGAAAGGAAAGTTAGTAGCTACTATTGCACACTAGATGGTGCTTATTTGCAGCTGTTAAGTTTCTCTGTACTTGTTGTCAGTATGAATGACAATTTCAAAGACGAAAAAGACTATTAGTTTGACAAGTTTAGTTTTTGTTGTAGTAAATTTCTTATTAAAAGTGCAAGAAAATCTTTTTAAGAGTTATTAAAATTAAAGGTTTTTCTATTCATTTTATTTATTTGCTTTTATTTGCCTACGATAACATAATGTAAGACAATTAAAAAAAATAGTAGGTACTACTGTACACTAGATGGTGCTGAGTGTATTTCTATGCAGCTTTTAAGTTTCTCTGTACTTCTTGTTGTCCGTATGATTACACTATTCCACTAATACTTATCTTACACCGATTTGATCTTAATATAATTTTGTGATTGTATTGTGAAACAGATTTTTACCCCCTAGCGTATAGATGTTAACACATCAAAAACTACGATCATGATCCTAAAACCATTAAAGTCACGAATAACCTCATCAACACTTAATTGGTTGCCAACAAAGTACCTATTAATTTCATCAACATTTACCTCCATAGAAGAAAGCACCACATTGCTTAACCTATTACACAATTTGTTAGTATTACCATTGCTAAATAAACGCCTACTATTAGTTATGCCTAATTTGCTAATGTTATAGGGCTATTGGACAGGCATACATGTCGGCAGACATGTACGTTAGCATAGTTTGAGTTTTGCTATTATACTGTCGAACATACTTCAGTACTAGTGCAACCATATCCAAAAATATTTTACAGCTAAATCGGCTTTAAAATAATGCTAAAAAGAATCCTAAACTGCTAAAAAATAATGCTAAAAGTTTAATTTTATAAATTGTTGTTACTTTAGTTAATATATCTTTATAAATGGTTTATTTCTCATAATGCTTCCCTATAAACACTTATTACACATCATTTCAACTAAAAAAACATATTAAAAAGTAACAGAATATATATTGAAGTATATGTACTTATTTGTGTACATTCATAAATTTTTTTTAGCAAAAGTTATCTTTAAATTCAATATCGCACTAAATTATTGTAAAATTAATAGTAAATCAACTATATATGGCTATTAATTAGTATTTCAATGCAATTTATATAACATATTTTCAAATTATAAATACATATTTTCAAAATTAAATACGTCATCGAATGAAAATTCTTTAGCTTCCGAAGATTCGTTCGATATACATATCATTATAGTACAATAAATTAATTATTATCTTCGTTTTCCTCCTCTTGTATTTGTATATCATTGATAATCATAGCCGCTACAACTTTCCGCTTCATTCCCATGCTTTCGCTTCAAAAATTTCTGTGTACAGCAGTATGGCCATTGTGGCATTTTTCCGGCTAGATTTAGCTTTTTTTTTTTAATTTAGCTGTATATATTCCATTTTACAGTTATCATTTTTGAAATATATATTTAGCATTCTCTATTTCATTCAAAAGATTTATTTATTTAAAATAGTAATTAATCTTAATTTAAAAATTTTTAGAAGAAATTATAGCTTTGGGACATTAGTGCCCCAAACTAAGTTCATTGAATGGTTATACAAGAATTCAACAGTTGACTTTAGGGTAAATGTATATGAATATAAAAATGCACTAAATGAAAATCCCTTTAGTGAATTAGCTACTTTTGCAATGACGTTCCTGGTTTTTTCATTTAGCAACGCGTTTTTAGTGGCATGAATCTCACATAAACGAATATTCGAAATATAATAATGTTAATCCTATGAATTCGCTACTTTATATTAGGCAAATTTTAAAATAACGAATTGTGGTGTAGTTCAGTATCATTTAACAATGTGACATAAACAAACCATTTGTAAAATTATAACTATTTGGAGTAACGATTACATATATTGCAGACAGATTTCTCTGTACTTTGCCAAACTAATGATTCTGCTTTTTAATGCATTACTTAATGAGAACCTGAATTATCTTCCGTATAGAGAACTTTTACCTCACAGGAATCCAAACATAACTATTTTTTTAGAAGACATTTACTATCACAGATCACTTACTGACATTGCTTTGAGAATATAATATAATCACATGAATGATGTAGTCTGAAAGAACTACTGTAGGCTGCGTCAAATCACTATACATTTTGGTAATCGATATTTTTAAAGTCTCTATAATCAAGTATTTTGATTTGTGTTCTAGATAATGTGTTGAAGGTTATATGCTTGAAGAGCATTGAAGCTAATAATTGTTGAAATAATTTCATTAATGTCATATTAAAATTGTTATTGACAAATCTATTCGACATTGAATAGATTTATTGGAATAGGTTTATTGGAATATTTGAAGTGCTAGCATATAGACCAATCGAATTCATATTTTCAATTAGGCGGTTATCTTTCAAGATCGCATTAAATTCACTGATTATTACCGTATCGTTGAGTCATTTAATAAGCTTAACAAAAAATATATTGGGCACTATCACGAGTAATATTTTTAAGTTTGACTTGTATAGGATATGCTATATATTCGCTCTTATTCTGCGTTTCGATTCGGATCGTAAATTTCTCCGTTTGACAACTTTGGTATTCTACGTTCCGTTCCCCGCATGTTATTCGATTTGTTTTTCGATTGTATGTATTCTGCGTTACAATCGTAGCTACGTTTTTCTAAGTTGTGTATGTACTAGCGGACATTTTTTCGATTTTTGTTTTTGTGGTTAATTAAATAAAATGTGAGTATAAAATGCTATAAATTTGTTTTCCAATAAATTTTATTTGTTTATTTTCATGTTTTTTGTTACTTTAAAGCTATATTTAATATGTTGCAGGTCAACAAACGAAGGATGGTATTGCGTCTGGATATCATAAGGAAGAAGTACAGGCATTGTGGGAAGAAGTTCCAAACGCATTTAACGCAATAAGCCGACCAATAAATTCTGACGTTGCACGGAAGAAAGTAAAAGGTTGTTCTCCTCTTCCCACAACACCGCCGCTGCTATCGATTCCATTTCTTCTCTAAACTAAATGTTTATTTTGTATTGATGTTTAGCAAATGAAAATTTAACTCCGACGCTTCAGGATTCCTCACACTGGAGTAGTTTGGCCACAAATGGCGCTTGCTTATAATCTAGCTACTTTCTTCCTTTCTGCACTTAACTGATGCGTTAATTCAAATATAGTTACCATAATATTTAGTTTTTATATATGTTTTTCTCACTATATATTCATAAAATTTTACTTTTTATAGGTTAGCAATCACAATGTTTACAAAATTGTATATTTTTAATGTTTCTATTTCATACGTTTCATAACAAACCAGCCGGTTGAAACATACTCTTCTTCTTTTTCTTTCGATTAGGTTTTTTTTCTAGAATACCAATTTTCGATTCGAGCATAACTGAATGCGAGAACGTAATCGAAACGCGGAATAGTGGTGATTACATAGATGACAATGTAACCACCATTTATTATCCTGTCGGATCAAAATAGACTGCAACCGTTAACTGTACATACTATTACTAACATACAGATAGAACCACGCTTCTGAAACATATCACATCAAGATTGTAAATTGAAGTAACAAGTTGGAATGTATCCATTTTGGTATTTAAGCTTCCAGTATTTACGTGACATATGATCTTTAAAAGTACTGTGGCTATAATTGGTAAGTCTTCAGTAGAGCAAACCCTAACATTATCATAGCAAAAACTTTAAATAACGAAAAAGATTGATTTTAAAAGTGCAAAATTTTTCTTTCAAATAAAATTTTGACAAGATATATACTATTTCTTTGGATAGTGACCAAGAAAGAGTTAAGTAATATATGGACTAAAACTAAAATATTATAGATACCAGAGAACGAAATAGTGTACAAGAAAATTTAATGTACACCCACTGTACAATGTACACTCTCAATACATTGAAGACATTGCCTTTCTTTCGTTGTGTATACTTTTCGTTGTGTACACCTTCGGCCTGTACATGTGTACATCTCGTGTAAATGCCCTGATGGGATTTTGTGAGCTAACGCATAATCAACCATAAGTTACCTTATGGTTAGCTCAAATTCTAGCGGGGTGGTTTTGCACACAAACACACGAATGGTAGAGGGTTTTTCTTTCTACTGCGCACACACTCACTAATTTTTTGAAGACGCAAAAACGAATATTCTCTGCTGCGCACACATCCATTAATTTTATGAAGATACAAAAACATATATAATTGGGGGATTCACACTGTAGTCATAAAATAATAGCACTTAAAATATGAAAAGTATGAACAACCCGTCATAACTTGGTCTGCTAAATAAAGTTGTATATATAAACTCTAACAGCTGGTACCTTCTTATGAGCTGAATAAATTTTTTTTGCGGCGGCATATGGAAAAACGTTCAGTGGCTGCCAGCTACGTAATTTAAACGAGAAAAATTTGTTAATTGTATATATTTAGTTTTTGAGTTTTAGTGCTCCTTTAATATATTTTATGTTATAAAAATCTGATTTAATATTCAGACATATAGATATGAATAATTTTTTATCCGCTTTTTAGTCGTGAAACATATATAAGTAACGGCGGCAAACATATACTACCGCCGTCTCTCTTAAAGATTTTCAGAGTTCGACTTAGATCTCCAGAGCTATTTTATGACAACACAAATACATACCTGCAAGAGTGCTATTATTTTATGACTTTATATCTATGCCAATTTTATACTCTATGACAATATGACGAAATAGCACCATGTGTGAATCCCCCAAATGTTATCATCACCGCGAATGTGTATACGGACATGAAGTGAATTCAATGTCTTCAATTTTTTCAATGTCTTCAACGTCTTCAATGCAAAGTCCTGTACACTCAAGATTTATTTGTTTATAAAGTGTGGCATGTATACATTTTTCAATGTTTTTTTTCGATGTCGTTGATGTAAAGTTGTGTACAGAAAGGCTAAAAAATACACTATTTCGTTCTCTGATAGACACTAAAATTGCGTTTTGCGCATGGTTTATTCACAATTTGTTGAAAAACATGCATAAAATTTATGTCAGATAGCAACTCTGTAATTAATTTACTCAGAGAGTATTCCAGACGAAGAGTCCCAACATGGAGTGTACAATGAATAAATAGAAATAAAGGAATGACAAAAACAAACAAAAAATAATCAGAAACTTTGCGAAGAATAAAATTTTTTGAGCACAATATTTTTGTATTTAATTATAGCTGTATCATTTAAAGATATTCCGAAGATGCAGGACAAGGGAAGCTATGGGTAATAATTTGCATGCGAGCATAACCCGTATATGTCTCCTTAAATATACTTTGTGACAAAATGTTTACAGAAACTTGAAATTTCATATGAGTAAGGGCCATTATTATAACTTGGTGTTATCTTAAAGGGAGATAAGGATAAATACATTTTCATTATTAAAACTTTCCTCTAACCTAAATATGAGCGATAAATTAAAGGCAAGTTCAACTTTGCGATGAGTTCTACCAGGAGGATTTATGTTTATATTACTATTTCTTCTTATTTTTTATATAGTAGCACCAAACATAGTTCTTCTTCTGTTGAAAAGTTTTTCGCCCGCTTTCTCACAGCTCTCACGATTTTTTCTTCAGATGTTGAAATTTTTTATTTTATAACACAAACTTATACTTTTACAAACAAAAGCTGCATATATTTACAAAAGGTAAAAACAAGTGCGTCGTTGACACTACAGTTTTTCGCGATCTAAATAATGTTTCAAAAGTAGTCGGTAATCACTAGCAGGTATTGCCACACGACAACAAATATACATTTAATTTTATCGGCAAGTTGTAATAATGGAAAGTTGCTACCGGTCACTTTATCGGCCTGGAATGGTAACGTTGACACTCACTACCACCAACTTTGTCGTCGAGTTGTAATAATGGCCCTAAGTTATGTAATACTTTATTATTGTAGTTACCGTGAATAGGAGTTTGCATCCCTATGCAGTATTTGAGTTGAACATATTTTGGAATTATTTTAAATTGCTGAATATAACAATTAGCTAAAGAAGAATTTAAATAATCTTTTTTCTACACAGACTAAATTTTTAATTTAATATATGAAGTTCGTATAGCGAAAAAACACGTTTTCGAGGCACATTAAACTAAAATATGTATATTGCTTAAGAAAAACTACAAAACACACATTTTGAGAAAATCAAACTTTTTAAAAGTTACAAATAAATATTAGAAAAGCTTAAAGCATTAACGAATCATTATACAAGCATTGTTTTGAAAATAAGAGGGCCCTAATTTTCGTATATAGAGCGCCCGACGATATTTTTCCCAATAGTAATACATGAATTTTTTATTCATTATTGCTTTAAACTTATATACATTTTTACTTTTTAACCTTTTTATTCGAATTTCTTAACAAGCGTTTATTTGAGTGTTTTTAACTTTATATTTTGTCCTTACGTTGTTTATTACATATTTGAGAGCTTGATTACTGCCATACGGGCATGCAAATTTAAACATAGTTGTGGCGTCATTAGGGTAGCCCTTCTTCTATTAACAAAACTATTGTTTATTTTTTAATTCTAACGCAGCAAGTTTGTTTAAAATCAGAAACATGATTCTGATTTTCTGTTTATATTAAAAAGATTTTCAATCGGCTCAGAAGGCATTAATGTGAATATCATATCAAATTTCTGAGTTTGCTTGGTTTCTTGAGATGTTCAGTTTTATCTTTTAGTGCAATTTCGTAATAATGTTTTTAGGTTCTCTTTCATTTTGATATCCTAAAAAACTGTTTTACTTAAACCTCTTTAACTTTAATTATGTACTGATTCTTTTTTCCCAAAATCTTTCTAAAACATTCAAAGTAATCAATTGTGGGGCTTAGCTAGTTCCTATGCGCATTTCACTGGGGCTAATACAGATCATCAGGGAGCATTTACTCAACATATCTTAGAATAACAAAAGATATTTATTTCCGCTTTAGTAAGTGAGAAGCTTAAAATTAATATCAAAGTCATAACAAGAACTCACTGATCACTTTTCCTTTTTTAATTTCTTAAGTTTCTATTCTACAATTGGTTGGCTTTTTTTCGACTCTAATTGTAGTTGTAAGAGAAATAAGGAACAACAACAAACTAATACATAATTATTTTAATATAAAAAAATTTGTGTACTAATATTATTTTGTACGCTTTGTTTACGACCCAATTTTTGCACTCAGTAAGTTTTATTACCATAAAATTTTCGATTTGCTCTATAACAGCCCAATCTAAATTTGAGGGTTGAGTGTCGCGTTAGCAATAGGGTACATGTTTATAGCGCGATGCTCAACTCTATAATTAAGGTTGGACTGTAATGAAAAACTGCACAAAATGTTTTAAAGTTTTGTGTTTTACGTCCAAGCAGAATAAACGTAAATATCAAAAACATGACTCACTAAAACAAATCAAACATCATCATTCAAATCGTTATTCTCTACAGCTTTGTTAGTGCTTGTGTTTGGAAAACAAGTATCAACACAAAACCCGACAATGAAGTAAAGAAACGGCGAATCATAGCAAAATAAGCGAGAGCACTAAGAAATTTTCATAAAAATGTTTATGACTTCCTACATATATGTTTGAGCCAAACAAATCTACTTCGTTGGAATGTACGTACACTACAATCAAAGCATTCAAACATGTTTTGAATGTTTTAAAACAGCTTTGATTTTGTACTTCATCGTTATTTTGATTTGCCTTTATATTATTTCAACATTGTTTAGTTTTCTTTAGTTTTTCTAGTGTTTGCTTTGTAATGTGAGAGGTTTATAACACACACTATATTTGATATTACTGAGAATGCTTATAAGCAATTTTTCTTGGTTAGCGTTTTTTTTTCCTGTTGAAAATATTTTGTAAGTACTTTTTCTGTGAAAGAAATCAGCTTTTTCTAATAGTAATCGACAGTCAATATGCCTTTAGTCGTTCTAAAGCTGTTTTGATTCTGTTTCATTGGAAAGTGGTATGTGAGATCTGTATTCACTTCTGCCGAAGTTAAATGTTAGTTTTCAATGTTTCTGAAACACAATTCAGAACATACAAAATTTCACATTATAAGATTTGAAAAAGTTTTTATTCATTCATGTGAAAATTACATTTTTACATATTTTTAATGAATTACTGAATGAAATAGATACATAAATATTTTTATTCTAAAAGAAATATCACAATTTTTTTGAAATGTAATTTCTTATGGCCATAAAAGATTCATTTGAGTAAAATTTTTAGTTGTGTTAACTATCAAGAGCCCAATACATTACATTAGGTTTTTATGCTTTGTGAAGCCAATAATTTGTCGTAGGAAATTATTTCGATGGGCTTAAGAAACAGCTTCTTAAAAATCTTTTTTGGTTTTTTTGAGTTGTGACTGTTTCTAACTTATTGTGCAGTATATACTAAATTTATCAATTGGATATGATCTTAAAATTTTTTTGCTGTGTCTCCATTCCTATATTGTAATATTTCTTATTACAATTTTTTACCGCTCAAGATTAGACTTATAAGGGCCATTATTACAACTTGGCGAGCGACAAAGTTAGTGGTAGTAAATGCCAACGTTAGCATAACAAGTCGTGGCTGGTAGCAACTTTCCATCATTACAACTTGCCGGTAATATTAAATGTATATATTCTTATTGTGTGGCTACTTTTGAAAGATTATTTAGATCACGAAAAATTGTAGTGGCAACGACGCACTTTTGAAAATATATACAGCTTTTTTTTGTGAAAATATAAGTTTGTGTTATAAAATAAGAAATGTCACCATCTCAGGAAATAATCGTGCTGTGAGAAGACGGGCAAAAAACTTTTCAAGTGAAGAAGACCTATGTTTGGTGCTACCATATTAAAAAATAAAAAAATATGGTAATATAAACATAAATCCTCCTAGTAAAACTTATTGCAAAGTCAAACTTGCCTTTAATATATCGCAGATATTTAGATTAAAGGAAAGTTGTAATAATGAAAATGTATTTAACAGACCGATAAAATCTCCCTTTGAGATAACATCAAGTTATAACAATGGCCCTAAGG
Source organism: Linnaemya vulpina (assembly GCA_963675445.1). Taxonomy (NCBI): domain Eukaryota; kingdom Metazoa; phylum Arthropoda; class Insecta; order Diptera; family Tachinidae; genus Linnaemya; species Linnaemya vulpina. The sequence continues at coordinate 49,078,100 of OY776281.1, read as the reverse complement.
GAATGGGCCAGTTATTTTGCATAGAATTGAAGAGAAAATCGCTGTGCGCTTTATTAATATAGTCTTGCACAAAAAGTAATATTAAATTTGCAATAAATTACATAAACATTAGAACGAGAAAACAAGTAATCAAACAAACACTACTAAAAATTGGAATGCATTCACAGCGGATGCTGGCCATTTATTTTTTGCACATATATTTTTGCAACAATCGCACAAATTTTTCTGGGGAACAAACGCAACTTCTCATGGTTTAATTGAGAAGTGTGCGTGAAGTACAATTTTTAATATTTTAAGTCTTAGTGCACACATCAATTTTGCTTGTTCAACTTTTTTTAGAAACCGCATTTACTTTCATACACGAAAATTTCATTGTATCAAGTTTAAGGATTTTTGCCTTCATCTTTGTATTAGAAATATTGAATTACCATTCTGCAGCCAACTTCAAGTATAACTACTCTTAAGCTTGACGTTACGATTGGGTTTGTACCTATTTTTATTCTCTTCACCGCTGTCTCCTAAAAGTTCAAGCCTTGACGAGACAAATTTGGTTTGTGTGAATAAGCACTAACTGATGATAGAGTTTGCGATCATTAACCTGAATTAGAGACAATTCAATTCCTAAAGTCTACATGCCTTTTTGTCCTGCTGGGGAAATTCATCGAATATTACTTGTGTATTAATACCAGACGTTTTCATATAAAAACTTTATTTTTATAATTAATTCCAATTATGCTCGGAACAATTTTATTAAATAGAGTTATGTTAAATTCATCAAATTTAATGCTAAAATATGGGGAAATATATATGAGACTGTAAAATATGTTAAGGAAGATTACTACATTGTTTTTAAAATCGTATAGTAGGTAAGTTCAAGATGGATAATGAAACTGAGCAAACAAATTATTGTCCAAATGAACTACGCAACCGGTTTGGCAAACACACTTTTTTTCGTTCGTACACAGACTACAAACGTGAACTCATTAATGCGGTTTGTGACAAATTCAATATAGTGTCCAAAATATCTAAATGGCATTTAGAAGATTACAACAAAATAATGAAAACATGCGAAGCAGTATATTTAACAAAAACTATTATTTATATAAATTCTATTTAGGTTTAAACACAAGGCTAATTCAATCACAACTTGTTATTTATACAAAAAATGGCGTATAATTCATAGCTGCTGTGTACATTTGTTCTGGACAAAACACATCGTCACTTCAACTCAGCTTGTCTTTTAAAACAATTTTAACAAAAACTTAAACTTTAAGACTGATCTGTAGATATCCGTTTTATAACGGTACTTAACTAAATATGTTATTCAATACATAAAGAAATTTTTCTTTTCTTTTATTTTTTAAGCTCATCCGGCCCAATGTATTTAATGTTAAGGTCCAATTAGCGAGACGCTGAAAACGCAAACGTTGCGCAACGCTGCGTAAACGCATCGGCTGATCCAATCTGTTACATAGAAAATTGCGAAAATGCTTAATTGAACGCTGAAAAATGCAACGCAGCGCAGCCAAGCTACAGAAAATAGAATTTTACGCAGAAATACGCAAGAGTGATGGCATGTATGTATGTTGAATAAGAGTGCGGCACAAAAGCTTTTTTTTTTTGTACTTCTTGTTTGGTTTGATATTTGAACATATAGTTGATACATTTGTAGATATACATATTATATTCAATAAATTAATTTGCTATATAACTTGTTTTACTTTATAAAATCACAAGAGACTGTAAATATTTGCCCATATTCTATTTGGCAGCGTCAATGCAACACAATATTCTTTTTAGTCTTTGAGGCATATCGACATTCCCAATGTCAATATTGAAAGTTATCGATTATTGTCAACATGTTTTTTATATTCTCTATGAGAATGTGACGGCGATGCTGTTCAATATTGACTCCGATTTTGTCGTCAGTGCTTTTGGTGTTGTGTTGTGTTGACAAAAATTTTTTGTGTTATTTTGAAAAGAAAAAAAATGGATAAAGATAAAATTTAAATTACAAATCCCAAACAATTTGAAAAATTGGTGGAGGAGATGGAACAAAACCCTGAACAAGCAAGAGGATTTCGCAGAGACACTGTACCCAATAATTTTAAGGAAATGTGGGAGAATATTTCCACATTGCTAAATGCCCTTGGACCACCGCAAAGATGTGGCGATGGATGGCAAAAGAAACAGCAAACAGTTTTTAAGCAAAATATGCTCTGTAACAAAACGCAAAAACTCTCAAAAGAGAGTAAACAATTAGTAGTCTGGTTGCACTTTATATTTTAAACCAAATTTTCCACAAAAAATGTAAACAAAACAAACCAGCAGTTCGAAGATTTAGATATGTGTATCTAAATTATCCATAAACAGGCAGCGTCACATTTCAACCCTTATAGAATATCAAATTAGTGTTGGCGCGGCGTTGATGTTGAGTAAAAGTGATGTTGACATAATATTGACGGCGATGTTGACGCTGCCAAATAGAATATGGGCGATTGTTTGTACAATAATATAAATACATAGGTATGTATATGCAGATATATGAACGCATGGGCATACATTTATGTGGTACCAATATTACTACATATGTAATTTATGTATATACATGCAGGCAAATGTGTCGATAATGTTTAGCGACCAGTGATATGCCATTGATACAACTCGATAACAATAAACACCATCTTGCACTAATGCATGTCAGAAAAATTCTAAACCATATTCATGACTGAGGGCGAAGTCAATCTCGGGCTCGAAGGCATCGTAGTCTTGTGTTCACTACTTCAGCCAGTAATACCCTTATAAAATAAATCTATTAATAAAATTATAATTTAGCTATATATATATATAATGAAGATATTACATCGATCACAAGTTTAAAACATTATATTGTACTATTCATACAATTTCGTACGTTTTCTGTACAAACGCAAATAGGAAATTGCCATCACTGTGTCAACCAGATGTTTTGGTTTTTTGTTTTTAAGTGATAAACACCACAAGCTAAACAGTATTCTGTGACATTTTGCACAAACGTAAAAAGTTTAAACAAATAAACATATATTTTCCATATCCATTTTACAATATACATATCTTCTTTTTTAATATTACCACTCAAATAACTTTAAACACTACAATTTATTGTATGTGCATATACATATATATGTACATACACAAATTTTTTCTGTAAAAACATATGGTGCGTTTTTAAGCATTCTATAAGCGGAGTTGCGTTAGCACTAGCGCTGCGCTGCGTTGCGGTTGTGTGTGCCCTTGCGTTTCAGCGTCACGCTAATGGAGCCTTTAATAAAACAATTTATTACATATTTTACCCAACATTTCGTCAATTGTTTGTCGACTGCTTCAGGGGTTCTTTTGTCTATTTAATTTAAAAACATTACATAATTACAATTTGGAAAAAATTTTTGAAAGAATAAAGTTGTACTCACAATGTTATATTTCTTAATACATTAGATATGTATATATTGATAATACTAGTACAATTTACTTTAAATTAAATTAAGATCACAGGTTTATTTTAAGCACAAACAAATTTTAAAAGTTGGTATTGGGCTGATAAAGCTGTTGATGTTCTTTGTTTGGAAATGTCGTTTTTGTGTTCTGGCATTCTAGTTCCCAGGTTTCTTTTTGTTGTACCTATGTATATGAGATCGCATTTTTCTTCGCTGTTGCCTTTGCATTGTAATTCGTATACCAAGTCACTTTGTTGTTCTTTTTCTGTTGGTGCTTTAGTGCGAGTAAATATACTGCTGAGTGCCGTGTTTGGTTTATATGCAAATTTAATGTTTTTATTTTCAACAGCTGGTTTTATTTCTTTCTTGTCCGTCAAGCCAGTAATAAACGATACACTGTAAAAATGTTTGATACTTTTGTCTGTCTTGTCAAGAGATGTTGTTCTATTTCTGTTATTTAATACCTTAACCATGGTTTCATTAATAATTGAGTTTATTAACTTTTCAGGGAAACTATTCTGTTTTAGAATCAACTTAATATTTTTGAGATTTTTTGTGTGAAATTGTTTATCACCAATGCTAAGAACTCTAGAAATGAAATTGATAATTCTGCCTGATGAAGTTTCTTTAGAGTACCAATCTAGAACGACATTATATTTTCCCTATATAAGGTTGCGTCGAGGTAATGTATGCAATTATATTTGGTAATTATTTTAACGAACATTTATATTGCTATGTTAAATCGAATTCAGATTCATAGGCTAATTGTTCGAACTTAATTTAAATCTCAGAAAGACATGATGATAAATATTTCAAGGCTCAAAGAAAAGTCAACATCAGTTTTATTCAACTTACACAGCAGAGCAGAACAGCTGTTTTCGAAAGTCGCAACACTTTTATCATCAGTGCTCGTGTGTATATTGTGTTTGTCACCACTTTTTAGGTGGCTTAGTTGAATGTGATAACAGTACCTATTTACAAAAATGTTATTGTGAAAAAGAATCCGAGAACTGTATGAGTCCTCCAACACTTCAAACATTATATGCCTTTTTTTATAAATAACGCTTAAATCAGACTTTTGTCTAAGCCGAAATAGAATTTAAATTTAATAAATGTTCCGAAAAATTTGTTACATGTAGTTTGACGTTTCTCTTTTTGAGAGGGAGAGAGAAAAAGAGTTAACTTGGTTCGGAACAGATTCAGCTAGAATTAGATTTTGTATTTGTATATAAAATACTTTACAAAGTAAATTTGTAAAGTATTTGGTGCAAAAATACCAGTGTGTGACAGACCATGTACCGTCGATGTAGTTAAACTTTATTCTGTCCGTTTCTGCGACTGACTGTACACGACCTATGCCTTCACATAGAAAGTAGCAAAAAAGTTAACCACGGAAAATTCCTCAGGAGAAATTTAAATCAATACAGTTATTTGAGGCGTCGAAATTACCTAGTGCGAGTGAGACGCAAAACTCTCGAAAGAGAATAAACAATCAGTGGCCTGGTAACACTTAAAATATAATTGCCAACAATTGAACAGTGCTACCAGCTACTTTAATTTTTTAAGCAAGGTTGAGCTGAGATGCCACAACATATATAATGTACATTAGTATATACATATGTATAATATTATAACATATGAAATAAATATTATTTGTGAGAAAAAATATCTTTTCATTTACATTAAAAACAAAATAAAATGTATATTTGCATGGATTAAAATGAATCAAATGCGCTGAAGCTTATTTCAGAAACAAAAAAGGCGAGCGGGGAATATTTGTATAACATAAGTAACAAAAGTTTCAAAAATAAACATATGAAGCAGGGTGTGTGGTTGACAAAAGCAACCTCCGCATAAAACGATTGCCAAGTATTTTGGAAGAGTTTGCGTAGAATATATAAAACAGCTAAAAGCAAAAATGGAGGTTTACAATACAAATGTTAGAAGTGGGGGAATTGCTTCAGAACACACGCTCAAAAAACTAAAATTGTTCGGAACAAAAGTGTTTCTCCAAAACATCAGGTGAATCCAGCATATCCAGCATAATAATGCTAAAATAGCACTCGGTCAGAGAGTGGTTCTGGGTTGGCTTAATTTTTCAACCAGTACACGTATGTTTTGGAAAGAGCAAATACTGTTAGGTCTAGTCTACAGAACAAAATCTAGTACTATCCACCACCAGTATATACTGTAGGGCGCATAGATTCAGAGATAAATAGACAGAGTACTGATATTAGGGAATCTTTTGAGAACTGTTGTCCACTCAGAAATAGGCGAAACCCAAAAAAAACACCGGATGAAGGGTCAATTTATAAATCTAAGGAGTGAAACCAGAAGGCTCTTTAATAGAGCCCGTAGAACTCGATATATACTGGGAAGAATATAAAAGTAAACTTAACGTTTACAATAATAAAAAAGGGGAGCCAGGCGCGAATCCTGGAAGCTTTTCTGCGAACAGGTAGACAGCGTTAAGGAAGCTTCCAAAATAAAGAAACTTCTCTCGAAAATCCATACTCAACCTGAGACACTTGTCAACTCGGAAGGCAGAGACGATGGAGGAAATATTGGAATTTTTTATGGAGGCACACTTCCGTACAGGGCAGGAGAGCCCTGAACCGAAAGTTGTTAACCCCCCGAGAAATAGACAATCCAAAGATAATGATAGATACTCAAATGGTATGTAATGCAGTGAAGTGTCTTACTAACGCATGTACTCCCCTGGCATGGAGGGAGGCTAAAGTCGTCATCATTCCAAAACCAGGCATTGTGTGCACACATTGTTGAAGGAAAGAATACCGCACAATACACTGAAATTTAAGCAACACGCTTACATTAGGGGCAGGTCTGTCGAGACAGCCCTACAGGAAGTTGTGTATCATATAAAGAGAACCTTCAAATTGGGTATGTACACCATGGCTGTATTTATCGATATAGAAGGGGCTTTCAACAATATATCGATCTCGAGCGTTATTGACTTGCTAGGTAACTTGGACCACAGATTGACTAAATGTATCAGTCATATGTTTAGGAACAGGCAGATAAGTTGCGAGGTTAACGATACAAGAATAGGAGGGAATGTGTTTTGCGGAACGCCATAGGGGGGAATACTATCTCCCTTACTGTGGGTGGTGACTATCTCAGGAAGGATTTGATTCCGTCTGCTATGCAGAAGATATAGCGATATTGATTAGGGGAAACAATCCTAGAGTTCTTTGTGAAAAGGCAATAGAGGCCCTTAATTTAGCTCATAACTGGGCTACAGAAAGGGGTATCAATGTCAAGACAGAAATTTGTATGTTTACAAGAAAACTGAAGATTACACAGCTGGAATCACCGGTTTTTCGAAATAGAAAAATACAAATTAGCAAGAAGGTCAAATATCTAGGAGTGATACTCGACTGGAGGTTATCCTGGTAGGACCATATAGAAAGTAGGGTAATCAGAACCCAAAGAGTCTGGGCCTATTGGTGAGTGGCTGACGACCAAACACCAGAGTATAATACACGTCTTACCCGGGAATAATACTCGCACAGTTACGTGCGATAGAATCCCTATTAGGTATGTACAATCACACTGCACCACCATAATATCGGTAGGCACAGGATGAGAGGATGCAAGTGCAACGATCCCCATGACCAACATGCACACGGACGGGTCGAAAACTGGCCACCGATCGGGTGGAGGTTTCTATGACATGGGTCGTAACTTTCGCAAATACTTCCGCCTGCCGGATCAAAGTGAGATCATGGCTATTGTGGAAGGAATAAAATGGCTAAGGCATTAAACAAAACGACAGCAGGCTACAGACTACAACTTGTCAAAAATAGAATACATGTGCGCATATACGGCTACGGGTTGTTGTCCATACTGTTTTTGTGGTTGTAGCCAAATTAAACTAATTTCTATTTTGGTGAGCGACAATGAGTAAATGTAATGTTGCCAGTATAATACAAATAAATTCAGTTATTGTAAACTTGAAAAAAATGCTGTTTTATTATACAAAAATAAACAACAAACTATATTTCCAAGCTAATGAAATGATTTCTTGTCATATACTGTGAACTTTAAAAATATTTTATTGGAATAACACTATTTGAGAGTATTACATACATGAAAGCGGCTACACTGGCATAGAAAGAGAATTCTTCTACAAAAATCAACACATGGTTATTGAATTGGTGGTGTCGTTCTAAGAATAATTAAGTAGCTGACACGAGATCATAGACGACAACGACTTTTGTAGTCTGTGTTCATGTAGCCTGCTGTAGTTATTGTGTTTAAAACTTAAAGAAAATCGATAACAGATTACCGGTTCGTATATTCACGGATAGTAGGAGAGTTATCGAAGCTCTAAGAAACCATTGACTCATACACGCAATGTGGAAGCATAGACATAATATGGATTCGAGGACATCAAGGAATACCTAGAAATACTGAGGCAGATAGGCTAGCAAAGATCGGAGCATTATTGGCAAACATCACACTAGACAATCCAAAGCGATTTCAGGTTTTTAAGGATAAACTGAAACAATGGGCTATAGAATTGCACACAAGATATTGGCAGCACTCTGTCGGTAATCCTGAGTGGATTGGGATAACTCATGTCCCTCTTTCGACCTAACCTAACCTACTTCGTTAGTTTATCCTACGGAAATAAGAGAATAATTTGTGCGTCTTTTAAATAACAACACTTGTTTAAAAAGGTACTGTTTTGAAATAAGCACCTTACAGATGAATGAAACGGACTAAAAAGTTTTCCGTTATGTACTATAGTTTGGAAGATTTATGGGGTGCACTTGTCGAATTATTTTCGATCGCTATTTGTTTGCTTTTACAGTATTAACTATATCTGTCGTAGTTTTCGAAATATAAAATTTTTAATTTTAAATTTTTCACAAATACTTCATTAAATTATTGTCCAGAAAATTTAGTTTTATTATAGAACTTGAGTTAAAAATTTAAATTGGTAGGTACAAGGGAGTCTTTATGACCTGTTTTTAGTATGTTTACAAAAATTGTTCAGCTTACAATTTTATATAGTGTGTGAAAAATCAGGATTTCCAAAAATTAAGATTAAAAAACTGAAAAAAAATTTTTGTTCTCTAGCTTAAAAAAAAACTCTAAAATAAAATACATTTCTGTCGTTAAATTTTAGCAAGAAATATTCAACCTATTCTTGGTTACATTTTTGTCGAACATAGTTAAGCCATATTTTTAAGTGCTGATTGGCTATTTGGCAAAAACTGATGACGCCTTTTTTAGGCATCGTGATGATATTGGGACACTTTGGAGTCCCATGAAAAAAAAACGGTCACCAAATTGGACACACTCATTATTGGGTTTTACTACAATTTGATAGTAGAAACTTGCACTTGTTTCACTGTTGGATAGTGTAATAAACCAGAAATTTTCATTTTCTATAGGTGGGAAGTAAAAATTTTTTCTGCTGACTCGTCTTTAGAAATTTCTTTCTCAGAAATTGTCTACCATAATTATTAAAAATTTGCAATTTAACCTAATTTTTAGACGAAGTTAGATCACTGATTGTTTACTTTCTCGAGTGTTTCTACGCTTCAGATAACCATATAGATTTATGAAATTTTCTACTGTTAGAGATGTTTCTCGGCAAGTATTTTCAAAAATGAACTCAAGTATTGCTCTTGGAATGAAAATTGAGTGGGCTGTTAAGACATACTTCACTTCATATTATCTCTTCAGTATTAATACCACTTTTATATATGATCTTCTGCGAAGAGTGCGAATAGGCTCATAAGAGATGGTGCGTTGCGCTTCTTTTTGGTTACTATCATGCGATGCGCTGTAATAAAGACTGAGATCGCTTTTCAGAAGCGTGCACTTTTCTCGGTACCGTTCAGAGCACTACCAATTGTCGTCGATTTACCTACAAATCGCACTACGATTTACAGAGAGAACTATATTTCTGTTCGAGCTACCTGTATATGAAATAAACTCTTAGTAGGGTCCATAAACACCACATCCTTGAACTTACTTCTCCAATTTTCTTGGTTTCAGCAGAGTTCATCGCAAGATCCTAAGAAAACAAACTCGGAAAAGAGACGTTTCTAGAGGTCATACCTTCAACTTTCTGCTATTTTCAACCACAGAGCTATCGTAAAGTGGTTTTTTGTGCTGTTCTATGCTTCTGAGCACTTCTTCCTAAAACACTATTATTTCAATTTTTAACTTGTTTTAGCTTTTGAACGGAGCAATCGGCTTCCATTTCGGAGATTCGATGTAGTTCTCGATTCCTATAAAAAAATCGAGAAACTAATAGATCAGATATATAATACTAGAGTTTTTTAAAAATATCACTTTTTTAGGGTTGGTTTCATTTCTAAATCAATTTTAATCGGATTCTGTTTACAGAAAGTCTAAATTTAACAAAACTCTTTGAAAAGCCCCAATTCTGTTAGATTCGGTCAAGCCATACAAAATTTATATGTGGACCACATACATATATACTCGTAAACAGAGACGTAATGAAACCCTCCGGAGGTAGCCAGCGAAGAAAAAGCGAAGTAAAACTAATTGGCCACCGATTCTTAAAAAATTTTTAATTTTCCTAGCAGGAAGTTGAAATATTATATTCGACGAGATTGGTGAAAAATTCCCATGCCCAAATTAGTAAATTGTAGTATTTATGGCTTTATTTTATTTATTTTAGAAATAATCCATTAAAATTTTACCCATCAAATGGATATAATGGATGCAAAGTACTCGTTTAATTTTAACAATATATGTGAATATTATTAATCCTTCGATCAATCGTTCCGTTAGTGTATGTCAGTATAACTGCATGAATATATATAAACTCGTTTTAAAGCTTTGACATGTTTGAAATAATTTATTGTTGAATTTTATTATCAAAATTCATGCTTAGCTAAGAAAGTGTATCGTGCATTTCTTTCATTTTATGGTCAGTTTGAACGATCCTCTGAGGCGGCTATTGAAAACATTACACCAAATTTACATTATTGGACATTAAGAAACCAATACGTACACGGGTAGAGGAAAGTATCGTAGCTGTATCTGCAGAGGTTGGTAATGATCGTTAATTATCGAATTGGCGCTACCGGACGGTAATAAAAATTTTTTGTCCAGAATGGAAGAGATGCCACACAGAATGCGAAGCAATATCCTAATTACGAGGCGAGACTGGTGAACTTTTTAGTTCTCGTTTGAGAGCGGTCAATTAGTAGCTTTTGGACTATTTTTCGTTATAGACGAGTTTATTCGTGCGATACTAGGCGATATGTTTAAGAGAGAGAATGCGAAAATTTGACCCAGCGCCTGAGTGTTTTGAGGTATAGTCACGGTCAACATTTCACGAAATTATCCTAAAATATTGAATTATATATTGCTCTATCAATTTCAATCAAAGTTTCAAACATTTCTTTATATTTTGTGTGCTTTTTCAAATTATCTCCGAAAGCTGTTGAAAGATCATCTAATACATTTCCGCAATTCTGCAATGAGCATCGTTCATCCAATGGGCATAAATGCGTCGTATTGCTAAGCACACTGAGTAAGTAGGTATCTTTAAAAAATTTTCGCTTTTCCCATATTCGCACGGGGACGTCTTTGCTACTCATCTTTTTAGTTTGTTGCAGAAAGGGGAGAGGACAGTCTTATTTGGTACGAAGATTCTTGTTCTCGCGAAGGTAAGCCTGTTGTGCCGTGAAGAAACATTTTAAGAGAAACAGACTTTATTGTAAGAATATTCCTTTGAAATAAAATTAACATTGTGATGTATTTACATATATATATATATATATATATATATATATATATATATATATATATATATGTATATATATATATATATATATATATATATATATATATATATATATATATATATATATTAACAAAACCAGTTATCTTTACAGTTCATATTTATTATTTGCTTATTATATATTTACTTATTTAAGAACAATTAATTGTTACTTGTAATTATTACACATGTATGTATTAATAAAGAAAAACAACTAAGAAGTCATTTATCACAGCTTCTTGTTGTTCTGCATTGACTTTTAAAAGTCACTTCTAGTTTATAGTTGATCAATAAAGAATTTATTGTAATAACAAGAAAGTGTCTTTTCGGGGAAAAGCCAAAGTCATTACAGAGGCGACGAGGATAAAACTATATAAAAAGAAAATTAAAAAACCAATTTCAGTAAGTGAAAGTTAATTTCTGCTGAGGAAAAAGGAAAATGATGAAACCGACACAGGTAATAGGCAGTGAGCCTAGTTTTGACTACACGCAAAACAATTGGTCAGTGTTCGAAAATAAACTGGAACAGTTCCTAATGCCAATGACATTACAAATATTGCTAAAAAGAAAGCAATTTTGTTAACTGCACCATGTGACATGTCGTATATGCTGCTGCAGATTTTGGTGAGTCCTTCAAAACTAGAAGACAGTACTACTACTTATGAGAAAGCACTTCAAGCCACCAACATCAGGTTTTGCAGAAAGGTTTAAATTTTATAGTGCATCGAAATCACCTACGGACAACATAAATGAATCGGCCGTACGTGTTCGCTAATTGGCCGTGAATTGCGGGTTTGGAACTGACTTATTTACAGCAATGCGGAACAAATTTGTTATGGGGTTGGAGAAAGGTCCAGCCAGGGATAAAATTTTCTTGGAATCAGTGGAGTGTTCTTTCGACAAGGTGGTGGAAATAGCTAACAATGCCGAATATGTAAAGCACCAATATGAGGAGGTGGAGGTAAAGCAGGAAGATGTCAATTGCATTAAAAAAATTCACGGTGCTTAAAGCAAGGTCATCCATTGGATGTGTGCAGTTTACGGCAGAAAAAGTCACAGCAGTGATCAATGTAAGTTTAAAAATTATAAATGTCACCACCGCAATCAAAAGGGGAATTTAAAAAACATTTGCAAAATAAAAACCTGTAACATTTTTGAAAACGAGAGCACAAATAGCGACTTAAGCTTATTTTCTGCTTCAAGTCCACAGGATGGACCTATTAAAATTACTGTAACCATTAATAACAACCCTTTTGATATGGAGTTGAATACTAGGTCAGAAAATAATTTAATTTCTGAACAAACGTATAATGCTACCTTTACTAACTTTCCTTACGTAGATCTGTGATGCTATTAACAGCTTATAATGGTACAAAAATAATTCCTGTGGGTGCTTGTGATGTATTCATGCGGTACGATAATAAAGAAATATCATTCCACTTATAGTCATTAAAGATGGTAGCCCACCACTTTTAGGTAGAAACTTCATGAAGGAATTTTATGTAAAAATTTGTAACATAAACTATTCTTCCGATCAGCAGATTGTAAACTGTAATCCTATTGTGACAAAATTTGGGAACTTATTTGATGGTGGCTTGGGATTTTTTAAAATGAGTAAGGCAGTGTTAAAGGTAACAGAAGACGCTGTTGCAAAATTTTGTAGACCTAGACCATTGCCATTAGCAATTAAGGACAAAGTTGAAGCAGGATTAGAGAAGTTGGTAAAACTGAACATTCTGAAACCGGTTGAGTATAGTGAGTGGGGAACGCTAATTGTGCCAATATTAAAAAAAGACGGCAGAGTTAGAATATGCGGTGATTTTAAAGTCACGTTGAACCCATACTTAATGGTAGAAAAGTATCCTTTACACCGAATTGAGGAGATTTGTTTGAAATCGCATGGGGAGAGGAATTTACTAAACTTGACTTGAGTATGGCGTATCAACAAATATAGTTAGATGAAGAATCTCCAAAATTCACAAACATATCTACAGCCAAAGGTTTCTTTTAATACAACAGGCTCATATATGGATTAGCCTCAGCTCCTGCAATTTTCCAAAGAATAATGGATTCATTGTTGGCCGGATTAGGCGGTGTGGTAGTATTTTGAGATGATATCTTAATAAGCGCGCCAAATCGTAAATAGCATAACGAACATCTTGAACAAGTTTTAAACATTTTCAATGATGCAGGTTTCAAATTTTCTCCTGAAAAATGTGCATTTTTCTGAAAAGAAATTTAATATTTGGGGCACGTTATTAATAAAAATGGGTTACACATGAACCCAGATAAAGTTATGGCCATTTCTAAAACTCCAAATACAAAAAATGTAAAAGATCTTCAAGCGTTCTTAGGGGTAGTCAACTTTTATAGAAGATTTTTACCGGATGTATCCGCGTTGTTATATTCATTGCATTAGTTGCCAAGAGCCGATGCTGAATTTGAATGGAGTCAAGATTTTTCAGTGGCAGTAAAGAAGCTAAAGGATAGTTTAGTGCCTCAGAACGGTTTAGCACATTTTAATGCTAGTTTTGAAACTAAACTGACTGTAGATGCAAGTCCGGTAGAGGTAGGTGCGGTGTTGTCGCAGATTGACTATAATGGTGCAGAAAGACCAATTGAGCTCGCGTCTAGAGCTTTGTCAGATACAGAAAAAATATATTCACAATTAGATCGTGAAGCTGTGTCAATTCTGTTTGGAGTTACAAAGTTTCACCAGTATCTTTACGGGCGTCAGTTCACATTGGTAACTGATAACAAAGCCTTGCATCATATATTTAACCCCAAAAAAGGAATTCCTGAAATGGCCTCAGATAGATTGCAGCGAATAGCGTTAATTTTGTCAGAGAAATATTTTTATGAGAAGTATCAAATTTATATTTGATACTTTTCATATCAAATCAAAAAGCAAGTAGCTGACTATTTTTCAAGATATCCCAGGGAATCAGATATAAAAGTGGATAAAAGTCAACCCAATATATATATATTAATTACCTGAACGAAATTGACGGTGATAGTAAAATGTTGAATTTTGAAACTATTCGTTCAGAAACTGAAAAGGACAACATTTTGAAAATGGTTCGGGAATACGTACATTCAGGTTGGCCCGCAAAGTGTTCTGAACCCGAGTAACTTCTATATTTTTTTAAACGAAGCGAAATGTCTATAGAGTCAAGCTGTTTATTTTGTGGCTATAGGTTGGCCATACGCCAAAAGTTAAGAAGCGAGGTTGTTAACTTTTTACACGCATCGCACATGAGCATAATGAAAATGAAATCTGTGGCTAGAGAGTGTTGTTGGTGGCCAAATCAAAGTAAAGACTTGGAAGAAATTGTTAAGGCTTACGATGCATGTTTAAAAACACGCCCAACTCCACCTCAGCAAGAGCTAGTTCCGTGGTCTAGAACAGAGGAAATTTGGTCAAGATTGCAGATAGATTTTTTTGGTCCGTTCTTAAAATGCTGGAGCCTTGTATTGAATGTATTGATATGGGAACCAACACAACGAGTCGCACCGTTGTTAATGTTTTAAGAGAAATGTTTGCCCGTTTTAGTTTACCAAATGTTTGTGTCCAATGATTTTAGAAACTTCTTAAAGATTAACGGCATTAGACACGTTCACCTGTAGTGTTGCACGCAACTAATGGCAAGCTGAAAACTCAGTAAAAACTCTTAAGAATGCTCTGAAAAGAAGTTTAAACAATGTAACAATAATGGAATTTCATAGTGTTCTATGTAGATTTTTATTTGATTATAGAAACATAGTACATTCCAGTGCTGGTGTTTCCCCGGCTCAATTCAGGTTTAACAGGCTCAAATTCAGAACAAGGCTCGATTTGATGAACACAAATCGAGGGGTAGTCAAAGTGAATAGAAGTCAAATTGAATTGAATTCGAAAACTCAACCAGAAAATCAAACGAAATTTTTTAAAGGTAGTAAAAAAAACATTTTTAATGAAAATGATAAAGTCGTATGTAAAACTTATTGAATACCAGGAAAAGTTTCATGGATTAGAGGGTCTATAGACAAAAAGCTGGGTAAGCAAACGTATTTAGTTAAAACAAACGAAGATAAAAGATGGAAAAGACATGCAAACCAAATTGTCTTATGCACTGATCCTATAGATAAAGAAACTGAAATTCCAACAACTTTATCAGATTCATTACAAAAAATTACATTAAGAATCCAACAAAATATCAAAGATAAGGAAAGTATAACTAATAATATTCAAAGTCCAAATAGAGATGTTCAAGATGAAAAAGAAAATGAATATAATAAAAGTATAATCGAAAAACCAAATGAAATTGTAAAATATAATTTAAGATAGAGAAAAACAAAAAATGTATCAATTTGAATACGTGCACATGTCAAAAAAAAAAGAACTGGTGTAAGTTTTTTTCTTCTTTTGCTAATTTTATACATATGTATATCGTTAGTAATATAATGAACATTTATAATTATGAATCCCGCATAAGAAAAATATTATGAAAGGGGTAGTTGTGATGTATTTACATACATACATACATATATATATATATATATATATATATATATATATATTTATATATATATATATATATATATATATATATATATATATATATAAATAAGTTGCATTGTGTTAGTAATTGATGTTCTCCGGAATGCGTGAACCGATTTTGTTTCTGCAAAATTTATATTAAAGGTGACGTCAATACCAAGATTTTTATACACTGTAATAACTGTATATACAGTTTCTGTATGTGTATTGTTTTATCATTTATAGCCATTTTAGTGAACTCTGCAATCATTTCGAAATATTTGAGTTAATATTTTGAAAAACTAAAATTAAAAATTCGTTTTTAAGTTTATTACAATAATATTTTGGTCAAAACATTAATTTAATTTATATACTTAGATTTTCTAAGTCACAACTTTGGAGATCTATGAAATATATTATATATAAATACAACACTTAAAACATAAATATTTAAATACATTATGCACAGCCACGTCATATGCATGAGTACGCGCAGGATGCAATGACTATGTAAATGTTATTTATAACATTTACGTGTAATCCGCAATGGAGTGACATTAAAGATAATTTATTCGATGGCCGAATTCCTACCGACCGCCATGATATCACTTCCTGTGTTTTTAAGCAGAAATTGAAAGCGTGAAATCTAAAGTGTTTGGTGAAGTGAAGTTCTGGATGTATTCTGTGGAGTGGCAAATGCGTAGTTTGCCACACTCTAACATTTCAAAATGGTTGGTGAATAAAATCACATCGCATGAAGTGGACAATGTTATATATTCTGAAATTCCAGATCAGATAAGTGATCCTGAATTATATGAAGTTGTTGTGCAAGATATGATATACGATCCATGCACAGCTCACGTCATATGCTTGAGTACGCGAATAAGAAATCTGTTGAAGCTTTGGAAAGAACAGTGAAAGATCTCCGAGATAACTCTGAGTTGTTTGATGGTGCGTTAATTTTATTGCCAGGCAATTTTAGGCAAACATTGCCCGTCATTCCTAGATCGGCAGCTGCCGATAAAATTAACGCTTGCTTAAAGTCTTTATATTTATGGAGATTTGTTAAAATATCGAAACTCACTATCACCGTTCGTGTTCAGTTGCAGAATGATCCATCTGCTGATAAGTTCTCTAAGCAATTGCCGAAAATTAGGAATGGTGTAATGCCTATTGATGACACTGGATTGATAACTTTGCCAAATGATTTTTGCCGCTTCGTACAGTCAAAAGAGGAATTGATTGAATGTGTTTTCACTAACATAGCACAACAATATACATGCCATGCATGGTTGAGTGCCAGAGCAAGTTTAGCGGCAAAGAACAAAGACATTACTGAATTAAACATGGCTATACAATCAAAGATTCCTGGCGAAGTAGTGTTGTACAAGTTTGTCGATACTGTTACCAATGAAGAAGATATTTTGAATTATCCAACAGAATTTTAGAATTCGTTGGACTTACCAAGATTGCGTCCGCATAATCTCCAATAGAAAGTTGGAGCCACTATTATTATGCTTCGTAATATCAATCAACCCCGTTTATGTAATGGTACAAGACTTGCTATCAAGAGGTTGATGGCATATGTAATTAAAGCTACTATTTTAACTGAAAAACTAAAAGGCGAAGATGTATTCATTCCACGTATCCCAATGATTCCGTCTGATATACCATTTGAATTTAAACGACTTCAGTTTCCTGTTCGCCTTGCGTTTGCGATAACCATTAATAAGGCGCAACGCCAATCTTTAGAAATTTGTGGACTGAAATTAGTGTATCCAGTTTTCTCACATGGACAGTTCTATGTAGCCTGTTCGCGCGTTGGCAAACTATCGTTTTTTATTTTTACACCGAAAATAGAAAAACAACAAATGTTCTTTACAACAGAGCATTACAATAAAAACATCTTATCACTGATTTAAATGAATTCGAATTAATTTTTTTATTTTCTTTTTTGCACTACGAAGTGTGCAGGGGGTTCGCTAGTATATATATATATATATATATATATATATATATATATATATTAATATATATATTAATATATATATATATATATATATATTAATATATATATTAATATATATATATATATATATATATATATATATATATTAATATATATATATATATATATATATATATATATATATATCTATATATTAATATATATATATATATATATATATATATATATATATATTCGGTTAAACCTCGATTATCCGTCTCTCGTGGGACCGGAACCAGCACGGCTAATCGAAATACACGGTTAATAGATATATATATATATATATATATATATATATATATATACATATATATTAACAAAACCTGTTCTCTTTACAGCTCATATTTATTATTTGCTTATTATATATTTACTTATTTAAGAACAATTACTTGTTACATGTATTTACTACAACTGTATGTACATATGTATTAAGTAAAACAACTAAGAAGGCATTTATCACAGTTTCTTGTTGTTCTGCCTTGACTTTTAAAATTCACTTCTAGTTTGTACAGAATTTTGATAAGGGCTTATAGTTAATCAATAAAGAATTTATTATAATAAGAAAGTGTCTTTTTGGGGAAAAGCCAAAGTCATTCCAAACATAAAACGAAATGATATATTTTTTATTTTAAACTAGTAGAGTAAGTGTAGGTAATGTGGTATAGTAACGTTTTTCTTAAACTGGCAATATAGGAATAAGGGAAACATAGTTAATAGTTTGCTGCTCTCAGAGAATTAAGCAATGATCTGTTTTGTATTTGCAAGTCATTCTTAGCGTCAGTTGAGATAATTCAATTTTGTGTGTGGCCGACTTTTTTTCCGTCGGATTTGGAAAATAAGTTTTTGTCTTAAAGGCTTATATTAAAATTTTTAAGTGAAAGACTAAAATAATTGTTAAGGGCTAATTAAGCAAAGAATGTACGCAATTGCGTTTGTAATAGTTCTTTTTTATATATAAATATCTACAGTAAACACAAGTGCAGCTACTGTGGTATACCTTGAGTCAGCTAATTTGCTATAGTATATTACTTTCCAAAGAAAAGCAGTATGCAGAAGAAGCAGAAGACATAAAAAGAGCTGTACTAGCTGTCCGAGATGGTGAAATGGGTGTTCTTTTTGACTGAAAAACATTTGGCGTACCCCACACAACTTTGCAACGAAATGCAAAAATGATTTAATGCAGAGCATTGAAAATATTAATAGAAAACTTAAAGTCCCCCTCAATGCATCTGTTAAAAATGTAAATTTTAACAGAAAGAAATCTCGATCATGTGATAGCGATAAAAACTTAAATTTAATCGACACAACCGACGAAGAGCCGTATTCCCATGTTCCACCTGTAAAGAACACCTTGTGAAATTATTGCGACAAGGACTATAATTATGATTCAGTTGCTGTGCCATGGGTTTCTTGCTTGTAATGCGACCAAGTTTGGGCTCATGAAGGCTGTATCCCTAAGCGCAGCGCAATTTTTATTTGCCATTCTTGCAACTAATTTAAACCACTTTTGTTAGCTTTTCCTAATGATTTATATTAGTTACTTTTACCTTGTCATTTGAAATAAGTAAGAAGGAACGAATTTGTTATGGTTTATTTTATGCTTTTTAATATATAATTTTTGTTTTATTTTTTTTCCTTTTCAAATTACAATAAAATCTTATAAGCAGGTAATGTTGTACACTATACATTTTTTAAAACTGCCTTTAATGCGATTTGAACTATTTTCTCAAATATCTTCGAAATTGTGGATTTAGTGTTTTTGTCAAATATATTTCCGTATATACAACGCATGTAGCATGTTGAGGATTAAATTATAGTTCAATCGAAAACAAAATAAAACATATAGGTCTACCACATTACCCGCGTTTACTCTAATAAACTATTTGAATACAAACTAAATAAAAGGAGCTATCGTATATGTAAGAATTTGGAAGCAAAGCTGGATTTACCCATGGTTCCAGAACAAAATTTATGCTCTGAAACATTTTTAGCTTTTTGAGAGTATGATCTGAAGCGATTCACCCACTTCGCGCATTTGGTCTAGAACATCAAGGCTACCATATGTAATAATTTTGTAAACTATGTGTGTGAGTTTTACAATTGGGCAATACCACTATTTATTAATTTTATTTATACCAATATTCACCAGGTATAAATTTTTATTGCCAAACAATACAAAACAAGTGCTCCGTATTTTATTATATACGCAAACAATATGAAACAAGTGTGTTGTTACACATACAAAAGTAAAAACCAAGTTCTGTATTTTACTATACATATGTACATATAATATGCTGTGGCATCTCAGTTCTACTTCACTTAAGAAATTAAATTTTCTGGCAGCACAGTTGCAATGTTTCGTGAATTAAAATTAAACCAATTCAGGTTCCGAAACATGTTACTCTCTTACGCTCTGTCTCTCTCTCTCTCTCTAAAAGAGAAACGTCAAACTACATATAAAAAAATGTTTCAGAACGTAAAATTTGTTCTGAAACCATGGGTGA